>CM019830.1:77530064-78130064 GCA_009763385.1 Coix lacryma-jobi var. lacryma-jobi | reverse complement strand
AGCTGTAGATGGGATGCACCGCCCGTGCACCCCGTCCACCGACACGTGTCCCCAGATCCTCGACCCAGGCAACACCATACCCCGCAAGTCTTCGCTCGTCGCTGTCCCAGGCTGTCAGCCACCGCAGCTGATCCTCAGGCCACCGGTCCCTCAGTTCAAGCCTCACGTCCGCCCTTCGCCACTCTCGGCCCCTCGGCACGGCACGTCTCTACTTGACCTTCACCTTGCCTTTGATCACTGTATCCGTGCTCGACACCTGCACAACACAAGCCAAAGAACATGCGTATTATCCCAGTTGACAATCACTCATCACTCAGAGACTCGGCATACACCCATGTATCCGCACACCAGACTAAACCCTAGTCTGAGTGGGTATCGGACGCATCCGGTGCCCACCAGGCCAGTGTTCGATGCCCATAACAAGGACAAAATCAACTCAGATCGCGACGCGGCCTAAACGACTTTTGTTCCTCTTGACATAAGGCATCTCTCTGAGCTACCTAGGGCTATGAAATAACAAGTGTGCATCACACCTACCTCAATAATCGCATCTAGGTCAAGCTACTGATTCACGCTCTCCTTTATAGTACGGCCAAAGGAAAAAACAAAGACCTAAGACTACCTAAGTGTCCTCCAACACCATGCGACACTTAGCCTAGCCTACTACCATCTTCGTCGTCCGTCCTTTGAAAACCGAAACAATTTCCATCACCAGGGAACATGAACTCCATATGCCGTATCGTCGCCATTACCGTGACCTAACTCATCCCTGTTTCTGCAAAACACACGTTAGTCACAGTAATCTTGTGTTTCATCCAATCACCGAAACCCACTAGGGGCCAAGATGCATTCAAAGTGTACTAGAGGAATTAAGAACGCCGAAAAAAGAATGGTAATGTGATTAGAGAGGGATATAGGGTTTTCTAAGCTGGTCTATCTAATTAGAGGCTTACTAAACTTTACTTACTTCGGAGCAGCAAGTCCTCTCCAACTCTCGAGAAAGACTGGGAAGAAGGTTGTTGGGGGAAGGCTACCAAAAGCTCTACGAGAACACCAACCCTAACGTGGTGGATTACAAAGACCTCACAGAGCTGTCACCTCTGGGCTACCACAACTATCCGGAGGATTGGGCGCAATCTCGGGTAAACCCTAGTCTAGACACCATGTCTACACTAAAGCTTACTACTCTAATTACTGCATATAACTAGAGCACTCAATACGAGCAGAGATCCAGTAAATAAAATAAAACAAGAGCTGAAATTAAATAAATTACGCAGAAGTGATAAATGAAGAACCTGGAGATTACTTGAAGACGAAGCAGATGCTGCACCAATACAATGTCGAGGAAGATCTGACAGATCCAGCTCCTCCTCAGCTCTCTCCTTCTCCTCTCTCTAATTCGATCTCTAATTACAACTAGATGAACTAGACAACTAGAACTAGTACTAGAAGAACTAGAACTAGAGGAACTAGAACTAGAACTAGATCTAAATCTAGATGAACTAGAAGAGATTCATCTAGAGGGACCTCTACTTCTAATTGAGACCCTAGTTTTTTATGTGGAGATGAATAATGAAGATTGAGATGCCTCCCTAGGGGGGTTTGGGTCTGGTTTTATAGCCCCTAAGGATGTACCATAGCCCTCGGATCAAATCGACCCTGAACAAGGGTTGAGATGCGTCGAGGAGGTCGATTAGGGCACGCTCCACGAAGATGGGTTGAGGAGGTTCCTGGCCCAAGCCAGCTGGCCCAACCTGGCGGCCACCTTGTCCCTCCTTCGTCGTGGTGTCTTCTGGAAGCCTCCTTATTTCCCTAGCGTGGTTTTCGATCTTGTTGCGCAATCCATCGTGTTGGAGTAGGACTTTAGCTCTTCCCATTGCTGGAAAAGACCATGGAGAATAGCAATTCACCATAGCTATTGGATCTGTCAGTTTAGCCCCTGAATTTTGTTGCTTGGTGATCACTCCGGGTTGTTCTAGAAGCTTCCAAGTCGTATCCAACAAGGACTCTCTTGTCGGGACTCCAAATGTAGCAAACCATATGTCTGTTTCGATCATCTCAACGAGCTCTTCGCAATGTTGCGCTCTGTTTCATCAGTTGAGATACTTTTATATGGTGAAATATTGATAACCCTACAAAACAAGTGAGAACAACACAACTCGTGGAACTTGTTAGAATCAAACCTACAACTATGCTCTATGGTTCATTTCATATCATTCTATGCATTAGTTGATGGTATAATATTGACTGTAAGGACCGCCAACAAGTTCCCCCAAGCTTATCCTTTGCTAGTCTCTTAGCAAAGTCAAACTCAATAGTGGATCAAAAGTTGCCACAATATCTTCACTTCCAACAAGTACTTATGTATTCAAACAAAAGTTCTCATATTATTTATCACAGGGCTAAGTACTTTACCTTGAATCTTTATACATCATCGGCCAATAGAATCTGCTTTGCCAGATTTTTGCATTTGTACTAAAAGCTGCATAATGTCCTCCATAAGGTGATGTGTGGCATCTTTCTATGATTTTCATGGCTTCAGTCATTGGGACACATCTCTGTAGCAACCCATCATTGCAGACCCGATAGAGATATGGATCATCCCACAAGTGGCAACGAGCATCATATTTGAGCTTCCTCTTATCTGCTCCTGGTGGAACATAACCTGCAACCATAAAATTCACAATATCCGCATACCAAGGGTCCGAGTGTGTTACCGCGAGGAGAGTGTCGTCCCTTAGAAAGTCATTAATAGCTAAGTCATGTGTTTCCTTATATCGAAGCCTAGACAAGTGATCGGCTACTGAATTCTCTACTCCTTTCTTATCTCTTATTTCTATGTCAAATTCTTGGAGTAGAAGAATCCATCTTATAAGCCGAGGTTTAGCATCTTTCTTAGTGAGCAGATATTTAAGAGCAGCATGGTCTGAATAGATGGTTACCTTTACTCCAACTATGTAAGATCTAAACTTGTCTATTGCAAAGACAACTGCCAACAACTCTTTTTCAGTGGTAGCATAATTGAGTTGTGGCCCAGTCAAGGTTTTGCTAGCATAATATATAGCATAGTTTTTCTTATCCTTTGTTTGGCCTAAAACGGCTCCAACAGCAAAGTTGCTATCATCACACATGATCTCAAAAGGCAGCGTCCAATCGGGTGGTTGGATGATTGGGGCTGAAATGAGTGCCTGCTTGAGGTTTTGAAATGCTTCATGGCACTCATTATTAAAAATGAAAGGTGCATCTTTAGCTAGAAGGCTAGTCAGGGGTCTAGCAATTTGGGAAAAGTTTTTAATGAAACGCCTATAGATCCCTACGTGGCCTAAAAAGCTTCTGATTCCTTTCACATTTGTGGGAGGTGGAAGTTGTTCAATAACTTTGATCTTTGCTCTATCCACTTCTATCCCACGTTCGGACACCTTGTGTCCTAGCACTATTCCTTCCCGAACCATAAAATGGCATTTTTCCTAATTTAGGACTAAGTGCTTTTCTTCGCATCGTTGTAAGACTTTGTCTAAATTCTCTAAACAGTCATCGAAGGTTTTGCTATAGACGGTAAAGTCATCCATGAACACCTCCATGATTTTCTCGATCATATCAGAGAAAATAGACATCATGCACCGTTTGAAGGAAGCTAGAGGATTACACAATCCGAATGACATTCGTCGGTATGCGTAAGTTCCATACGGGCATGTGAAAGTAGTCTTACTTTCGTCACTAGGTTGGATCAGGATTTGATGATATCTAGAATATCCATCAAGGAAACAAAAGAAAGAGTTCTTTGCAAGCCGTTCCAGCATTTCCTCAATGAAGGGTAACAGAAAGTGATCTTTCTTTGTAGCCTTGTTGATTTTCCAGCAGTCAATACACATACGTCACCCAGTGACCATTCATTGAGGGATGAGTTCATTCTTCTCATTCCTAACAACTGTCGGGACAACCTGGACAGGGCTAACCCACTCGCTATGTGGCACGGGATATATAATCCCGGCGTGCAAAAGCTTCAAGACCTCTTTCTTAACAACCTCTCGCATGGCATTGTTAAGTCTCCGCTATGGTTCCCTTGAAGGTGATGAATCAGGATCGGTAGGGATACGATGGGTGGAAAGAGCATGACAAATTCCTTTGAGGTCATGGAGTGAGTAGCCTATGGCTGATTTATGTCTTTCTAGGATGGTGATAAGGAGTTTCTCGATTATTATTGAGAAAGACATATTTCAAACCAGGAGGAAGGGGTTTTAGCTCAACTAAGGGTTGTGATGGCACCTCCCAAGGGTCTAGCTCAACAGGTTCGACCGGCTCTTCCTCTTCCCGAGTGAAGTGTTCATCATCAAGAGTTGGTTGGGCTAAGTATTCTAGGGATGCTACCAAGACTTCCTCAATAGGACCTTATTAAGGCTTGGGTTCTACCATCGCGTTGTGTGAGTGTGTAAGTGAGACATCGATGGTAGAGTTCCCTAGCTTTAAATTCAAGAGGCTTTGTTTTGGTCGCTCTCGAAAGAGTGTTCCCAAAGGTACACCAATCAGGAGGGACGTGTCCAAGATGTCAAAGATATGAAAATCTAGAAAATACTCGGAGCCTCTTATGTGTAACATAATAGTCCTTATGACCCCATAACTCTCTAGAGTAACTCCAGATGGAATTCTTAGAAGCTTATGAGATGGGATCAAGGTCTCGTTGGGGCAAAGTTCCTTGGCCAAAGATTTTGGAATTATGTTCAACCCAATGGTAGGACTATAGTGAGCCTCTATGGTGGTTCCCTTAAGGTTGCAAAATATAGCCTCTAAGGGTACAGTGATCCGGGCTACCTCAGTGGATAACTCCGTTTCTGCCAACCACTCACGACTCATGATGGTTGAAAGTCCTTTAATGTGTTCTACAAAGAAAGCGTCATTGTGTGTACCATCGTCATCCGCAGGTGGTGTCGAGTGGACTTGAGGCTTTACTTGAACTGGTAGACTCGAGGCATTCCCAAAATCTTCAAAACAATCTACCTCGATTTCAGAGAAGAACACTGAAGGATGGGATTCATCATTTTCTAAAGTGTGGGGTGTTTTCTCTACGGAAGGTTCTGTGACAACCAAATTATTACTAGGATTTGAAGGAATTTTGAATTCGGTTGTGTATTCCTCCTCGTGTTGGTCGGGGTTGGGCTCGACTTCTTCTTCTGGGAATTCATCATAAATGCCTATGTAAGGAGTGTTTTCAAGGATTTTCTCTAGGATGTCTCTTCCTTCACTAACAAGTTTATGTGAGAATGATCCTCTAGAAGCTAAATCGAGATGTAGAGCAGCTTCCTTGTTAAGACCACGATAGAAGTGAAAGTGTAGGACATTGTTAGGCAAGGAAAGATTTGGGCCAGAATTGGCAAGGCTTTTGAACCTAGCCCAAGCTGCTCCTAGTGTCTCCTTCTCTTTTTGTTTGAATGTGCAGATACATGGGTGTATGCCGAGTCTCTGAGTGATGAGTGATTGTCAACTGGGATAATGCGCATGTTCTTTGGCTTGTGTTGTGCAGGTGTCGAGCACAGATACAGTGATCGAAGGCAAGGTGAAGGTCAAGTAGAGACGTACCGTGCCAATGGACCGAGAGTGGCGAAGGGCAGACGTGAGGCTTGGACTGAGGGACCGGTGGCTTGAGGATCAGCTGTGGTGGCTGACAGACTGGGACAGCGACGAGCGAAGACTTGTGGGTGGACGGGGTGCACGGGCGGTGCATCCCTTCTACGGCTCGGTTTGGTGGTTGAGCCACAGAAAAACCACCGAGTGGACGGTTTCCAGGTTTGGGCCTCAAAACCTGGGCGCGGATGGTTTCCGAGTTTGGGCCACAAAACTCGGGCTGAGGACAGTTTCCAGGTTTGGGCCTCAAAACCTGGGTGTTGCGGGTTTGCTGAGTTTGGGCCACAAAACTCAGGCGATGGTCGGCTGGTTTCCCAGTTTGGGCCTCAAAACCGGGGGTTGGCTGTGAAGGCTGGTTTCCCGGTTTGGGCCACAAAACCGGGGGTGCAACATCCGGGAAAGGACAAGCAGAGCGGTGGCGGCACGTGGCGGCAATCGGTGAGGTTGCGTTGAGGCAACGCTACCAGTTGCGCGGGCGTGGCCGTCGGAGCACCACCTACCGCGAGTTGGTCGAGAATAACCCTAGGGTTTAGCTGGTTCGCTCTATAATTAGTGAGGGGTAGAGTAGGAATTAGAATTAGGATAAGTAGAGGGAGACACCCTCCTCCCATTTCATCTCAGTCATTTGCTCTTTGCTTCTAGGGTTTCCTGCACTCCCAATCCCCTGCTGTAGCTAGCTGAGATCCGCAGAGAACCATACCTTTGTGTACTGGAGATTTTGAGGAAGTGAGACCGTAATCTCACTGTTGTAGCGTGTGGTATCCACACGGTTGCAGATCGATGACTTGATTCGTGTTTTGTTCGTGTTCTTCGCGTTCTTCGTTTCTCCGCGCTTTTCCCGTCACTCGATCTCCCTCTCTACTGCGCCTTTGCAAAATCCGTTTGAATCAACTTGTTCTTTATAGTGAGGAGATCATTTCCACCGAAGGAATTCATCTAACTCCTCATGAACAAGTAGATTGGGTGGATTTCGTTTTCGTGGCGCTTTTCCGTTCATACTCCTCCCCTTTCGATTTTTCGGTGATTGAATCGGTTTGAGCGGATGATTTCTTGGGGATAGTCTTCTAACTATCTCGTGATCATCCTCTCCAAATTTGAGAATGTGGGATTGAGTTTTGATTCGGATTTGGGAGGATTCGTGAGAGGGGCGACCGAAATCGCCCTCTCTGTTCATCCGCGGATAGTCCGCCGCTGGTACCGCGGACAGTCCGCGCGTCGGGGTCGGCTGGACCAGTAGCCTGACTCCACGCTGTTGGACTTGGTCTTTTTGAACCGCGGACAGTCCGCCGTTGGGACTCGCGGACAGTCCGGGAGTCGTCCAGGGAGGTTCCAGCAGGGTTGCTGTTTCTGGTGTTTGACCGGCGGACAGTCCGCCAACCCCTCGCGGGCAGTTCGCAGTAAGGGCGGACAGTCCGGGACCTCAGGGCCAGACAGTCCGGGATTTGGCTGAAGCCTCCGGTTTAGTTCGTTTGCTCTCCCGGCTTCGTCGCTTGGTTTTTGGACTTCTTGTTTGGCCCTAAAGTTGATCAAGGAACCTCTCTAGGTATCTTTGCTACCTCTTAGCATAGGTACTTGGGGATTTCTCGACGTAGCCGTCTATCTACGTTCGGGACTTGATTTTTGAGGGTCGAACTTGTGCCAGTGCTTTTGGAGTTTGGTTCGTTCTTGTTTTGTGGTGCCTCGCTGCGATCCTAGGGATCATTCACCCTCTTCCAAGGGTCGTGGGCATCATGGTTCTTGTTTGTAGCTTTTGGGGTTGATTTGTGGGAGAAAGGCCAAAGTTTCGAGAGAAATTTTTTGAGGTCCCATTCACCCCCCCTCTGGTCGCCTTGCTATTGCATTCTCGGTCCTTCAATTGGTATCGGAGCGGGTTAAGGATCTTCCACCTTAGCGGGTTCCAGATCCACAGAAGGTGACATGGATCGCGGCGTGGGCAGACCACCGTTTTTTGATGGGACGAACTATGCATATTGGAAGATACGCATGTCGGCCTTTCTGCAGAGTATTGGTGCTTCCATTTGGGATATTTGCAACTCTGCCGATTACGTGGTCTTGGCAGCTCGTGTCACTCAGCGTCAGATCGATGAGCATGATGCCAATAGCCAAGCCCGTAATGCTCTTTTCTCATGTTTGAGCATGTCTGAGTTTGATCGCGTTTCTCACCTCGCTATGGCTCAGGAGATTTGGGCTACCCTCATGCGTTTCCATGAGGGAACCTCTCAAGTCAAAACCCGTCTCTACGAGTTGTTCAAGCGAGAGTATGAGAACTTTTGACATATGCCTGGCGAGAGCATAGAAAGTTTATTCGCTCACTTTCAGGTGATTGTCAACAGGATGAGGGCTAACAAGGAGTTGTTGCCTTTCGATGATCATGAGAGAGCTTTGAAGCTTTTGCATACTCTTCGACCGATCGGTGTGGGATTCCAAGGTTCAGGCGATCATCGAATCGCCTAACTATGATACCCTCACATACGACGAGCTCTTCAGTAAGCTCAAGTCCAGTGAGATTGACACCATGGCGAGGGCTTCTTATGAAAATCCTTCTGGCCCGTCGATGGCTTTAGTTTCTGGTTCTTCTGCTAAACCCTCAGGAGGCTTTGCACTCTCTTCACTTCTTACTGTTACAGAGGAGCAGCTGGAGTTCATGGGGGATGACGAGCTGGCATTGCTCGCCAACCGGTTCTCGCGGTTTCACAACAACCGCATGAACCGTCGCCGCAGATGAGGACGCTCGGGATGTTTCGAGTGCGGCGACCCCAACCACTTCATCGCCAATTGCCCGAAGAAGAACAAGTAGACCTTCGGCAAGGCGGATCATGGGCAGTACGACTCCGGCAAGCGCAAGGAGAAGTACGTTCCCGTGAAGCACAAGCGGAAGGGCGGCTTCGACAAGGAGTACATCAAGACGAAGTACTTGAAGAAGGCCCAGGCTGAGCAGCGTGCTTTCTTCGCCACGCTCAGCGACGTCGACGACTCGGATGACGACTCCGCTGCCTCAAGCGACGACGAGTCCGAGAAGAACAAGAGGATCGAGGACAAGCTGAACAGCCTCTGCTTCACCGACGACGAGGGTTTCTGCACCATGGCCCTCGGCAAGGAGGTCGACGGCGAGCTGGTGGACACTCCTCGCAACGACGACGATGACGACACCTCCCAGGTAAAATGATTGGAGAACGTTTGGTTGGTGGATTCCGGTTGTTCGAGGCACATGACCGAAAATGCCAAGTGGTTCTCCAGTCTTAGTCCGGTCGCCGGAAAGGAGTTTATCACCTTCGGCGACAATAGCAAAGGTAAGGTATTGTCTCGTGGGTCGGTGCGAGTTAATGAGCACTTTGTGTTGCGCGATGTTGGTCTTGTTTCTAACTTGCATTTTAACCTTCTCTCTGTTTCGCAACTCTTTGATGACGACTATGAGATTCGTTTTAAGCCGAATCTTAGTCGTATCTTGGATCCTCATGGCAATCTTGTTTGTGGGATTTCGCCCTTTGGGAAAGTCTTTCGTGTGGATTTCTCGGAGTCGTTTGGAGTTTCTCGTTGTCTTTTGGTTGGACCTTCCTCCTCTGATCTTTGGAAGTGGCATAGGAGACTAGGACATTTGAGCTTCGACTTGCTTGCAAGACTTAGTTCACTTGGCCTAATCCGAGGATTGCCCAAGTTATCCATGGAGAAGGATCTTGTTTGCCATTCTTGTAGACATGGGAAGATGGTTGCCACTCCCCACCATCTAGTGACTCAGGTCATGACCAAGCGCCCTGGAGAGCTCGGTTGGGGGGAAGTGGTACGTGCTTGTTGTTGTTGACGACTTCTCGAGATATTCGTGGGTTTTCTTTTTAGCTGAGAAAACTGAGACTTTCTCTTTTGCTCGCAATCTGATTTTGCGTCTTCAGAAGGAGTTCCCTTTGAACTCAATGCGAGCTATTAGAAGTGATAATGGTTCGGAATTCAAGAATTCGGATTTTGAGAAGTTTTGTAACTCTTTGGGTTTAGAGCATCAGTTTTCTTCTCCCTACACACCGCCTCAGAATGGTGTTGTAGAAAGGAAGAATCGGACCCTTGTAGAGATGGCCAGGACGATGCTCGATGAGCATAGGACTCCTAGGCGATATTGGGCCGAAGCTATGAGCACTGCTTGCTACATTTTCAATCACATTTTTCTCCGAGCTTTCTTGAAAAAGACTTCTTATGAGTTGCGTTTTGGAAAACTGCCCAACGTGAGTTATTTTAGAGTTTCGGTTGCCATTGTTTTATACTTAAGAAAGGCAACCCTGACAAATTTGAGTCTCGATCTTCTGACGGTGTGTTTTTGGGTTATGGCGCTCATACTCGTGCTTATCGGGTACTTAACCTTGACACTAACCGAGTCATGGAGACATCCGATGTCACCTTCGACGAGACCATGGTTTGTCCTTCTTCTCGTTTTGAGCGTGCAGGTGATCATGAGGTTGGCGAACCTCTTTTTGATGATGAGGAAGAGGGTGCTGAAGGGATGGATGACCCAGCATCACCTCCACCTGCTGAGCCGCAGAGAGCGGCCTCGACTACGACTCACGGTCCCGACCCTTCTTCCTCTACTACATGGGGGCCGTGGGATCCGCCACCTCGAGCGGTACCTTTTGTACCTGAGGAGGCACCAGCTGCTGTTGAGGGGGAGGCCACTTCGGCAAGGGAGGCGCCACGACACATCCAGCGCCAACACCCGCCTCAGCAGATGATCGACAACATTGGTGAACGTGTTACTCGGTCAAGGTCACAACAAATCTCTCACTTTGCTCATTCTGCATTTGTTGCTGATTTTGAACCCCGAGATGTTGGACACGCTTTGACGGATCCAGATTGGATCAATGCCATGCATGAGGAGTTAGAAAATTTTGAAAGAAATCGGGTTTGGGTTCTAGTTTCTCCTCCCTCTGAGTGTCACCCAATTGGGACAAAATGGGTTTTAAAAAACAAACAAGGAGAGGATGGCCATGTAGTGAGAAACAAGGCCAGACTTGTAGCCCAGGGGTATAGTCAAAAGGAGGGGATAGACTATGAGGAGACGTTTGCTCCTGTAGCTCGTTTGGAGGCTATTAGGATACTCTTGGCTTTTGCTGCATCCAAAGGTTTCAAACTTTTTCAAATGGATGTCAAGAGTGCCTTCTTAAATGGCTACATAGAAGAGGAAGTGTATGTGAGACAACCCCCCGGTTTCGAAAATCCCAAGTTTCCAAACCATGTTTTTCAACTCCACAAAGCCTTGTATGGTTTGAAACAAGCCCCTAGAGCCTGGTATGATAGGTTGAAAACCTTTTTGCTTGCTAAGGGTTTAAAATGGGATGTGTGGATAAAACGCTCTTTCTCCTCAAGCAAGGCACTGATACTCTCTTGGTCCAAATTTACGTGGATGATATCATTTTTGGTGGTTCTTCTCACGGTTTGGTTGCCATGTTTGTAGATACTATGAGCAGGGAATTTGAGATGAGCATGATGGGCGAGTTGACGTTTTTCCTCGGATTGCAAATCAAGCAATCTCGAGAGGGAACGTTTGTGCACCAGGTTAAGTATACTCAAAAAGGGCAACTTGGACAAGTTTGAGTCTCGTTCTTCTGACGGTGTGTTTTTGGGTTATGGCACTCACACTCGAGCTTATCGTGCACTTAACCTTGACACTAACCGAGTCATGGAGACATCTGATGTCACCTTCGACGAGACCATGGTTTGTCCTTCTTCTCGTTTTGAGCGTGCAGGTGATCATGAGGTTGGCGAACCTCTTTTCGATGATGAAGAAGAAGGTGCTGAAGGGATAGATGACCCAGCACCTCCTCCACCTGCTGTGCTGCAAAGAGCGGCTTCTACGACGACTCACGGCCCCGACACTTCTTCCTCATGGGGGTCGTGGGATCCGCCACCTCGAGCGGTACCCTTTGTACCCCAGGAGGCACCAGCTGCTGTTGAGGGGGAGGCCACTTCGGCAAGGGAGGCGACACGACACATTCAGCGCCAGCACCCGCCTCAACAGATGATCGGCAACATTGACGAACGGGTCACTCGGTCCAGGTCTCAAATCTCTCACTTTGCTCATTCTGCATTTGTTGCTGATTTTGAACCCCCGGATGTTGGACACGCTCTGACGGATCCGGATTGGGTCAATGCCATGCATGAGGAGTTAGAAAACTTTGAGAGAAATCAGGTTTGGGTTCTAGTGTCTCCACCTTCTGAGTGTCATCCAATTGGGAGAAAATGGGTTTTCAAAAACAAATAGGGAGAAGATGGCCATGTTGTGAGAAAGAAGGCCAGACTCGTAGCCCAGGGATATAGTCAGAAGGAGGGGATAGACTATGAGGAGACATTTGCTCCTGTAGCTCATTTGGAGGCTATTAGGATACTCTTGGCTTTTGCAGCATCCAAAGGTTTCAAACTTTTTCAAATGGATGTCAAGAGTGCCTTCTTAAACGGCTACATAGAAGATGAGGTGTATGTTAGACAACCCCCCGGTTTCGAAAATCCCAAGTTTCCAAACCATGTCTTTAAACTTCACAAAGCTTTGTATGGTTTGAAACAAGCCCCTAGAGCCTGGTATGATAGGTTAAAAACCTTTTTGCTTGCTAAGGGTTTTAAAATGGGATGTGTAGATAAAACACTCTTTCTCCTCAAGCAAGGCACTGATACTCTCTTGGTCCAAATTTACGTGGATGATATCATTTTCGGTGGTTCTTCTCACGCTTTGGTTGCCAAGTTTGCAGACACTATGAGCAGGGAGTTCGAGATGAGCATGATGGGCGAGTTGACGTTTTTCCTCGGACTGCAAATCAAGCAGTCTCGGGAGGGAACGTTCGTGCACCAGGGCATGTACACCCGGGACATTCTGAAGAAATTCGACATGGGTGAGGCCAAGCCTCTTCCAACACCCATGGCGACCACGACGGCCCTGGATGCGGACAAGGAGGGAGAAGCAGTGGACCAGAAGGAGTACCGGAGAATGATCGGGTCGCTGCTGTACCTGACGGCGACATGCCCGGACATTCAGTTCGCGGTGTGCCTCTGCGCGCTTTCAGACGTCGCCACGCACTTCGCATCGTCAGGCGGTCAAGCGCATTATGAGGTACTTGTCCTTCACTCCAGAATTTGGGATTTGGTATTCTGCTTCCTCCAACCTTTCCCTTTGTGGCTATTCCGATGCCGATTTTGCTGGTTGTCGCATTGATCGCAAGTCCACTTCTGGGACTGGCCAGTTTATTGGTTCTTCTCTTGTATCATGGTCTTCTCGCAAGCAGTCTAGTGTCGCCCAGTCTACGACGGAGGCTGAGTATGTGTCAGCACCCCACACCCAGGTGATGGAGACCAAGCCCACAAGCCCAGACGCGGAGCCCGGAAGCGGTCCAAGAACAACATGTTGACTGGGCCGGAGTGGCAATGTGATTTGTGTGTTGTAACGGCCCAGGAAGCGAGGGGATAAGAGGGTAGGAAAAACACATGTGTAAGGCATCGAAGAAGAGAACCCTAAATCCCTATTGCCTGTCGAGCAGAACGCCGGCGGCCGTCTCTCCTCCTCTCAACTTCCCCTACCGACTCCTTCCCCTTCGTTCTCCTTCCCTCTCGGCTCGGTGCCGGAAGGGAGCTGACACTGGTGTCAAAGCCGCCGATTCTCGGCGCGCGTTCCTCAAGTCCGTGCCGGTCTGGATCCGGCGCACGAGCACTACACTAGGCTGCAACGCTCCCGCGGAGCCATGGAGCCGGGAGTCAAGGCGACGCTCGATGAGATCCTCAAGCGCCTCGACGGGATCGACGGGCGGCTTCAGCGCCTGGAGGCGGCCGAAGAGCGCTGGGAGCCACGTGTCTCGGCTCTTGAAGGGGCGGTAAAGAAGAATGACGAAGTCATCCACGGCCGTGTCGCTGAAAGGACCGTGACGCCTAAGAGGGGGGCGTGAATTAGGCAACTTAAAACTTTTACTCTAAACTAAGGCCTCTAATTTCCACCTAAGCAAAACTTATGCAAGAAAGTAAACTATCTAAAGTGCAACTAAGGTTTTGCTAAGTGTGTTTGCTATCTCTACCGCAAAAGGAGTTATGCTACCTAGTTTCCAAACCTATCAACTAGCATATCAAGCTATGAAAGGTAAAGCACATGAACTAGATAGCAATGTAAATGCGGAAGCTAAAGAGTGTGATAGAGAAGCAAACTCCCGTCGACGACTCTGGTATTTTTACCGAGGTATCGAGAAGCGCGCAAGCTTCCCTCTAGTCCTCGTTGGAGCCCCTCGCAAGGAATCCCTCGCAAGGGCCAAGCTCCCGGTCGGGTAACTCGGTGGATAGCTCCGGTTCTTCCCCACACGCAAGTGGGTCTCCGGTTAAGCCACTCGTGGCAAAGCCTCTCCCGGATGCTCCCCGCCGTCTTCACTATCAAGCTTCCGGCCGAAGCACCGCGGGCCTTGTTCCCTTCGGTACACGGAGGCGGCCACACCACAAACACGGTTGGTGTGATCTCGCAAGACTTACAAGCCCCACCGATGTACAATCACGGTGCGCGCAAGCACCGGTAGATAAGAGGTTTTCAAACCTCACTAAACACTAGGCCTAACACCTAGAGCAAGCGCAAAGCGGTGGTCTAACTAGCCTAAGCACTTCCCAAAGCACCTACACTAATAACCTAGTATATTCACTAAGCACTTTGGTGGCTAGAGCAACTAAATATGTGTCTATGCACTATGATCACTTCCTTGAGCTCCAACCTTATTGTTTTGGCCGGCCATGGGGGTATATATAGAGCCCCAAGCAAATAGAGCCGTTGGACACCAAAGATGGACTTTCCTGCGAGGCATCGGACGCTCCGGACGGGAGCATCGGACGCGCGTCCGATGTCACATAACGGCTAGTTCTGCCGACCTAGCACTGTGTCACATCGGATTCTGACAAGCGTCCGATGCGAGGTCATCGGATGCGTCCGATGCTCATAGAGCCTCTCTAGAACCTCTCTGCATAGGCATCGGGCGCAGGGTCCTGTAGCGTCCGATGTAGCATCGGCGCGTCCGATGTAACGCTGTGCACAGCGCACAGTGTTACCGGTGCATCCGATGTGGTACCATCGGCGCGTCCGATGTCTCTGCTAGCGCTAACCCGAGCTAGGGTTTGGCATCGGTGCGTCCGACGCTTTTGAGCCAGCGTCCGATGCAGCGTCCGATGCACCTATTTGCTTCGTTTCTTCGTGATTTCTTGCGCCGTCTTGGTTCCATTCTTGTGCCTTGGACTTTGCTCGATCTTGAGGGTCTTCTACTAAGCTTCTAATGTCTTGCTTGAGGTGTTGATCATTGGATCGCCACGTTGCCTTAGTCCAAGTCACATTTGCACCCTATTGGACTACAAAACAAACACTCGCAAACACATTAGTCCAATTTGGTTATGTTGTTCATCAAACACCAAAATTCAAAGTTAAATGGGCCGAGGTCCATTTTCCTTACAATCTCCCCCTTTTTGGTGATTGATGACAACACGACCAAAACAAGCAAATAGAAGATACAAAGTTTAAAATGCAATCTACTTGCTAGGATGCAATGCAAAGGCAAGATCATATGATGTTTAAAAGATACCAAATTGAAATGCATTTCTTCTAGCATATCTTGCCCTTGCCATAGAGTTCCTCTTTGTGACTTTATGGATTAAGACTCCCCTTAACTCCATAAATCACTTCCTCCCTTTTTGAACCATTCCCATGAAAATAACCATAGAATTTTTGAAAATTTGATTTTGGTTATTTTGTTTGTTTTAGTTTTGGCTTGATTTTGGTCCCTACACATTCTCCCCCTTTGGAATCAAACATCGAAAAGGAAGACATTAAAGCTCTAGAGAGGAAACATTATATAAGCTAAACTCCCCCTAAGTATATGCATACATATGATGTAAGGCTAAAGCATATGCATAACCGACAAAATAAAGCATAAAGGAGTTTAAACTATATAATGTATGGAGAGAGCATATAAGAGTATCAAAGTGAAATCGACATAAGGTTATCGGTTAGGAATACCATATGTAGATACCAAATGACATCTCATCACATATGATGCTTGTCTCCGGGAACTCCATTTTCCTTGCAATGAGACTACTACACACAAGATAATCTTGAAAATAGTGTTAGTCTCAAAGCTTTCAAATTATAGAGTAAACTCCCCATAAAAGTGTGCATACAAGTTTGAAATACTTGTAGGAGACATGCACATTGACTTGTAAGGTTAAACTACCATTTTCGATATTGACATCACAAGAAGTGTGAAACCAATTGAAGATGGTAATTAGGGTAGTTTATCTATAACTTGGACTTTGGCACATATAAGATAAATACAAAGTAAAAGAAGCTATGTGCCGTGCTTCTAACCAATTCAAACCATGTAGAGTTGCTCTAAGAATGTGAGTGATACCGAGCAAAACTACCATATGATAAGCCTCATTTGCATGACAAAAGATATGAATATACCAATGCAAACATAGGCAATGAAAGGAACTAGATGCTAAAAGAAATGGCAAGACATTATACCAAATGAACGTAATTGCAATAATTTAAATCTAGTTTCCTAACATTGGAGGGGAACTTGGGTCCATAGTACCCACTAACATACTTGGCAATGACATGATCCAATGTGATGCACCCCATGATATGCACCCAAAACTTTGCCAAGTCTCCAAATTCCCCGTTACCAACTTGGCTACTCACTTCCCTTTCGGGACCCAAACCTTTTTGGTGCTCTTCATGGTTGAGATAATGTCCTTAGGCACCCAAATGTGTTTGGCCCCATTGTTGGCTTGCTTGTTCACCTTGATGGCCACCACCTTGTCATTCTTCTTCTTCTTCAAGAGATAGGGTGTGGTGGCTTTCTTGTTTACTTTGTTGGTGTAGGTGTTGGAGAGCTTGCTTGTTTGCTTTTTGTTTTTCTCTTTCTTCTTTTCTCCCCCATGCTTCACCTTGCACTCATAGGACTTGTGAGCTTCCTTGTGGCAAAGGTAACAAACCACGGTTTGCTCCTCATCAAGCTTCTTCACTCCCTTGACGGTGTTATCTTGATGAGTTCGGGTTTGCTTCCCCTTGCTTTTTGCTTGGGTCAAGTCCTTGGTGAGGCGGGCCACTTCTTTCTTTAGTAGCTCATTCTCCATTGCAACTTCTTGTGTACATGTTTCTACAATGACATTCTCAACACAAGCTTGTTTGCACATGGGTGAGTCTAAATCAAGTAAATCAATGCAAGAAGTAGAGGCATCCTTTTTAGGCATATTAAAGATTGATTTTTCAATTTTAGGTGCCTCGATGGGGTTTGCTCCGATGGTTTCAAGATTAGCAACTTTCTTAGTTAGCTCATCACAATGCTTGCACATAATTTCCATTTTAGCAAGCAAACTTTTGTAAGCATCTTGTGTGCTAGCTAACTTTGCTTTTAGTTTTTCATTTTTCTTAGCAAGTTGCTCATCATTACTTGAGCTATCATATGTGCTTATACTAGCCTCAAGTTTCTCAATTTTATTAGATAGCTCAACATTTAAGTTTGAAAAAGTTTCATATTGATCTAGCATAGCATTGTAGGCTTGTTGAGAACTATGTAATTTTTCTTTTAAGATACTAATCTTCTTTTGTTGGCTAGTACAAGCTTTAGCATATTTAAGATTGTCTTGCACAAGTTGATTATAAGAAGGTAGCTCATCATCACTATCACTATCTCTATCACTATCACTAGAGATAGGGCTTGTGTTACCTCGTGCCATAAGGCACATACGTGATGAGCTTGATGATGAGTGGCCACGCCTCTTGTGTTGAGTTTCATCATCACTTGATGAATCATCCCATGTCTTGATGGTGGTGAGGGCTTTGGCCTTGCATCCCTTCTTCTTCTTGTCATTGGGTGTGGGCTTTTGTTTTGGACAATCTTCCACAAAGTGCCCTTTCTTGCCACATCTATAGCATCCCTTTTTTCTTTGCTCTCTTCTTTGATTGGTGAAGAGGCAATCTTCTATTGTGATGGGCACACCCTTGACATTGAGCTTGCGGATCATCCTCTTCACTCCTTTCATGAGCTTGATTGTTTCTTCTTCATCTAAGGAGGAATCGGATGAGGTGGAGGCTTGATCATCACTTGATTCTTCATCATCATCATCCTCTTCTTCATCTTCACTTGAGGAGCTCGAGCTTGTCTCCACTTGCTTCTTGCCCTTCATCTTTTTGTGCTCATTACATGTGAGAGCAATGCCTTTGCTTGATGAAGTGGCTTCTTCTTGACCCATCTTGCGTGACATCTCAAATGCCACCAATTTGCCAATGACAATGGCCGAGGTCATGGTGCTCAAGTCCTCCATGTTGTGAAGAATGGTGATGATGGTTGCGTACTTGCTCTTTGGAAGCACGGAGATGATCTTCCTCACAATATCCGCATCACCTAGCTTTGTGATTCCAATAGAGTTGACCTCATTGATAATTAGATTCAAACATGAATACATATCACGAACAAGCTCATTATCATTCATTTTAAAGGAATCATAACATGATTTTGTTAGGTGATGTTTTTGCTCACGTACATTACTTGTACCATCATGGAGCTCATGTAGCTTTAACCAAATTTCATGAGATGTTTGCAAAGTAAAGACTTGGTTAAAGACATTGTAACACCTCTGGTGTTAAGCAGTAATTAAAGTTCTAAATAATATGTTTAGTATGCATAATTATCTGGCATCATGGCATAAAGCATTTCATCTTTTAAGTACAAATGTGATGCTTCATATGTTTTGCTTGAGTGTTGCATGATCTTGTGTGATGCTTTGATAAGTGATGTGGTTAGGTGTCACATGAAATGATAAGTGTGAGTGGAAAACTTAAATTTTCTATGCTCTTTTTGGTTCCCTTTTTAATGAGTCAAAAAGTGTGTCAAATTTCAAAATGATTTCACAAGCAAAGTTGTAGCTCTTGTTGAGAGGGACAACTTTGGTATTGAAAGTTTTTCAAGTTTCTGTACAAAATTTTGAATAAATTTGAAATCTTTCAAACCCTGAATTTGACCCCAAAACTAGATTTCAAAAACTAAAAAGAACTAGACTTTGGTTCTTTAATAAAAGATGTAGAGTGGTTTAAAATAAACAACTTTTATTAATATAGATTTTCAAGTTATTAAAGAAAATCTGAAGTAATTTGTAAAACAAGTTTGATTTGTTTCAATTGGAAAATCAATTTCTAAAACCTAGTTTTATCCCCTTTTGTGTAATTTCAAAGTTATGCTTATTTTGGATATTTGACCAAAAGCAAAGTTGCTCTATTTTTGTTAAGGAACAACTTTTATTTTGGTGAAATTTGAAATTTTTCAGAAAGTTTTAAAGTAATTTTGAATTTACTCAAAACCTGGAAATGGTCTCCTTTTGATTTTAAACTTGCATTTCAAAATTAATTGAAATATGAGTTTGAGGTTTACATCAAAGTTGTAGAGAATTTAAAAATGAACCTTTCATACATGGACCATTTTTTTCAAGTGTCCATGTAAAATCAAAAGTAATTTTGCTTTTATTGCAAAACCCTAATTTTGTCCCCTTTCAAATTCCCTTTTGAAGTCAATTTGAACTGTTTTGGTCAAATTGATCTTTTTCCATTTGAAATCAGCCCAAGTGTATTAAAACAAAGTTGTACATCTTTTCAAGCTCTACTTTTCATATTTTGACAAATCTTGAGGTACAGTTCAAATTTCAAAAGTAATTTTGAATTCAGTTTCCTCCAAATTTGGTTTTGAACTTTATTTCAAAATCTAGGCCGAATTTGAATTTGATTCTTCAAGAAAGTTTGTAGAACATAAAATTTGGAACAA
Source organism: Coix lacryma-jobi var. lacryma-jobi (assembly GCA_009763385.1). Classification (NCBI taxonomy): domain Eukaryota; kingdom Viridiplantae; phylum Streptophyta; class Magnoliopsida; order Poales; family Poaceae; genus Coix; species Coix lacryma-jobi. Next base: position 78,110,646 of record CM019830.1, on the reverse strand, counting down.
CTTTTGTTTTTGAAGTTTTTGTTGTGCAGTACAAGTTTTGGAACAATCAGAAAGGGTGAAGTTCTGCCTGCTACAGTAGAATGGGAGGTGAAAATATCAGCGCAGAGCTGGCCACCGCCGCACCGTCCACCGCCGTCGCCACTGGCCGTGCGCGCGCCCGCCACGCAGAGGCCGTCGTGGCGCGGTCGAGAAACATCACGCGTGCGTGAGCGAACCCGAGGCGCTATCGTCTTCTTCTTCCCTTCTTCCTTCTCTCTGTTTCCGCTCTCCATCTCCTCTGTCTTCTTCTTCTTCGAGCAGAGCCCGCCGAGGCCGTCCATCGCCGTTGCTTTGCCCCGACCCGCTCCACCTCGCCAGCAACCTCGCCTCGCCTTTGCGCTCCTCTAGAGCTAGCTTGAGCCAGCTCGAACCGCCGGTAGCCGTTGCACCGCCGTCTTCTTCCTTGCGGCCGAGCAGTGCGCCGCCGCAAGCCGACGCCGTGGCCATGCTCCTCCGGTGAGCTTTGCTCCAATAGAAACCGTGTTCAAGCTCCTTCAGATTCCCCAGATGTTGGTCGGCTCTTTACATCCGTCGCTATCGACCTTATAGAGCCGGACCGCCGTAACCGAGCCGGTTGGGCCGCCACCGCCGCCATAGCTGTCAACCACCTAGCTCTAAGGTGTTCCCGTCCTCTCTGGTGGGCGCACCATGACCAGGGTGTGCTCCCGGTGCTCGTAGTTTACTTCTTCGTGTCCCTACCTTGCTCCCTCGCCGGATCGCTGCCGTGTTCCGCTCGATGGGGTCTCCGAGCTCTAACCTGCCAACCTAATCCTCTAGGGCGATGCGCTGAGTCATGGGGATGGTGCCGGTGCCAGCCCCATCGCCGGGGAGGTCACCGCCGACGAGAGTAGGGTGGTCGGCGCGGCCACAGCCCCCAGCCATGGCTCTAGCCTTGGTCAAGGCCGAGTCTTGAGCCGGACATGGTCTGGTTGACCAGGTCCCGCACGTCAGTGAGGAGAGGTAAGGAGAAGGTGAGTAAGAAATGGTTTTTGGCTCTTTAATCTTTTCCAGAAAATACTTATTTGTGTTGATTGTTTGATTAATGCATAACTAATTCATATGTGCTCCAAAAATTATGAGATAAATTTTGTTGTAATCCTTGTAATGTGTTCTATCAATTAAAAATATGAAACTTGATGTTTGAATAAATTTTAGTGGTGATTTAAATATGCCTTTTAATTAATAAATAGGACTTTAATGATTTTTGTAGGCTTAGTTATATGTCCAAAAATCATGAAACTAATTTTTCTGCTGTTTACATCATGTCACTAGTCTTCACAAAAATTTTGAGGTCATTTGGTGAAAATAAATTTAATTCTCCTTTTATGCTTTGTTTAATAGATAAATAATTATATATATTAGATTAATTGTGTAAGCCAAGATAATTATCCAAAAATTATGAAATTTGTTTTGCAACTATAGTTTATTATAATCAACCGTCCCTAAAAGTTTGAGTTTAATTTGACAAACTTTAATTAAACCTTATTTTCAATAATTAATTTAATAAAGGGTGGTTAATAAAACTTTGTTAGTTAATTAAGGTGTTTAGCAGGTAATTAGGATTAACCTTGGTTACCCTAATGAACCTTTGTTGATGAATGATGGTTTGTGTTTAATAATGTTGGTTAGTCATGTAGGATTAAGTTGTAAGTTAAATAATAAACTTGTTTTTGCATACATGCGATGATATGGGTCAAGTAGAGCTTTAATCTTGCTTACATATAAAAACATGGACTTGGTTCATGAAACAAAACCCATGGGGTATATTTCCTTTTATTTATTCCATGGCTTGATCGATGTTTGATAAGCTTTTCAAATTGTCCAGGATTACCCTTTTGAATTTTGGTAGCTCTAGTTGTGGTTTGTTTAGCATAGAGTTTGTGATCTGTCCCAAGTTTGGGCAGTGATGTTTACAACTTGGGTGACTTTGGATTATTGTTTGAAGACCATGGGACACCTCTCATCTTGTGTTCCTATAGCATTGAATGCTGTTTTAATAAACCCTAGCCATCTTTAGTTATCTTCATAAAAGTGCTTGGTGGAGGTTGTATGTATATCTAGAAACCTTAATCGGTAAGTTGCAAATTGGGTTTGTTGGTTTGCAACTGTACCGCGAAGGAAAGTTGTACTCAATTTTCTTATCTTGTGTTTATGTTTGTTATGCATTGGAATTGTCCTGCACCTTAGCATGCATTCCATGACATCATGCTAAAGCATTCATCATTTATCTACGTGTAGTATCCGAGAGTGTTGGAGTTGTGTTGATCAAGCTTTGGTGATCACCCTTGTCAAACAAGCCTCGGAAGAAGATTCTTGTTGGACAAGCTTCGTCGAAAAGACTTAACTTCAAAGCAGCAAAGGAACTAACTTGTGTCGATCTTTCTTGGATCCTATCTTCCCTGCAACAAAGGCAAGCCCCGGACATTAACCCTATCCTTGTGGTTTTATAAAGTTACTTATATCACTTGAGTTAATATGATGCATTAAGTGAATAGGAGTTGAGTGAACCCTATTTGATGCATTACCAACCTTGATGATTCCAACACTTAACCTTGATACCTGTTTTATGAAAATGCTTAGTATGCTTAGCCATGCTTTACTACTTCATTACAATAGGTGCTTTTAAAAATGGTTGCTATGTTATGGGGATAATGAATCTGGAAACAACATGATAAGTATAGTAACTTACATCAAGAATGGAGTCTTGTTGTAAGGTTACTCAACATAGGACCTTATCGTTGTTGGCCTGCTGTGATTGAGACCTTTGAGTACAGCCCACATGCGGTGGTAAGCCTCTTCTATAGCTATTCCGATACTCGAGAATGGCTAACCGCGCACTGGGAGTGGAAAGATGGCGGGAGTAGCGTGTACCCTCGGGGCTATGAGACAGTCGGGTTCGAGGTGTACTGTACTCTCGGGTGGCGCGGACCCGTTCTTGTATGGGAGGATCTATAGATAGGGTTGATATATGCAAGATTAAGTTCTACATATGTCGTGTGGTACTGAATCCCCCGCTGGGTTTAATCGATTCGAATCGCCGTGTTTCCTCGGATATGGAGCCTCAATCCACTGACCCGCACTGTAGAAGAAAAATGGAACTGGTTAAAGAAGGAATGACAATGATCTTTCACTAAGGTTTACTTTCAGTTCTACCAAGTACTGAGATGATTAAATAAAATTTGGATCTAGGATTACTTTAGTAAGCTTTTATGCAAATGAAAAATACTGTTGAGCCTACCCAAACCAGCATGACCCTGAAGTCTTTTCTGTAGACGGGTAAGTCTTGCTGAGTATCGACCGTACTCAGGGTTTGTTAATTCCCTGTTGCAGGTTTCTTTAATAGGTGATGTTGATCATGATCATGTCAGTGGGCTTGATATGATCTGGTTGTTCTTCTTCTCCAACTTAGGTACTCCGCCTAAGTGTGGTTCCATAATACTATTCTACTTCCGCAATACCAGTTATGTTTATGTAAAAAGTAACTTGTTCATGGTTTTGTAAAGTTTTTATCTCTTACTTCCACACTCCGATGGTATTTTGTAACAAATGTTGTAATGTTGTAATTATTCCAACCTTCATGATGATGATCCTGTGGTTCGTGGATAATTCGGGGTTCTCTCGAGAACACCCGACAGATCTTTCCAGTGATGTGGTACATGTGCACAGTCATTAGGGCTCGGGGAGACGATGACGTGTGCAGGTGGGCCACATTAATGGGAGGTTCTGCCACAGAGTGGTATCGGAGCAGGATTGTCATCTAGGGAAGACTGGTTGCAACATTACTCTTGAAAAACTTCAAAATGATTTCTTAATCTAAAAGTTTTTGAAAGTAATAAATTAAAAATGATTCTTCCCTAAGTTTCTTACTTTGCTGGAAGACTTCGTGAAGACTCTACTGGTAACTCCAGCTGAAGACACTGAGATGGTCTCAACTCTTCTACTGAAGGTTAATGGAGAATCAATCTCCCTGTCAAATCGCGACCGAAGAGCTTTTCAACGTCCTATTTGAGTCAATGAAGCTAAAGTGTAAAGTATAGCCCTATACCTAACTAACAGGTGGAGACAGAGATCTCCTGGCAGTGAGAGGTCGTATAGGACGAGCATATATCATATCGTGCATAATGATAAAATGTGCTTCTTCTCTAAATTCTAAAAGTAGCTATGATCCCCGATAGTTGATCGTCCCTGGATTCTGTTATCCTTGATACTTATGTTCCATAAGTTCTGATCCTTGGGAACTTTTGGATATCTTTCATATACTCTACCACATAAAGTCAGAATCAGGGTAAATCTTTGGTTCTTCCTAGATGTGTGTACCATGCCTTGAATTGGCACATACCAGTAGTTTGATGTCGTGAAAACGATGAATGGTGGTTGAAAGTTACTAAAATTGTGTTCTTTGAAAGGACCCTGATCTGTGGACCGGATAAAAGCGTGGGAACCTGGAGTAACCTATGGATGGCCACCATAAGGCGTTGCTGCCGGGAGCTCGCTAATATCCAGGTCTATAATCATGATTCTTTCTAGTCCACCGTTAAAGTGCTTTCATTTCTGGACGCCCGAAAGGGAGTTCAAAGCCACTTTCCTTGTAGTTATAACCAACCCTTGCTTTTGGTTATAATTTCCTTCTTATTAAGATGAGAGATATAGAAGTTGTGCTTTATTGTGGTGCCATGATTGGTGACCACAGTGCCGCGTCGGAACCTAGGGAATCTCGTGTGTCCGGATCACACTAGTTTCCACTGGGTGCGCGCAGGTATCGAGGTCTACAGTTATGATTCATTATAGCCCACAACTAATGTACGCTCTCTCTGGATTCTTGATAATCTTTCTTGCTCCACCCAGATATCTTCTACCCTGCTACTTGCAACCGTGTTCTGATCCCGGTTGTAATCCTGAACCCCAACCCAGTTGCCTTGTGAACTCCTTGTGCGTAAACAAGTGTGACACATTTCCTTTTCCATTACTCAACCCCAGTCTTTAAGTGCTTCTTAAATCTCGGGACGAGATTTCTTTAAGGGGGAAGGAGCTGTAACACCTCTGGTGTTAAGCAGTAATTAAAGTTCTAAATAATATGTTTAGTATGCATAATTATCTGGCATCATGGCATAAAGCATTTCATCTTTTAAGTACAAATGTGATGCTTCATATGTTTTGCTTGCGTGTTGCATGATCTTGTGTGATGCTTTGATAAGTGATGTGGTTTGGTGTCACATGAAATGATAAGTGTGAGTGGAAAACTTAAATTTTCTATGCTCTTTTTGGTTCCCTTTTTAATGAGTCAAAAAGTGTGTCAAATTTCAAAATGATTTCACAAGCAAAGTTGTAGCTCTTGTTGAGAGGGACAACTTTGGTATTGAAAGTTTTTCAAGTTTCTGTACAAAATTTTGAATAAATTTGAAATCTTTCAAACCCTAAATTTGACCCCAAAACTAGATTTCAAAAACTAAAAAGAACTAGACTTTGGTTCTTTAATAAAAGATGTAGATTGGTTTAAAATAAACAACTTTTATTATTATAGATTTTCAAGTTATTAAAGAAAATCTGAAGTAATTTGTAAAACAAGTTTGATTTGTTTCAATTGGAAAATCAATTTCTAAAACCTAGTTTTATCCCCTTTTGTGTAATTTCAATGTTATGCATATTTTGGATATTTGACCAAAAGCAAAGTTTCTCTATTTTTGTTAAGGAACAACTTTTATTTTGGTGAAATTTGAAATTTTTCAGAAAGTTTTAAAGTAATTTTGAATTTACTCAAAACCTGGAAATGGTCTCCTTTTGATTTTAAACTTGCATTTCAAAATTAATTGAAATATGAGTTTGAGGTTTACATCAAAGTTGTAGAGAATTTAAAAATGAACCTTTCATACATGGGCCATTTTTTTTCAAGTGTCCATGTAAAATCAAAAGTAATTTTGCTTTTATTACAAAACCCTAATTTTGTCCCCTTTCAAATTCCCTTTTGAAGTCAATTTGAACTGTTTTGGTCAAATTGATCTTTTTCCAGTTGAAATCAGCCCAAGTGTATTAAAACAAAGTTGTACATCTTTTCAAGCTCTACTTTTCATATTTTGACAAATCTTGAGGTACAGTTCAAATTTCAAAAGTAATTTTGAATTCAGTTTCCTCCAAATTTGGTTTTGAACTTTATTTCAAAATCTAGGCCGAATTTGAATTTGATTCTTAAAGAAAGTTTGTAGAACATAAAATTTGGAACAACTTTTGTTTTTGAAGTTTTTGTTGTGCAGTACAAGTTTTGGAACAATCAGAAAGGGGGAAGTTCTGCCTGCTACAGTAGAATGGGAGGTGAAAATATCAGCGCAGAGCTGGCCACCGCCGCACCGTCCACCGCCGTCGCCGCTGGCCGTGCGCGCGCCCGCCACGCAGAGGCCGTCGTGGCGCGGTCGAGAAACATCACGCGTGCGTGAGCGAACCCGAGGCGCTATCGTCTTCTTCTTCCCTTCTTCCTTCTCTCTGTTTCCGCTCTCCATCTCCTCTGTCTTCTTCTTCTTCAAGCAGAGCCCGCGGAGGCCGTCCATCGCCGTTGCTTTGCCCCGACCCGCTCCACCTCGCCTCGCCTTTTCGCTCCTCTAGAGCTAGCTTGAGCCAGCTCGAACCGCCGGTAGCCGTTGCACCGCCGTCTTCTTCCTTGCGGCCGAGCAGTGCGCCGCCGCAAGCCGACGCCGTGGCCATGCTCCTCCGGTAAGCTTTGCTCCAATAGAAACCGTGTTCAAGCTCCTTCGGATTCCCCAGATGCTGGTCGGCTCTTTACATCCGTCGCTATCGACCTTATAGAGCCGGACCGCCGTAACCGAGCCGGTTGGGCCGCCACCGCCGCCATAGCTGTCAACCACCTAGCTCTAAGGTGTTCCCGTCCTCTCTGGTGGGCGCACCATGACCAGGGTGTGCTCCCGGTGCTCGTAGTTTACTTCTTCGTGTCCCTACCTTGCTCCCTCACCGGACCGCCGCCGTGCCGGCGTGTTCCGCTCGACCGGACCGCCATGGCCGCGGATGGGGGGTCTTCGAGCTCTAACCTGCCAACCTAATCCTCTAGGGCGATGCGCTGAGTCATGGGGATGGTGCCGGTGCCAGCCCCATCGCCGGGGAGGTCACCGCCGACGAGAGTAGGGTGGTCGGCGCGGCCACAGCCCCCAGCCATGGCTCTAGCCTTGGTCAAGGCCGAGTCTTGAGCCGGACATGGTCTGGTTGACCAGGTCCCGCACGTCAGTGAGGAGAGGTAAGGAGAAGGTGAGTAAGAAATGGTTTTTGGCTCTTTAATCTTTTCCAGAAAATACTTATTTGTGTTGATTGTTTGATTAATGCATAACTAATTCATATGTGCTCCAAAAATTATGAGATAAATTTTGTTGTAATCCTTGTAATGTGTTCTATCAATTAAAAATATGAAACTTGATGTTTGAATAAATTTTAGTGGTGATTTAAATATGCCTTTTAATTAATAAATAGGACTTTAATGATTTTTGTAGGCTTAGTTATATGTCCAAAAATCATGAAACTAATTTTTCTGCTGTTTACATCATGTAACTAGTCTTCACAAAAATTTTGAGGTCATTTGGTGAAAATAAATTTAATTCTCCTTTTATGCTTTGTTTAATAGATAAATAGTTATATATCTTAGATTAATTGTGTAAGCCAAGATAATTATCCAAAAATTATGAAATTTGTTTTGCAACTATAGTTTATTATAATCAACCGTCCCTAAAAGTTTGAGTTTAATTTGACAAACTTTAATTAAACCTTATTTTCAATAATTAATTTAATAAAGGGTGGTTAATAAAACTTTGTTAGTTAATTAAGGTGTTTAGCAGGTAATTAGGATTAACCTTGGTTACCCTAATGAACCTTTGTTGATGAATGATGGTTTGTGTTTAATAATGTTGGTTAGTCATGTAGGATTAAGTTGTAAGTTAAATAATAAACTTGTTTTTGCATACATGCGATGATATGGGTCAAGTAGAGCTTTAATCTTGCTTACATATAAAAACATGGACTTGGTTCATGAAAGAAACCCATGGGGTATATTTCCTTTTGTTTATTCCATGGCTTGATCGATGTTTGATAAGCTTTTCAAATTGTCCAGGACTACCCTTTTGAATTTTGGTAGCTCTAGTTGTGGTTTGTTTAGCATAGAGTTTGTGATCTGTCCCAAGTTTGGGCAGTGATGTTTACAACTTGGGTGACTTTGGATTATTGTTTGAAGACCATGGGACACCTCTCATCTTGTGTTCCTATAGCATTGAATGCTGTTTTAATAAACCCTAGCCATCTTTAGTTATCTTCATAAAAGTGCTTGGTGGAGGTTGTATGTATATCTAGAAACCTTAATCGGTAAGTTGCAAATTGGGTTTGTTGGTTTGCAACTGTACCGCGAAGGAAAGTTGTACTCAATTTTCTTATCTTGTGTTTATCTTTGTTATGCATTGGAATTGTCCTGCACCTTAGCATGCATTCCATGACATCATGCTAAAGCATTCATCATTTATCTACGTGTAGTATCCGAGAGTGTTGGAGTTGTGTTGATCAAGCTTTGGTGATCACCCTTGTCAAACAAGCCTCGGAAGAAGATTCTTGTTGGACAAGCTTCGTCGAAAAGACTTAACTTCAAAGCAGCAAAGGAACTAACTTGTGTCGATCTTTCTTGGATCCTATCTTCCCTGCAACAAAGGCAAGCCCCGGACATTAACCCTATCCTTGTGGTTTTATAAAGTTACTTATATCACTTGAGTTAATATGATGCATTAAGTGAATAGGAGTTGAGTGAACCCTATTTGATGCATTACCAACCTTGATGATTCCAACACTTAACCTTGATACCTGTTTTATGAAAATGCTTAGTATGCTTAGCCATGCTTTACTACTTCATTACAATAGGTGCTTTTAAAAATGGTTGCTATGTTATGGGGATAATGAATCTGGAAACAACATGATAAGTATAGTAACTTACATCAAGAATGGAGTCTTGTTGTAAGGTTACTCAACATAGGACCTTATCGTTGTTGGCCTGCTGTGATTGAGACCTTTGAGTACAGCCCACATGCGGTGGTAAGCCTCTTCTATAGCTATTCCGATACTCGAGAATGGCTAACCGCGCACTGGGAGTGGAAAGATGGCGGGAGTAGCGTGTACCCTCGGGGCTATGAGACAGTCGGGTTCGAGGTGTACTGTACTCTCGGGTGGCGCGGACCCGTTCTTGTATGGGAGGATCTATAGATAGGGTTGATATATGCAAGATTAAGTTCTACATATGTCGTGTGGTACTGAATCCCCCGCTGGGTTTAATCGATTCGAATCGCCGTGTTTCCTCGGATATGGAGCCTCAATCCACTGACCCGCACTGTAGAAGAAAAATGGAACTGGTTAAAGAAGGAATGACAATGATCTTTCACTAAGGTTTACTTTCAGTTCTACCAAGTACTGAGATGATTAAATAAAATTTGGATCTAGGATTACTTTAGTAAGCTTTTATGCAAATGAAAAATACTGTTGAGCCTACCCAAACCAGCATGACCCTGAAGTCTTTTCTGTTGACGGGTAAGTCTTGCTGAGTATCGACCGTACTCAGGGTTTGTTAATTCCCTGTTGCAGGTTTCTTTAATAGGTGATGTTGATCATGATCATGTCAGTGGGCTTGATATGATCTGGTTGTTCCTCTTCTCCAACTTAGGTACTCCGCCTAAGTGTGGTTCCATAATACTATTCTACTTCCGCAATACCAGTTATGTTTATGTAAAAAGTAACTTGTTCATGGTTTTGTAAAGTTTTTATCTCTTACTTCCACACTCTGATGGTATTTTGTAACAAATGTTGTAATGTTGTAATTATTCCAACCTTCATGATGATGATCCTGTGGTTCGTGGATAATTCGGGGTTCTCTCGAGAACACCCGACAGATCTTTCCAGTGATGTGGTACATGTGCACAGTCATTAGGGCTCGGGGAGACGATGACGTGTGCAATTGGGCCACATTAATGGGAGGTTCTGCCACAGACATCTATGCTAATAGATTCAAACAAGCAATTTTTAGCTCTAGCATTAAGATGAATTTCTTTTTCATCACCCGCGGTAGGCTTCTCGGGATTCTTAATGGGTTTCATCCCGTCGCGGGTGACTCTCCAAACAACTAGATCAACGGCTTCTAAAAAGCAAGCCATTCTAGCACTATAATAAGGGAAGTTAGTGCCGTCAAAGTGTGGAGGCCTAGAGGTATCCATCCCAACCTCTCTTAGGGGCGTCGGCTCGAAGGCGGTGAAGCCAAGAGTCCACAAGAGAGCCAACCGGCTCCGATACCAATTGAAAGGACCGTGACGCCTAAGAGGGGGGGGGGTGAATTAGGCAACTTAAAACTTCTACTCTAAACTAAGGCCTCTAATTTCCACCTAAGCAAAACTTATGCAAGAAAGTAAACTATCTAAAGTGCAACTAAGGTTTTGCTAAGTGTGTTTGCTATCTCTACCGCAAAAGGAGTTATGCTACCTAGTTTCCAAACCTATCAACTAGCATATCAAGCTATGAAAGGTAAAGCACATGAACTAGATAGCAATGTAAATGCGGAAGCTAAAGAGTGTGATAGAGATGCAAACTCCCGTCGACGACTCCGGTATTTTTACCGAGGTATCGAGAAGCGCACAAGCTTCCCCCTAGTCCTCGTTGGAGCCCCTCGCAAGGAATCCCTCACAAGGGCCAAGCTCCCGGTCGGGTAACTCGGTGGATAGCTCCGGTTCTTCCCCACGCGCAAGTGGGTCTCTGGTTAAGCCACTCGTGGCAAAGCCTCTCCCGGATGCTCCCCGCCGTCTTCACTATCAAGCTTCCGGCCGAAGCGCCGCGGGCCTTGTTCCCTTCGGTACACGGAGGCGGCCACACCACAAACACGGTTGGTGTGATCTCGCAAGACTTACAAGCCCCACCGATGTACAATCACGGTGCGCGCAAGCACCGGTAGATAAGAGGTTTTCAAACCTCACTAAACACTAGGCCTAACACCTAGAGCAAGCGCAAAGCGGTGGTCTAACTAGCCTAAGCACTTCGCAAAGCACCTACACTAATAACCTAGTATATTCACTAAGCACTTTGGTGGCTAGAGCAACTAAATATGTGTCTATGCACTATGATCACTTCCTTGAGCTCCAACCTTATTGTTTTGGCCGGCCATGGGGGTATATATAGAGCCCCAAGCAAATAGAGCCGTTGGACACCAAAGATGGACTTTCCTGCGAGGCATCGGACGCTCCAGACGGGAGCATCGGACGCGCGTCCGATGTCACATAACGGCTAGTTCTGCCGACCTAGCACTGTGTCACATCAGATTCTGACAAGCGTCCAATGCGAGGTCATCGGATGCGTCTGATGCTCACAGAGCCTCTCTGGAACCTCTCTGCATAGGCATCGGAGGCAGGGTCCTGTAGCGTCCGATGTAGCATCGACGCGTCCGATGTAATGCTGTGCACAGCGCACAGTGTTACCGGTGCGTCCGATGTGGTACCATCGGCGCGTCCGATGTCTCTGCTGGCGCCAACCCGAGCTAGGGTTTGGCATCGGTGCGTCTGACGCTTTTGAGCCAGCGTCCGATGCACCTATTTGCTTCGTTTCTTCGCGATTTCTTGCGCCGTCTTGGTTCCATTCTTGTGCCTTGGACTTTGCTCGATCTTGAGGGTCTTCTACTGAGCTTCTAATGTCTTGCTTGAGGTGTTGATCATTGGATCGCCACGTTGCCTTAGTCCAAGTCCCATTTGCACCCTATTGGACTACAAAACAAACACTCGCAAACACATTAGACCAATTTGGTTATGTTGTTCATCAAACACCAAAATTCAAAGTTAAATGGGCTGAGCTCCATTTTCCTTGCAGTCGCCGCGGTCGAGGAGACCCTCAGGGGCCACTACGAGTCGCTACAAGCGGCCGATGCGTGGGCGCTACACTTCGAGGGCCGCGCCGATGAGGTGGAGGACCGCGTCCGCGATGTTGAGCTGGTCCGCTTCGCCGAGATCTGCGACGAGAGGGACGACCGCGTCGCCGCGCTCGAGTCCACTATCGCATCCCTCGTCAGCTGGAGGCCGAGGGTTGAAGAAGATCTCTCCCATCTCCGATCTGATCTGCGTCGGCTTGACGCGCAACATCTCAGGGTGGAGCGGGAGGTCGGCTCGGTCCACCATGGACCCAGGCCAATTCCAGAGTCGTTCGCCGCGCGTCTTCCTTCCGGAGTACCGAACGACTGGCCCAGTGGGCACCGTGAAGACTTGACCACACGGGAGAAGGGCTGTGGGTCGATGACGACCACAGTCCCGAACCTGGCCAATGGTACGAACCAAATTCCTCATTGTCAATCTATTTGTTTCGATTCGTATGAAGATCCGTATGGCCGTCGCGTTCCCCAATCCGTACTACGCCATCCAATCCCTAATCCATACCAGTCCCCTCCCGAACCCAACCCTAATCCTCCTCCATTAGCCCCAATTCCCCGCTACCAGCCCCAAGTTCCTCACACCCTTCCCATCAGCCCGCCCTTCCAGTCCACCAACGTCCCTCGCCAAACCGGAAAGTTGCCCAAGTTTGATTTTCCCCTATTCTATGGAGATAATGCTCAGCTGTGGATAACCCAAGCCCAGACCTACTTCGAGATGTATTCGGTGGATCCACACATTTGGGTTCGCTGCTCCACCATGCAGTTCAAGGGAGCAGCCGCTCGGTGGCTCCAGTCTGTGGAACACCGCCTCTGCGACGTCGGTTGGAGTGGGTTCTATGCCATGATCCACGAGCGATTCAGCCGGGATCAACATGAGCTTCTACTCCGTCAGTTGTTCAACATCCGCCAAACCTCCTCGGTCTCTGATTATGTTGACAAGTTTGTCGAGCTCGTTGATCAGCTCACTGCATACAACCCCAACCCAGACCAACTCTATTTCGTTACACGGTTTATCGACAGCCTGCGCGATGAAATTCGTTCTGTATTTCTGGTTCAGCGCCCTGCTTCCTTCGATGCTGCTTGTACTTTGGCATTGTTGCAGGAAGAAGCTGGCGACCCCGTACGGCGCCGCGAGGGCAGGAAGCCTGAGGCTGCCGCACCCCCAAGATTCAACACCAAGGGGCCCTTGCCTCTGCCTCTGCCTCCGTCGCGGCAGGGTGAGGGGCTTCCTGGGGGCGCTGCTGTCAAGTCCGCTGCTCTCAAGGTTGGGGATCATACAAGTTCAGTTGATGACAAGCTCACCTCCCTGCGTACCTACCGCAAGGCCCGCGGACTCTGTATGCGCTGTGGGGAGAAATGGCAGCCCGGTCACAAGTGCTCTCCGGTGCTGCAGTTGCACGTGCTCTAGGAGGTCTGGGACCTCTGTCACGAGGATCTTTCTGAAGCGGAACAAGATTCAAGCTCGCAGCCCGCGCAAGAGCCACACCTATTCATGATGCTATCTGTAGCTGCGGCCACCGGACTGGCAGCCCCCCGTACACTGCAGCTGTTGGGTTCTCTCCAAGGTCAAGATATTTCTATTCTGGTCAACTCGGGCAGTAGTCACTCCTTCCTGAACTCAACTTTTGCTGAGGTTGTTCCGGGTGTTCACTCATTGGGCAAGACGATTCATGTCAAGGTAGCTGATGGCAGCTCTGTTCCCTGCTCTTCTGAGATCCCTTTGGCAGCGTGGTCTGTGCAAGGGTTTCAGTTTCACTCCAATCTCAAGCTTCTGCCTCTTGGTACGTTTGACATGATCTTAGGTATGGATTGGTTGGAGGCATTTTCTCCTATGAAGGTCCACTGGGGCGAGAAGTGGCAGTCTATTCCCTATGGCTCTCGCCACATTCTTCTACAAGGATTGGTTCCGCAGCCTGACTCGGTTCAATCCCTACAGCTTCTGCACATTACTAGCATGGAGGAAGTCACTGTTCCTGCGGTCTGCCCGGAGGTTCAGTCCCTGCTCGACCAGTTCCCGGACTTGTTTTCTGCCCCTGTTGGTCTTCCTCCAAGACGACGTTGTGATCACTCTATTCCCCTGGTCCCAGGAGCCCAGCCGGTGGCAGTTCGGTCCTACAGATATGCTCCCGCCCTCAAAACTGAAATTGAAAAGCAAGTGTCCGAGATGCTTGACTCAGGTCTCATTCAGCCCAGTACGAGCCCTTTTTCTTCTCCGGTGCTGCTGGTTCGTAAAAAAGATAAGTCGTGGCAATTTTGTGTGGACTATCGCATGTTAAATGCCCTCACAGTCAAGAGCAAGTTCCCCATTCCAGTCATTGATGAACTTCTCGATAAGTTGTCTTCGGCAAAGTGGTTCTCTTGCCTTGATCTGCGAGCGGGCTTCAACCAGATCCGTCTTGCCCCTGGAGAAGAGCATAAAATAGCTTTCCAAACCCATTGGGGGCATTTCGAGTTCACGGTTATGGCGTTCGGGCTGACAGGGGCACCAAATACCTTCCAGGGAGCAATGAATTCCACCTTACAGCCACTCCTCCGCAAGTGCGTCCTGGTTTTCTTTGATGATATCCTCATCTACAGCCCTACCTGGGAACTTCACTTGCATCACCTCCACCAAGTGTTTTCCCTTCTGTCCAAAGACAAGTGGCAGGTCAAGCTCAGCAAATGTAGTTTTGGGCAACAAAACATATCTTACTTGGGTCATGTTGTGAGCAGCTCTGGGGTGGCCACTGATCCCGCCAAGATAGCTGCTATCAAGCAATGGCCCACCCCAGCAGATGTCAAGCAGTTGCGCAGCTTCTTGGACCTCGCCGGTTATTACAGGAAGTTTGTCCGCCACTTTGCCATCTTAGCCCGACCCCTCTCTGATCTACTCAAAAAAGGGGTCTTGTTTATTTGGACTGCAGCTCACACCACGGCGTTCGAAGTCCTTAAAGCTGCTCTGGTCGAGGCCCCTGTCCTCGCCCTACCGGACTGTTCAAAACCATTTCAGCTGCAAACTGATGCATGTGATTTGGGAATTGGCGCTGTATTGCTACAAGAAGGACATCCTCTTGCCTCTCTCAGCAAGTCTCTTGGTCCTCGAACTCGTGGTCTGTCCACCTATGAAAAGGAATATCTGGCTATCATGGTTGCAGTCCAACAATGTGAAGGACCGAAAATGCTAAAGCAAGGCGACCAGAGGGGGGGGGGGGGTGAATGGGAGCCTAAAAATTTCTTCTCAGAAATTATGACCTCTGTCCCGACAAAATCAACCCCAAGAGCAAAGCCGACACACGTGATGTCCACATCCCAAGAGAATGGGTGGATGTTCCCTAGGAACACAGCGGGACACCACAAAAGCTCCCTCACCCAAATCCACGCGAGTCAACTAGTGACAGGATGGAGTTTGGGTAACCTCAACCTCCCCCGAGCAACGCGAGGGGGATTCAGGCTTTTTCGCAAAGCGGGAAGCCCGGTTTCTGTAGAGCACAGAGTCGGGAATTCAACGCAAAAAGCGGATCTCAAATCGGAGCTCGAACGCAAAAGATACGGACGAAGACGCGTTCTGTCAGCACTGACCGGACTCTGAGGTGCGTCCGGTCAGGAACGATCGGACGCGTCCGGTCAACAGAAGCTCGTTTCGGGAGCTCTCTGTGTTGGACCGGACTCTGCGTGGAGGTGCGTCCGGTCACACCTCAAGCGTCCGGTCACGAGAAAATAGGCACAATGAACAGTGCCTTTAGTGCGTCCGGTCACGCGAAACCCTAGCGTCCAGTCGCACAAAACGCTCTCTGGAGCTGACCGGACTCAGCACGGGGTGCGTCCGGTCACTAAAAACGGCCTCTGGTACTGACCGAACTCTAGACCAAGTGCGTTCGGTAGATTCCCAGTCAGCGTCCGGTCACCACGCGCGAACTAGACAGCACAGGTGTTCAACGACCGGACTCTGGCTCGGTGCGTCCGGTCGCTATGAGGCAGCGTTCGGTCACCCCGACCAGTCCCCTATTCGTCCACCGAATCGACCCGATCTCCCTCAAATCAAAAGCACTAGGGCTCAAATTTCATGTGAGGGATCACAAGGATGTTAGTGAGCTACTCGTAAGAGATCATGGCTCGAACCTAACTCCAAATCGGTGAATCGAAGAAAACGGCGAAGAACGGGCAAGAACTCGATCCCAAAACTAAATCCACCCGATCTGTGAGTTCGTGAGGTATTAGAGAAATTCCTTTGGCAGAAAGAAGACTCTCACAAAGCTACACAAGATGGTTCAAACGGATTTGCGAATCTTCCCTCGAAACAAGAATTCTCGTGAAGATCGAAAGAGGGGAAAATGTGCAACATGAAGAACAAAATCGCGAGACAAATTAAAGCACGAATTTGATCCTTGGATTCAGAGGAATGAATGATTCATTAAGCACTCAGTGTCGAGCTACAAGCCAATCCTAGCAACACAAAGCTTGGATGGCAAAAAGCTCAAGAACAAGAGCCAACTCTCCCTAACCCTAGCCTTCTCTCACAGGAACAAAATGAGAGAGACACCACCTAGAACTCCCAAGGATGCGGCTGCCCTAGCAGCCCCCTTCATATATATAGGCGCACGTCCGAAGACCAAAACACCCTTACATTAAGCACTCGACCCAAATACCCCCCAGGGGTAAAACCGTCCAGACTTGACAGTTTCGATCCGACGGCCACGCCCGCACATCCGGTAGCTTCGCCTCGCCCCGACCTTCCTGATGCCGCCACGTGCCGTCACCGTCGACCGCCGCGCCTTCTCACCGATAGCTTCGCCGCAACGCAAGCCTCTCGGTGCCGCCACGCGTCGTCCGTCCTTTCGGACCAACCCCCGGTTTTGAGGCCCAAACCGGGAAACCGTCCACCCCGAGTTTTGAGGCCCAAACTCGGAAACCCGCACGCCCAGGTTTTGAGGCCCAAACCTGGAAACCGTCCTCGCCGAGTTTTGAGGCCCAAACTCGAAAACCGGCGACCCGAGTTTTGAGGCCCAAACTCGGAAACCGTCGATGATAGCTTTTTGAGGCTCAGCTACCGAACCCGCACCATAGACGGGATGTGGTTCGCACACCCCGACCACCGGCACCGATGCCGATGCATGTCCAGCCTCCACGCCGGGCACAACGCCTTTGCCTTCCTTCTTGACTTGGCCGACGGCACTTGCGCCGCACGCAAGCCCGTGTCCGACCTCCCGCCAAGTGACACGACTCCAGCGCCTTCCTCCCGACTCGACCGATGCACCGCACATCCCCATGTGCTCTCGCTCGCCGATGCCACGTGCCAGCTACCACAGCTGGTCCTCTGGCCCTCTGGTCCGTCAGTCCAAGCCTCACGTCCGCCCTTCATCGCTCTGGGTACATCAGCATGGCAGGTCCGCCGCACGGCACGCCCATCCTTCACCGCTCCCGATCCGTCGGCACGGCACGTCTCTACTTGACCTTCACCTCGCCATAGACCACTGTATCCGAGCTCCACACCTGCACATCAACACAGCCAAGAGACACATGTCGCACACGCACATCAACACAGAAACACCACACAACTCAACGCCACCGGTTAGTCATAAACAATAAGCGCATAGCTAGATATGGACTAAACCAGGTAAAAGCCACAAACCTTCCTTATCAATGTCAATCATTCATCATATATGTTCTCAATCTCCCCCTTGATGAATGCATTAACTAAAAATAAACCACAAAGGAAGGGTTTGAAGGCAAGCCTCATTCAAGTGCCCAAAAGCCAAGCAAAGGCAAACATAAGGCTACTTGAGATGAGGAAGGATCATGAAAACTCCAAATAAAAGCTCTCGGTCCCGAAAGAAACGGGAAAAGCGGGCAAAGCCTCCACACAACCAAAGAGTCAAGATAAACAAGAGTTTCATGAATCCCAAAAGGCACTCGAAAACCAATCTCAAATAAAATTGTCAAACAATCATCACAAAAGAGAGACCAAGGTACTTATCCACTTGGTTTTGGGTCAATTTCTCCCCCCTTTTTCTGTCTCTTTCTCTTTCTCCCCCTTGATGATTGAAGTGACAAAAACTAGGCACTAGAGATGGTTTGAGATACCAAAACCGAAAATCTCATTCAAGTGATCAAAAGCCATCGAAGAGCAAAGAGCAAAATCACTTGTCATGAGACATAACTTGGCCCCCAAAGACATGGGCAACGGCTCAACGCAACCAAGTAAGGGATCAAAGCAACAACTCAACAATGAGCAAAACTCGATCACATAGAGCAAAAGACTTGGTTCCCAAAGTCATGGGCAACGGCTCGACGCAACCAAGTCAAAAATGAGCTAGCCCGCAAGAAAAAGCAGAAAATGGCTCAACACCACTAGCTCAAGGCTCAACACCAAATGAGGCTGAAACAACGCATAAGAGCGCAAAACTGATCATAGACAGCCAAGAATTAGTGTAAACAGCTAGTTCCTCAAGACAAAGGCACATAGGCTCGACGCAACTAGCTGAAGGGTCCATGCCAATCGAAAATACCAAGCAAAAACTGCTAGTCCCTCTAGACAGAGGCAAAGACGGCTCAACACGACTAGCAGGCTCGATACCGACTGAGAAAAACCACAAGAGAAGCTCAACACTAAATGGAGCACAAACACTCGGAGCACGCGGAGAAGCAGCAAGACAAAAGCGACTCCCCCTGAAAGCAAGCCTACATACAAAGGCTATGCAACAAAGCTCATGACACCAATTGCATTCCATACCAAAAGATGGATACCAATTGAGACACATAAAAGAGCTAAACCGAGTGAAGAAGGACATAAAAGAGAACTAAACTCCCCCTAGCTCAAAGCTCTCCCCAAAAATGCATGACTCTCTCCTTTGTGCCAACACTCAAGCTCCCCCTTGCAAACAGCTACTCCCCCTTGACAAAAGGGAACATGCTGAGGGGTTTTAACATTTTTCCACAAAGTTGACACAAGACAAGTCATCAACCAAAAGCATATGGGGGCAAAGAAAAGCACTGAAAGTGACCACAAAGCGTATCAGAGCTGGGGGTATGTACACTAAGCTAAAAATGCATAAAATGCACAATGCAATAGCTTCAAGTGTATAGCAATCAGAATGAAAAGATGCTCAATAGGGTGCTGCCCTGAAAGTATAGCAATCAATACAAATGCTAGCAAAGGCTCAAACTGATCAAATGAATACGAAATATGAACAATTAAGCATATGAGCAGTTTTAAGCCATTTGAAAAGGAGTTCACCACTAAAATAGCACTTAGCATGAATAGACACGAAATCAAACAAGTGCTAACTCAGGTATAAAAGGTGAACTACCCCTAGCAAAGTTCTATCATCATGCAATAGAATGAAGCAAAGACTTGTGTTATTTTCAATATTTTATCGGAGATTGCAGCGGTATTAACACAAGTTCATATTAAAGCATGTGATTGCGAGAGGTTAAAAGCATGGTCATTGCCTAACTTTTCAACCGGGCTAAGCCTATGCAAGAAAAGCAATCAGAAGCTTAAAGCACCGGTTTCGGTCTTACACAACACGGCTCAAGTTTAACTCAAATGTGCAATGAGAAACAGTCTCGATACCGTGATGTGCTGACACATGCAATCCCATCTCGATCTTTTCATTTCACTAATACTTGGATCAAATTTTAAGCACAAGGTAAATATGAACAATCCAAGCAAGTGAATGACTCAGTGCAAGAGACATAGCAACCTAGCATACAAAAGATAGCACAAGTGATCTCAACACGTCCTACCCATGCTAGTTGCCAATCTCAATGGTGAACAAATTAAAGTTTCATAATCAATTAGTCAAGTTCACCATTTGCAAAAATAGCTTAGCTCATAACATGTATCAAGTGATCAAAAAGAGCCTAAGCTACAAGCATCATCATGAATAAGCAGGGCATACCAAAAAGAGCATAATCTCATTCTCATTGTTATATACATGAAGCTCTAAAATGCAAGATGTACATGATGAAATACATGCAAAGCTAGCCTATAAGAAAGAAAAAAAAACCAAAACAAAAGGGTATCGGAGAAGCCCAACTAAGATACAACAAGCAAAATGCTTCCCCAACTAAAAGGGAAACACGCACCAAGGACACAAATAAAGAGCCAAGAAATGCTCAAGCGACAGCCAGCAAAATCCACAATGAAAAGACCACACAGCAGAAAGAGGTCGATGAAGAAGAGTACCAAACCCGAACTCAGAAGTGTGTCGGAGGTACCTCATGAAGCGCATGACCGCCTACTGGTGCGATACCCGAGGGGACGCCTGAATCTGGTCCATGGGCTCTTCATCCTTGTCTTCGTCCATCGCAACTGTTGTCCCCATGGGCGTCAAAAGAGGCTTGGCCTCACCCATGTCGAACCCATCATCCACATCTCAACCTTCCTGCTCATAAAATCTGCAAACTTGCCAACAAGACCATGAGAGGAGCCACCAAAGGTGGTATCATCCACATCCATCTGAAACGAGTTAGAAAGTATGTGTCCAACATCTCTGGGCTCAAAAAGGGGCAGCAAAAGCAGAATGAGTGGAGTGAGACACAGAAGGACCTGGACCGCATCTCGTGCTAGTCAATGTCATCGTCCATCTGCAGAGGGGTGAGTCTGCTGAAAGATCCAGGGCGCCTACCTCGCCAAAGTCATCTACCCCTCGCCAAATGCTGTCGCTCCCTCAGGTTCAGCTAGTGCTCGCTGGAGAGCTGCTCGAACGGAACCCTAAGTCATGGCAGAAGTGGGATCGGGTCTGTGAGCCGACATGCTCTCTCCAGGCTCCTGTTCTCCTGCACACTCAAAGACAGAAGAAACACAAGGCATTGTCTCGTCCAGTGTGACCTCAGGGTCTCCACAAAACAGTTAGTCACATAATAAGCATAAGGTGAACACTCAACAAAAGAGGCCTACCTATGATACCGCAAGGAGATCTGAACTCAAACTAGCCTAGACTACCATGCAACAGGATAAATCACTATGGAGCAACATGCAACCTAGAGACATGATCAACCCGGACACAGCCTAAACCTCAACACATGCTACAATGCAAGATAAAGATAGCAATAGATCCAAAAGCATGTAACATGATAAAATTGTGGAAAGGCTAGTGCTCAAGATAAACATATCAATAGGGTACATGTAGCTACACAAAACTAGCACCTGAAAAGTGATACCTAATGAACATCATACCACTACAAATAAAGCTCATGGAGAAGTATGATAAAACATGGCATAATGTTCATGGGGATCACAGACTAGCATGAAAAGTGGATAATCCACAAAAGCTGTACACAAAGCTAGCATGACATGATATACAAGATAGCACATGCTAGACTAAAACAAAACATGAAACAAAAGAAAATGTACATGCGAAAGCTATACAAGTGAGCACATGAAGAACCATCTCATACCACATGACATAGATCATGGATGTACAAGGTATGAGTGTATAAGAAAGCTCGCCAAGCAATAAAAGCCTCTTTGGAGGCAAATCTAAGCGGGGTGTAGAGAACCATCAAATCTTGATCACATCTAAAAGATCAAGTTCCATCAGGCGCATGTTCTCCACCCTGCGTCCTCATATCTACACACAAGAGGACAAAGTAACCCGAGTCTTGGATCCCGAAGGGTTAGCAAGCATGTACTTGGGAATCCAGGACTTGGTCACAAATCTCACCTTATCATGTGGGTTAGCATGATGCAAATGTTGGTTCAAATGCAACTGTGAAACACCCTTGGAAGCATTCCTCAAAAGGACAACTCGAGGAGAAGAACGAGTCGTACCATGGGAAAAGAGGCAAACATCTTCCAAGGTTTTTGTAGAAGAACCAATAGAAGCATCATGAGAAGCATGACGTGGACCAAAGGAAGAAGCACTAGAAGCATGTCCACGACCATGACTTATCCCACTAGAAAAGGAGTCATAAATCCCATCAATAAAAATGGGCTTCTTACTAGGAGCACAAGTGTTCATGCCATGAGAAGGGCTATGAACCACCAACTTCCTAGAAGAGCGAGCTTGGCGCAAGCGTTTGGCACGCCGATAGCAAAAGCTTTCTTGATGCCCATCTTTCTCACAAAAAGAGCAATGGTACAAAGGCCTACAGGGAGGCACACCATTCTCCGACAAGTGAGAAGTCCCTTGGGGCTTAGAACAAGAAGCATCAACCACCAACTTGGTGCCAATGCTAGGAGCACACGTGCCATGGGAAAGGCTACGCAGCTTCCTAAAAGCCTTAGCTTGAATTCACCGTTCGTTCTTGACACGGCGAAAACAAAAATCGAACGAATGTCCCTCCTTCTTGCAAAAGGTGCAATGAAAAACCGGATTGGGAGGACGAGTCTCAAAAATATGAGAAGCACCCTTATCAAGAGAGGTCCCTTGGAGATCACTCGAAGAAACAGCAAGGTTGGGAGTAGCTATGAAAGAGCTATCCGAAACCTTGACACTAGTGCTATCGTCAAAAGACTCATGCGCAACACAAGAACTCAACTCCAGTTGCAAAGATGCAAACTTGGAAATATCAACATCAGAGTTGCAAGAAATGCGTGAATCAAACGACTTAGCACAAAGGCTCTTGCACCTTTTGGATAAAACCTCATTCTCAAACATGAGGCGATCACCAGTACCACAAGGAGTGTTTCTTAAGTTTTCCATCTCCTTCTGAATGCACTTGGCATATGTGGTACGCAAGAGCTCAATCTCCTTTTCAAGGTTGGCACTCATATCATTGTGCTCAACCAACTTAGCGCTCATATCATCGCGCAAAACCTTCAAAGCCAAAACTTCTTTTTCTAAATCAATGCATGATGTGCAAATGAAATCGGTGGAAGAAACATCACCATTCACAATCAAGCAAAGAATCATGGTTAGCACAAGAAGTATGGCAAGCATCTTTATTCAAAGAGCACACGCTACAAGGCCTAGCATTTATCTCAGTAATTTCAGCCCTAGCATGCTCAAGTTCATCTACACATGTGGTGTGGGTCAATTTTAATTTATCAATTTCAGCATGCAAAAACTCACAAGAACCACATGGTAAAGAAGCTTTTGACCTAAGCAAGGCTATTTCAGATTTAGCATAAACAAGGTCCTTGCGCAAGTCAAAGCAAACAAGACATGGTATGGAAGCATTTGATTTTAATGTTTCATTTTCAGATTCTAAGCTAGCAAGAGAAAAGCATAGCTCATCATTCTTCCTAACCATGTCGCTACAAGAGGTGCAAGGTAAAGATGCACTAGATTTCCAATGAAAAAGGCCACATTTTAACCTATCAATGGAGCATTTCAACTTCTTGATCTTTCTATGCAAGGTATCGCAAAGCTCATCATATCTCAAGTTATCATCACAACAAGCTTCAAATTGTTGAGATAAAGTCCCAAGACAAGTAGCAAGAATACCTTACTTGGCTTTGCCAAGTTCGCGTATGCGATCCTCCGTTGAATGCTCATCATCTCCTAGGAAGCCCAGCAAAGCATCCACCTCGCGTTCCGCCTCAAGAGCCGTACTCCTCCTTCTTGCCAAAGTGTCGTCCTCGGTCGCATGTCCAAGACTCAAACCTAAGGACAAAGACACACTGGAAGAAGAACTTGGTGCCATCTCGAAAAGCACCGTTAGTGTTAGCCAAACAAAAGCTCAACACCTCGACAAGCAAAGTCGGAAACAAAAAACCGCTCTCAAAAGGTCGCCTTCGCGGATCCGAAACCGGTTAAGGTAGAGAGATCCTTAACTAGCTCCGATACCAATTGAAGGACCGAAAATGCTAAAGCAAGGCGACCAGAGGGGGGGGGGGGTGAATGGGAGCCTAAAAATTTCTTCTCAGAAATTACGACCTCTGTCCCGACAAAATCAACCCCAAGAGCAAAGCCGACACACGTGATGTCCACGACCTAAGAGAATGGGTGGATGTTTCCTAGGAACACAGCGGGACACCACAAAAGCTCCCTCACCCAAATCCACGCGAGTCAACTAGTGACAGGATGGAGTTTGGGTAACCTCAACCTCCCCCGAGCAACGCGAGGGGGATTCAGGCTTTTTCGCAAAGCGGGAAGCTCGGTTTCTGTAGAGCACAGAGTCGGGAATCCAACGCAAAAAGCGGATCTCAAATCGGAGCTCGAACGCAAAAGATACGGACGAAGACGCGTTCTGTCAGCACTGACCGGACTCTGAGGTGCGTCCGGTCAGGAACGATCGGACGCGTCCGGTCAACAGAAGCTCGTTTCGGGAGCTCTCTGTGTTGGACCGGACTCTGCGTGGAGGTGCGTCCGGTCACACCTCAAGCGTCCGGTCGCGAGAAAACAGGCACAATGAACAGTGCCTTTAGTGCATTCGGTCACGCGAAACCCTAGCGTCCGGTCGCACAAAACGCTCTCTGGAGCTGACCGGACTCAGCACGGGGTGCGTCCGGTCACTAAAAACGGCCTCTGGTACTGACCGGACTCTAGACCAAGTGCGTCCGGTAGATTCCCAGTCAGCGTCCGGTCCCCACGCGTGAACTGGACAGCGCAGGTGTTCAACGACCGGACTCTGGCTCGGTGCGTCCGGTCGCTATGAGGTAGCGTCCGGTCACCCCGACCAGTCCCCTGTTCGTCCACCGAATCGACCCGATCTCCCTCAAATCAAAAGCACTAGGGCTCAAATTTTGTGTGAGGGATCACAAGGATGTTAGTGAGCTACTCGTAAGAGATCATGGCTCGAACCTAACTCCAAATTGGTGAATCGAAGAAAACGGTGAAGAACGGGCAAGAACTCAATCCCAAAACTAAATCCACCCGATCTATGAGTTCGTGATGTATTAGAGAAATTCCTTTGGTAGAAAGAAGACTCTCACAAAGCTACACAAGATGGTTCAAACGGATTTGCGAATCTTCCCTCGAAACAAGAATTCTCGTGAAGATCGAAAGAGGGGAAAATGTGCAACATGAAGAACAAAATCGCGAGACAAATTAAAGCACGAATTTGATCCTTGGATTCAGAGGAATGAATGATTCATTAAGCACTCAGTGTCGAGCTACAAGCCAATCCTAGCAACACAAAGCTTGGATGGCAAAAAGCTCAAGAACAAGAGCCAACTCTCCCTAACCCTAGCCTTCTCTCACAGGAACAAAATGAGAGAGACACCACCTAGAACTCCCAAGGATGCGGCTGCCCTAGCAGCCCCCTTCATATATATAGGCGCACGTCCGAAGACCAAAACGCCCTTACATTAAGCACTCGACCCAAATACCCCCCAGGGGTAAAACCGTCCAGACTTGACAGTTTCGATCCGACGGCCACGCCCGCACATCCGGTAGCTTCGCCTCGCCCCGACCTCCCTGATGCCGCCACGTGCCGTCACCGTCGACCGCCGCGCCTTCTCACCGATAGCTTCGCCGCAACGCAAGCCTCTCGGTGCCGCCACGCGTCGACCGTCCTTTCGGACCAACCCCCGGTTTTGAGGCCCAAACCGGGAAACCGTCCAGCCTGAGTTTTGAGGCCCAAACTCGAAAACCCGCACGCCCAGGTTTTGAGGCCCAAACCTGGAAATCGTCCTCGCCGAGTTTTGAGGCCCAAACTCGGAAACCGGCCACCCCGAGTTTTGAGGCCCAAACTCGGAAACCGTCGATGATAGCTTTTTGAGGCTCAGCTACCGAACCCACACCGTAGACGGGATGTGGTTCGCACACCCCGACCACCGGCACCGATGCCGATGCATGTCCAGCCTCCACGCCGGGCACAACGCCTTTGCCTTCCTTCTTGACTTGGCCGACGGCACTTGCGCCGCACGCAAGCCCGTGTCCGACCTCCCGCCAAGTGACACGACTCCAGCGCCTTCCTCCCGACTCGGCCGATGCACCGCACATCCCCATGTGCTCTCGCTCGCCGATGCCATGTGCCAGCTACCACAGCTGGTCCTCTGGCCCTCTGGTCTGTCAGTCCAAGCCTCACGTCCGCCCTTCATCGCTCTGGGTACATCAGCATGGCACGTCCGCCGCACGGCACGCCCATCCTTCACCGCTCCCGATCCGTCGGCATGACACGTCTCTACTTGACCTTCACCTCGTCATAGACCACTGTATCCGAGCTCCACACCTGCACATCAACACAGCCAAGAGACACATGTCGCACACGCACACCAACACAGAAACACCAGACAACTCAACGCCACCGGTTAGTCATAAACAATAAGCGCATAGCTAGATATGGACTAAACCGGGTAAAAGCCACAAACCTTCCTTATCAATGTCAATCATTCATCATATATGTTCTCACAATGGCGTTCCTATCCGCAACATGGTGAATTCACCATATTCACTGATCAACGAAGCCTTATGCATATCACAAATCAGCGCCTTCATACTCCTTGGCAGTTAAAGATGTACACCAAGTTGGCTGGTCTGCAGTACAAGGTAGTCTATAAGCCTGGCGCTTCCAATATTGCAGCTGATGCCCTTTCCCGTCATCCTGAACCGCCATCTCAGGTTGCTGCTATATCCTACTCCTCCCCCACTTGGCTAGCTGAGGTCGCCACTGGGTACATAAATGATGAGTTTTCTTCCCGGCTCTTGCAAGATTTGACTATTGACCCGCAGTCCAGATCACAATATACGCTGCAGTCAGGGCTGATACGCTACAAGGGGTGCATCTGGATCGGGAACAACAAGCCTATGCAGTCCAAGATTCTTTCTGCACTCCATGACAGCGCCGTTGGGGGTCATTCCGGGTTTCCCGTCACGCTGTGTCATGTCAAAAAGCTGTTCGCTTGGCGTGGCATGAAGGAGGATGTCCGCGCTCATGTGGCTGCCTATACAGTTTGCATCCAGGCCAAGCCTGAAAAGGCCCGGTACCCAGGCCTCCTGTCTCCCCTTCTGATCCCTGAGGCTGCATGGCAGGCAGTATCCATGGACTTCATTGAGGGACTTCCAAGCTCGGGGTTCGCAAATTGCATCTTGGTGGTGGTGGATAAGTTCAGTTAGTTTGGTCATTTCATTCCACTTCACCATCCCTTCACGGCTGCCAAAGTAGCCCAGGCGTTTCTCGACAATGTGTTCCGTCTCCATGGTATGCCTACTCATATTATCTCTGATCGAGACCCGATATTCACAAGCTCCTTCTGGAAGGAGCTGTTCAGGTTGGCACAGGTGACCTTATGCATGAGCTCGGCTTACCACCCTCAGTCCGATGGACAAACTGAGAGGGTCAACCAATGTTTGGAGACATATTTGCGTTGTTTCGTCCACTCAGGTCCCAAGAAGTGGCTCAAATGGCTTTCTTTGGCTGAATATTGGTACAACACAAGTCTCCACTCGTCCTTGGGCCGCTCCCCGTTCGAGGTACTTTATGGTCGCTCTCCCCGTAATTTTGGTTTAACTAATGAAGTTGCATCTCCTGTGCCGGACGTTGCTTCTATGGTGGCTGTTGGGAGCACACTTGCCGCAACCTTCGCACTTATGCAGGGGCGCGGCGAAGGTGACCAAGTGTCGGAAACGGTAGCGAAGGTAAAGCGAAAGTGGAGTGGTGCTTGGTTCCCAAAAAAAGGTCGTGCCTTTACACTGTTCACCCCTTGGTATTTATAGGGAATACCAAGGGGCACGGGCCAAATTACAAAAGGGTACAGTAAAGATTCCTCACCTCCATGCAGGGAGGAAGGGCAAAAGCGTAAACACACAGCTGAGGCAGAAACCCTAATCGGCCCCTCTCCAATGCGCCGCCACTTGGTTCTGTTTACCTTCGAGAGAGAGGGGCGGAGGTTTGACCTTCGGCCGTGCTCGCCCTTGGGCCCGCGCTCCTTCTCCGCTTGCCGGACCTTCGGCCTTACTTGCCTTCGGGAGAGAAGAGCGAAGGTTTGACCTTCGGCCGTGCTCGCCGGACCTTCGACTTCGCCTGCCTTCGGGCCGACGCACCTTCGTCGCTTGCTTGATCCTTCACTTCAAGCGAGGTGGCTTTGGGAGCCAGCGAGGGTTGCCTGCCGTGCGGCTATCGACTTAAACCTGCATGGAATGCAACAAGGCGATGAGGGTTGGACCCGCGTCGAAAGGTCAGGGTAACTCTCCCGAAGGAGAGAGGGACCTCGCTAGGACACATGGATTGCGAGGGTTATTTCTTTGGACACCAGCTCGTGCGGCGCCTTTGCCGAGGGGCCCTTTCCCCAACAGTAGCCCCTCGTTGCCTTGGATCTAAAGAACAGAATTTTAGGCCCAAGCAGCGTTCTTGGATGGGAAGTGTGAAGGGACCCTAGGCAGCGACGCCCGCGGCTGCTTTTGGGCCGGGTTCTTGCATTGCAGTTTGTACTGTTGAGGCCCGTTTCGTTTTTTGCGCCTTGCTTTTCGGTTGTCGTGCCGATGTTGTCGCGGGTGTACCCGCCTCTTGGCCTATAAATAGGAGGGGTAGGTGAGTGTGAAAAACTTGTGCCCTCCTTTGACCTAGCCAACCTGCTGCTTTGCGTTTTGTTGTTGCGAGGGTTGCCTTTGTGTAGTTGCGAAGGCTCTGTTTGCTTGCGTTCTGCGAAGCTTGGTCGGAGATGGTGAGGTTGAAGCAAACCGCTCGCGCTATTTCCCCCTCCGCTGGGGTCGAGGGGGTTAGTTTTGAGTTTGGGCTGAGCCGTGTTAGTGGTTCGGAACTAGCGGCATACCTTAAGCGGGGGTGGATCGAGGAGGGAAAAGCGAGGATCAGTGCTGGTGAGACAGTTTAGAAGCCTGGTGCAGACGAGGTTGTGGTATTTGAGGAATTCTTCGAGGCTCGGCTGCATTTCCCAGTTGATCCCTTTGTGACGGCTGTTCTGCAAAGGTTCAATCTGAGGTTGCACCAGCTGACACCTTCGTGCTTTACGAAGATGTCAGTGTATGTTTGGGCTTGCCGGTCGCAGGGTATTGCTCCACAAGTCGAGGGTTTTGTGCGGACGCACCGTGTGCACATGCAGCCTCGCAAGATAACGGACGGCGAGGGCAACGCTAGACTGGGTTAGTTTGGTGTGTACACATTTTGTCACCGTGCTGGGTCGGAGTTACCGGTGAAGGCACAGAAGAATAAGTGGGCCAGCGAATGGCAAGAGTTTTGGTTTTACTACAAGTTTGATGAAGTTTCCGAGCTTTGCGGTGAGCTTCCGCCGCTTGGCGATGTGAGTGCCGAGGCTCAGATGGGCCCCGAGGCACACGCCGCAGTTGATTGTTTGAGGGTGGTTGCGCGTTCCCAATGTGCTCGTGATTTGGTTGAGGAATACTGCTGTGCTGACGCGTGGCCCCTCAGTCGGAGACAAGTTTGGTTTCCGGTAGAGGACGATGCGAGGTACGGGGCCCGCGGATTGAAGAAACCGAAGCTAAACTTGAACAAGATTTGGGAGAGGGTGTTCAAGAAATTTCCGAGGCGTCAGGATGGAATTGACGCTATCTATAAGCGAGTTCAGCAAAGGGCTAAAAATCTCATCGAGAAATTATCCACCCTCGAGATTAAAGCTATCCACAGTTCAGTGGGGAGCGGAGGTCATATCAACAGGGTTTTTGATATGCTTGGGATACAGTATTCCAATTGGCCTGCGCCGTCGAGCGAGGATGCGCCAAAGAAGAGGAAACAAGTTTCTGCGGAGGAGAGCAATGTTGTTTCGCGACCGAAGAGGGGTCGTGGCCGTGGTCGCGGCGGTGCCAGCGGCCGGGCGAAGGTACTTGCGACGAAGGTCGCTGCAGGCTCTGTTGCCTTATGCACTTCTTCGTCCTCGGCCATAGCCTCGAGTGGCCGAGGTTGTGATAGAGTTGGAGGACGGGTGCCCCGCGTGGGCGGTATCGGAGCTTTGATTCAGATTTCCGATGGCGAAGGTGTTTCCGATGATACTGACAAGGAAGAGGAGAAGGAAGAGGAAAAGGAAAGGGTGGTTGAAAGGGAAACATCCAGCGAGGACAGCGATGGGACCAGTGACGAAGCTGACTCCGAAGAAGATGTATCCATCGAGGACATTCGAGGAAAAAAACTAGCCTCGTCCAGTGGTGAAGCTGCGGCCACTCAAAGTACTGAAGAGGTGATGATTGATGTTGAAGCAGATAGTCCTCCACGAGGGTTGCTCCCCGAGTTCGCCGGCTCACACATTTGGGTTGAGGGATCCGAGTTTACCGGTGACCTCGAATCTGACCGGATCCCGGGAAAAAGGCCATATGGTGAATCTAGCCGGACAAGTCTTGCTTATTATGCGAAGGAACTTGGAGTTTCGGACCCGGCAACTGCGCTATACACGAGTCCGGACCTTCGAGCATGTCACTTGCAGTGTGCTCCAGAGGAAAGGCGCTTCCTTGGTCGCGTGTTTAGCCGTGTTTGTGTGCCGGAAGCGGAGCTCCGGCTGGCTAGCGAGCCCTTGGACAACTTGCAAGATGATATTGATGTCAAAGTGGCCGAGCTGGTGCTCCTCAGCCGGTCAGCGCGCCGAAGGGCAAGCTACAATCTTCATTATTTGAATGACCAGTTGAAGGACACGGAGAAGGCCAACAGGGAGCTTCGTCAGAGCCTGCAAAACAAAGATGCGGAGCTCAAAACTGCTTTGGAGGAGGCTGGGAGATGGAGAGAGGAGGCACAGAAGGCTACAAATAGCAACGCGGAGCTCCTTGCTGCTGGCCAGCAGAAAGATAGAAATTTGATGTCAGCGAAGAAACGCATAGAAGAGTTATGCACGGAGGTGGCTACTCAAGCCGAGGCTTGGCGGGAAAGCACGTCGAGGGTTAAGATTAAGATAGACACATGCTTGGCTGAAGCCGGAGGTTCTGCCGGGGAGCCACTTCCTGCAAATAATGCGGAGGCTTTTGAAAATTGGCTAAGCAACGAGTTGGATGTGTTTAGCTCGCTGGTTGGGAATGCAGCTGATTTTGGTGGCTATGCCGGTGCGCTGGCGATGGCTAGAACCCTTCGTCAAGCGGACTGCGAGCACCTTCGGAAAATTAAGAAGCCCAACCATATTTTTCCGACCGTTGATGAAGTGCGGCAGATGAAGGCTGACGACGCCGAGGTCCGGAACTGCGCAATGCGGTTGCTTCGCAAGTTTTAGATTGCTGGCGGCGGCCGAGCTCTTGCCTTCGAGGAGGCTGCCAAAGCAACTCGTCAGGTTTGTGTCGTTGAAGAGTGATGTTTGGCGTTATTTCAATGATTATGGACTTGGTATTGACTCGTGATTTCTTTTTGTCTTTTTGGTGCTTACAGGCTCGTAGGGAGGCGATGCCTTCGCTGGCTGCGGTCGTTGAAGCTGGCGGGAGCTCCGAAGCGGCTCATGCTCCTAGCTCTGCAGAGGCTCCGCCACGTGAGGTTGAAGCATTGACCGCGGAAGCCTCGGTCGCTGGCGAAGGTGTCGAACAAGAGGTGGCTGCGGAGGAGGCACCTACTGATGCTGCGGGGGCTGCGACTGGCGAGGTCGAGATGGGAGAGCCTGATGGAAGCGAGCAGGTGTGAAGTTTGTAGGGTTGTATAGATGAGGTCATTTTGTAATGGTTGCGATGCTTGTAAAACTTGGAGATGCTGAGATACTTTTCGGTATTTATGTAATGCAGGTTCCTGACGGAACTGTGTTAGAAGTATTTGACGTGACGCCACTGACGCTTAACTATCAGGATACTTTCATAACTGGTGAGTCGTGGGCTCGCACTAAGTTAAAACATCCTTTGCTGTCCTTCGAGCGTTTTTGGTGGTCAAAAGTGCGGAGGTATGATTTAAAGAACAGTGGATCGAGCAGATTTTGGCGCGACGCGGATTTTACTGATCGGCAAGCCACTCGTTACTTGTTTGGTTCGTCTTCGTCTTCGCAAGTTGCTTTGAACGATGATATTGACGAGGACACAGCTTTGGAATGTTTGTTTGGGCAAAGGGAGCTTGGTATCAGTTCGGATGGGGCGCTTATGATTCCGAAGGAAGAACCTTCGGAAGTTAGTGAGACGAGGCATAGATACATGTATAGGGCGAGGGTTTTGAACTGCCAATTGTCCCTGCAGCTCCTTTGTTGTGGGGACCCCTGGTTCCAGTGGAGGGGGGTTTGAGGAGGGGGCCGAGGGTTCCGGTGATTTGATGTTGATTGAAGGGAGCGATGGTTCCTTGTAAAATTTTTTTGTTTTTCCGATATGTTTATCGTTGTGATGTTACTTTGTAAAAGCATGAGAATGATGTATGGGTTGTGTGCCATGTTTACTGCGCTATTTATTGTTCTTGCATTGTTTAATAGCGATGCCCCCTTTTACTTTTAGCGAGGCTCGCGCACTGCTCTCGTGAGCTTGTTTTGAAAAAACAGCGACGCCCCCTTTTACTTTTAGCGAGGCTCGCGCACTGCTCTCGTGAGCTTGTTTTGAAAAAAAAACAGCGACACCCCCTTTTTCTTTTAGCGAGGCTCGCGCATTGCTCTCGTGAGCTTGTTTTGAAAAAACAGCGACGCCCCCTTTTACTTTTAGCGAGGCTCGCGCACTGCTCTCGTGAGCTTGTTTTGAAAAAACAGCGACGCCCCCTTTTACTTTTAGCTAGTCTCGCGCATTGCTCTCGTGAGCTTGTTTTGAAAAAATAGCGACGCCCCCTTTTACTTTTAGCGAGGCTCGCGCATTGCTCTCGTGAGCTTGTTTTGAAAAAACAGCGACGCCCCCTTTTACTTTTAGCGAGGCTCGCGCATTGCTCTCGTGAGCTTGTTTTGAAAAAACAGCGATGCCCCCTTTTACTTTTAGCGAGGCTCCCGCATTGCTCTCGTGAGCTTGTTTTGAAAAGACAGCGACGCCCCCTTTTATTTTTAGCGAGGCTCGCGCACTGCTCTCGTGAGCTTGTTTTGAAAAAACAGCGACGCCCCCTTTTACTTTTAGTGGGGCTCGCGCACTGCTCTCGCGAGCTTGTTTTGAAGAACTCTCGTGATGAACTCCTATTGTGTTTTGCGAGGGTGCTTGACTTTTTTGGACTTCGCGCCTCCCTCGTTGGGTGGAGGTGAAGTTTGCTTCTAGCGAGCCCCTGGCGCGTTTGCTAGGGTGCTTGACATTTTGGACTTCGCGCCTCCCGCCTGGTGGGAGGTGAAGTTTGCTACTTGCGAGCCCCTAGCGCGTTTGCGAGGGTGCTTGACATTTTGGACTTCGCGCCTCCCCTTATCTTAGGCGGAGGTGGACTTTGTTTTTTTCGAGCCCCTGTCGTTTGTGCCAGGGTGCTCGACTTTTTGGACTTCGCGCCTCCCCTTATCTTAGGCGGAGATGAAGTTTGCTTCTTTGCGAGCCCCTGTCATTTGTGCCAGGGTGCTCGACTTTTTGGACTTCGCGCCTCCCCTTATCTTAGGCGGAGGTGAAGTTTGCTTCTTTGCGAGCCCCTGTCGTTTGTGCCAGGGTGCTCGACTTTTTTGGACTTCGCGCCTCCCCTTATTTTATGCGGAGGTGAAGTTTGCTTCTTTGCGAGCCCCTGTCGTTTGTGCCAGGGTGCTCGACTTTTTGGACTTCGCGCCTCCCCTTATCTTAGGCGGAGGTGAAGTTTGCTTCTTTGCGAGCCCTTGTCGTTTGTGCCAGGGTGCTCGACTTTTTTGGACTTCGCGCCTCCCCTTATTTTAGGCGGAGGTGAAGTTTGCTTTTTTGCGAGCCCTTGTCGTTTGTGCCAGGGTGCTCGACTTTTTTGGACTTCGCGCCTCCCCTTATCTTAGGCGGAGGTGAAGTTTGCTTCTTTGCGAGCCCCTGTCGTTTGTGCCAGGGTGCTCGACTTTTTTGGACTTCGCGCCTCCCCTTATTTTAGGCGGAGGTGAAGTTTGCTTTGAAAAGGAAAAAGTTGTTTTTCGAAGCAATCTTGGCGGGTTTTCATCGAATGTAGCGCTCTTGAAAGAGATCCGCTTTTTCGATGTTTAGGAGTAGAGGGTAGGAGATTTTACTTTTTTGGGGGTTTTGGCCTGTGTTAATGCTTTGGATACTGCCTCGTTAAAAAACCTTACGCCCCTTCGTAAGGAAAAAGAGTGCAGCTCCTTTGTTTGGTTACATTCATAAGGAAGGAACAATGAGTGCGAAGATAAATTACATCTTGCGAGGGCTCGCTAGGGCCCCACTATGGGTAGTATTTGCGAAGGTCGTCGATGTTCCAGGTGTGAGGCCAGATGTTACCCTCGCTATCGGAGAGGTGGAAAGAGCCAGGGCGATTGCTTTCCACAATCAAATAAGGACCTGTCCACTTGGGCTGAAATTTTCCCGCCAAGCTGGCGTTTTGCTTTCTGATGAGGACGAGGTCACCCTTTTGCAGATCTTTGATTCTGATCTTTTTATCTCTCCATCTTTTGGTTTCTTGTTGGTACTTGCGAAGGTTGTGCACAGCGTTGCATCTTGCTTCTTTGAGTAGGTCTTTATCAAGCGGTTGGGCTTGCTTGTCAGATGCGAGGGTTGTCCTGAGCGACCCATATTTTATCTCTTCTGGAAGCACCGCTTCTTCGCCGAACAAGAGTTTGAAAGGAGTGAATTTTGTTGCTCTGCACTCCGAGGTGTTGTGAGACCAGGTGACCGAAGGTAGTTCATCGGCCCATTTACCCTTGGGTCTACCCTGCAACTTTTTGGATATTGCTTGGAATATTGTCGCATTGGCTCTTTCAACTAGGCCATTGGATTGCGGGTGCCGGATGGAGGCGAAGCATAACATTGTCCCAATTTGCACGCAGAATTCTTTGAAGACCTCGCTGTCAAATGCGAGGGAAGTGATGGAGGATAGTGGCCTTGTTTCAATCCACTTTGTGAAGTATTCCACAGCTACCACCGCATAGCGAAGGTTCCCTGGAGCTGTCGGTAATGGGCCTACGAGGTCCATCGCCCACCTTTGCAGTGGCCAGGTTGGGCATATGAGGGTTGTGGGTGCCCCTGGAGCGTTTTGGTTTTTTGCCATCATTTGACAGCCCTCGCAATGCTTGACGATGGTTTCCGCATCTCTTAATGCTGTTGGCCAGTAGAAGCCTTGCCGAAACGCTTTGCCGACTAGAGCCCTCGGGCCGTTGTGAGAACCACAGATGCCCTCATGGATTAGTTGGAGAATGTCATTGCCTTCGGACTGTGACACACATTTGAGCCATGGCGAGGTTACCGAAGCTTTGTACAAGGTATTGTCAACGATCTTGTATCCTCGCACTCTTTGCTTTAGTCTGTTTTCTTCTTCTCTGTTGCTTGATTCATGGAGCCCCTTGATGTAGGCCATGATAGGTGCTCTCCAATCCTCGCACTAAATTGCGCTGATCAGCTTGATGTTGATTTCAGAAGCTTCGAAGGCTGACCGAGTGGTAACTTCGTAGAACACATCTGGTGGAAGCTGTAACTACTGTGCGGCTGCTTTGGCTAAGCAATCTGCCTCGCTGTTTTCAGTCCTTGATATTGCTTTTACAGTTATGCCGAGGAAGAAAGATTCTAACCTCCGGACATATTGAAAATACTTTTGAAGCTCTGGATCTTTTGCTTTGTAGTTCTTTTCAATGTGCCCCGCAATGACTTGAGAGTCTGAGTTGATAAGTGCCCTTCGGACTGATAATGATCGTAGTCTCGAAAGTGCCAGAATCACAGCTTCGTACCCTGCGGAGTTGTTTGTGCACATGAAGTCAAGCCTTCTTGCGTATCTCAGCTTCGACCCAGAGGGCGAGATTAAAATGGCCGAGGCACCGACTCCAGTTGCACCCCAGGCCCCGTCGACGTAAACGATCCAAAACTGGTCATGCTGCAGCTCACCGGGGCGAGGGTCGGGTGTCCATTCTGCTATGAAATCAGCCAGCACTTGTGATTTGACTGCTGTTCTGCCGACGAAGGTCACAGCATGACTGTTAAGCTCGACTGCCCATTTTGCTATTCTTCCAACTGCTTCGTTGTTTTTGAAAATGTTCTCGAGAGGGTACGACGAAGGTACATGGATCCCGTGCGCCTGGAAATAGTGCTTGGGCTTTCTTGATGCCATAACGATGGCGTATGCTATTTTCTCAAGCTCCGAATAATTTCTCTTCGGGCCTTCGAGGGTTTCTGAAACATAGTAGATTGGGGCTTGTCTAGTCTCGTTGTTTTCGCGGAGCTCTTTGATGAGGACTGCGCTTGCTGCGTGTGGCGAGGCTGCGACATAGAGTAACAATAAATCTCCCTTGCTTGGGCTGGTTAGGGCAGTCAAGCTGGTCAGATACTTTTTTAGCTCCTCGAAGGCCTTTTGTTGCTGGGGACCCCAATTAAATGGAGCGTTGCTTCTGAGTGTTTCAAAGAAGGGTAACCCTCGCTCTGCGGATCTTGAGATGAATCTGCTAAGTGCTGCTAAACGACCAGTCAGACGCTGAGCTGCTTTCTTGGTCGCCGGAGGTTCCATGTTCATGATGGCATCAATCTTCTCAGGGTTAGCTTCGATTCCTCTGGCTGAGACGATGCAACCTAACAATTTACCTTCGCTTACCCCGAAAACACATTTTTCTGGGTTTAGTTTCAGTCCGGCGGACCGGAGGTTGCTGAACACCCTCGATAAGTCTGATATGTGGTTTTCTTTTAGTTCACTCTGGACAACTAGGTCGTCGACATAAGCAGAGACAGCGTGTTCATCCTTGAAAACTTCAGAGGTCATGCGAGCGAAGGTTGAGCCTGCTTTTTTCAAGCCTTCTGCCATTCTTCGGAAGCAAAAGGTGCCCGAGGGTGTGATAAAACTTGTTTTTTCCTCGTATTCTTCATGCATCCAAATCTGGTGATAGCCTGAAAAGCAATCGAGGAGGGATAGCATTTGGCAACCTGCCGCTCTGTCGACCAGGGTGCTTATGTTTGGGAGAGGGAAGTCATCCTTCGGACAGGCTTTGTTCAAGCAAGTGAAATCCACGCACATTCGCCATTTTTTGTTCTTCTTTTGGACTAGGACCACATTTGAGAGCCAAGTTGGGTATTTGACTGGGCGAATGACGGCTGCGTCCAAAAGCCTTTTTACCTCAGCCTTCGCTGCCTCTTTTCTTTCTTCTGACATCTTGCGAAGCTTTTGTTTGATTGGGCGATAGCCTGTTTTGATGTTCAGGCTATGCTCGATCATTGATCTGTTGACTCCTTTTAGGTCTTCTGCGGACCAAGTGAAGGTGTCGGAATTTTCACTGAGGAAGGTGACGAGGTTGCCTTCTGATTGAGGGTCTAGATTGGCTGAGATGATCACCTTTCTTTCTTCGTTACCCTCGAAGAGTTGGACTTGTTTGGTTTCCTCCTTTGGCGCTGCCTTCACTTTGTCATTGCAGACTTCACCCTCATCGCTGATACCGGGGGTTTGAGGTTTTGACAAGTTGTGTACATTACGTTGCCCCGGGGCTACGTTCCCTTCAGCTGCCCTTGCAATGTCTTGGTCACCAAATACTGCGACCACACCCTTCGGAGCGGGAAGCTTCATGCATAGGTAAGCGGGATGGATGACAGCATTGAATGCGTTTGTGACCCCTCGGCCAAAAATGGCATTGTATGGGTAGAACATGTCAACGACATCAAATGTTATGTGCTCAGTCCTGCAGTTGATTTGGTCGCCGAAGGTCACGGGCAGAGAAATTTTTCCGACGGCTCTCACTTGTTGACCACCAAAGCCGTATAGGGGGTTGTCAGCAGGTTGCAGAAGGTTTCTGTCAAGCTTCATGCTGTCGAAGGTTGAAGCGAACAAGATGTCAGCGGAGCTTCCTGTATCGACCAGTATTTTGGTGACAGTCCACCCAGCGACGTTGGTTTCGATCACCATAGCATCGGTGTGAGGGTAATCTCTTAGCTTCATGTCATTGGAATCGAAGGTTATGGGGATGTGAGACCAACGACCGAATCTATGTGGTCCTTCGACGGCCACGTGGTGAACTCGTCTGGCATGTTCCTTCCTCTGCCGTTTGTTACCATAGTCCTCATTTGAACCTCCGGTGATAGCTAGAATCACACTGAAGGTTGAAGTTGGATTGTTGATGGTCGTTTGGCTCGGGGCTTCGGCTTTGACAGGTTGTGGTGCTGGTAACGCGGGGATTGGCGGTGGTGGTGGCAGAGCGTTGGTGGCTTGGTGGGTTGTTGGAATTTGGTTTTGGGGGGTTGTTGGGTATGTGACTGTGTAAGGTGGGTTTTGGCATTGTGGGATGGTGGTTGGCTGATAAGAGGTTTGGTTGTAGAGTGGGTGATGAGTGTAAGTGGGTTGTTGCGAAGGTAGGCCGTAGTTTATGGGGGTATAGTGGTATGGGGGATTTGGTGGGTGGAAACTTGGTTTCCTGGTGTGGTTGATGATTTGGGTGTCTGACGAAGCAGCTTTCCTGGATTCCTGGTATTCTTTTCCCTTGGCGAAGCATTCGCATTGCTTTGTTGTGTGTCCCTTTCCTTGGCCACAGAAGTGACAATACATTTTGGCGGGATCTCGCTGCTGGTTCCGCTGATTCGGCGGAGGTGGTAGACCCTGCGGGGTGTGGTTGCTCGGAGGTTGAGCGTTCCGTCTGTGATCCTCGTAATTTGTTGCTTTGTTGATTGCACCAACGTTACTTTGCTCTTGGCGAAGGTTGCTTTCTCTTGGTTGAGGCCTCGGCTGTGGCCTCTGCTGAGACCTCCGAGCGTCGGACTTCGCTCTGAAGTCCGTGTCTGCTCTACAGTATCTTTCCATTGTCTCATGCAATTCTTCGATTGTATTTGCTGGCTTCCGAGCAAATTTCGAGGAGCACGGGCCCGGGCGCAGGCCGCTGACTGCAGCGAGGATGACAGCCTCGTCGGATATCCCCGGGGTTCTTGCCCTGATTTGAATGAACCTCCGCCAGTAATCTTGAAGTGGTTCGCGCTCTTCTTGTTTGCAGTTAAACAACTCAATGGGGTTTGATGGAGCAGGCGTAATGCCTTTGAAGTTTGTGCACAGCCTGTCTCTTAGATTGGCCCCGGAATCTATAGCTCCGGGGCGGAGGTTGCTGTACCAGGTTTGTGTGATGTCGCGTAGGATGATGACAAAAGACTTTGCCATTGTTGATTCATCTCCGCCTGCCGCGGCAACTGCTGCTTCGTAGCTCATGATGAATTGGCGAGGGTCAGAAAATCCGTCATAGCGAGGTAGGTTTTGTGGATTGTAGCATGGTGGCTAGGGTTGGGTTTGGAGTATTTGGGAGAGTGGTGACTTTGGGTCGTAGGGCATTTGGTGTTGTTGAGGTCTTCGCTAGTTGCGAAGGTTTAGCTCTCTCTCATCAGGGGAAAGGTGGCGGAAATTTGGTGGCCTCATAGGATGTGGTTGCGGGTGAGCTGCTGGTGGTGGGGGTGGTGGATGGTGACGAAGGTTGTCTTGATCCTGCTCATTCCCCTCTTGCAGCGGGGGCATCTCCTCATCATTCCAGCCTTCGGCCTCGGCTTCAGCTGCAGCGAGGGATTCCTCCATTCGGCGAAGCTGCTCCCTGGCTTCGTCCGCCCTTTGCCAGATCGAGCGCAACCGGTTGTGCCTCTCAAGTAGATCCAGGCGCCTCTTCTTCTCTTGCAGTTCAGCTTCCAACCTCTCGAGGGCCTCGAGGCCCAACTCCTCCTCATCTCCTTCCTCTCCTTCTCCTGAAGTGTGAGGGTGTGGTTGTGTTGCCACTCGGGTTTGGGGGCTTTGAACCTGAGGTTCCGGGGTTACATTTTCTGCTCCCGAGGGTTGCACAATCTCCTCAGCAGGCGGAACCACTGCCGCCGTCTCTCTAGCGACGCGCTAGTCCCTCGCCAACGGTGCTCTTCTATTTCCTACCATTTCAAACTTCGGTCCCCACGGACGGCGCCAAACTGTTGGGAGCACACTTGCCACAACCTTCGCACTTATGCAGGGGCGCGGCGAAGGTGACCAAGTGTCGGAAACGGTAGCGAAGGTAAAGCGAAAGTGGAGTGGTGCTTGGTTCCCAAAAAAGGTCGTGCCTTTACACTGTTCACCCCTTGGTATTTATAGGGAATACCAAGGGGCACGGGCCAAATTACAAAAGGGTACAGTAAAGATTCCTCACCTCCACGCAGGCAGGAAGGGCAAAAGCGTAAACACACAGCTGAGGCGGAAACCCTAATCGGCCCCTCTCCAATGCGCCGCCACCTGGTTCTGTTTACCTTGGAGAGAGAGGGGCGGAGGTTTGACCTTCGGCCGTGCTCGCCCTTGGGCCCGCGCTCCTTCTCCGCTTGCTGGACCTTCGGCCTTACTTGCCTTCGGGAGAGAAGAGCGAAGGTTTGACCTTCGGCCGTGCGCGTCGGACCTTCAACTTCGCCTGCCTTCGAGCCGACGCACCTTCGTCGCTTGCTTGATCCTTCACTTCAAGCGAGGTGGCTTTGGGAGCCAGCGAGGGTTGCCTGTCGTGCGGCTATCGACTTAAACCTGCATGGAATGCAACAAGGCGACGAGGGTTGGACCCGCGTCGGGAGGTCAGGGTAACGCTCCCGAAGGAGAGAGGGACCTCGCTAGGACACATGGATTGCGAGGGTTATTTCTTTGGACACCAGCTCGAGCGGCGCCTTTGCCGAGGGTCCCTTTCCCCAATAGTGACTGAGCGTGAAACCATGCTGGCTGCGGTTCGCCAACATCTTCTTCGGGCCCAGCAACGTATGAAGCATCAGGCCGACAAACGCCGCTCGGAGCGCTCCTTCGCGGTGGGTGACTGGGCGTTCCTCCGTCTGCAACCGTACATCCAGTCTTCCCTGGCTCCAAGGGCGCATCAGAAACTATGCTTCAAGTTCTTCGGCCCCTTCAAGATCGTTGACAAGATCGGTGACATCGCCTACAAGTTGCAGCTACCGCCCGGCTCGTCTGTGCATCCGGTGTTGCACGCCTCCTTGCTGAAGCCGGCTCCTCCCCAGCCTCCGTCGTCCACGGCAGCTCTTCCAGACATCGACAACAGCTTCCAAGTTCTGGAACGAGTAATACAACGCCGGCTGCACCCTCGAAGCGACGGTGCAGTTCCTCAGCTCCTCATCAAATGGTCCGGTCTTGACGAAGATCTGGCCACCTGGGAGGACGCTGACGCCATTCGTCAGCAGTTCCCAGCCGCACCGGCGTGGGGACACGCCAGTTCCCAAGGAGGGGAAGGTGTCAGCACCCCACACCCAGGTGATGGAGACCAAGCCCACAAGCCCAGACGCGGAGCCCGGAAGTGGTCCAAGAACAACATGTTGACTGGGCCGGAGTGGCAATGTGATTTGTGTGTTGTAACGGCCCAGGAAGCGAGGGGATAAGAGGGTAGGAAAAACACATGTGTAAGGCATCGAAGAAGAGAACCCTAAATCCCTATTGCCTGCCGAGCACAACGCCGGCGGCCGTCTCTCCTCCTCTCAACTTCCCCTATCGACTCCTTCCCCTTCGTTCTCCTTCCCTCTCGGCTCGGTGCCGGAAGGGAGCTGACAGTATGTTGCTGCGGCTAGCTGCTGTTCCCAGTTACTCTGGATGATGGCCACTTTGCATGATTTTGGTCTGAGCTTTTCTCGCGTTCCTTTGCTTTGTGACAGCACGAGTGCTATTAGCGTTGCTAAGAACCCCGTGCTTCACTCGAAGACCAAACACATTGATGTGCGCTTTCATTTTCTGCGAGACCACTATGAGAAGGGTGATATCGACCTTTGCCATGTCGATACTCATCATCAGCTTGCTGATATTTTCACCAAGCCTTTGGACCAATCAACCTTTAATCGGTTGAGAGGTGAGCTTGGTGTGTGTTTCCCCTTTTAGATGGGGGAAACATTTTGCCTCTTGTATGATACACTGACTTTATGTTTTTTAGTTGGTTTTGCTTCTTTTTGGTTTCTCCATGCATCTTTGCATTTTAGCATACGCTGTTACATTCTGAGCTTCATGCATATAGTCTGAAGAATGTAACTATGCTCTGTGTAGTCTTTGTTCCGATGCTTGATGTAGATGCTGTAGCTTATGCTCTTTCTGATCACTGATACATACTGTGAGCTAAGCTATTTTAAATGGTGAATTTGATAACAAATTTAAAACTTGACAATGTTCACCATTGAGATATGCAACTAGCATGTGTAGGATGTGTCGAAGTCACTTATGCTATCTATGTATGCTAGGTTGCTATGTCTCTAGTGTTGAGTCATTCACTTGCTTGGTATGTCATATTATGTTTAAAATCTGAACCAAGTTAAGTGAATTGGAAAGATCGAGATGGGTTTGCTTGTTAGCACCTCACAGTTTCGAGACTATTTCTCATTGCACTTTGAGTTAAACTTGAGCTGTGTAGTGCATGACCGAAACTGCTGCTTTAAGCTTCTGATTGCTTCTGCATAGGCTTCGCACAGTTGGAAAGTTAGGCAATAACAAGCATTCAACCTCTCACAGTCACATGCTGTTTTCTGAACTTGTGAAATTTCACTGCTGCAACTCTGATTAAAATTTGAAATCACAAGTATATGCTTCAATTGGTATCAGCATGATGTTTGAACTGTGCTAGGGGTAGTTCACCTTGTATACATGTTTAGCACTTGTTTGACTTCCTGTCTATACATGTCTTATGCTATTTGGATGGTGAATACCTTTTCGGCTGAAAACTGCTCACATGTTCATAGTTCATATTTGGTGATCAGTTTGAGCCTTTGCTAGCATTCTGTGCATTTTCTGAGTCATCGGATCAGAACTCTGTAGAGCATCTTTGCACTCTTTTTGAGTATACTCCTGAAGCTCCTAACTTGCATTTTGACTCATATGCATTTTGGAAGGGGAAGACACTTGCTGTTTTGCACTTTGGATGGTGCATTTGCTGAGGGGGGAGCACTTTTTCTTGATAAGTGCATTTTCAACTAAGGGGGAGAAATTTGACAAATCATGTGTTCTCCGGACGTTTAACTTAGGGGGAGAAAATATTGCAAATCATTTGCTTTCCGAGTTGAACTAAGGGGAATCCTCCTGGTTATGTGCACTGTTGGAAGGGAAGTTCGCTTCTTTTGCCTCTTGTTGACCGTAAGGTTTTGGTGTCGAGCTTTCTTGCTAGTTGTGTTGAGCCTCTGTGCCTCTTTCTTGAGGGACTAGCATTTTGCTTCGATTGTTCGATTGGTATTTGCTAGCGGTGTTGAACCCGTTCTGCCTCTTCTTGAGGGCTAGCTTTGCTTTGCTTGGTCGCGTCGAGCCGTTGCGCACATCTTTGGGGACCAAGTTCTCTTGCTCCCTCCACTTGACCTTATTCGGCTTTGCTATGATTTTGGGTCATTTGGTTGAGTTCTCTCTTCTTCTTCCTCCTTCTATTTT
The DNA here is from genome assembly GCA_009763385.1 of Coix lacryma-jobi var. lacryma-jobi. Lineage (NCBI taxonomy): Eukaryota > Viridiplantae > Streptophyta > Magnoliopsida > Poales > Poaceae > Coix > Coix lacryma-jobi. Next base: position 78,067,625 of record CM019830.1, on the reverse strand, counting down.
CATTATGATTTGTGTGAGTGTGTAGTTGATAATGCACTCATCAAGGGGGAGATTGCGGATACATGGGTGTATGCCGAGTCTCTGAGTGATGAGTGATTGTCAACGCGGATGATGCGCATGTTCTTTGGCTTGTGTTGTGCAGGTGTCAAGCACGGATACAGTGATCAGAGGCGAGTTGAAGGTCAAGTAGAGACGTGCCGTGCCGATGGACCGAGAGTGGCGAAGGGCAGACGTGAGGCTTGGACTGAGGGACCAGAGGCCCGAGGATCAGCTGTGGTGGCTGACAGCCTGGGACAGCGACGAGCGAAGACTTGCGGTCATGTGTTGCCTAAGTCGTGGACTTGGGGACACGTGTCGGTGGACGGGGTGCACGGGAGGTGCATCCCCTCTACGGCATCGGTTTGGTGGTTGAGCCAGAGAAAAACCATCGAGTGGACGGTATCCAGGTTTGGGCCTCAAAACCTGGGTGCTGAGGGTTTCCGAGTTTGGCCACAAAACTCGGGCTGAGGACGGTTTCTAGGTTTGGGCCTCAAAACCTGGGCGCTGCGGGTTTGCTGAGTTTGGGCCTCAAAACTCAGATGCTGGTGGGCTGGTTTCACGGTTTGGGCCTCAAAACCGGGGGTTGGCTGGAAAGGCTGGTTTCCTGGTTTGGGCCACAAAACCGGGGGTGCAGAGCGAGGGCGGCACGTGGCGGCAATCGGGAGGTTGCGTCGAGGCAACGCTACGAGTTGTGCGGGTGTGGTCGTAGAATCCACCTACCATCGAGTTGGTCCAGAATAACCTTAGGGTTTAGCTGGTTCGCTCTATAATTAGAGAGGGGTAGAGTAGGAATTAGAATTAGGATAAGTAGAGGGGGACACCCTCCTCCCTTCCTATCTCAGTCATTTGCTCTTTGCTTTCTAGGGTTTCCTGCTCTCCCATCCCCTGCTGTAGCTAGCTGAGATCCGCAGAGAACCATACCTCTGTGTACTAGAGATTTTGAGGAAGTGAGGCCGTAACCTCACTGTTGTAGCGTGTGCTAGCCACACGGTTGCAGATCGATGTGTTGATTCGCGTTTTGATTCGTGTTCTTCGTTTCTCCGTGATTTTCCCGTCACTCGATCTCCCTCTCTAGTGTGTCTTTGCGAAATCCGTTTGAATCAACTTGTTCATATTTGAAAGGAGATCATTTCCACCGAAGGAATTTATCTATCTCCTTACGAACAAGTAGATCGGGTTGATTTTGTTTTTGTGGTGCTTTTTCGTTCATACTCCTCCCCTTTCGATTTCCCGGTGATTGACTCGATTTGAGCGGATGATTTCTTGGGGATAGTCTCCTAACTACTCCGGGATCATCCTCTCCAAGTTTGAAAACGTGGGATTGTAAGTTGATTCGATTTTGGAGAGTTTTGGGGAGAAGGCGACTGAAATCGCATTCCCTGCGTACTCGCGGACAGTCCGCGGTTTTGACCGGCGGACAGTCCGCGCGTCGGGCTTCGACCGAGCAGTGGTCGTGTGGCTTGACTGTTTTTGCCTCGGGTGACTGGCGGACAGTCCACCGTTGTCAGGAGCGGACAGTCCGGGCCCGAGCAGGGAGACTTCAGTAACTGTGCTGTTTCGGGGATTTTGCCGGCGGACAGTCCGCCATCCCCCCGCGTACAGTCCGTGGTTGAGCCGGACAGTCCGAGACCATACCGGCGGACAGTCCGGGATTTGGTTGTGTCTTTCGGTTTAGTGCGTTTGCTCTCCCGATTTGTTCGCTTGATTTCCGGACTTCTCGTTTGGCCCTAGAGTTGACCAAGGAACCTCTCTAGGTATCTTTGCTACTTGTTTGCATAGGTATTTAGGAGTTTCTCGACGTAGCCGTCAATCTACGTTCGGGACTTGGTTTTTGGGGTTGTGTTCGAGCCGAAGCTTTTGGAGTTTGGTTTGCTACTTCCTTGTGGTGCTCCGCTGTGATCCTAGGGATCATCCACCCTCTTCCAAGGGTCGTGAGCATCACGGTTTTGGTCGCAGTTTCTCGGGGTTGATTTTGGGACATTTGGCCAAAGTTTTGAGAGAAATTTTTGAGCTCCCATTCATCCCCCCCTCTAGTCGCCTTGCTAGTGCTTTCTCGGTCCTTCACATTTGAGCAATCTCCACTTCCATTTCATTAGTTGTAGTTTTTACTTTGTTATTAATAAAAGAGCAAGGCAAAGCTACCTTGGAGTGCTCGACTCCTTAGAAGAAGACCACTTTTTGGTATGAATAGAATTATGAGTTCTTCCAAGTTCATTCTCTCATTATCTAATTATAGTCATGTTGATGAACTAGAGTACAGTTGTGATGTTATAATCTTGATATATGAACTAGAGTATAGTCTATGTGTCAAGAGAATATCATCATTAACATTGTGCCTAATAAATGCAATTTATATAATTAAGACTAGAGTTAAGTTAGATGTGGTGGTTCATCGCACCGCAAGGTGTGCCCAATTCATAACTTTTCGATTCGTAGGGTCGGAGTCCCGGGGTGGATTGGGTAGGGTCTGCATATGTAGGCGTGGTGCCTGGGTATGGAGAGACAGGTGTCTGCATGGCCCTTGCTTCAGTGAGAGGATGATGACACGTGGTGATAGCCCTGTCCGTCCTTGGCATTTCTCCCTGTTCGTTTGGGATGTAGGAGTCTAAATTGGCATGGTGGTTGCTGGTAGACCGGTACATACATGTTCTCGTGATCCATATCACACTTAACACTAATCCTAATTTGTGATTTGTATTAACCTTAACTAATCATGACATGACTATACTAGATCAATGCCTACTCACTTAGAATTATTCTTTCACTACTACAGAACAGGGTCTTTGGCCGATTCTCAAAATGGTCATTTGTCTTGGCATTTTTGCCGCCCGGGACTAATAGACCCTTTAGTCCCGGTCGGTAACACGGACCAGGACTAAAGGGTCTGCCCCAACGGCTACTGCGCAGAGCTGTCGGGGCAGGGACCCTTTAGTCCTGGTACGTGTTACCAACCGGGACTAAAGGGCACTCTTTAGTCCCGGTTGGTGCCACGGACCGGGACTAAAGATTTAGCCATGGTTTGTGGCTTGCCCCGGGATAAATGATCACCTTTTAGCCCCAGTTTTTAATACAAACCGGGACTAAGACATTCAAATTTCAGTGAGCTTCCTTGCTTGTTCTTGCTGTTGCTATTGCTTGCTATTGCTTGTTCTTCATTGTTCTTCATCTCCGGCGTCAATTGGTGATCTTCTTCGACTCTGTCATTGTCTCTTTGCATTGAGAGGTAACTATTTTCATCTCTTATATCATGTCTTTTGAATATGAGAGGAATTTAATTAAAATATATAGTTTGCAAGAACAAGCATAGAGAGTTGAGTAGTTTCAATTGGTTCATCACAATCACTTCATAGTTTTCTACTGCTAGGTAGTATCCATTCTATATTTCATACTTATGCAAGATGAGTGTCGACGAAATATGGTCGATAGTCTACCGTGGGGTATGCCCAAGGTAGTAGATTGAGCGGCGGAGGCATGCGAGACGTCTGCAAAGCGTAAACACAGGGACGAGAGACGGCGGTTTAGACAGGTTCGGGCCGGCAAGTCAGCGTAATACCCTACGTCCTATGTTCTGGTGGCTGGTTTGTATTGATGGATTGGAATATGGTGTGAGTTTGGAGGGGATCCCTGCTCGCCTTATATAGCCGGGGAGCAGGGTTACAACTTGCCGAATCCTAACAGATTACAAACGGTCCCTTTTGGCAAGGAATCCAGGTCTATCTATCCAGATCTTTCTTGTCGAACAAGTCATCAGGAGAGTCCTTGGCGGCTGCAACGGCCTGGCCACGGGCCGCAAGGTCTTTTGGTTGGGCCATATCTGTAGAAGAGCCCAAGTTGTGCCATGGGGGTATACCGGTGTAATATCCCCACAACTAGTCCCCGAGCACTTTGCATCCATTGTGCTGGGCGTCGTGAAGTCTTCCCAGTAGGTCGAGTCTGGTCGTATGTTGGTGGAGGTGTTCTCCGACCAGGTCGCCTGGTCGCGGTTGCACTTGTGGTAGGCTTCCGACCAGGTTAAGCTGGTCGCGAACGTAGCAGCCTGAGCTGTAGCCGAAGTGCAGCCGGGTGGAGTATTCTGCGTCGTCCTGCAAAAAAGGATGCAAGGTGCTGCAAGAAAAATTTTGAAGATCTTTCATCTGGTGAAGTGTATCCACTTTGGACGCAGCTAGACACCAGTAGCCGATGGCGTTCCGGTTGAAGTCCAAGCGAGTCCATATCAAGCTGTAAAAGAAACAAGATGAACAATACATTCACTGCTAGGTGAAGTGTATCCACTTAGTCCCCGAGCTTGGGAGTAGGTGCTGTAGGCATGTGGTGCCAAGCTTGTAGTTTTCGTGCATGAAACAGAGTCATTTTTACGAAAGAAAAAATGACGTGTATACACGTAGTCCCCGGGCCTGCTGTAAGAAGCAGCATGGTTCTTGTAACAGAGCCAAAGAAAAAGCATTAGTATAAATTTGAGGGGAGAGTCCCCGAGGGTGAAGTTGGAGATCTACAGTCCCTGGGAGTAACTGTAGCACCGACCAAGAATTGTAAAACTTACTGTTCCCCTGAAATAGACATTAGAACTAGCAGGGGTAGTCAGTCCCCATGCATTAGTATCGCATTTACTGGCGCAAAATAATTGAAATTGAAGAAATAAATGAGGGCGAATGGACATGCCATTTTGACAAACCAATGGCCCAACAGCCCATTAAGGCGGATGCGGAATGGGCGCGCGCGTGCGGTTGCCGCAGGCGACGTGGCGGTCGTGGGCGTGATGGGCACGGGTTCCCAGGAACCCTGGAGCCAAAGGGTCGGGCCGCACCGTATAAAAGGGGAAACGGACGGCGGCGGTTCCTCAATTGTTCGTTGTGCTCTCGCCTCGTAGCCCTCGTCTCCTCTGCTTCCTTCGAGCGCGCGAGCGAGTCCGAGCACAAAAACACTGTAGCCCCAGATCTAGATTTGAATCCCCACCTCGTCATCGTCAATGGCGGGAGGAAAGCGCACTCGTGGAGGTACGGCGAAGGCGAAGAAGGCGGAATCTGACGACCGCATCGAGGTGCCGAGCTGGGCGTGCGGGTGGACGCGGAGTGTTCTCCGCCGGGAGAATCTGGAGGAGCTCGTCTTCGTCGGCCTGCTGCTCGATAGCATCACCGGCGGGTGGAGGGAGGCGTACCTGGAGGATTGGCCAACGCCAAACACTTCGGAGCTCGTCGTCTTTGAAGCTTTCTTCAGGTGCGGGTTCAGAATCCCGGTCCACCCCTTCCTCCACGGGCTGCTGGAGTACTACTAGGTCGCGCTGTGCAACTTGACCCCCAATACAATGTTGCACATCACGGTCTTCATTCATTACTGCGAGGCATATCTGGGCATCGAGCCCCACTTCGACCTCTTCCGCCACTTCTTCTGCCTGAAGATCAACGGCACCGGAACATCGGACATCGTCGGGTCGGTGTACCTTCAGCTGCAGGATGGGATGGTGGAGAAGTACATTGCAATGCCGCTGCCTTCAAAGGCAATGGAGTACAAGCCCAAGTGGTTCTACATCCACCAAGAGGCGCCGAGGCCGCCGTGCGACCCAGCCTTCGCGCCGAAGGTGTTGCCATCGTGGTCGGAGCGTCCTAGCGCTGCTGCAATGGAGCAAGTGGAGGAGCTCCTGAAGCTGGTCGACAAGCAGTGCGTCGACGGGGTGGCGGTGGCGTCGAACTTCATCAAGAGGCGCTGCCAACCCTGCAAGGAAAGGGCGCACCCAGGATACGAGTATGCTGGGGACGCGGAGGACCAGACGCGGGAGGCGCCGGAGGCCCTGTCGTCGGAGGAGGTGTGCCTGCGGGTCGAGGCAATATTCGACCTGCAGAAGAGGAAGAGACTGGAGTACTTGCGGAGGTCGTACTCCCTGGAGTACCCTCCGCCGAAGGTCACTATCTTTGCCTTGTGTGTGTTCGTTAAAATGCATAAGTAGATACTCAGTGTCGAAAAGTGTAACACAGGGTCGGGCGGCGTTCGTGTCGCAAGCGCCGTCGAAGGCGTGGCCGAAGGGTGTTGACCCGCCGCAGGATGGTGTCGACGATGGTGGTCGCGGCGCGGCGGAGGTCGACGTGGAGGAGATCGAAGACAACGGGGATGAGGGAGCCGAGTCCCCGAACCCCGGTCTGGTGGGCGGCGGGCTCGCGCTGACCCGAAGGGAAAGCGCCAGGCCGCCCCTGCAAAAAAGAAAAAGAAGGTGTCGCTGGAGACCGGTGGCGCCTTCGCCATTGACGAGGAGGCGGCGAAGAGTCGCTGTGTGGTCTTCGATTGGTCAGACGATGCGTCTGATAGTGACGATGAGGTCCCACTGAGTGCCCACTTCAGGCAGGGATCCTCGGCGAGTCGCGGAGCGGCGAAGGCAAAGACGAAGACGAAGGAGATGCCGCAGCAGGCGTCAGAGACCCGGGGGTCATTTGGCGGGGCGGCTGATGCGCCCAAGCCGCAGGAGGAGTTCGCAGGCAGTGGCACACGTCCGCGCTCTCGTCGCTTCTCTCGAGAGAAGAAAGTGGAGGGCCTGTAAGGATCCCTTACTCAGCTTATGATTCTTACCCTGGTCGGATCTGGGCGTTAACGACGCGTCCATGCCCTTTGCAGGTCGGCGGATGCCGCAAAGGTGCCGGACACATAGGGCGGTGGTTGGAGGGAGACAAGCCCTCCGGTGGAGGCGGACATTGGCGGGTCGGCGAAGTCGGCCGCGCTGGAGGAGGCGTCAGAGGCGGCGGTGGACGTCGAGGCGTCTACAGACCCCGAGCCTCGAGGGGCAGAGCAGCCGGAGGCGTCCGAAGTCCCCGAGCCTCAGGAGGCGGAGCGACGGGCGTCCCCAACGCCTGGGGGAAGTTCTAGAGGAGGCGTCGCGGCCGGATGTGCTGCGGCTCCGGTGGCCGGGTCCTTGGGTCGTCACGCTCGGGGGACGAAGAGGAAGGTGGCGCCGCCTGCCTCGCCGGAGATCGAGCATCCGGAGGAGGACCCGCATCGGCGTCCTGTTCATCACTTCCACGTCGATGGCGATGAGGTCATCGAGGTTGATGATGAAGCGGTGAGCGCAGCGACAGACGCCGTCATCGGAGACGCGTCGAAGTTGCTGGAGAAGATCTAGGTATGCACGTTTACCTGTTATTGTTTACCTTTAAATGGATTTTGTTCATTCTGGTCGTCGTTCGTCTGCAGCTCCTGTTGAAAATCGGGGAGGAGCGTAAGCTCGCCCTTGACCGGATGGCGCCGATGGCCGAAGAGAACGAGCGGCTCCGGGCGGAGGTAAAGCGCATCGAGGGCCAGTTCGCTGGCTTGGAGGCGCATCTGGAGGATGCCCATACACGTTCTCGGGAGCTTGAGGATATCATGCAGCAGCAGGGGCAGGAGAACTTCCAGCTTCAGCTGCGGGCCGACAAGGCCGACGAGTTTGCCGCACGTAAGTTGACGATGCTATGCTCCCTTTTGCTTAGTACACCGTCTGGTTGGAGTCTTGAATCGTGGAGTTGTCTTCACAGAGGCGACGCAGGCGGGCGAGGAGAAGCGTCTCCTGGCCAAGGAGAAGGCGAAGTCCGACGAGGAGTTGCGGAAGTGGCAGGCCATGCACGCCGGTAAGTCTCCTTGGTGAAGCGTGATCGGAGGTGGTCGTCGTCGTACCCTTTGCTTTGGCATTTGCAGTTTACCGGGAAAACATGAAAATGCAATTTGCAGATCTACAGCGGCGTATTGATGATTACCATGAGCGTTTCTGGTCATTGGCGGAGGAGGTGGCCCCGTTGGTGCAGTGCATCGATGAGGAGCCTTTCTTCCTGCCGGAGAAGGAGCGGCGAATCGGCGACCATGTCGTCCAGAAGGCGCGTGGCCTGTTGGGGCGCTTCCAGGCGTACACCAAGGCGGCGGCGCAAAGCATGCGGCTCATGGCCTCGCCATTCTTCGTTCGCATTATCCGCGGATGGAGATGTCGAGGCTGGGCGCAGGCTTTGCGGCAAACACGTCGAAGGCCGAGATGGAGCGCCTGGAGGAGGAGGCCGAGCCCTCCGCCGAAGCCCTTGTCGGAGGTGTAGACTTGTTCGGTGCTAGGCACCAGTAGTGTACATATTAGGAGATAGTCTGTAAATAGACTCTTGGGCGAACTAAATCAAAACATGAAGCGAGTCGACGTGTTTTGTTCGTTCCCCGAATTCCGCCGACCCGATAGTCGTGAGCCGTAGCGATGAATAGTTCGGCCTTGGGTTATCCCAAGATCCATAGCGTAGAGCACGGAGCTCGTTTGCACGTAGGACTCAAGGGCGTCGCCCAAGGAACCTCTGCTGGCATCACATAGCGCAGAGGGCGGGCGCTCATGCACGCGTAGGGAGGTACCACGACCAGGGTCTTTTCTGAGAGGCTCGATCGTGGCGTGACATGGGCGAATGGCGACCGTTGTTGAGCGCGTGGGTGGCGCGAATGCGAGGCACTGGGCTTATAACCTCAGAATTCTCAGCCCAAGGTAGCCTTTCCTTCATAGCGCAGAGGGCGAGCGCTCATGCACGCGTAGAGAGGTCAGGACGTCAACTGGGAGAACTGTTGGCCACCGTAGCGCAGAGGGTGGGCGCTCATGCACGCGTCCGATGGTGACAACAGCCCTGACTCTGAGTTGTCGTTGGCATTAGTCAGGCTGCTTGAAGTCCGAATGGAGAACGTGCGCATAACCGGCGCATACAGGCACTAGACGTATAGCCTCCGGAGGACTCAGCCCAAGCTTAGCCTTCCCTTCGTAGTGCAGAGGGCGGGCGCTCATGCACGCGTAGAGAGGTCGGGACATCGCTTGGGAGGACTACTAGCCACCATAGCGCAGAGGGCGGGCGCTCAAGCACGCGTTCGGTGGTTACGGTAGCCCCTGCTCTGAGTCTCCTTTGGCATCCGCCAGGCTGTTTGGAGACAATGGCGAGTCGTCCGCAGACGATTTGGAGAGGTCGGCGAGCCGTCCGGAGACAGGTGGAGAGGTCGGCGAGCCATCCTGAGACGGATGGAGGAGTCGGCGAGCCATCCGGAGACGTATTGGAGAGGTCGGCGAGCCGTCCGGAGACGGGTGGAGAAGTCGGCGAGTCATCCAGAGACGTATTGGAGAGGTCGGTGAGCCGTCCAGAGACGGGTGGAGAAGTCAGCGAGCCATCCGGAGACGTATTGGAGAGGTCGGCGAGCCGTCCAGAGATGGGTGGAGAAGTCGGCAAGCCGTCCGGAGACGTATTAGAGAGGTCGGTGAGCCGTCCGGAGACGGGTGGAGAGGTCGGCGAGCCGTCGCTTTAAGCGTAGAATTTTCTAAGGTGCTCGATACTCCGGGAGTTGGGCACGTCAATGCCTTCGAGGTCGGTGAGACGATAGGCGCCTGGTCGTGTGACTTCCTTCACCGTGTAGGGGCTGTCCCAATGTGAAGATAGTTTGTGCAGGTCGTCGGTCTTGAGTTTCCGCTTGAGGACGAGGTCGCTGACGATGAAGGATCGGTCTTTCACGTTGCGGTTGTAGTAGCGGCGAACTCCTTCGAGATACTTGGCGGTGCGGAGGCAAGATGCCAGGCGCTCTTCCTCTAGGCGGTCGAGGTCATCGCAGCGAGCCTGGTCGGAGGCTTCCTCATCATAGTTCTCGACGCGCGGAGAGCGGAAGACGACATCGACGGGGATGACGGCTTCGGAGCTGAAGACCATGAAGTACGACGAAGCGTTGGTGTTACGGCTGGGTTGAGTCCGGAGACCCTAGAGTACAGAGGGGAGCTCGCGCATCCAGCGACCAGGGTGCTTCTCGTCTTTCTGGTAGAGGCGTTTCTTCAGGGCGTCGAGGATCATGCCGTTGGCACGTTCGGCCTGGCCGTTGGCTCGAGGATGGGCAACGGAGACATACTCGACGAGGATGTCGTGGCCTTCGCAGAAATCCCAGAAGACGTTACCGGTGAAGTTGGAGCCGAGGTCGGTGATAATGGAGCTCGGGAGACCGAAGAGATGGATTATTTTGTCGATGAAGGAGGCAGCGTTTTCGGCGGTCGCCTTGGTGATTGGCCTTGATTCTATCCACTTGGAGAATTTGTCGACGGTGACGTATATCCACTTGAAGCTTCCCGGAGCTGGTCGGAAAGGGCCGATCATGTCGAGTCCCCAGCAGGCGAAGGGCCACGAGGCCGGTATTGATTGAAGCGACTGCGCAGGAACGTGGGTTTTTTTGGCAAAGAATTGGCACCCCTCGCAGGTGCGGACGAGCTGTTCGGCGTCAGCGACCGCTGATGGCCAGTAGAATCCTGCACGAAAAGCCTTACGTACCAACGTCTTCGCGGCCGCATGGTTCTCATATTTGCCGACGTGGATGTCGAAGGGAATTTCGAGGCCATCCTCCCTGGAGACGCATTTTTGGAGTACCTCATTTCTGGAGTTTTTGCACATGAGCGTACCGTCGACCAGGATGTAATTATTGACACGGCGAACGAGGCACTCAGCTTCGGTCTTGTCGGCAGGGACAAGGTTCTCGGAGAGATATTTGGTGAAGTCCTCGTGCCAGTCGGATGGCGTTGAGGGAACGACAGCGACCAGTTGTTCTGTCGGCGGAAGTGGAGTCGTGACGCCCGTGGATGAGCCGAAGCCTGAGTGGTCGGCGATGGAGGGCTCGAGCAGATCGTGGACGAATACACCGGCGGGGGCCAAAGATCTTGACAACGCCAACTTGGAGAGCTCGTCGGCTGCTTGGTTCCGATCACGCGGTAGATGATGGTATTCGATACCGAAGAATTTACCTTCAAGCTTCCGGATGGCAGCGCAGTAGGCGTTCATCTTGTCGTGGGAGCAGTTCCAGTCCTTGTTGAGTTGGTTGATGACGAGGGCGGAGTCGCCGTAGATCATGAGGCGCTTGACGCCTAGCTTGCTGGCGATGCGTAGACCGTGGAGGGTGGCTTCATACTCGGCGGCGTTGTTGGAGGCTGGAAAGAGTAGCCGTAAAGCGTAGCAGAGCTTTTCACCGGAGGGAGATGTGAAGAGGATACCGGTGCCGGCGCCATGGAGGGTGAGGGAGCCATCAAAGAAGAGGGTTCAATGTTCTGGCGCTTTTGGTGGTACTGGAGTTTGGAGGTCCGTCCATTCGGTGGGGAAATCGGCGAGTGCTTGTGACTTGATGGTCTGGCCGCCCTAGAAGGCGATGTCGTAGGAGCCGAGCTCGATGGCCCACTTGATGATACGTCCTGTAGTGTCCTTCGAAATAGTGTCCTGTAATGTCCCCGAGAGGGAATTCCGTGATGACAGTGACCCGCTCGGAGCTTTGGAAATAGTGGCGTAGCTTGCGTGCAGTAATAAGGACCGCGTAGAGGAGCTTTTGTACCTGAGGGTATCGAGTTTTGGAGTCATTCAGTACCTCGCTGACGAAGTAGCAGGGTCGCTGGACGGGGTAGGTATGACCGTCTTCCTCGCGTTCGACGACGATAACGGAGCTGACAACCCGGTTTGTGGCGGCGATGTAGAGCAGCAAGGGCTCGTTCTCCTTAGGTGCGGCGAGTACAGGAGGCTACGTGAGGTATTTCTTCAGGTCGGAGAATGCAAAATCCACTTCGGCGTCCCAAACGAACTTTTCGCCAGCCTTGAGGAGCTTGAAGAAGGGTAGCCCCTTTTCGCCGAGCCTGGAGATGAAGCGGTTGAGGGACGCCATGCACCCAGTGAGCTTCTGGATGACCTTCATGTTAGAGGGAGCTCGCATGCGGAGGACGACCGAAGTCTTGTCGGGGTTTGGGCGAATGTCGTCACGGCTGACGATGTTGCCGAGGAGGTTTCCAGACGACACGCCAAAGATGCACTTATTGGGGTTGAGCTTCCACTTGAATCTGTTGAGGGCCTTAAAGGTTGCTTCGAGGTCGGAGATGAGCGTGTCGGTGGTGCGAGTCTTGACGACGACGTCATCCACGTAAGCTTCGACTTTCTCTGGGATGAGGTCCTTCAGGCAATCCTGAATCGCACGCTGGTACGTGGCGCCGACGTTCTTCAGCCCGAACGACATGGTCGTGTAGCAGTAGGCGCCGAAAGGCGTGATGAATGCCGTTTTAATCTGGTCTTCAACCTTCAAAGAAATTTGATGGTAACCGGAATAGAAATCGAGAAAGCAGAGAAGTTCGCACCCGGCAGTGGAGTCGACGACCTCATCGATGCGAGGGAGGAGGAAGGGGTCCTTAGGGCAATGCTTATTGAGATCGGTGTAGTCAACGCACATACACCATTCTTTATTCTTTTTGAGTACAAGAACTGGATTAGCCAGCCAATCCGGGTGATACACCTCTTTGATGAAGCCGGCAGCTAGGAGCCGGGTGAGCTCTACCCTAATTGCCTCCTTCCTATCTGGCGCGAAGCGGCGGAGCTTTTGGCGAACCGGCCTGGCGGTTGAGGAGACGTTCAGGGAGTGCTTGACAAACTTTCGTGGAACTCCAGGCATGTCCGCTAGTTTCCAAGCGAACACGTCGACGTTGCTCTGTAGGAAGTTGACGAGCGCGTCTTCCTATTTAGGGTCGAGGTTGGTGCCAATGACGGCAGTCTTCTCCGGAGCGCCGTCCACCAGGGCCACCTGGTTCATGTCCTTCGACTTCTTGCTGGAGCGCTAGTCGAAGGTCTCCGAGATCTCGAGATCGTCGGGGCGGAGCTTAGCGGCGTCGGCGATGCAGTCTTGGGCACCCTGGAGCTGTTGGCATGTATTGGCGGAGTTGATTGTCTCCTGCTCGCACTCGTACGCCACTTGGAGATTTGCCCGAACGCTGAGGACGCCTTTCTTCGTTGGCATCTTGAGCACGAGGTAGGCGTAGTGTGGAACAGCCATGAGCTTAGAGAGCGTCGGGCGACCGAGGATGGCGTGGTAGGCGGTGTCGAAGTCGGCGATGATGAAGGTGATGTACTCCTCGCGGAAGTGGTTGGAGGTGCCGAACTGCACTGGGAGGGTTATCTGGCCAACGGGCATGGATGGTTTACCTGGTACGATGCCCCAGAAGGGGAAATTCGCCGGGAACAAATCCCGCTTGGAGTAGTCTAGCTCGCGGAAAGCCGATGAGAAGATGATGTTGAGGGCGCTTCCGCCGTCGACGAGGACTTTGCGGTAGCGGCAGTTGGAGATCACCGGGTCGATGACGAGAGGAAATCGCCCTGGATACTTGTCGTCCGATCATTGGTCCTCCCTGGAGAAGGTGATGGGGCGCTCCGACCAGTCGAGGTAGCGAACGTTGGCGTGGTCGTCGGTGATGGCCGCGATGGAGGCGATGTCGCATCGTACTTGGCGTCGCTTCTACTCAGTCTCGATGACGACGTTGCCGTCGAAGATAGAGAGGGTCCTTGCTGGTGCATGGAAAACAGGCTCGTTGTTGTCGGCATCTTTGTCCTTGTCGTTGTCGATTCACGGTCGCTTGTCGTCGCTCCCACGGACATTGCGGGCGATGGTGTCGCACTCGCGCATGGAGTGTCTAGCGCCTTTGTGGAGAGGACACGGGCCGTTGAGGAGCTTCTCGTAGTCATTGTCGTAGGTGCGCCTTGGCCGAGTATTGGTGTTGGCGATGTAGCGGCGGTCGCGCCGACGATGGTCTGTTCTTGAACGGGAAGACTCTGGCTGATCGTGCCAGCGATCTCAGTTGTCGTGGTGGTCGTGTTGCTTCGAGCGGTGGTCGCGTCCTTCATTGCGTCGTTCATTGCGACGATCGTCCTCACGGCAACGCTCCTGGGACCATGATCGGCGACGCGGGCGTTCATGATGGCGATGTGCGTCGTCGGCATCGGCGTAGGAGTTGGTGATCATCATTAGTTCGGTGACTGTGGTCACCTTTTTCCAGATGATCTTGTCGCGGAGCTCCTTATGGCGTATACCGTTGGATAACATAGAGATGGCTTCAGCGTCGGCGATCTCCGAAATCGTGAGTCGCATGGTGGAGAATCGTCGGATGTAGCTTCGGAGGCCTTAGTTGTGCTCCTGGCGGACGTTCTGGAGATCATAGCGCATTCCTGGCTGAACGCAGGTGGCGCTGTATGTCTTGATGAAGACTTCCTTCAATTGCTCCCAGGTGTCGATGGTGTTCTCGGCGAGCTTGTGGAGCCAGCTGTTGGCCGAAGATGATAGCATCACGGGGAGGTACCTGGCCATCACGTCGGATCCTCCGCCGGCTGCCTGAATGGCAATTTCGTACGTGGTAAGCCACTGCTCCAGGTTGGCCTTTCCATCATACTTGTCCACCGTGGTGACTTTGAAGCCTTGAGGCCATTGGACGGCTCAGAGCCGGGAGGTGAAAGGGCGTGGCCCTATCGAGGCATCGGGAGCCAGAGCTTGATCGTGAGCGCGATTGCCTTGGGAGACTTCCTGGTCGCGACGTGGCGGCGATCTCCATCAGCGTGAAGGATGCGGGCTTGGTGGCGTTCCGCTGTACGACGATTCGGAGGGTGAGGCTTAGCGGCCTCTCTCGTTGCACTGCACGGTGGCAGCTTTGACATCGGCAACAACCTTCTGTAGCTCAGGGGTCAGCGGAAGCTTGGAGAGTTCGTTGTAGACGACGACGAGGTTGGCGCTTGGGGTCGGGTAGACGGGTTGATCGTCAACCCTGTCGAACTCGTAGATGAGGTCACGACCTCCAGCATGGTCGCGTTCCTGACGTCGTTCATTGTCGCGATGCTCCCGATCGTGGTGCTCCTGGTCGCGTCGTTCGTCGTCACGCCGGCGTTGCCGGTCAATGTTGTGTTGCTCCCGATTGGCGCGTTCGCCTTCCACTTCATTCGGCGGTGGAGGGCTATCGGCGAAGACGTTGAAGATGATGCCACCGCGATACGGCGGGAAGTCGGGCCCTGAGTCGTTGGAGATGACGGTCGTAGAGAGCCGTCAGATGCCGAAGAAGCTGGTCAGAGAGCCGTCGCAGCGCCTGGTGCTGATATGTAGGAGCCACACCGCGGAGCCCGAAGGGCATGGACGTTGGAGACGAAGTGCGGCGATGAGTCGGATGCCGATCCGATCTGGGGCGGTGGGTGGGTCGCACGCTCGAAACTCCCAATGGTGTACCTGAAAATTGCTCAAGGCAAGATTGGTCGGAAAGCTGTGTACGAGCTACCTCGATGGCGTCAATGCATTCTGCAATTCCTTGGATGGCTCGGTCGATGGCTTCGATCAGGTCGTCGCAAGGGACGATTCTTGGCGGACGGCGCGTCGGCTTGATGACGCTGCGGATGGACGGCAGAGCGTCTGAGAACATATATGATGAATGATTGACTTTGATAAGGAAGGTTTGAGGCTTTTCCCGGTTGAGTCATTATCTCGCTATGTGCTTCATGCTTATGACTAACCGGTGGCGTTGAGTTGTGGTGTGTTTTTATGTTGGTGTGCGTGTGCAACATGTGTCTCTTGGCTGTGTTGATGTGCAGGTGTTGAGCTCGGATACAGTGGTCGATGGCGAGGTGAAGGTCAAGTAGAGACGTGTCGTGCCGATGGACCGTGAACGGTGAAGGATGGGCATGTGGTGCGGCGGACGTGCCATGCCGATGTACCTAGAGCGGTGAAGGGCGGACGTGAGGCTTGGACTGATGGACCAAGAGGCCAGAGGACCAGTTGTGGTAGCTGGCACGTGGCATCGGCGAGCGAGAGCACATGGGGATGTGCGGTGCATCGGCCGAGTCGGGACGAAGACGATGGCATCGTGGCACTTGGCGAGAGGTCGGACACGGGCTTGCGTGCGGCGCAAGTGCCGTCGGCCAAGTCAAGAAGGAAGGCGAAGGCGTTGTGCCCGGCGTGGATGCTGGACATGCATCGGCATCGGTGCTGGTGGTCGGGGTGTGAGAACCACATCCCGTCTATGGTGCGGGTTCGGTAGTTGAGCCTCAAAAAGCTACCCTCGACGGTTTCTGAGTTTGGGCCTCAAAACTCGGGGTGGCCGGTTTCCAAGTTTGGGCCTCAAAACTCGGGGTGGACGGTTTCCAGGTTTGGGCCTCAAAACCTAGGCTGGCGGGTTTACCGGTTTGGGCCTCAAAACCGGGCGGAGGTTCCCATGCAGAACGGTCCACGCGTGGCGGCGTGGAGAGGCTGGCGCGGCGGCAAAGCTATCCACGAGAAAGGCGCGGTGGTCGAGGTGACGGCACGTGGCGGCATCCAGGAGCTTGCGTCGAGGCGAAGCGAAGGATGAGAAGGCGCGTGGCCGTCGGATGAAGAATGACCGAGTTGGACGGTTTTACCCCTAGGGGGTATTTGGGTCAGTGCTTCATGAGAGGGCGTTTTGGTCTTCGGACATGCGCATATATATATATATGTGAGGGGGCTGGTTAGGGTAGCCTATCCTTGGACGGTGTCAGTCTCATTTTGTTTAGGTGAGAGGAGGCTAGGGTGAGAGGAGAGACCGGCTCTTGTTCTTGAGCTTTTCGCCATCTGCGTTTTGTACTGCGAGGAGTGGCTTGTAACTCGACACAGAGTGCTACATAGTTCATCATCTAATAGCAATCCAAGGATCAATTTCTTACTCCTCTTGTGTTGGCTGAAATTTGAATCGATTTGCGATTTTGTTCTTCACGTTTTTCATTTTCCCCTCTTCGTGATTTCGTGAGAACTTTTGATTGGAGGGATGGATTGCGATTGAACCATCTTGTGCTTTGTCGTGAGAAGCATCTTTCCACCGAAGGAAATCATCTAATTCCTCACGACCACATAGATCGGGCGGATTTCGTTTTCGGAGCCAAACTTTTCCCCTTTGCACAAGATTTGTGATTGATGAAGTTTTAGTTGGATTCGAGCCATGATCTCTTAGAGTTAGCTCACCAACCTTGTTGTGATCCTCTGTACAAAGTTTCAAGTCAATCCAAGTTGATTTGATTGAGTTTTGGCGATTTGATCTTCAGCTCGAGCTGCTGATTTACAGGTCGTGGAACCTCCGCGCTGAACCGCGGAACCTCCGCAGTCTGTAGGCGGTTTTAGGCACGCACAGAGTCTCCACGCAGAGGCGTGGAACCTTCGAGGTCTGTAGATGGAACCTCCGAGGTCTGAAGGTTTCCAGTGATCTTCCAGACCGCGGAACCTCCGAGCCAGCACGCGGAACCTCCGGGCCTGCTAGCTGATTTTGGTCTTCCGAGCCTTCCGAGTGTCCGTTTTTCGATCCATTTGTTCTGATGGGTTTCTAGTCTACCCAGGAACTTTTCTATGTCATCAAACCACTAGTTGGTTTGGGTGATTTAGGTTTGGGCTCTTTTCTCGTTTCTATCGAGTTAGAGAGCGCCATTTTTGGTTTTCGGATCATTTCGGCCATGCGGTGTGTTTTCCACTGTGGTGAGTGTTCCGCTGTGTTCGTCGGTCATCACCGAGAACATCCAGCCACTTGTTGGCTCGAGAACACTACCCATGCAAGATTTTGTGGTTTTGGGTGACTTTCTAGGACAGAGGTCGTTGATTTCTCGAGAAGAAATTTGTGGCTCCCATTCACCCCCCCCCCCCCTCTGGTCGCCATTTCCGGTCCTTCAATTGGTATTGGAGCTAGTTAAGGATCTCTCTACCTTAACCGGTTCTGGATCCGCGAAGGCGACCTTTTGAGAGCAGTTTTGTTTCCGACTTTGCTTGTGGTGTTTGAGCTTTTATCTAGCTAACACTAACGGTGCTTTTAGAAAGTGCACCAAGTTCTTCTTCAAGCATGTCTTTGTCTTTCAGCTTGAATGTTTCCAAGGATGACATCTTGGGAAGAAGGAGGAGTGCAGTTGATGAGAGGGATCGCGAGGTGAACGATCTGCTGAACCTTCTACGACATGACGAGCTTTCACCGGAGGATCTCCTATGTCAACTTGGCAAGGCCAAGAGAGGTACACTTGCTCGTGGACTTGTGGCTTTGCACAACCTATATGAGGATTGCTCTAGGAATGATGAGCTTTGTGATACCTTGCATAGAAAGGTTAAAAAATTAAAATGCTCCATTGCTAAGTTAAAGTCTAGTGCCTCTTTGCCTTCCACCTTTTGTAGTGACATGGTTAGAAAGAATGATGAGCTAGTGAAAGGACCTTGATGTCACCTAGAGGGGGGGGGGGAATAGGCCTGTTTAAAATCACAGTTCAAAACTTTGTTAGAGATGCCCGAGCACTACCGCCCTGAGCCCGGAACTGCCGCACCCCGGCACTGCCGGCCTCAGCCCGGTACTGCCGCGCCAACAAACTACCCGAGCCTGCAATTCAAAAACTAGCCACAGGAAACCAATTCTATATAAATAGAAGTGTTGCTCTTGGTTTCCTGAACCTGCAGAACCAACTCAACCAAGCCAAATATGTTGTATGAAGTAGATCGGGGCCAAATCCTAGAATCAATCACAAGCTCACAAGTATGATGAATGAACACAAGTAAATACAAGAGACAAGTGATTTATCCCGTGGTTCAGCTCGCCACCAAGGCTTGCCTACCTCCACGTTGTTGAGGATGACCACTTAGGTCAAGAGCTTTGCAACTCTTCCTCGGTCTCAAGTCAAGGAACCAAATCCTTGAAGTGAGGGGTAATTCTACTAGCTCCACAAGAGGATTACAAACTTCCCGCTGCTCACCACAAGCATGGGAGCTCGCCGGGCGACGCCTAGCCGTCTAGGAGGCTTCACCTCCAAGAGTAAAAGATGCACAACGAAGATTGACAAAGCCCGACAAGTGCTCAAGGTTTGGAAGGCTCTAATATGCTCTCTAGCTCTTAATCACACAGCCCCAACACTTAATCATGCACTAAGCATGTCACTCTCACAAGAGAGGGTTGGGGAGAGCTCTCAAATGGCTTTGGATATGTTAGAAGTGTTTTGGGCACCAGTAGCTGGTTCTGGGGGCGTGGGGTGGGTATATATACCCCCCACACCCAAAACTAGCCGTTGGAGGTCAGAAACTAGCCGTTACTGGCTGTACAGGCCCGGCACTGCCGCACTTAGCCCGGCACTGCCGGGGAGCGGCACTACCGCTCGACAGAGCGGCACTGCCGCAGCTCCCTGAGACAGCACAGGTGACCTCACGAAAAATGCCATAACTTTTTACTCCGAACTCCGATTTGAGTGATCTTGGACTTTCCGGAAAGCTTGTTTCGAGGGCTATGCAACCCTACAGAGAACAAGCCCAAGATCAACAAGTGCAGGTGCAGTGCTAAGTGTTTTCTCTCTTGTTAGCACTCGGGTTCGGTTAGTTTGAGCACTTGAGACTTGTCTATGATTCGTATTGCATCCCCCTTGATAGTACGGCATAACTATACTCAAGACAAGGAAAATATAACCATTTTAACCACTTGAGTCTTCAATGTCTTCATATGCCATTTCTTCTTGATATAACTTCGAAAGGGGTTGCAATCATCTTTGTCTCCTTTCTTTGAGCAAACACACCTTGAGCATGTGACTTGAACCATTTCCACACATATGAGTTCAATCCATGGCTTCAAGTCACTTCCACTAATGATTTGATCCTCAACACAATATGAATCCTCTTAGCTTGATTAGTACCTCGATTCAATGCAAGTACTCTCTTCTTCACCCTAGCCATAGTACTTCGGTCTCTTGACCTTCACCGTCGCTTAGTACCTCGAAGCCCTTTCCTTGCTATCTTCACCTTATCAAGCCACACTCAAGTCACATCATATTGAGCATCCATTGAAAACCATTTCTTCAATATTGTGATCCTTGCTTGAACAACTTGTAGATATGCATGTTGAGATCAATCAAGCTTTAGTTTGACTCACATAGAGACATATATGGATCATCATTAATATGGTCAAGCCAATTCACGATTCCTAATATCCTCTCCTTTTGGCTTGACACTCAACACTCACTTCAATCTCCATCTTCATACTTCTAGCTTGATCAAATCAATGCAAAGTGATTCTCCAAACATTTATCCATACAAGCAAACCAAAGTAGAGAATGACTTATATCCAATACGAGTTGTGTCCTTTGTCATTTCAACTTTGCTTGCCATTTACTCACTTATGCATTCTTGATTCATTCTTCAACCTTGATCAAAGCTAGTTCACTATCAAACTCTTCTTGCTCATGAAAAGCAACCCATTGTTGAGACCATTCCAAAATCATCAATCCATGTCTCACTTGTCATTTGCCAAATATGCTTGCTTTCTCATGATGCCATGATATCCCACAACATAGACGCCATATCATCAACTCTATTTGCATTGTTGTCTTTTGCTTGAACAAGATTGTTTCCATGATCTTCCAATACAACAGTACACAATTTTGGCCTTCATTTCAACACTATGTGGAATATCATCAAGTTTTCTTTTCTTGTTGAACCTTTGATACACTTAGCAAACTTGTTAGACCTTTAATTATGTTGTCACTCAATTCACCAAAACCCACTAAGGGCTAGATGCACTTACAGCTAGGCTTTTCTCTTGCTAGCTTAAAATCCGAGAATGAATTGTTGAAATCAAATGCTTCCAAACCATGTTTAGTTTGCATTGACTTGGGCAAGGACCTTGATTGTGCTAAAACTGAAATAGCCTTGCTAAAGTCAAATGCTTGGTCACAATGTGATTCTTGTGAATCTTTTGTTGCTAGACTTAGAGAATTAAGTTTGATTCACAGGACAAGTGTAGATGAACTCGAGCATGCTAGGGCTAAAATTGATGAGATAAATTCTAAGCCTTGTAGCTTGTGCTCTTTAAATAAAAATGCTTGCCATGCTTCTAGTGATATTCATGATTCTTTGCTTGATGTGAATGGTGATGTTTCCTCCACCGATTTTATTTGCACATCATGCATTGATTTAGAAAAAGAAGTTTTGGTTTTGAAGCAAATGCGCGATGATATGAGCGCCAAGTTGGTTGAGCACAATGATATGAGTGCCAACCTTGAAAAAGAAAATGAACTCTTGCGTACCAAATATGCTGAGTGCATTAAAGAGGAGATGGAAAATCTGAAAAATGCTCCTTGTGGTACTTGTGATCGCCTCATGTTTGAGAATGAGGTTTTAGCCAAAAGATGCAAGAGTCTTTGTGCTAAGTCTTTTGAGTCACGCATTTCTTGCAACTCCGATGTTGATATTTCCAAGTTTGCATCTTTGCAACCGGAGTTGAGTTCTTGTGCTGTGCGTGAGTCTTTTGACTGTAGCATTAGTGTCAAGGTTTTGGATAGATCTTTCATAGCTACTCCTAACCTTGTTGTTTCTTCGAGTGATGTCCAAGGGACTTCTTTTGAAAAGGGTGCTTCTCATATTTTTGGGACTCGTGCTCCCAATCCCATGGTATGAACGCTTGTGCTCCTAGTAAGAAGCCCCTCTATGTTGATGGGTGTTATGACTCCTTTTCTAGTGGGATAGGTCATGGTCGTGGACCTGCCTCTAGTGCTTCTTCTCTTGGTCCATGTCATGCCTTTCATGGTGCTTCTATTGGTTCTTCTACAAAAACCTTGGAAGATGTTTGCCTCTTTTCCCGTGGTACGACTCGTTCTTCTCCTCGAGTTGACCTTTTGAGGAATGCTTCCAAGGGTGTTTCACAATTGCATTTGAACCAACATTTGCATCATGCTAACCCACAAGATAAGTTGAGATTTGTGACCAAGTCTTGGGTTCCCAAGTATATGCTTGCTAACCCTTCGGGATCCAAGACTCGGGTTACTTTGTCCTCTTGTGTGTAGATATGAGGACGCGGGGTGGAGAACATGCGCCTGATGGAGCTTGATCTTTTAGATGTGATCAAGAGTTGATGGTTCTCTACATCTCGCATAGATTTGCCTCCAAAGAGGCTTTTGCTACTCGGAGAGCTTTCTTACACACTCATGCCTTGAACATCCATGTTCTATTTCTTGTGGTATGAGATGGACTTTCATGTGCTCACTTGTATAGTTCTTGCATGTACATTTTCCTTTGTATCATGTTTTGCTTTAGTCTAGCATGTGCTATCTTGTATATCATGTCATGCTAGTCTTGTGTATAGTTTTGGTGGCTGTTCCACTTTTCATGCTAGTTTGTGACCCTCATGAACATTGTGCCATGTTTTACCATATTTCTCCATGAGCTTGATTTGTAGTGGTATGATGTTCATTAGGTATCACTTTTCAGGTGCTAGTTTTGGTTAGCTACATGTATCCTGTTGATATGATTAGTTTAAGCACTAGCCTTTCCACAATTTTATCATGTAACATGCTTTTGGATCTATTGCTATCATTATTTTGCATTGTAGCATGTGTTGAGGTTTAGGCTGTGTTTGGGTTGATCATGTCTCTAGGCTGCATTTTGCTATATAGTGCTTTATCCTGTTGCATGGTAGTCTTGGCTAGTTTGAGTTCAGATCTCCTTGCGGTATCATTCATAGGTGGACCTCTTTTTGTTGAGAGTTCACCTTATGCTTATTATGTGACTAACCGTTTTCGTGGAGACGTTGAGGTCACACTAGACGAGACAATGCCTTGTGTTTTCTTTTGCTTTTGAGTGTGCAGGAGAACAGGAGCTTGGAGAGGGCATTTCGGCTCACGGACCCGATCCCACTTCTTCCACGACTTGGGGTTCCGTTCGAGCAGCTCCCCAGTGAGCACTAGCTGCACCTGTGGGAGCGACAGCATCAGGCGAGGGGGAGACGACTTCGGCGAGGCAGGCGCCCCAGAGACTTCAGCTGATTCAGGCATCCCCTCGGGTATCACACAAGCAGGCAGTGAAGCGCATCATGAGGTACCTCCGACACACTTCTGAGTTCGGATTTTGGTACTCTTCTTCGACCTCTTTCTGTTGTGTGGTCTTTTCGATGTGGATTTTGCTGGCTGTCGCTTGAGCATTTCTTGGCTCTTTATTTGTGAGTTTGGTGTGTGTTTCCCTTTTTTAGTTAGGGAAGCATTATGCTTGTTGTATCTCAGTTGGACTTCTCCGGTACCCTTTTGTTTTGGGTTTTCCCTTTTAGGCTAGTTTTGATCTGTCCTTCGATAGACTAGTTTTTGCATGCATCTCATCATGTATTTTAGTGCTTTTTAGAGCTTCATGTTTAGAGCAATGAGAATGAAATTATGCTCTTTTTGGTATGCCCTGCTTATTCATGATGATGCTTGTAGCTTAGGCTCTTTTTGATCACTTGATACATGTTATGAGGTGTAACACCTCTGGTGTTTAATCTGTAATTAACCTGACATGTCATCATCATTAGTCATAATCATTCTTGTCATGCATTAATGTTTGTCTAGTGGTTGCTTGCCTTTACCTTTTCCTAAAAGGTATTTTGTTGTGTAGTGATCTCTTTTCAAAAAAAACCCTAAATGCCCAAATCTTCCTTTAAGGGCAAAATGGTAATTTCAACTCTGTGCCTAGTCTGTGTATTTCTTGTTCAGTTTAGTGTCTTGAAGCTTTGTTGTTCAAAACCCAAAATCAAAAACAGATTTCAAATCCCTTTGAAAAACCGTAAATTCCAAACCCTGGTTTTTACCTCTCTTTTAATAATTTAAAAACTATTCAAAAATTGGACTTGGTCCAAAAAGCAAAGTTGTAGATCTTGTCAAGAGGAAAAACTTTGGTATTTACAGATTTTCGAGTTCCAATATAAAACCAAAAGTAATTTTGAATTTATTCAAATCCCAAAAGTGTTCCCTTTTCTGTTTTCGAATATAATTCAAAAACTGTTTGGAATTTGAAAATGTTCTTATTGACAAAGTTGTAGATCTCCTTTTTCTGCACAACTTTGATATTCCGAGTTTTTCCCGTGCAGTTCAAGTTTTGGGAGTAATTTGCAAAATACAGAAAGTCAAACCCTACACCCTAGCCCTGTTCATCTTCTACCTAGGGCCAGGGGGCCCCCGGCCATGGCACCTCGCCGGCGCCGCGTGCGCCACGCGCCTGGCAGCTGCTCGCCTGCCTCCAACCTGCCGCCGCTGTCCGCGCCATCATGCCGCACCCGCACGCGCCAAAGATGACCCGTGCCCCGTCCCCTACTGCTCCCTGCGCGTCGCCGCCGCGTGGCCATCGCCGGCGAGCTCTTGCACCCGGGTCCTGAGCGATATTCTCGCTCCCTTTTCCCATCAACCGACAGCACGCGCGCACGCCCGACCTTATCCCTGCCACAGCACGCCCCGAGCGGCAGCACGCTTGGCTATAAAAGCCACCCGCCGGCCGCCGTTCCTCCGCCAACGTCGCCAGCTCACTCCAGAGCCTCCGCCGCTCAACCACGTAGCCCGAAAGCTCCGCCTTGAGCTTGCGAAGCTTCCCAGCCCCTCAATTTTACCTCCGCCGCCTCCAATCGCCCGGCGAAACCCCATCTTCCCAAACTCCGGCGAAACACCGGTGAGCACGGGATTGAGAAATACTCTCTCCCCGGCCGTGATCTTTCCTCCCCGACCCCTGCTTCATCTTCCTTGCCTCCTTGCGCTCCTAACCCGCTCCTGGTGACCGTGTTTGGTGAACAGAGCCGCCGGCACGCCGCTCGCCGCCGAGAGAGCTCCGCCGAAGCACCGCCAACGTCGAGCTCCCTCCTCCGACCCTGCACCGCCTCGCCGAGCCTCCCTCCCGACTCACGGTGAGCCCGCGAATCTTTCCCCACCCTTGGCTTTCCCAGCGCGAGCCCCGAGCGGCCGGTCCGCCGTCCGCCTCGCCTGCGATTCGCCCGAGCCTTTCCGTCTCGCCCGAGCCTCCAAGCCAGGCCTCGGACGAAACAGTCGTTCCCGTCTCGCCCGAGCCTCCAAGCCAGGCCTCGGACGAAGCAGACGTCTCCGTCTCGCCCGAGCCCGTTTCGCCCGAGCCTTGCGAGGAAAGAGCATAGTGCTCTTTTTCCTTTTTAGGAAGTTGTGTATAGTGTTCCTTTTTCATCTTTTTGTATGATTTTCTGTATTGCTCTAAAAATTCTGAAAATTTTACAGTTGAGTCTTTATACTATGTAGTATTTTAGGAAAATATGAAACTTGGACTTGGTGCAAAAATTTGAAAATAAAAAATCTCTCTTTTAATTAATAAATGGATGGTTTTGGATTTTTAGAAAATCTTTTATAACTCCAAAAATCATGAGATAAATTTTTGTGACCTTCCTATCCCATGTTTAGTCTCTGGTGAAATTCTGAAGTCTTTTGGAACAAGTTGATTTTTGAGCATTTATCTTTAATTGTTAAATAGTGCCTTTTGTTAATTAATGTCTGATTTTATTTGAGCACCTTAATGACCTCCAAAAATTATGAAATTTGTTTTGCCATCTATCTACACCATAATGAACTTATGTGATTAATTTGGTAATTTTTGGAGCAACTGCATAAAATGAATTTTTTAAATAATTAAGAAAAATAGAAAAGGTGATTAAGGTTCATGTTGTATGCCCTGTGTTGTATTGTTCATACTAGCATACTCATGAGCATGCATCATTGCATTCGTATAGTCACCGAAGAAGGCGTCAAGATCGAGGCAGCCGCTGACGAACCTGTCCCTGAGGCTACCCCGAGCTCCGACAACTGCCCTGCCGCCCTCGAGCCTGCCCTCCTTGCTCTTCAAGGCAAGCCCCGGTGCATTTAACCCCTTTCCTTGAATTTATAAAATAATTTCCTTAAATGCTTTTGAGTTAAATTATTGCATTAGGTTTATAGGAGTTGTGTGCTATCCTAATTGATGCACTATCCACCTTGACCACTAATACACCCGATACCTGCTTTTCAAAAGTATTTGAAAAATGCTTAGCAATGCTTATTGAATTAGACTTTGCAATAAAATGTCATTTTCAAAAGTGTGATCACTGAAAGAATCTTTATGGAAATTTGGCTTTACTTCCCGTTCGATGACTGCTTGCCTAGCTAGCATGTGGTCATTGTCGAGAAGAGGTTGTCCGCGCGTACGGTGCCGTCATGTTGTAGTCCGGGACTCAACAGTTGACACCGACCGGGACAGGGTTGAAAAACCGACAGGACCTGTACTCTTGGGTTAGAGTCCCGAGGTGCTTGTTGCTGACGGAAAAACTTTAGCGACCATCCGTATGGGGGCCTGCTGGTCAAGACTTGTAACTATTCACATACTTCGGAAAGCTCTGGCTCCGAGGAATCCTTTATTGGACCAACAACCGCGCACTGGGAGTGGAGAGATGGCGGAAGTAGCATGTACCCACGTGGTCGTCGTACCTGGATAGGAGTGGTGTACTGTACTTCCGGGTGGCGTAGGACCGGGCCCAATCTTGGAGGAATCGTGGTAGACGAGTTGGCATATGCAAGCTTGGGTGCTACATATGCAGTGTGGATAGGGATCCTCAGCTGAGTATTATTTATCCGGATTAACGTTGCTCCTCGGTTATGGAGACTTGGTCCACTGACTGTCAACGGAGAGTGGTTCTCAACTAGGAATGTTTTGAAATGTAAAATGAATCAGGAACGATGAAGAATTGAGGAATACTGAATCTTTCCAAAATAAAATAAGGTTTACAAAATGCTTTTCTGCAAAATACCTGATTTTGCTTAAGCCTTACCTTGACTATCCTAAGCCTCTCATTCCTGAGTCTTCTCCCTTTTCTTTAGTCGGGTAAGTCTTGTTGAGTACCCCAGTACTCAGGGTTTGTTACCCATGCTGCAGGTATGACTGAGACCCCGATGTGTCTTGCACCCTGCTGCATGACCATCGTCCAGGAAGAGGCCGATGAGGCCGAAGAATAGTTGTACACCCTCGGGCTGGGTGATTATAAGTATCTTTGCTGTTCTCCACTACGTTGCCTTTGTCTATTTCCATTATCAGAACTTGGTTTGTAATAACTGCACCTTAATTTCTATTTGGAACCCTGCTTTGTAAAACTAATGTTATTTAAGTCTTCCGCTCTTTATTCCGATGTTATTTGTAAAAGTATGCAATGTTGTAACCGAATTGTGAGATGATCCTGCGGACATTGGGCACTGATGTAGCCCGGTGGCGAACAGGTCTTAATCACATGGAACATGGGTTCGGCTGTCAGAGGTTGACAGGGACACGTGGGCCATGGGATTAGGGTCGTTCCGTCACAGAGTGGTATCGGGGCATCTCACTTTAACGTTGCAGTGTTCGTTTTTGCGAAAACTTCAAAAGACCTTTTGAGTTCAAACAAACTAAACTTGACTATTTTGAGTCCAAATTGCTTCTCTCATCTTGTCTCTCATATGGCAACACTAGCTAGTGGAACAACATGTTTTAAGCCCTATGTATCTTATTTATTTATTGCATTGCTTTGTTCCGTAGAAACGATTCATGCATCATGTCATAATCACTTAAGTTAACTTCCTCTCTAAGTTCGTTGGGGTAGTATGCCTTTACCTGTTCTTGCTAGCCTTTCTCATCCATCTTCTCTTATCCAGACATGGCTCGTATCAAGCTGACTGCTCGCAAGTCGACTGGACCCAATGGCGTGCCGCGCCATCAGCTGGCACCACGCGTTGGAGAAGAGACTGCCGAATCTTCCAATGGTCGTCGTTTTCCCCGCCGCACCCGTAAGAACCTGAAGGAGGAGATCAAGGATCTGAAGGCTGAGCTGAAGAACTTGGAGCATGACTTCTACCACTCACGTCTGGAGTTTTATGAGGCACGAGCTTCCCTGGAGCAGGCCAACCGGAACACGGTTCGCGCTATCGAGCAGCGCAATGATGCTTGGATCCGCGAGGACGTCACCAGAGCCGAGCTCCACGGACTGCAGCAGTACACAGCTCAGATTGAACAGTTCAATGATATGCTTCATGAGGAAGTGCATCAGCTGTATGATCAACTCCACCCCTTGGTACCCCCGGTTATGGAAGACCCTGAGGACGGAGTAGTGGAAGAACCCGATGTGGAACAAGAGCCAGACGTGGACGAAGAAATTGAACCTGCTGAGGACGTCCACGCTGAAGACGAGGACGAGGAGGAAGAGCCTGAGCTCATCCTCGAAGAAGAAGACGACGACGAAGAAATGATCATCATCGATGAGGACTAGACCCGTCTTTAGGAGATGGAGATCCCGTGTGTCTGTACCACCTGCTTACCTAAAACCTTAGTCTAGGTTTGGGAGCGTTAGTCTGTCTTTTGTTAAGTCAGTCTGTATCTTTCTTTTCGTACCTTTTTCCCCTTATCAGTCCGTTGTTATCTGTCAGTCATCTTTATCAATCTATCAGCCTTTGTATCAGTGAAGCTTATCAGTCAGTTGTTTCAGAACCCTATCTATGAATGCTAAGTTCCAAGTTGCTTAACAGATGCCTGTGAATACTCGCACTGGAGCTGGAGGTTCTGATGATGCCAACCTTCCAAACCCTCCACCTGTTCCTGCTACGCTAGCAGATGCCATTGCAGCCTTGCAGCCGCTGCTAACCTGATGGCTCAAAATCAGGGGCAGCAGAACAATGGTCACCGTGGTCGCCATAACATCAACAACGAGACCACATATGTGGATTTCACCGAGACCCGTCCACCAGTTTTCACCAAAGCAGATGAACCCCTGGAAGCTGATGACTGGCTCCGCACTATGGAGCAAAAGTTCAGTCTTCTCCGCTATACCGACATCCAGAAGCCCCGGTTCGCTTCCCAGTAGCTTCGTGGTCCAGCAAGCGCTTGGTATGCCAACCTGTTGGCTGCCCAGCCAGAAGGTCATCAGTTGACCTGGGAAGAGTTCCGCACCGCTTTCCGTGCACATCACATCCCTTCGGGATTAATGAAGATGAAGCTTGATCAGTTTCTGGCACTGCAGCAGAAGGACTCCACAGTGATGCAGTATGTGGGTCAGTTCAACCATCTTAGCCAGAATGCCTCAAAGTATGTCAACACAGATGAAAAGAAGAGGGATTGTTTCCTTAGAGGTCTGCATCCTAAGATCCGCAGAAGTCTGTCCAATAACCTGACCGGTTCGTATCATGATGCCGTTGATCGTGCTGTTGCATATGAAGAAAGCAACCGTCAGTATCAAGAGGAAAAGAAGAAGAAGAAAGCAGGATCCAGCAGTTTCTCTGGCAATCACAAGCGCCAGAGGATCATATACCACCCTAGTCACCACCAAAATCGCCTACCTTACCCCAACCAGCAAGTGGTCGTCCGTACCGCGGCCACCACCCATAATGCCAACCAGCAGAGTGCCACACAGCCGAACGCCCCAGGTGTTCGTATCACCACTCCACAAACAGCCTACAACCATCCCTGCTACAACTGCAGCCAGCTTGGTCACTGGTGTCGTGAGTGCCCAAAGCCCAAGAGGTATGCCCAGAATACTCAGAAGAATCCTGGAGGATCACAGCAGCAGCAGCACCGTGCACAGCAGCAGCATGTTCAGAAGGGCAAGATTGTCAAGAAGCACGGGCAAGTCTACTACACCACTGTCGGCGACATCCCAGAAGGAGAGCCCGTCATGATCGTTAGGTTTCCTGTTGCCAATCATCCTGCAGTTGTGTTGTTTGATTCTGGTGCATCGCATTCCTTCATCAGTCGTACTTTTGTCATCAAGCATGAGATATCAATTGAGGATTTGAAAGAAAGTTTCTGCATATTTTCGCCTGGAGGGCGTATAAGTACTAAGGAAGTGGTTCGCAGTATACCAGTAATGTTGGGGGAACATGTATTTCCTACCACCATGATAGTGCTACGTGATCAGGAGATAGATGTCATTTTAGGCATGAATTGGATGTGCCAATATAAAGCCATGATCGACATCCTGAATAGAGTTGTGAGAGTGGACATTCCTAACAGCACCTCCAAACTCCTTCTCCAACTTCCAATACCTCGAAAACCAGCAGCCACTCAAATAAATACCGCCTATGTCCTGGAAACCAGAGACATCCCCGTGGTCTGTGAATTCCCTGATGTTTTTCCTGAGGATTTGCCTGGTCTGCCTCCTGACCGTGATGTCGAGTTTGCCATAGAGCTAAAGCCCGGGACTGCTCCCATATCCCGCAGAGCTTATCGAATGCCTCCCAGAGAGTTGGCAGAGCTAAAAATCCAATTACAAGATTTGTTGGACAAGGGTTTCATTCGCCCAAGCTCGTCTCCTTGGGGCTGTCCTGCAATCTTTGTAAAGAAGAAAGACAAGACTCTCAGAATGTGTATTGATTATCGCCCACTCAATGAGGTCACCATCAAAAATAAATATCCCTTGCCTCGTATTGATCTTCTCTTTGACCAGTTAGCTGGAGCCAAGGTATTCTCCAAGATCGATCTCAGATCTGGCTACCACCAAATAAAGATTCGTCCTGAAGATATTCCTAAAACAGCTTTCACCACCAGATACGGCCTATATGAGTACTTGGTCATGTCCTTCGGTTTGACCAATGCCCCTGCTCATTTCATGTACCTTATGAACTCTGTGTCCATGCCAGAGCTTGATAAATTCGTGGTCGTGTTCATTGACGACATCTTTGTCTACTCAAAAACCCCTGAAGATCATGCCGAACATCTTTGTATCGTTCTATCCCGTCTCAGAGAACATCAGCTGTATGCCAAGTTCAGTAAATGTGAATTCTGGTTAGATCAGATACAGTTTCTTGGTCATGTCCTATCCGCTGAAGGTGTGTCAGTTGACCCTGGTAAAGTGGCAGACATTCTGGATTGGAAGCCACCTACCACTGTTCATCAAGTCCGCAGCTTTATGGGAATGGCCGGATATTATCGTCGATTCATTCCGGATTTCTCAAGAATCGCCAAGCTTATCACTGAGTTAGTAAAGAATTCTGTGAAGTTTGTCTGGTCACCAGCTTGTGAGCAAGCCTTTCAAACCTTGAAGAAACTGTTGACCACATCACCAGTGTTAGCCCAGCCGAACATCGAGAAGCCCTTTGATGTCTACTGTGATGCATCTGGTACTGGTTTGGGCTGTGTTTTGATGCAAGAAGGTCGAGTGATCGCATATGCCTCCCGACAGCTTAAGCGACATGAAGAGAATTATCCAACTCATGATCTCGAGTTAGCAGCAGTAGTGCATGCCTTGAAGATCTGGCGTCATTATCTGTTGGGCAGTACCTGTAATGTGTACACTGATCACAAAAGCCTGAAGTATATCTTCACTCAAGAAGAGTTGAATATGAGACAAAGAAGATGGCTTGAGTTAATTAAGGACTATGATCTTGAAGTGCATTACCATCCGGGTAAGGCGAATGTGGTTGCCGATGCGCTCAGTCGCAAGTCATATTGCAACTGTCTGATGATGAAACCCTATGATTCTTCTTTGTGTTATGAGCTGGAAAAGTTGAATATTGAAATGATTCCACAAGGAACTCTAAATAATATCAGAATAGAAACCCCTATCAAGGAGCAGATCATCGCTGCACAGAAAGGTAACCCTGGAATCAAGCACATCATCGAAAAGGTCCAATCCGGAAAGGCTGATTGTTTCAGGATTGATGATACAGGAGTAGTAAGGTTTAAGAATCGGTTAGTAGTTCCTAAAGTGCCTAAGTTAAGAAAGTTAATCCTTAATGAAGCACACTTGACTAGATTCTCCATCCACCCCGGCAGCAACAAGATGTACCAGGACTTGAAGCAATGGTTCTGGTGGACAAAGATGAAGATTGAGATCGCCCGGTATGTCGCTCAGTGTGATACTTGCCAGAAAGTCAAAGCCGTGCACATGAGGCCCGGAGGAGAATTGCAACCTTTACCTGTACCTGCTTGGAAATGGGACGATATCAGTATGGATTTTATCAATGGGCTACCAAAGACACCAAAAGGTTTTGATTCCATCTGGGTGATCGTGGATCGCCTCACTAAGCAAGCTCATTTCCTGCCAGTCAAAACCAGCTACACCGTCCCCACATATGCCACTTTGTACAAGAACCACATAGTGAAACTCCATGGCATACCCAAGACCATTGTCTCTGATCGTGGTACTCAGTTTGTCGCAAAGTTCTGGAAAGCGTTCCATACCTCACTTGGAACCAAGCTCTTGCATAGTACGGCATATCATCCGCAAACAGATGGACAAACTGAGCGAGTCAACCAAGTGCTAGAGGATATGTTGAGAGCCTGCGTGCTCACCTTCGCAGATACTTGGGATAACTGTTTGCCCTTGGCAGAATTCTCGTATAATAACAGTTATCAGGAGAGTATCAAAATGGCACCCTTTGAAGCACTGTACGGTCGCCGTTGTCGTACACCTCTCAGTTGGTCTGAACCTGGAGAAAGAGAATTCTTTGGAGTTGACCTAGTGAAAGATATGGAAGAAAAAGTCAAGCAAATACAAGAGAATATGAAAATTACGCAATCTCGACAGAAGAGCTATGCTGACAAAAGACGTCGACCTCTGAAGTTTCAAATCGGAGATTATGTGTACCTGAAAGTCTCACCCACCAAAGGAGTCACTTGTTTTGGAGTTAAAGGGAAGTTAGCGCCTCGCTATATTGGTCCCTTTGAGATTCTGGAATGTTGTGGCAAGGTAGCTTATAAGCTAAGGTTGCCCGATCATCTTTCAGCAGTTCATAATGTGTTTCACGTCTCCCAACTCAAGAAGTGTCTCCGAGTGCCCGAATATGTGGTAGATGTTGAAGGTGTTGAGTTAGAACCCGATCTGTCATATTCTGAATATCCAGTTCGTGTGTTGGATTACAAAGATCGTGTTACCCAGAGGACCACCACAAGATGGTACAAGATCCAATGGAACCAACACTCTGAAGAAGAAGCCACTTGGGAATCCGAAGACTTCTTAGCAAAGAGCTATCCCGACTTTCTCGATACTCTGTAGATGTAAGGTTTTACCCTTGTCCTTCTTAAGACGCAGAATCTCGGGGCGAGATTTCTTTTAGGGGGGAAAGTTGTAACACCTCTGGTGTTTAATCTGTAATTAACCTGACATGTCATCATCATTAGTCATAATCATTCTTGTCATGCATTAATGTTTGTCTAGTGGTTGCTTGCCTTTACCTTTTCCTAAAAGGTATTTTGTTGTGTAGTGATCTCTTTTGAAAAAAAACCCTAAATGCCCAAATCTTCCTTTAAGGGCAAAATGGTAATTTCAACTCTGTGCCTAGTCTGTGTATTTCTTGTTCAGTTTAGTGTCTTGAAGCTTTGTTGTGTTGTTCAAAACCCAAAATCAAAAACAGATTTCAAATCCCTTTGAAAAACCCTAAATTCCAAACCCTGGTTTTTACCTCTCTTTTAATAATTTAAAAACTATTCAAAATTTGGACTTGGTCCAAAAAGCAAAGTTGTAGATCTTGTCAAGAGGAACAACTTTGGTATTTACAGATTTTCGAGTTCCAATATAAAACCAAAAGTAATTTTGAATTTATTCAAATCCCAAAAGTGTTCCCTTTTCTGTTTTCAAATATAATTCAAAAACTGTTTGGAATTTGAAAATGTTCTTATTGACAAAGTTGTAGATCTCCTTTTTCTGCACAACTTTGGTATTCCTAGTTTTTCCCGTGCAGTTCAAGTTTTGGGAGTAATTTGCAAAATACAGAAAGTCAAACCCTACACCCTAGCCCTGTTCATCTTCTACCTAGGGCCAGGGGGGGCCCGGCCATGGCAGCTCGCCGGCGCCGCGTGCGCCACGCGCCTGGCAGCTGCTCGCCTGCCTCCAACCTGCCGCCGCTATCCGCGCCATCATGCCGCACCCGCACGCGCCAAAGTTGACCCGTGCCCCGTCCCCTACTGCTCCCTGCGCGTCGCCGCCGCGTGGCCATCGCCGGCGAGCTCTTGCGCCCGGGTCCTGAGCGATATTCTCGCTCCCTTTTCCCATCAACCGACAGCACACGCGCACGCCCGACCTTATCCCTGCCACAGCACGCCCCGAGCGGCAGCACGCTTGGCTATAAAAGCCACCCGCCGGCCGCCGTTCCTCCGCCACCGTCGCCAGCTCACTCCAGAGCCTCCGCCGCTCAACCACCTAGCCCGAAAGCTCCGCCTTGAGCTCGCGAAGCTTCCCAGCCCCTCAATTTTACCTCCGCCGCCTCCAATCGCCCGGCGAAACCCCATCTTCCCAAACTCCGGCGAAACACCGGTGAGCACGGGATTGAGAAATACTCTCTCCCCGGCCGTGATCTTTCCTCCCCGACCCCTGCTTCATCTTCCTTGCCTCCTTGCGCTCCTAACCCGTTCCTGGTGACCGTGTTTGGTGAACAGAGCCGCCGGCACGCCGCTCGCCGCCGAGAGAGCTCCGCCGAAGCACCGCCAACGTCGAGCTCCCTCCTCCGACCCTGCACCGCCTCGCCGAGCCTCCCTCCCGACTCACGGTGAGCCCGCGAATCTTTCCCCACCCTCGGCTTTCCCAGCGCGAGCCCCGAGCGGCCGGTCCGCCGTCCGCCTCGCCTGCGATTCGCCCGAGCCTTTCCGTCTCGCCCGAGCCTCCAAGCCAGGCCTCGGACGAAACAGTCGTTCTCGTCTCGCCCGAGCCTCCAAGCCAGGCCTCGGACGAAGCAGACGTCTCCGTCTCGCCCGAGCCCGTTTCGCCCGAGCCTTGCGAGGAAAGAGCACAGTGCTCTTTTTCCTTTTTAGGAAGTTGTGTATAGTGTTCCTTTTTTATCTTTTTGTATGATTTTCTGTATTGCTCTAAAAATTCTAAAAATTTTACAGTTGAGTCTTTATACTATGTAGTATTTTAGAAAAATATGAAACTTGGACTTTGTGCAAAAATTTGAAAATGAAAAATCTCTCTTTTAATTAATAAATGGATGGTTTTGGATTTTTAGAAAATCTTTTATAACTCCAAAAAACATGAGATAAATTTTTGTGAGCTTCCTATGCCATGTTTAGTCTCTGGTGAAATTTTGAAGTCTTTTGGAACAAGTTGATTTTTGAGCATTTATCTTTAATTGTTCAATAGTGCCTTTTGTTAATTAATGTCTGATTTTATTTGAGCACCTTCATGACCTCCAAAAATTATGAAATTTGTTTTGCCATCTATCTACACCAGAATGAACTTATGTGATTAATTTGGTAATTTTTGGAGCAACTGCATAAAATGACCTTTTTAAATAATTAAGAAAAACAGAAAAGGTGATTAAGGTTCATGTTGTATGCCCTGTGTTGCATTGTTCATACTAGCATACTCATGAGCATGCATCATTGCATTCGTATAGTCACCGAAGAAGGCGTCAAGATCGAGGCAGCCGCTGACGAACCTGTCCCTGAGGCTACCCCGAGCTCCGACAACTGCCCTGCCGCCCTCGAGCCTGCCCTCCTTGCTCTTCAAGGCAAGCCCCGGTGCATTTAACCCCTTTCCTTGAATTTATAAAATAATTTCCTTAAATGCTTTTGAGTTAAATTATTGCATTAGGTTTATAGGAGTTGTGTGCTATCCTAATTGATGCACTACCCACCTTGACCACTGATACACCCGATACCTGCTTTTCAAAAGTATTTGAAAAATGCTTAGCAATGCTTATTGAATTAGACTTTGCAATAAAATGTCATTTTCAAAAGTGTGATCACTGAAAGAATCTTTATGGAAATTTGGCTTTACTTCCCGTTCGATGACTGCTTGCCTAGCTAGCATGTGGTCATTGTCGAGAAGAGGTTGTCCGCGCGTACGGTGCCGTCATGTTGTAGTCCGGGACTCAACAGTTGACACCGACCGGGACAGGGTTGAAAAACCGACAGGACCTGTACTCTTGGGTTAGAGTCCCGAGGTGCTTGTTGCTGACGGAAAAACTTTAGGGACCATCCGTATGGGGGCCTGCTGGTCAAGACTTGTAACTATTCACATACTTCGGAAAGCTCTGGCTCCGAGGAATCCTTTATTGGACTGACAACCGCGCACTAGGAGTGGAGAGATGGCGGAAGTAGCATGTACCCACGTGGTCGTCGTACCTGGATAGGAGTGGTGTACTGTACTTCCGGGTGGCGTAGGACCGGGCCCAATCTTGGAGGAATCGTGGTAGATGAGTTGACATATGCAAGCTTGGGTGCTACATATGCAGTGTGGATAGGGATCCTCAGCTGAGTATTATTTATCCGGATTAACGTTGCTCCTCGGTTATGGAGACTTGGTCCACTAACTGTCAACGGAGAGTGGTTCTCAACTAGGAATGTTTCGAAATGTAAAATGAATCAGGAACGATGAAGAATTGAAGAATACTGAATCTTTCCAAAATAAAATAAGGTTTACAAAATGCTTTTATGCAAAATACCTGATTTTGCTTAAGCCTTACCTTGACTACCCTAAGCCTCTCATTCCTAAGTCTTCTCCCTTTTCTTTAGTCGGGTAAGTCTTGTTGAGTACCCCAGTACTCAGGGTTTGTTACCCATGCTGCAGGTATGACTGAGACCCCAATGTGTCTTGCACCCTGCTGCATGACCATCGTCCAGGAAGAGGCCGATGAGGCCGAAGAATAGTTGTACACCCTCGGGCTGGGTGATTATAAGTATCTTTGCTGTTCTCCACTACGTTGCCTTTGTCTATTTCCATTATCAGAACTTGGTTTGTAATAACTGCACCTTAATTTCTATTTGAAACCCTGCTTTGTAAAACTAATGTTATTTAAGTCTTCCGCTCTTTATTCCGATGTTATTTGTAAAAGTATGCAATGTTGTAACCGAATTGTGAGATGATCCTGTGGACATTGGGCACTGATGTAGCCCGGTGGCGAACAGGTCTTAATCACATGGAACATGGGTTCGGCTGTCAGAGGTTGACAGGGACACGTGGGCCATGGGATTAGGGTCGTTCCGTCACATGAGGTAAGCTATTTTTGCAAATGGTAAACTTGTTTAATCAACTATGAAACTTTTAATTTGTTCACCATTGAAATTGGCAACTAGCATGGGTAGAATGTGTTGAGATCACTTGTGCTATCTTTTGTATGCTAGGTTGCTATGTCTTTTGCACTGAGTCATTCACTTGCTTGGATTGTTCATATTTACCTTGTGCTTAAAATTTGATCCAAGTCTAAGTGAAATGAAAAGATCGAGATGGGATTGCATGTGTCAGCACCTCACGGTATCGAGACTGTTTCTCATTGCACAATTGAGTTAAACTTGAGCCGTGTAGTGTTAGACCGAAATCGGTGCTTTAAGCTTCTGATTGCTTTTCTTGCATAGGCTTAGCCCGGTTGAAAAGTTAGACAATGACCATGCTTTCAACCTCTCGCAATCACATGCTTTTAATTTGAACTTGTGTTAATACCGCTGCAAATTCCGATAAAATTTGATAATGACACAAGTCTATGCTTCATTCTATGGCATGATGATTGAACTTTGCTAGGGGTAGTTCACCTTGTATACTTGAGTTAGCAATTGGTTGATTTCCTGTGTATTCATGCTAAGTGCTATTTTAGTGGTGAACTGCTTTTCCAATGGCTTAAAACTGCTCATATGCTTAATTGTTCATATTTCATATTCTCCTGATCAGTTTGAGCCTTTGCTAGCATTTGTATTGGTTGCTACACTTTCAGGGCAGCACCCTTTTGAGCATCTTTTCATTATGATTGCTATACACTTCAAGCTGTTGCATTGTGCATATCATGCATTTTTAGCTTACTGTACATACCCCCAGCTCCGATACACTTCATGGTCACTTTCATTGCTTTTCTCTGCCCCCATATGCTTTTGGTTGATGACTTGTCTTGTTTTTGTGTCAACTTTGTGAAAAATGTCAAAACCCCACAGCATGTTCCCTTTTGTCAAGGGGGAGAAGCTGTTTGCAAGGGGGAGCTTGACTGTTGGCACAAAGGGGAAAGTCATGCATTTTGGGGAGAGCTTTGAGCTAGGGGGAGTTTAACTCTTTTATGTTCTTTTTCAATTGGTATAGCTCTTTTATGTGTTTCAATTGGTATCCATCTTTTGGTATGGAGTGTAATTGGTGTCATGAGCTTTGTTGCATAGCCTTTGTGTGTAGGCTTGATTTCAGGGGGAGTCGCTTTTGTCTTGCTGCTTCTCCGCGTGCTCCGAGTGTTTGTGCTCCATTTAGTGTTGAGCTTCTCTTTGTGTTTTTCTAAATCTGTATCGAGCCTGCTAGTCATGTTGGGCCTTTGTTGCCTCTCTCTTGAGAGACTAGCAGTTTTTGCTTGGTATTTTCGATTGATATGGAGCCTTCAGCTAGTTGCGTCGAGCCTATGTGCCTCTGTCTTGAGGAACTAGTTGTTTTTCACCAATTTTTGGCTGTTATGATTGGTATCGAGTCTGCTAGTTGTGTTAAGCCTCTGTGCCTCTATCTTGAGGGACTAGCAGTTTTTGCATTCTAATGCGTTGTTTCAGCCTCAATTGGTATCGAGCCTTGAGCTAGTGGTGTTGAGCCATTTTTCTGCCTTTTCTTGAGGGCTAGCTCATTTTTGACTTGGTTGCGTCGAGCCGTTGCCCATGTCTTTGGGAACCAAGTCTTTTGCTCTATGTGATCAAGTTTTGCTCTTTGCTGAGTTGTTGCTCCGATCCCTTGCTTGGTTGCGTTGAGCCGTTGCCCATGTCGTTGGGGACCAAGTTTTTTGTTTTGGTATCTCAAACCATCTCTTGTGCCTAGTTTTTGTCAATTCAATCATCAAGGGGGAGAAATTTCGACCCAAGTGAACCCAAGTGGATAAGTACCTTGGTTTCTTTTGTGATGATTGTTTGACAATTTATTTGAGATTGGTTTTCGAGTACCTTTTGGGATTTCATGAAACTCTTGTTTTATCTTGACTCTTCGGTTGTGTGGAGGCTTTGCCCGCTTTTCCCGTTTCTTTCGGGACGGAGAGCTTTTATTTGGAGTTTTCATGACCCTTCCTCATCTCAAGTAGCCTTGTGTTTGCTTTTGCT
The DNA here is from genome assembly GCA_009763385.1 of Coix lacryma-jobi var. lacryma-jobi. NCBI lineage: Eukaryota > Viridiplantae > Streptophyta > Magnoliopsida > Poales > Poaceae > Coix > Coix lacryma-jobi. The sequence continues at coordinate 78,029,090 of CM019830.1, read as the reverse complement.
TAGCTTTTGGGCACTTGAATGAGGCTTGCCTTCAAACCCTTCCTTTGTGGCTTTATTGTTAGTCAATGCATTCATCAAGGGGGAGATTGAGAACATATATGATGAATGATTGACTTTGATAAGGAAGGTTTGAGGCTTTTCCCGGTTGAGTCATTATCTCGCTATGTGCTTAATGCTTATGACTAACCGGTGGCGTTGAGTTGTGGTGTGTTTCTGTGTTGGTGTGCGTGTGCAACATGTGTCTCTTGGCTGTGTTGATGTGCAGGTGTTGAGCTCGGATACAGTGGTCGATGGTGAGGTGAAGGTCAAGTAGAGACGTGCCGTGCCGACGGACCGGGAACAGTGAAGGATGGGCGTGCCGTGCGGCGGACGTGCCATGCCGATGTACCTAGAGCGGTGAAGGGCTGACGTGAGGCTTGGACTGACGGACCAAGAGGCCAGAGGACCAGTTGTGGTAGCTGGCACGTGGCATCGGCGAGCGAGAGCACATGGGGATGTGCGGTGCATCGGCCGAGTCGGTACGAGGACGATGGCATCGTGGCACTTGGCGGGAGGTCGGACACGGGCTTGCGTGCAACGCAAGTGCCGTCGGCCAAGTCAAGAAGGAAGGCGAAGGCGTTGTGCCCGACGTGGAGGCTGGACATGCATCGGCATCGGTGTCGGTGGTCGGGGTGTGAGAACCACATCCCGTCTATGGTGCGGGTTCGGTAGTTGAGCCTCAAAAAGCTACCCTCCACGGTTTCTGAATTTGGGCCTCAAAACTCGGGGTGGCCGGTTTCCGAGTTTGGGCCTCAAAACTCGGGGTGGACGGTTTCCAGGTTTGGGCCTCAAAACCTGGGCTGGCGGGTTTACCGGTTTGGGCCTCAAAATCGGGCGGAGGTTCCCATGTGAAACGGTCGACGCGTGACGGCGTGGAGAGGCTGGCGCGGCGGCGAAGCTATCCACGAGAAAGGCGCGGTGGTCGACGTGACGGCACGTGGCGGCATCCTGGAGCTTGCGTCGAGGCAAAGCGAAGGATGAGAAGGCGCGTGGCCGTCGGATGAAGAATGACCGAGTTGGACGGTTTTACCCCTAGGGGGAATTTGGGTCAGTGCTTCATGAGAGGGCATTTTGGTCTTCGGACGTGCGCCTATATATATGTGAGGGGGCTGGTTAGGGTAGCCTATCCTTGGACGGTGTCACTCTCATTTTGTTTAGGTGAGAGGAGGCTAGGGTGAGAGGAGAGACCGACTCTTGTTCTTGAGCTTTTCGTCATCCGCGTTTTGTACTGCGAGGAGTGGCTTGTAACCCGACACAGAGTGCTACATAGTTCATCATCTAATAGCAATCCAAGGATGAATTTCTTAATCCTCTTGTGTTGGCTGAAATTTGAATCGATTTGCGATTTTGTTCTTCGCGTTTTTCATTTTCCCCTCTTCGTGATTTCGTGAGAACTTTTGATTGGAGGGATGGATTGCGATTCCGTTTGAACCATCTTGTGCTTTGTCGTGAGAAGCATCTTTCCACCGAAGGAAATCATCTAATTCCTCACGAGCACATAGATCAGGCGGATTTCGTTTTTGGAGCCAAACTTTTCCCCTTTGCACAAGATTTGCGATTGATGAAGTTTTAGTTGGATTCGAGACATGATCTCTTAGAGTTAGCTCACCAACCTTGTTGTGATCCTCTGTGCAAAGTTTCAAGTCAATCCAAGTTGATTTGATTGAGTTTTGGCGATTTGATCTTCAGCTCGAGCTGCTGATTTACAGGTCGCGGAACCTCCGCGCTAAACCGCGGAACCTCCACAGTCTGTAGGCGGTTTTAGGCATGCACAGAGTCTCCACGCAAAGGCGTGGAACCTCCGAGGTCTGTAGATGGAACCTCCGAGGTCTGAAGGTTTCCAGTGATCTTCCAGACCGCGGAACCTCCGAGCCAGCACGCGGAACCTCCGGGCCTGCTAGCTGATTTTGGTCTTCCGAGCCTTCCGAGTGTCCGTTTCTCGATCCGTTTGTTCTGATGGGTTTCTAGTCTACCCAGGAACTTTTCTATGTCATCAAACCACTAGTTGGTTTGGGTGATTTAGGTTTGGGCTCTTTTCTCGTTTCTATCGAGTTAGAGAGCGCCATTTTTGGTTTTCGGATCATTTCAGCCATGCGGTGTGTTTTCCGCTGTGGTGAGTGTTCCGCTGTGTTCGTCGGTCATCACCGAGAACATCCAGCCACTTGTTGGCTCGAGAACACTACCCGTGCAAGATTTTGTGGTTTTGGGTGACTTTCTGGGACAGAGGTCGTTGATTTCTCGAGAAGAAATTTGTGGCTCCCATTCACCCCTCCTCTGGTCGCCATTTCTGGTCCTTCAGCGTCCGGCGCAGGAAGCTACACAGATTCCATGATTTCCGGAGCAGGAGCGTGGTCGCCCATGGTCCAGATCATAGATCCGATCTGAAAAGTGGTGCCCGACTCTGGAAGAACCTTGGAGCGAGGGAAAGTAACCGCTTGGCAGATCATGGTGTCGTAGCACACACCCCCTACCTGGCGCACCAACTGTCGACGAAATATGGTCGATAGTCTACCGAGGGGTATGCCCAAGGTAGTAGATTGAGCGGTGGAGGCGTGCGAGACGTCTGCAAAGCATAAACACAGGGACGAGAGACGACGGTTTAGACAGGTACGGGCCGACAAGTTGCCGTAATACCCTACGTCCTGTGTTGTGGTGGTTGGTTTGTATTGATGGATTGGAATATGGCGTGAGTTTGGAGGGGATCCCTGCTCACCTTATATAGCCGGGGAGCAGGGTTACAACTTGCTGAATCCTAATAGATTACAAACGGTCCCTTTTGGCAAGGAATCCAGGTCTATCTATCCGGATCTTTCTTGTCGAACAAGTCATCAGGAGAGTCCTTGGCGGCTGTGATGGCCTGGCCACGGGCCGCAAGGTCTTCTGGTTGGGCCGTATCTGTAGAAGAGCCCAAGTCGTGCCATGGGGGTATACGGGTGTAATATCCCCACAACGAGTAATATTGAATTTTAGTGTCTTTTTAGTTTATTTTCTTTAGAAAAATGTGGAATTTATAATAGTTTGTAACAACGAATATAGAGAGTAGACAATGTGAAAACTGGTATTGTTATATCATATTTTTCGATTATCTAAACAAATAGATAAATTTAGAGTCTTTTTATTTATAATTGTTTAGAAAATTAGGAATTTGCATGTAATAGTTTAAAAAATGAGCATGGATATAGTAGATGGCAACCGTGACTGGGTCCTCAGCCTCTCATCATCGTGATCCAAAGCGTTTGCGGCCGGATCTTCCTCTCATTGCTTGCGGCGAGTGTAAGCAGAAAATTGTGAAGGAGTACCGAGTGAAAAAAGAGGGAATCAACAAGGGTCGTATATTCTACAAGTGTCCGGACCATGAGGTGGGTTATTATTATTTACCCGCATTTGATTAATATGGTTCATTTGTATCGGTTTTGCTTGATGATGTTGTTTAAATTTCTTATTCTTTATTCTAATTGCAGTGGGAGGGCACCGGCGGATGTAAAGGTTGGTACTAGGAGGAAGAGTACATTCAGCACGCACGAAATTCTGTTGCACAGGAGGTTGCCGCTGAAGGTGATGAGGTAGTGAGTCAGCGGCAGCAACCCATCCATGCTGATGAAGCGAATGATCTGTCTATTTTAGTTGGGATCGGATGCGAACTAATTACGTTGCTTAAGTGCATTTTAGTTTTAGTTATTTTAGTGCTAGCTACGATTGTCTTCGTTGTAGTCAAGCTTGCTTGAATTAATCAATCATGTGATGTCATGAGTGTTGTGCAATAACATGAGAAACTACTAAGTGCATGGTTGTAATATTTAATGCAGATGTTATCACGCAATTGGATGTATAATGTCGATCGCCGCTCCAAAGAGTTTATTGCTGGCCTGCACTATTTCTTAGGTGTGGCTGAGATAAACAAGCAAGATGGTTTCATGTGCTGCCCATGCGCCATCTGTAAGAATTTGAAGGAATATTCATGCTCAAGGACTCTTCATACGCATTTGTTGAAGTCGGGTTTCATAACAAACTATATTTGTTGGAAGAAGCATGGAGAAAAGGAGGTTGTAATGGATGATGGTGAAGAAGAATTGGCCCACGCCGATATTATTGCTCAGTATGGTGCCTTCTATGATGATGTAGTGGGGGGAGATGGTGAAGAAGATGCGGCAGTGGCAGAAGATGTGGCAACTGATGTTGATGCTCTTGGTGATGCCATTCGTGATGCACAAAGAGAATGTGAAAGTGACAAGGAGAAGGTCAAGTTCGAGCGCATGCTAGAGGATCATAGGAAATTGCTATATCCCACTGCTGAAGATGGCCAAAAAAGCTGGGTACTACACTGGAACTGCTGCAATGGAAGGCAAAGAATGGTACATCCGACAAGGCATTTGGGCAGTTATTGAAGATAATAAAAAAGATGCTTCCGAAAGCTAATGAATTGCCCACCACTACGTACGAAGCAAAACAAGTCGGCTGCCCTTTGGGATTAGAAATCCAGCAGATACATGCATGTCCTAATGACTGCATCCTGTACCGCGGGGAGGAATACGAGAATTTGGATGCATATCCGGTATGTGAAGCATCACGGTATAAGATAAGGCAAGATGATCCTGGAGACGTAGAGGGTGAAGAACGTCCAAGTAGGAAGAAAATCCCTGCCAAGGTTATGTGGTATGCTCCTATAATACCACGCTTGAAACGTTTGTTCAGAAATAAGGACAATGCAAAGTTGTTGCAGTGGCATAAAGAAGACCGTAAGGTAGACAATATGCTGAGGCACCCAGCTGATGGATCCCAGTGGAGAGCGATAGACAGAGAATTCCCAAAGTTTGCAGATGAGGCTAGAAACTTGAGGTTCGCTTTAAGTACGGATGGTTTTAATCCTTTTGGGGAGCAAAGCAGTAGTCATAGCACTTGGCCAGTTACTCTATGTATCTACAACCTTCCTCCGTGGTTATGCATGAAGCGGAAGTTCATTATGATGTCGTTGCTCATCCAAGGGCCGAAGCAACCTGGCAACGACATCGATGTCTACTTGAGGCCATTAGTTGAGGAACATCTACTTATATGGAGCAAACCAGGCATATGCGTGTGGGATGAGTACAAACAGGAACACTTTGACCTGCGAGCATTATTGTTCGTAACAATCAATGATTGGCCGGCTCTAAGTAATCTTTCAGGCCAAACAAACAAGGGATATAATGCATGCACACACTGTTTCGAAGACCTTGATAGTTTATTTTTGAAAAAGTGTCAGAAGGTCGTGTATGTTGGGCACCGTCGGTTTCTTCCCATGGGCCACCCAGTAAGAAAGAAAGGCAAACATTTTAAAGGTAAGGCAGACCACCAAACCAAGCCTCGTAATCGAAACGGAGATGATATACTCGAAATGGTGAAGGATACGAAAGTAGTATTTGGAAAGGGACGGGGCAGCGAACCTGTTCCCAAAGACGCTTTGGGACACGCACCCATGTGGAAGAAGAAGTCCATATTCTGGGAGCTACCCTACTGGCATGTCCTAGAGGTCCGCCATGCCATCGACGTGATGCACCTGACAAAGAACCTTTGTGTCAACATGCTTGGATTCATGGGTGTCTACGGAAAGCCTAAGGATTCACTTGAAGCACGACAGGACTTGCAGCGCATGAAAGAACGAGACAACATGCATCCAGAGAAGACAGATGACGGGCGCCAGTACTTAACCCCTACTAGCTACACTCTTAGCAGAGAAGAAAAGGAAAGCATGTTTCAATTCCTTAACAGCATCAAGGTCCCATCTGGATTCTCCTCCAATATAAAGAGAATAATTAATGTGGCAGAGAAGAAGTTCCAAAACTTGAAGTCCCATGATTGCCATGTGCTTATGACCCAATTGCTTCCTGTTGCTCTAAGAGGAATTCTACCTCCACATGTACGTACGTCTAGCCACCGTGAAGCTATGTGCATTCCTCAATTCAATTTCACAAAAGGCAAGCAATCCAGAGGAACTTTCTACTTTGCAGAATGATGTCATTCAATGTCTCGTCAGCTTTGAGTTGGTGTTCCCTCCATCCTTCTTTGATATCATGACACACCTCCTAGTTCACCTGGTCAAGGAGATCATTATTCTCGGTCCTGTGTTCCTACACACCATGTTCCCATTTGTGAGGTTCATGAGTGTCCTGAAAAAATATGTTCATAACCGTTCTCAGCCTGAAGGAGGCATCGCCCAGGGCTACGACACAGAGGAGGTTATAGAGTTTTGTGTGTGGACTTTATTCCAGACCTTGACCCGATTGGCATTCCTGAATCGCGACAAGAGGGCAGCCTCAGTGGCAAGGGAACACTAGGGAAGAAAACATATATCGGTACAGGAGACGATTACTTTGATAAAGCACACTACACAGTTCTACAGAACTCCTCATTGGTTGATCCATATATCGAGGTACATAAGGATTTCCTTCGATCCAAGTGGTCCGGGAAGAGTGAATCTTGGATTACACGTTAGCACATGCAAACCTTTGGCGATTGGTTGCGAAAACAATGTCAGGGTGATGACAACATAGATGAGCAGCTTTATTTGTTGGCCAGACAACCATCGTGGCATATCAGCACGTACAAAGGGTACGAGATCAATGGGAATACATTTTACACAGTAGCCCAAGACAGAAGGAGCACCAACCAAAATAGTGGTGTACGCGTGGATGCCACGGATCCAAATGGGAACAAACAAACATATTATGGCCGCATACATGACATATGGGAACTAGACTACGCACCTAATTTTAAAGTCCTTTTGTTCCGGTGTAAATGGGTCAAGATGACCAGTACCGGAGGTGGGGTAACAGTCGACAAGGAGTATGGGATGACATCAGTGGACCTTGTTGGAGTCACACCTGCACTACCTCCGCTCATGCGCGGGTCATGGCGAGGGTGGCCAACTGTCAAACTAAAGGGCGAAGGTATAGAGAAATTAAACAACTCTGTTTCCCCCTTTCTTACTCCAAAATTCTCCTGCTTTAGACTATTCATCCCTTGGTATTTATAGGGAATACGAAGGGACACTGATCAAATTACACAAGGGTACAAGAAAGATTCCCTAGAGCTGTACAGCGGAAGGGTAGAATTGTACAAACATAGGTTAGTGCAGAAACCCTAACTCGCCTTCCATCTGTCCGCCACCACCTGGCTCGTGCACCCCCTCGCGAGAACGCGAGAGCTAACCTCAGGATTGTGGAATCATCGCTGCGGTCGCGAGGCCCCCATTCGCTTGTCGTCCGTTGAGCTTCACGTCTTTTGCCTGCGAAATCCTGAAAATATCCCAAGGGTTGAGCTAACATCCGAAGGTTAGAAAAATGACCCGAGGGACATAACAAGCGGCAAAAGTTTTTACAAAGGTGTGCAGGGCGCGCGAGGGTCGTTTCCCGTGTCAGCCTGCGTGACGTCACTGCCGAGGGTCCCTTCCCCCAACAGTAGCCCCTTGATGGCTTGGATCTAAAACCGGTCTTTAGGCCCAAGCAGCGCCCTTTGTTTGCAAACAAAAACGTGTCCCTCGGCAGTGACGCCCGCGACTGCTTGTGGGCCAGGCCGTCATTTTTGTTGTGTTATTGTCCATCTCGTTTTCGTGCCATGTTTTCGAGGGCCGTGCCGAGTTTGTCGGGTTGGGTGGCTCATGCTTTGGCCTATAAATAGGTGGGGTTGGTGGGAAGTTTGAGATTTAAGCCAGCCTCTTGTTGTAGCCATGCTACTGCTGTGCTTTGCCTGTTGCGAGGGTTGTTTGGATTGCTACAAAGTTTGATTGGCTTGTTGGCTGAGTGAAGGTTTTTGTGCTGGAGAAATGGCTAGATCCAAGCAGACTGCTCGCGTTGCGTCTCCGTGTGTCACGGATGATGGGGTGACCTTTGAGTTTGGTCTTAGCCGCGTTTGCATCTCGGATCTGTCGTCGTACATCAGGCGAGGCTGGATCGAGGATGGGAAGGCGAGGGCCAGCGCTGGAGAGACTGTTCCCAAGCCGGAGGCTGATGAGGTTGTCGTTTTTGAAGAGTTCTTTGAAGCTAGTCTGCACTTTCCAGCGACTTCGTTTGTGACTTCGGTGCTTCAGCGTTTTAACCTGAAGTTCCATCAGCTAACGCCTTCGTGCTTTACGAAGCTGTCCATTTTTGTGTGGGCTTGTCGGTCTCAGGGTGTGGTTCCGCATGTCAATGGTTTCGTGCGAACACACCGTGTCCACATGCAGCCACGGAAAATTACTGATAGCGAGGGTAATGTCAGTTTTGGTCAGTTTGCAGTGTACACCTTCTGCCATCGGGCTGGCTCGGAGCTTCCGGTGCAGGCTCAGAAAAATAAATGGACGAGTGGGTGGCAGGAGCATTGGTTTTACTATAAGCTTGGCGGAGCTGGTGAGCTTTGTGGTGAGCTTCCGCCCCTCAATGATGTGACCGCCGAAGCATTGATGACTGGAGAAGCGCATGCGGCTGTTGACTGCTTGAGGGTGATTGCTCGCTCTTAGTGTGCTCGTGACCTGGTAGAGGAGTACTGCTGCGCTATGGTTTGGCCCCTTAGTCGGAGGCAAGCCTGGTTCGAGGTTGAGGATGACTCGGCCTATGAGGCCAGGGGGCTGAAGAAACCAAAGCTGGATTTGAACAAGATTTGGGAGAGTACTCTTAGGAAATTTCCCACTCAGAAAGGTGGCGTCAAAGCTTTTCTAAAACGGGTTCAACAGATAGTTGAAAATCTTGTCGGAAAGCTTTCGACCCTGGAGGTTAAGGCCATACATAGTGCAGTGGGAGGCGGTGGTCGGGTCAACAGGCTCTTCGACATGTTTGGGATTCCGTACCTTGATTGGTCGGCACCTTCGAACGAGGATGCACCGAAGAAGAGGAAACGCACCTCCGCGGAGGAGAAAGAGGTTACCATAGTGCCGAAGAGGGGTCATGGTCGAGGCCACGGTGGCGCTGGCAGCGGCTGTGTGAAAACATTGGCGACGAAGGTTGTTGTGGCGTCGGGCATTGCCAGCGCTTCTTCTTCTTCGGCCATAGTATCGGCGACGAGTGGCCAAGGTGCTGCTAAGGTTGGCTCTGCGACGGGAGGGCGTGTACTGCGTGTTGGCAGGATTGGAGCTCTGATTCAGATTTCAGACGATGAAGGTGCATCTGGCGAGGATGGGGGGACGAGGAGAAAGGCGCTGATAAGGGGTCCATCTCCGAATCTAGCTCTTCGGCAAAAGATACCAAAACCTCCGGAAGTGATTCGGGGAATGTGGGAGAGTCCTCGGGTGAAATCAAACGAGGGAAAAGGGGAGCCTCGTCTTCTGCAGAGTTGATGATCTTTGCTAATGTGCTTCGGAGCCTCGAATACCCGAATTTGCTGGATCACATATTTGGGTGGATGGTTTCGAGGTGCCCGTGGATCTTGAGGCAGCGCGGACTCCAGGTAAGAGGCCATATGGGGAAGCGACCCGTTCGAGTCTCCCATATTTTGTGAAGAAGATTGGGGTTTCAGACCCGGCGACGGAGCTGTTCACAAGTCCTGACCTTCGGGCAAGTCACTGGCAGTGTGCTCCGGAGGAAAGGCGCTTTCTTGGCCGTATTTTCGGTCGTGTTTGCGTGCTGGAGGCTGAGCTCTGCCTTGCCAACCAACCTATTGGTGATATTTTGGATGATGTTGATGTCAAATTGGCGGAGTTAATGCTCTTGAACCGCTTGGCCCGGCGAAGGGCTGGTTATAACATGGACTATCTCAAAGGCCGAATTGACGAGCTTGAGAAGGATAATGCGGATACATGGGTGTATGTCGAGTCTCGAGTGATGAGTGATTGTCAACGGGTTTGATCGCATGCTCTTAGGCTTGTGTTGTGCAGGTGTCGAGCACAGAGACAGTGATCGAGGGCCAGGTGAAGGTCAAGTAGAGACGTGCCGTGCCAACGGACCGGGAGCGGTGAAGGGCGGACGTGAGGCTTGGACTGAGGGACCGGTGGCCTGAGGTTCAGCTGTGGTGGCTGATGGCCTAGGACAGCGACGAGCGGAGACTTGCGGGGCATGGTGTTTCTCGGGTCGAGGACCTGGGACACGTGTCGGTGGACAGGGTGCACGGGCGGTGCATCCCATCTACAACTCCGGTTTGGTGATTGAGCCATAGAAAAACCACCGGGTGGACGGTTTCCAGGTTTGGGCCACAAAACCTGGGGGTGCTGCGGGTTTGCCGAGTTTGGGCCACAAAACTCGGGTTGAGGACGGTTTCCAGGTTTGGGCCTCAAAACCTGGGCGCTGGTGGGTTTCTGAGTTTGGGCCGCAAAACTCAGGCGATGGGCGGCTGGTTTCCCGGTTTGGGCCTCAAAACTGGGGGTTGGTCGTGAAGGCCTGGTTTCCCAGTTTCGGCCACAAAACCGAGGGCGGAGTCCGGGAAAAGGACAAGCAGATCAGTGGCGGCACGTGGCAGCAATCGGTGAGGTTGCGTTGCGGCAACGCTACCAGTTGTGCGGGCGTGGCAGTCGGATCAGCATTATCTTCGGGTTGGTCCAGGATAGCCTTAGGGTTTGGCTGGGTCACTCTGTAAATACTTAGGGGTAGAGTGGGAATTAGAATTAGGATAAGTAGGGGGAGACACCCACCTCCCAAACTATCTCAGCCATTTGCTCTTTTGCTTCTAAGGTTTCCTGCTCTCCCTATTCCCTGATGTAGCGAACTGAGATCCACAGAGAAGACAATCATACCTCTATGTTTGTGAGATTTTGAGGAAGTGAGACCGTAATCTCACTATTGTAGCGTGTGGTAGCCACACGGTTGCAAATTCGTGGTTGTGATTCGCATTTTGTTCTTGTTCTTTGCGGGTTGCTTTTCTCCACGTTTTTCCCGTTGATCGATCTCTCTACTCAGTGTGTCTTTTGCAAATCCATTTGAACTGAGTTGTACTAGATCGTGAGGCACTCCTTTCCACCGAAGGAAATCTTCTCAAACCTCACGAGCTAGTAGATCGGTTGATTTTCGTTTTGGATCAAGCTTTGCTCCTTTTGCCCCGAATTCTTCCAATTCACCGATTTGGAGTTAGGTTCGAGCCATGATACCTTTGGGATAGCTCACTAACGTCCTTAGAACTCCTCATACCAAGTCTATGCCTCAGTGCTTTTGATTCGGAGGTGATCGGGTGATTTTGGCGGAAGAACAGTGCAGAATCGGGACCATCGGATGCTCTGTTCTTGTGCATCAGATGCTGAGTTCTTTTCATCGGACGCGCCCGCTACCACGTGTCATCTGACAGTGATTTTAAAGGAGCATCGGACACTAACCATCGGAGCGTCCGTTGCCATCGGACGCGCCGGGGGTCAAGCCTCGGACGCTAGGGTTTCACTGTAGCAGCATCCGATGCCAGTCCAGTAAGGTTCCAGAAAGGTCCAGTCTGCATCGAACGCTTCTGGTGCTTTGCCATCGGACGCTGCCAGCATCCGATGCACACTGTTTTGTGCAGTTTCATCTGTGGTTCATTCGTCCATTGTCGGTTTGATTTCTGGCTTTTACGTTAGGTTTCTAGAGTTGTACAGTGTCTCGCTGTGCTTCTTGGAAGCATCCACCCTACTTCTAGGGTTGTGGACACTTGCAAGCTCTAGGGTTTGCTCTTGGGGTTGATTCTCGGGACAGTGGCGACAAGTTTCTGAAAAGAAATTTGAAGCTTCCATTCACCCCCCTCTGGTCGCTTTCTGGTAGCACTCTCGGTCCTTCAATTGTTATCAGAGCAAGTTAAGGATCTTCCACCTTAGCCGGTTCCAGATCCACAGAAGGCGACATGGATCGCGGCGTGGGAAAACCGCCGTTCTTCGATGGGACGAACTATGCGTATTGGAAGATACGCATGTCGGGCTATCTCCAGAGCATGGGCTCTTCTGTTTGGGAGATTTGTAACAAGGCTGATTACATTGTCTTGGCTGCACGTGCTACGCAGCTTCAGATCAATGAGCACGATGCCAATAGCTGAGCGCGTAATGCTCTTTTCTCTTGTTTGAGCATGTCCGAGTTTGATCACGTTTCTCACCTCCCCACGGCTCGTGAGATTTGGGCGACCCTCATGCGCTTTCATGAGGGAACCACTCAAGTCAAATCCCGTCTCTATGAGTCGCACAAGCGAGAGTATGAGAACTTTAGACACATGCCTGGCGAGAGCATAGAAAGTTTATTCACTCGCTTTCAGGTAATTGTCAACAAGATGAGAGCGAACAAGGAGCTGTTGCCTTTTGACGATCATGAGAGAGCTTTGAAGCTTTTGCATACTCTCAATACGTCGGTGTGGGACTCCAAGGTCCAGACGATCATCGAATCGTCTAACTATGAGACCCTCACATGTGACGAGCTCTTTATTAAGCTCAAGTCTAGTGAAATTGATGCCATGTCAAGGGCTTCTTATGAAAATCCTTCTAGCCCGACTATGGCTTTGGTTTCTGGCTCTTCTGCTAACCCCTTTGGAGGATTTGCACTCTCTTCACTTCTTTCTATCACAGAGGAGCAACTGGAGTCTTTGGGGGAATGACGAGTTGGCTTTGCTTGCCAACCGGTTCTTGCGTTATCACAACAATCGCATGAACCGCCGCCGCGGAGGAGGACGCTGAGGATGTTTTGAGTGTGGTGACCCCGATCACTTCATCGCCAACTGTCCCAAGAAGAACAAGCACACATCTGGGAAGGGCGATCATGGGCACAAGTACGACTCCGGCAAGCGCAAGGAGAAGTATGTCCCCGCGAGGCACAAACGGAGGGGCGGCTTCGACAAGGAGTACATCAAGAAGAAGTACTTGGAGAAGGCCCAGGCTGAGCAGCGTGCATTCTTCGCCACGCTCAGCGACGTCGACGGCTCGGATGACGACTCCGCTGTTTCAAGCGACGATGAGTCCGAGAAGAAGAAGAGGATCATGGACAAGCTGAACGGCCTCTGCTTCTTCACCGACGACGAGGGCTTCTGCACCATGGCCCTTGGTGATGAGGTCAACGGCAAGCTGGAGGATATCCCTCACGACGACGACGACTCCCAGGTATCTCAGACCCCCGATGAGCTTTCTGCTGAGGTCAAGAAACTTACTGTCGCGCTTCTTAGTCAAGATAAGCTTCTTAGGCGTGCTGCTAGAGAGCGCAAGGAGTTTAGGCAGAAGTGGGAGGACACGGTGAAGGATCTTGAGTTTGCTAGATCCACCGTGGTTGTTTCTGAGGAGGCTGAGTGTGAGATGTGCACCAAGCACATGACTGACCTTCTCACTTTGACAGGTAAGTATGCTGCTTTGGTTGGAGAGGTGGATGAGCTCCGGGCTAGACCCGTGTTGTTGGGTGCGTGCAAGTCTTGTGCTGGCTTGCAATCCGAGTTGGCGGAGAAGAATGCCAAGATTGAGTCTCTTGAGAAGGCCAGCTTGGGTAGCACTTGTGTGTCTAGGTGCGCTTTGTGCCAGGATTTGGAGATGGAGATTGCTAATGTGAAGCATGGCAAGATGCAAACCGAGGAAGAAAACACATACCTTCAGACCATCTTGTCATGGGTGTCTTGTAATGAGCCGCGGCTTGGGATGATGATTGGCCAGTTTAAGCGAGCTGCTGGAGGTCCTGGTGTTGGTTTTGCTCAGGGTATTGATATCTCTTCTTTTGGGAAGATTGGGGAGTCGAATGGTCTGAACCCAAGTGAGAAACCCAATTCCACCACTATTCCCAAGCTTACCAAGCTTCCACCCAAAGAGCCTCCTAAGCCTAACACCAAGGATGGAGTGTATGAGGAACCTCCGAAAGCTCCACCCAAGAAACAAGTGTGGCACCCCAAACCCAACCACCTGAAAAACAAGCTTGATACAATGCCACCTATCCAAGAGGAGCTTATGCCATAGAAAGGGAAGGTGATCCACACCCACTACCGTGAGTACCAACAACCCCCTATGAGAGCGGTGAGGTACCATTGTGAGCACTGTGAGAGAGATGGACACTTGAGTGAGTTTTGCTTTAGGCGCAAGAGAGAGGAGCGCCGTGCCAGGGAGATGGACAATGCGGACATGTACCATCCTTTCCATGATGTGCATGTGCCGAATGTCCAGAGGAGAGCTGCTAGGCCTAGAGGTCTTACGCGTCAGGGAGGTGTTGCCCGACGGGGTCCTAACTTTGCAGGATACGGATCCCGTGGCGGTGGCTTTGTTGAGCGTTTCCCTCCACCGCGTTTTGAGTATCGCGATGGACGCTCTTTTCTTAGCGGACCACGTTTTCCCGTGCGTGGTGATCGCTTTCCCTGTAGGCATGCTAGGAATAGTTTTTCTACTAACCGTTCTTTTGAGCAGCCGACCCAACACTGGTACCATTCCTACTTCACTAACCCCAGTGTTGGACCATATGCTCACCCTATGTCTTTTTACTGATGTAGGTGAAACAATTGGAGGACATTTGGCTGGTGGATTCCGGTTGCTCGAGGCATATGACCGGAAATGCCAAGTGGTTCTCCAGTCTTAGTCGAGTTGCCGGAAAGGAATTTATCACCTTCGGTGACAATAGTAAAGGTAAGGTGTTGTCTCGTGGGTCGGTGCGGGTTAATGAGCACTTTGTGTTGCGTGATGTTGCTCTTGTTTCTAACCTGCATTTTAACCTTCTCTCTGTTTCACAACTTTTTGATGATGACTATGAGATTCGTTTTAAACCGAATCTCAGTCGTATTTTAGAACCTCAGGGCAATCTTGTATGTATGATTTCGCCCTTTGGGAAAGTCTTTCGTGCGAATTTCTCCGAGTCGTTTGGAGTTTCTCACTGTCTTGTGGATGGTCCTTCCTCCTCTGATATTTGGAAGTGGCATAGGAGGCTCGGTCACTTAAGCTTCGACTTGCTTGCAAGACTTAGCTCACTTGGCCTAATCCAAGGATTGCCCAAGTTGTCCATGGAGAAGGACCTTGTTTGCCATTCTTGTAGACATGGGAAGATGGTAGCCGCTTACCACCATCCAGTGACTAAGGTCATGACACAACGCCCTGGAGAGCTTTTACACATGGATCTTGTTGGTCCGGCTCGAGTGAGCTCGGTTGGGGGGAAGTGGTATGTTTTAGTTGTTGTGGACGATTTTTTGAGATATTCATGGGTCTTCTTTTTGACTGAAAAGACTGAGACTTTCTCTTTTGCTCGCAATCTGATTTTGCGTCTTCAGAACGAGTTCCCTTTGAACTTGATGCGAGCTATTCGTAGTGATAATGGTTCCGAATTGATTTTGAGAAGTTTTGTAACTCTTTGGGTTTGGAGCATCAGTTTTCTTCCCCCTACACACTGCCACAGGATGGTGTTGTAGAGAGGAAGAATCAGACCCTTGTAGAGATGGCCAGGACGATGCTCGATGAGCATATGACTCCTTGGCATTATTGGGCCAAAGGTATGAACACTGCATGCTATATTTCCAATCGCATTTTTCTCCGAGCCTTCTTGAAAAAGACTTCTTATGAGTTGCGTTTTGGAAGACAGCCCAAAGTGAGTTATTTTAGAGTTTTTGGCTGCCACTGTTTTATACTTAAGAAAGGCAACCTGGACAAATTTGATCTCGTTCTTCTTACGGCGTATTTTTGGGTTACGACACTCACACTCGAGCTTATCATGTACTTAACCTTGATACTAACCGAGTCATGGAGACATCTGATGTCACCTTCGATGAGACCATGGTTTGTCCTTCTTCTCGTTTTGAGCGTGCAGGTGATCATGAGGTAGGTCACCCTCTTTTTGATGATGAGGACGAGGATGCTGAAGGCATGGGTGACCCAGCATCACCTCTACATGTTGTGCCGCAAGGAGCGGCTTCTACTATGATTCACGGCCCCGATCCCTCTTCTTCGACTTGGGGGCCGTGGGATCCGCCGCCTTGGGCTGTACCTTTTGTACCCGGGGAGGCACCAGCTGCTGTTGACGGGGAGGTATCTTCAGCTCAGGAGGCGCCATGACACATTCAGCGCCAACACCCGCCTCAACAGATGATCGGCAGCATCAACGAACGTGTCACTCGGTCCAGGTCACAACAAATCTCTCACTTTGCTCATTCTGCATTTGTTGCTGATTTTGAACCCCGAGATGTTGAACATGCTTTGACGGATCCGTACTGGGTCAATGCCATGCTTGAGGAGTTAGAAAATTTTGAAAGAAATCGGGTTTGGGTTTTAGTTTCACCTCCTCCAAACTGTAATCCTATTGGGACAAAATGGGTTTTCAAAAAGAAACAAGGAGAGGATGGCCACATTGTGAGGAACAAGGCCAAACTTGTAGCCAAAGGGTATAGTCAGAAGGAGGGGATAGACTATGATGAGACTTTTGCTCTTGTAGCTCGTTTGGAGGCTATTAGGATACTCTTGGCTTTTGCTGCATTCAAAGGGTTTAAACTTTTTCAAATGGATGTCAAGAGTGCCTTCTTGAACGGCTACATAGAAGAAGAGGTGTATGTAGAACAACCCCCCGGTTTTGAAAATCCCAAGTTTCCGAACCTTGTTTTCAAACTCCACAAAGCTTTATATGTTTTGAAACATGCCCCTAGAGCCTGGTATGATAGGTTGAAAACCTTTTTGCTTGCTAAGGGTTTTAAAATGGGATGTGTGGATAAAATGCTTTTTCTCCTCAAGCAAGGCAAAGACACTCTCTTGGTCCAGATTTACATGGATGATATCATTTTCGGTGGTTCTTCTCACGCTTTGGTTGCCAAGTTTGCAGATCTTATGAGCAGGGAGTTCGAGATGAGTATGATGGGCGAGCTGACTTTCTTTCTCAGATTGCAAATTAAACAATCCTGAGAAGGAACGTTTGTGCACCATGGCAAGTACATCAAAGACTTGCTGAAGAAGTTTGATATGGGTGAGGCCAAGCCGTTACCAACACCCATGTCGACCACGACGGCCCTGGATGCGGATATGGATGGAGAAGCTGTGGACCAGAAGGAGTACCGGAGTATGATCGGGTCGCTCCTCTACATGACGGCGACACGCCCGGACATCCAGTTCGCGATGTGTCTGTGCGCGTGCTTTCAGGCGTCGCCGCACACTTCTCACTGTCAGGCGGTGAAGCGCATTATGAGGTACCTTCGTTTCACACCTGAGTTCGGGATTTGGTATTCAGCTTCTTCCACCCTCTCCCTTTGCGGTTATTTCGATGCCGATTTTGCTAGTTGCCGAGTTGAGCGCAAGTCCACTTCTGGGACTTGTTAGTTTATTGGTTCTTCTCTTGTATCTTGGTCTTCTCACAAGAAGTCTAGTGTCGCTCAGTCTACCACAGAGGCTGAATATGTTGCTGCGGCTAGCTGCTGTTCCCAGTTGCTTTGGATGATGGCCACTTTGCGTGATTTTGGTCTAAGCTTTTCTCGTGTACCTTTGCTTTGTGACAACACGAGTGCTATTAGCATTGCTAAGAACCCCGCGCTGCATTCTAAGACCAAACACATTGATGTGCGCTTTCATTTTCTGCGAGACCATTTTGAGAAGGGTGATATTTTTACCAAGCCTTTGGACCAATCAACCTTTAATCGGTTGGGAGGTGAGCTTGGTGTGTGTTTCCCCTTTTAGATAGGGAAAACATTTTGGTTCTTGTATTATAGTCTGACTCTTTTCCTTTCGGTTTTGTTTTCGTTTCTGATAGGTTAGCTTTTGCATTTCATCTTGCATCCTTACTTTCTGAGCTTCATGTATATAATCCTTAGAATGTGATTATGCTCTATTTAGTATGCTCCGATGCCTTTGATGATGCTTGTAGCTTATGCTCTTTCTGATCACTGATACATGTTGTGAGCTGAGCTAGTTTTTGAATTGTGAACCTGCTTAATGAACTTAAAATCTGAAATTGTTCAGCATTGAGATATGCAACTAGCATGTGTAGGATGTGTTGAATTCACTCGTGCTTTTCATATATGCTAAGTTGCTATGTCTCTAGTTCTGAGTCATTCACTTGCTTGGTATGTTCATATCCTATTTAAAAATTAAACCAAGTTTTAAGTGAATTGAAAAAGATCGAGATGGGATTGCTTGTCCACACACCACGGTATCGAGACTGTTTCTCATTGCACATTGAGTTAAACTTGAGCCGTGTAGTGTATGACCGAAACCGACGCTTTAAGCTTCTGATTGCATTTGCATAGGCTTAGCTCGATTGAAAAGTTAGGCAATGACAAGCTTTCAACCTCTCGCAATCATATGCTGATATTCGAACTTGTGTAATTTCACCGCTGCAACTCCGATATAATCTGAAATCACAAGTGTATGTTTCATTCTATAGCATGATGATTGAACTTTTCTTGGGGTAGTTCACCTTGTATACATGTTTAGCACTTGCTTGTTTTCCTGCCTATAATGTGAAGTGCTATTTTGATGGTGAATATCTTTTGGCCAAAACTGCTCACTTTGCTCATATGTTCATATTTCGTATTTGGTGATTAGTTCGAGCCTTTGCTAGCATTTTATGGATGTTGTTGAGTCATTGGAGTTATACTTTGTGGAGCATCTTTACATTCTATCGAATATAATTCTGAAGCTACTAACTTGCATTTCTGACACATATGCATTTTGGAAGAGGGAGATATTCTGTCAAGGGGGAGAAACTTGCTTGATGGTGCATTTTCAACTAAGGGGGGGGAACTACTTACAAATCATGTGCTTTCCAAGTTGAACTAAAGGGGGAAATTCTCTTAACTAAGGGGGTAACTAAGGGGGAGATTTCCTGGTTGTGTGCACTATTTGAGGGGGAGTTTGCCTCTTTAATGACTGTAAGGTTTTGGTATGGAGTGTTTTAGCTAGTTGTGTTGAGCCTTTGCCTCTTTCTTGAGGGACTAGCATACGCTTGTTAGCCTGTCATGTGGTAACAGTTTGCTTTTCAATTGGTGTCGAGCTCTTTTGGTCTTGAGTTTTCAAACTTTTCATTTGGTATCTGCTAGCGGTGTTGAGCCTGTTCTACCTCTTCTTGAGGGCTAGCTTTGCTTTGCTTGGTTGCGTTGAGCCGTTGCCCATATCTTTGGGGACCAAGTTGTCTTGCTCTTTCCACTTGACCTTCTTCGACTTTGGTATGCTTTTGGGTCATTTGGTCAAGTTCTCTCTTCTCATTCTTCCTTCTTCTTTTTCCATTATGATTTGTGTGTGTAGTTGACAATGCACTCATCAAGGGGGAGATTGCGGATACATGGGTGTATGCCGAGTCTCGAGTGATGAGTGATTGTCAACGGGTTTGAAGGACCGAGAAAGCACTAACAAGGCGACCAGAGGGGGGTGAATGGGAGCCAATCAAATTTCTCTCGAAACTTTGGCCAAATGTCCCAAAATCAACCCCGAGAAGCAACGACCGAAACCGTGATGCTCACGACCCTTGGAAGAGGGTGGATGATCCCTAGGACCACAGCGGAGCACCACAAAGCAATAGCGAACCAAACGCCAAAAAGCACTGGCACAAGTTTGCCCCTCAAAGACCAAGTCCCGAACGTAGATAGACGGCTACGTCGAGAAATCTCCAAATACCAATGCTAACAAGTAGCAAAGATACCTAGAGAGGTTCCTTGGTCAACTCTAGGGCCAAACGAGAAGTCCAGAAACCAAGCGTAGAAGCCGGGAGACCAAACGCACAAAACCGGAAGCTTCAGGCAAGTCCCGGACTGTCCGGCAGTACGGTCGCGGACTGTCTGCCCAGTGGCGGACTGTCCGGGCTCAGGTCGCGGACTGTCCGCCGACCAAACGAGCAAAACCACAGTGCTGCTGTAAGTCCACTGGACGTTCCCGGACTGTCCGCGAGACCCAACGGCGGACTGTCCGCCGGTCAAACGCCAAAACAGCGAAGGTGCTGAGTAGT
Organism: Coix lacryma-jobi var. lacryma-jobi; assembly: GCA_009763385.1. NCBI lineage: Eukaryota > Viridiplantae > Streptophyta > Magnoliopsida > Poales > Poaceae > Coix > Coix lacryma-jobi. Next base: position 78,009,306 of record CM019830.1, on the reverse strand, counting down.
TCCTGGACGACTCCCGGACTGTCCGCGAGTTTCTTCGGCGGACTGTCCGCCGATCAAGGAACAGTAACGCGACCGAGACCCGCAGCCACTGAACTGGCTCGATCCCGACGCGCGGACTGTCCGCGGGTCCAACGGCGGACTGTCCGTGGATGAACAGAGAGGGCGATTTCAGTCGCTCCTCTCACGAATCTCTCCAAATCCGATCCAACTCAAAATCCCAAGTTCCCAAACTTGGAGAAGATGACCACGGGGTAGTTAGGAGACTATCCCCAAGAAATCATCCGCTCAAATCAACCAAATCACCGGGAAATCAAAAGGGAAGGTGGATGAAAGGAAAAAGCACCATGAAAACAAAATCGTCCCGATCTATTCGAAATGACCTCCTCAATGATACGAACAAAATGATTCAAACGGATTTCGCAAAGACGCACTAGAGAGGGAGATCGAGTGACGGGAAAATCGCGGAGAAACGAAGAACGCGAAGAACACGAACCAAAACGCGAATCAAGTCACCGATTTGCAGCCGTAGCGCAAACACACGCTACAACGGTGAGGTTACGGCCTCACTTCCTCGGAATCAACAGTACACAGAGGCAAGTCTCTCTGCGGATCTCAGCTAGCTACAGCAGGGGATGGGAGAGCAGGAAAACCCTAGAAAGCAAGAGCAAAATGACTGAGATAGGAAGGGAGGAGGGTGTCTCCCTCTACTTATCCTAATTCTAACCTAAGTCTAATTCCTAATCTACCCCTCACTATTCTAATTACAGAGCGAACCAGCTAAACCCTAGGGTTATTCTGGACCAACTCGGTGGTAGGTGTATCCGACGGCCACGCCCGCACAAACCGAAGCGTTGCCTCGACGCAACCTCCGGATCGCCGCCACGTGCCGCCCTTGCTCTGCACCCCGGTTTTGTGGACCAAACCGGGAAACCAGCCTTTCCAGCCAACCCCCGGTTTTGAGGCCCAAACCGGGAAACCAGCCCACCAGCTTCTGAGTTTTGAGGCCAAACTCAGCAAACCATCAGCGCCCAGGTTTTGAGGCCCAAACCTGGAAACCGTCCTCAGCCCGAGTTTTGTGGCCAAACTCGGAAACCCTAAGCCCGAGTTTTGTGGCCAAACTCGGAAACCGTCCACGCCCAGGTTTTGAGGCCCAAACCTGGAAACCGTCCATCCGATGGTTTTTCCCTGGCTCTACCACCAAACCGACGTCGTAGAGGGGATGCACAGCCCGTGCACCCCGTCCACCGACACGTGTCCCCGAGTCCACGACTCAGGCAACACATGACCGCACTTCTTCACTTGTAGTCGTCACAGGCTGCCAGCCACCACAGCTGATCCTCGGGCCTCTGGTCCCTCAGTCCAAGCCTCATGTCCGCCCTTCGCCACTCTCGGTCCATCGGCACGGCACGTCTCTACTTGACCTTCACCTCGCCTTCGATCATTGCATCCGTGCTCGACACCTGCACAACACAAGCCAAAGAACATGCGCATCATCCCAGTTGACAATCACTCATCACTTAGAGACCCGGCATACACCCATGTATCCGCAGGGTTTGATCGCATGCTCTTTGGCTTGTGTTGTGCAGGTGTCGAGCACAGAGACAGTGATCGAGGGCAAGGTGAAGGTCAAGTAGAGACGTGCCGTGCCGACGGACCGGGAGCGGTGAAGGGCGGACGTGAGGCTTCGACTGAGGGACCGGTGGCCTGAGGATCAGCTGTGGTGGCTGACAGCCTGGGACAGCGACGAGCGAAGACTTGCGGGGCATGGTGTTGCTCGGGTCGAGGACCTGGGGACACGTGTCGGTGGACAGGGTGCACGGGCGGTGCATCCCCTCTATAGCTCCGGTTTGGTGGTTGAGCCATAGAAAAACCACCGGGTGGACGGTTTCCAGGTTTGGGCCACAAAACCTGGGGGTGCTGCGGGTTTGTCGAGTTTGGGCCACAAAACTCGGGCTGAGGACGGTTTCCAGGTTTGGGCCTCAAAACCTCGGCGCTGGTGGGTTTCTGAGTTTGGGCTGCAAAACTCAGGCGATAGGCGGCTGGTTTCCCGGTTTGTGCCTTAAAACCGGGGGTTGGTCGTGAAGGCCTGGTTTCCCGATTTCGGCCACAAAACCGGGGGGGGCGGAGTCCGGGAAAAGGACAAGCAGAGCGGTGGTGGCACGTGGCGGCAATCGGTGAGGTTGCGTCGAGGCAACGCTACCAGTTGTGCGGGCGTGCCCGTCGGATCAGCATCATCTTCGGGTTGGTCCAGGATAGCCTTAGGGTTTGGTTGGGTCGCTCTGTAAATACTTAGGGGTAGAGTGGGAATTAGAATTAGGATAAGTAGGGGAGACACCCACCTCCCAAACTATCTCAGTCATTTGCTCTTTTGCTTCTAGGGTTTCTTGCTCTCCCTATTCCCTGCTGTAGCGTACTGAGATCCACAGAGAAGATGATCATACCTCTGTGTTCGTGAGATTTTGAGGAAGTGAGACCGTAATCTCACTATTGTAGCGTGTGGTAGCCAGACGGTTGCAAATTCGGGGTTGTGATTCGCGTTTTGTTCTTGTTCTTTGCGGGTTGCTTTTCTCCATGTTTTTCCCATTGATCGATCTCTCTACTCAGTGCGTCTTTTGCAAATCCATTTGAACTGAGTTGTACTAGATCGTGAGGCACTCCTTTCCACCGAAGGAAATCTTCTCAAACCTCACGAGCTAGTAGATCGGTTGATTTTCGTTTTGGATCAAGCATTGCTCCTTTTGCCCCGAATTCTTCCAACTCACCGATTTGGAGTTAGGTTCGAGCCATGATCCCTTTGGGATAGCTCATTAACCTCCTTAGAACTCCTCATACCATGTCTAAGTCTCAGTGCTTTTGATTCGGAGGAGATCGGGTGATTTTCGCAGAAGAACAGTGCAGAATCCGGACCATAGGACGCTCTGTTCTTGTGCATCGGACGCTGAGTTCTTTTCATCGGACGCGCCCGGTGCCACGTGTCATCTGACAGTGATTTTAAATGAGCATTGGACGCTGACCATCGGAGTGTCCATTGCCATCGGACGCGCCGGGGGTCAAGCATCGGACGCTAGGGTTTCATTGTAGCAGCGTCCGATGCCAGACCAGTAAGGTTCCAGAACGGTCCAGTCTGCATCGGATGCTTCCGGTGCTTTGCCATCTGACGCTGCCAGCATCCGATGCACACTGTTTTGTGCAGTTTTGTCCACGGTTCGTTCGTCCGTTGTCGGTTTTGATTTCCGTCTTTTACGTTAGGTTTCTAGAGTTGTATAGTGTCTCGTTGTGCTTCTTGGAAGCATCCACCCTACTTCTAGGGTCGTGGACACTTGCAAGCTCTAGGGTTTGCTCTTGGGGTTGATTCTCGGGACAGTGGCGACAAGTTTCTGAAAATAAATTTGAAGCTCCCATTCACCCCCCTCTGGTCACTTTTTGGTAGCACTCTCGGTCCTTCAGATAATGAGAAACTTCGCCGAAGCTTGCAAAATAAAGAGGTTGAAGTTAAAAATGCAATGGAAAAAACCGAGAAGACTCGAGAAGAAGCTGTAGAGTTGGCGAAGCGTAACGCGAACTTGATTGCGGCTAGCAAAGACAAAGACAAGGCTTTGGCGTCGGTGGAGGACCAAATTAATAATCTAACTGGTTCGTGGCACTCTAGTATGGAGAAAGTTAAGGCTAAGCTTGATGGTTGCTTAACCGAGGCTGGTGGTTCAGCCGCAGAGCCGCTTCCAGTTGCTGCTGACGCGGAGGTTTTTGGGGACTGGCTTTGCGCTGAGCTTGACGTCTTCAGCTCGTTGGTTGAGAACGTAGCTGACTTCGGAGGATACGCTGGAGCTTTAGCTATGGCTAGCACACTCCGACAGGCTGATTGTGAACACCTTCACAAGATTAAACGGCCAAGCCATGTTTTTCCGACCATCGAGGAGGTGCGAGCTCTGAAGGTTGATGATGCCGAGGTTCGCAATTGTGCGATGCGTTTTTTGCGAAGGTTTTGGATAGCTGGCGGAGGTCGTGCACTAGCTTTCGAGGAAGCTGCCGAAGCAACCCGTCAGGTAGGAGAGGCGCAAGTTTTATTGTTCAATCTTGTTGGTCATTTGAGATGATTATGTTTGAAGTTGTTAAAACTTTTTTGCTGATGTAATTTTTTTGCAGGCCCGGAAAGCGGCTCTACCCTCGCCGTCGGTGAACGAAGACGTTCCGGGGTGCTCCCATTCTGCACCAATGTCGTGCTCTATGGAGGTTCCACCGGTCGACGCGGCTCCCTCGGTCGAGCACGCTTCTGCCACTAAAGAAAGTGCTGTCGAAGAAATGGGTGCGGTCGAAGCAACTGCTGCGGTCCAAGCAACTGCTGTTGACCAGTCTATGACGGAGGCTGCTGCAACTGGCGATGTAGAAGCGGAGCGTCAAGAGGATCCCGAGCAGGTGTGAGAAATGGGGAACGATCGAAAAGGGTCATTTTGTAATGTTTTGCGAGGGGAAGATAGTGCTGTGAAACACTGAGCCTTTGTTTGACTATTTGACAGTGCAGGTTCCTGATGGAACCGTGCTTGAGGTGTTTGATGTGACGCCTCTCACGTTAAATTATCAGGATATTTTTATAACTGGTGAATCAAGGGCTCGGGCGAAGCTCAAACATCCTTCACTGTCTTTCGAACGTTTTTGGTGGTCAAAGGTGCGAAGGTATGATTTAAAAAATAGCCGTTCGAGCTGTCGTGACGCGGATTACACGGATCGGCAAGCTGCGTGTTGTTTGTTTGGTTCTTCTTCACAACCTGCTGTTGAAGATGACATCGATGAGAACACGGCTCTGGATTTTTTGTTTGGGTGTAGCAACCTTGATCTGGGTCCAGACGGTTCTCTTGTGATTCCGAAGGAGGAGCCTTCAGAGAGTAGTGACATAGATCGTAGATATATGTATAGGGCGAGGGTGTTGCCCGGGGAACTGCCACTTGTGCCTGCGGCTCCTTTACTGTGGGGACCTATTGTTCCGATGGAAACGGGTTTGAAGTGGATTACGAGGGTTGTGATGATGTAGTGTTAATTGAAAATGGTGAGGATGTCTTGTAACTTGGTATTTTCATAAGCTTTGTGCCGCGCTGTGGTGCATTTGTAGTTGTGCGAAAAGAAAAAAATTATAAGATTGTTTTGTCCCATTATGGCTCGTGTATGAGATTTGGAAATTATTGAAATTCGACCTCTGGTGTCATTTTGGCGAGGTTCCTTTATAACATTTATGAAAGCTATTTATGAAAAAACAGCGACGCCCCCTGTCTTTTTTAGCGAGGCTCGCTTTTGATGTTTATGTAAGCTGTTTAGGGAAACAGCGACGCCCCCTTTCTTTCTTAACGAGGCTCGCTTTTAATGTTTATGTAAGCTGTTTAGGAAACAGCGACGCCCCCTTTCTTTTTTAGCGAGGCTCGCTTTTAACGTTTATGTAAGCTGTTTAGGAAAACAGTGACACCCCCTTTCTTTTTTAGCGAGGCTCGCTTTTAACATTTATGTAAGCTGTTTAGGAAAACAGCGACACCCCCTTTCTTTCTTAGTGAGGCTCGCTTTTAACGTTTATGTAAGCTGTTTACGAAAACAGCGACGCCCCCTTTCTTTTTTAGCGAGGCTCGCTTTTAATGTTTATGTAAGCTGTTTAGGTAAACAGCGACGCCCCCTTTCTTTCTTAGCGAGACTCGCTTTTAACGTTTATGTAAGCTGTTTAGGAAAACAGCGACGCCCCCTTTCTTTTTTAGCGAGGCTCGCTTTTAACGTTTATGTAAGCTGCTTAGGAAAATAGCGGCGCCCCCTTTCTTTTTTAGCGAGGCTCGCTTTTAACGTTTATGTAAGCTGTTTAGGAAAACAGCGACGCCCCCTTTCTTTTTTAGCGAGGCTCGCTTTTGATGTTTACCAAAAATGATTGGATGACAAGCACGCGATCACGCTCCTCCCCTTGTGTAAGGTGGAGGTGACGTTTGTAGTTGCAAGCCCCTAGCGTTTTTGTGAGGGTGCTTGATTTTCCGTGACTTCGCGCCTCTCCTTGTCTAAGGTGGAGGTGAAGTTTGCTTTGCAAGCCTCTGGCGTTTTTGCAACGGTACTCGACTTTTTGGGACTTCGCGCCTCCTCTTGTCTAAGGTGGAGGTGAAGTTTGCTTTGCAAGCCCCTGGCGTTTTTGCGAGGGTGCTCGACTTTTTGGGACTTCGCGTCTCCCCTTGTCTAAGGTGGAGGTGAAGTTTGCTTTGCATGCCCGTGGCGTTTTTGCGAGGGTGCTCGACTTTTTGGGACTTCGCGCCTCCCCTTGTCTAAGGTGGAGGTGAAGTTTGCTTTGCAAGCCCCTGGCATTTTTGCGAGGGTGCTCGACTTTTTGGGACTTCGCGCCTCCCCTTGTCTAGGTGGAGGTGAAGTTTGCAAAAACAAGCCCCTGGCATTTTGAGCGAGGTTACCTGATTTTTTTTGGGACTTAGCGCCTCCCCTTTTTTTTAGTTGGAGGTGAAGTTTGCCTTCCAAGTTTGCTTCGAAAAGCTTGTGTTTCGAAGCAATCTTCGGGGATTTTCATCGATATAAGTGCTCTTGATGAAGAGTCGCCTTTTTCGATGTTGAAAAAGAAAAAATTTGGAGTTTTCTTTTTTGGGGATTGTTGCTTGTATTAAAGGTTTTGGATGCTGCCTCGTTAAAAAACCTTACGCCCCTTCGTAAGGAAAAAGAGTGCAGCTCCTTTGTTTACAAGACATGGCATTGAGAAGGAGAAAATAAAAATACAAAGTTTGATAGAAAAAGTTACATGCTGCGAGAGCTCACTAAGGCTCTGCTATGGTTAGTATTTGCGAAGGTCATCGACATTCCAGGTATGTGGTAGGCGGTTTCCTTCGCTGTCAGAGAGGTGATAGGACCCTGGGCGATTGCATTCTGTTATCAGGTATGGTCCCGTCCATTTTGGCTAAAATTTTCCAGCCATATTGGCGTTTTGTTTCCGAATGAGGACGAGGTCACCCTTCTTCAAGTCTTTGATTCTCAATTTTTTGTGTCCACTTTTTGGTTTCCTCTTGATACTTGCGAAAGTTGTGCACCGCGCTGCATCTCGTTTCTTCGAGCAAATCTTTAACTATTAGCTGGTATTTTCATCTGATTCGAGGGTTGTTCTGAGAGAGCCATATTTCAACTCTTCTGGTAACACAGCTTCTTCTCCGAAGAGGTGCCTAAAAGGTGTGAACTTGGTCGCTCTGCATTCCGAAGTGTTGTGGGACCAGGTGACCGAGGTTAGCTCTTCTGCCCATTTTCCCTTGGGCCTGCCTTGGAGTTTTTTGGATATTGCTTGAAAAATTGTGGCATTGGCTCCTTTGACAAGGCCGTTTGATTGAGGATGCCGGATTGAGGCGAAGCACAAGGCTGTACCAATTTGAGTGTAGAATTCCTTAAAAACCTCGCTGTCAAACTGAGTGTCGTTGTCGATGATTAGGTGTTTGGCAAATCCGAATCGACAAACTATTTGCTGCCAGAAAAACTTCTTCACGGCCAGGGAAGTGATGGAAGCCAATGGTCTTGTTTCAATCCACTTCGTGAAGTATTCCACGGCTACCACTGCGCAGCGAAGGTTTCCTGGAGCTATTGGTAGTGGACCGACGAGGTCCATTGCCCATCTTTGCAAGGGCCATGTTGGGCATATCAAAGTTGTTGGGGGCACCTGGGGCGGTTTGTGTTTCTGCTGTTAGTTGGCATCCCTCGCAATGCTTGACAATCTCTTCTGCGTCTCGTAATGCTGTTGGCCAAAAGAAACCCTGACAGAAAGCTTTTCCAACCAGCGCCCTTGGGACGTTATGAGAGCCGCAGATATCTTCGTGAATGAGTTTGAGTATGTCCTTTCCTTGATTCTGTGACACGCATTTTAGCCATGGGGAGGTCACCGAGGCTTTGAACAAAGTGTTGTCTACTATTTTATATCCTCGAGCTCTTTGGCTGAGTCTGTTTTCCTCCTCTTTGGAGTCGGGCTCGTGCAACCCGTTGATGTAGGCCATGATTGGGGCTCTCCAATCTTCGCACTATATTGCATTGATCTGCTTCGCTATTTTTTTAGAGGCTTCGATGGCTGATTGTGTTGCTACTTCATAAAAGACATCTGGGGGTAATTGTAATTGTTGCGCTGCTGCTTTAGCTAGATTACCTGCCTCGCTATTCTCGGACCTCGGTATTGCTTTCACTGTTATGCCGAGGAAGAAAGATTCTAACCTTCGTACATACTGTAAATACTTTTGCAGCTCTAAATCTTTTGCTTTGTAATTTTTCTCAATATGACCCGCAATGACTTGGGAGTCTATGTTGATGACCGCCCTTCGAACTGATAATGCTCGAAGCCTTGAAAGTGCCATTATTACAACTTCGTACTCTGCAGAATTATTTGTGCACTTGAAGTCGAGTCTTTTTGCGTATCGTAGCTTCAACCCTGATGGCAAAACTAGGATGGCCGAGGCTCCTGCTCCAGCTGCTCCCCAGGCTCCGTCGACATACATCGTCCAAAATGGGTCTGCTTCGACTCCTTCTCTGCGAGGGTCCGGAGTCCATTCGGCTATGAAATCTGCTAAAGCCTACAATTTGAGAACATATATGATGAATGATTGACATTGATAAGGAAGGTTTGAGGCTTTTACCCGGTTGAGTCATTATCTTGCTATGCGCTTAATGTTTATGACTAACCGGTGGCGTGAGTTGTGTGGTGTTTCTGTGTTGGTGTGCGTGTGCGACATGTGTCTCTTGGCTGTGTTCATGTGCAGGTGTGGAGCTCGAATATAGTGGTCTATGGTGAGGTGAAGGTCAAGTAGAGCCGTGTCGTGCCGACGGACCGGGAGCGGTGAAGGATGGACGTGCCGTGCGGCGGACGTGCCATGCCGAGGTACCCAGAGCGGTGAAGGGCGGACGTGAGGCTTGGACTGATGGACCAGAGGGCCAAAGGACCAGCTGTGGTAGCTGGCACGTGGCATCGGCGAGCGAGAGCACGTGGGAATGTGCGGTGCATCGGCCGAGTCGGGAGGAAGGCGCTGGAGTCATGTCACTTGGCGGGAGGTCGGACACGGGCTTGCGTGCGGCGCAAGTGCCATCGGCCAAGTCAAGAAGGAAGGCGAAGGCGTTGTGCCCGGCGTGGAGGCTGGACATGCATCGGCATCGGTGCCGGTGGTCGGGGTGTGCCAACCACATCCCGTCTACGGTGCGGGTTCGGTAGCTGAGCCTCAAAAAGCTACCATCGACGGTTTCCAGGTTTGGGCCTCAAAACCTGGGCGCGCAGGTTTCCGAGTTTGGGCCTCAAAACTCGGGATGGACGGTTTCCAGGTTTGGGCCTCAAAACCTGGGCTTGCGGGTTTCTGAGTTTGGGCCTCAAAACTCGGGGTGGACGGTTTCCCGGTTTGGGCCTCAAAACCGGGGGTTGGTCCGAAAGGACGGTCGACGCGTGGCGGCACCGAGAGGCTTGCGTTGCGGCGAAGCTATCGGTGAGAAGGCGCGGCGGTCGACGGTGGCGGCACGTGGCGGCATTGGGTGAGGTCGCGTCGAGGCGAAGCTACCGGATGTGCGGGCGTGGCCGTCGGATGAAGATTGACTGGACTGGACGGTTTTACCCCTGTGGGGTATTTGGGACGAGTGCTTAATGTAAAGGCGTTTTGGTCTTCGGACGTGCGCCTATATATATGAAGGGGGCTGCTAGGGCAGCCGCGATCCTTTGGACGGTGTCACTCTCATTTTGCGTTGTGTGAGAGGAGGCTAGGGTTAGGGAGAGAGAGGCTCTTGTTCTTGAGCTTTTCGCCATCCAAGCTTTGATCTGCTGGAGTGGCTTGTAGCCCGACACCGAGTGCTTAATGAATCATCCATTCCTCTGAATCCAAGGATCAAATTCGTGGTTGAATTCGCGTTTTGAATTTGTTCTTTGCGTTCTTCTTTTCTCCACGATTTTCTCCTCCCCCGATCTCCCTCTACGCTGTGTCTTTTGCGATTCCGTTTGAATCAACTTGTTCTTTGAAGTGAGGAGAACATTTCCACCAAAGGAATTCATCCCTACCCTCACGAACAAGTAGATCGGGCCGAAATCGTTTTTGTTCTTCGTTCTTCCCATTTTCTAGTGTTCTTCGGATTTCTCATGTTTTAGTTGGGTTGAAGCGATGATATCCTAGGATTAGCTTCCCAACACATAGAAGAACACTTGGGTGAAGTTAGTTTGCAGCCTCGTTCGATTTGGTGAAGATCCAATCGATTTTGGTTTTGTTCCGCGCTGTTTTTACGCTTTCTGGGAGGTCGCGGACAGTCCGCCATATTGGCCGCGGACAGTCCACGCATCGCGGCTTCGGCCGAGCAGTGGCTGTTGGCCTCGGGCGTTTTCCCCTCGGGTGACCGGCGGACAGTCCGCCAGTGTTGGGCGCGGACAGTCCGGGCCTGAGCAGGGACGTTGCAGCAGGTTTGCTGTTTTGGCTTCGTAGCCGGCGGACAGTCCGCCAGGACCCGCGGACAGTCCGGGGTCCTCATCGGACGCTGCTACGTGCAGGCATCGGACGCGCTGTGTTCACTGTTCACGTGAACTGCGGATAGTCCAGCGTGCAAACCGCGGACTATCCGGGACTTGTCCAGGGCTGTGGCAGAACAGTTCGTTTTGAGTCCTTTTGCCGGCGGACAGTCCGGCCCCCGTGTGGCGGACAGTCCGGCCCACACCGGACAGTCCAGGAGCCTGACGGCGGACTGTCCGGGAATCTGCAGCTTGTGCAGTTTTAGTGCTTTTGCCCTCCCGGCTTTTCCGTTTCGTTTCTGGACTTCTCGTTTGCTCCTAGAGTTCACCTAGGAACCTCTCTAAATATCTTTGCTACTTGTTAGCATCGGTATTTGGAGGAATCCCGACGTAGCTCTCTATCTACGTTTGGGAGTGGGTCTTTTAGGCACGAACTTGACTCGGGGTTTTGAGAGTTTTGGTTTGCTCTCTTGTGTGGTGCCTCGCTGTGATCCTAGGGATCATCCACCCTCTTTCCGAGGGTCGTGGGCATCACGTTTGAGTCCGAAGCTTTTGGGGTTGATTTTGTTGGGACATAGGCCATAATTTCGGAAGAAATGTTTAGGCTCCCATTCACCCCCCCTCTGGTCGCCTTGCCATAGCATTTTCGGTCCTTCAATTGATATCAGAGCTAGTTAGGGATCTCTCTACCTTAACCGGTTCCGGATCCGCGAAGGCGACCTTTTAGAGTGGTTTTTCCTCCGGCGTGGTTTGCCGAGGTGTTAAGCTTTTGTTTGGCTAACACTAATGGTGCTTTTCGATATGGCACCAAGTTCTTCTTCCAGTGTGTCTTTGTCCTTAGGTTTGAGTCTTGGACATGTGATCGAGGACGACACTTTGGCAAGAAGGAGGAGTACGGCTCTTGAGGCGGAACGCGAGGTGGATGCTTTGCTGGGCTTCCTAGGAGATGATGAGCATTCGACGGAGGATCGCATACGCGAACTTGGCAAAGCCAAGAAAGGTATTCTTGCTGCTTGTCTTGGGACCTTATCCCAACAATTTGAAGCTTGTTGTGATGATAACTTGAGATATGATGAGCTTTGCGATACCTTGCATAGAAAGATCAAGAAGTTGAAATGCTCCATTGATAGGTTAAAATGTGGCCTTTTTCATTGGAAGTCTAGTGCATCTTTACCTTGCACCTCTTGTAGTGACATGGTTAGGAAGAATGATGAGCTATGCTTTTCTCTTGCTAGCTTAGAATCTGAAAATGAAACATTAAAATCAAATGCTTCCATACCATGTCTTGTTTGCTTTGACTTGCGCAAGGACCTTGTTTATGCTAAATCTAAAATAGCCTTGCTTAGGTCAAAAGCTTCTTTACCATGTGTTTCATGTGAGTCTTTGCATGCTGAAATTAATAAATTAAAATTGACTCACACCACATGTGTAGATGAACTTGAGCATGCTAGGGCTGAAATTATTGAGATAAATGCTAGGCCTTGTAGCTTGTGCTCTTTGAATAAAGATGCTTGCCTTACTTCTTGTGCTAACCATGATTCTTTACTTGATGTGAACGGTGATGTTTCTTCCACCGATTTCATTTGCACATCATGCATTGATTTGGAAAAAGAAGTTTTGGCTTTGAAAGTTTTGCGTGATGATATGAGCGCCAAGTTGGTTGAGCACAATGATACGAGTGCCAACCTTGAAAAGGTGATTGAGCTCTTGCGTACCACATATGCCGAGTGCATTAGACAGGAGATGGAGAATCTTAAAAATGCTCCATGTGGTACTTGTGATCGCCTCATGTTTGAGAATGAGGTTTTAGCCAAAAGGTGCAAGAGCCTTTGTGCTAAGTCGTTTGATTCACGCATTTCTTGCAACTCCGATGTTGATATTTCCAAGTCTGCATCTTTGCAACCGGAGTTGAGTTCTTGTGTTGCGCGTGAGTCTTTTGACGATAGCACTAGTGTCAAGGTTTTGGATAGCTCTTCCATAGCTACTCCTAACCTTGTTGTTTCTTCGAGTGATGTCCAAGGGACTTCTCTTGACAAGGGTGCTTCTCATATTTTTGGGACTCGTCCTCCCAATCCGGTTTTTAATTGCACCTTTTGCAAGAAGGAGGGACATTCGCTCGATTTTTGTTTTCGCCGTGTCAAGCATGAGCGGCGAATTCGAGCTAAGGCTTTTAGGAAGCCGCGTAGCCTTTCCCATGGCACGTGTGCTCCTAGTGTTGTTACCAAGTTGGTGGTTGATGCTTTTTGCTCTAAGTCCCAAGGGACTTCTCACTTGTCGGAGAATGGTGTGCCTTCCAGTAGGCCTTTGTACCATTGCTCTTTTTGTGAGAAAGATGGGCATCAAGAAAGCTTCTGCTATCGGCGTGCCAAACGCTTGCGCCAAGCTCGCTCTTCTAGGAAGATGGTGATTCATAGCCCGTCTCATGGCATGAACACTTGTGCTCCTAGTAAGAAGCCCATTTTTGTTGATGGGATTTATGACTCCTTTTCTAGTGGGATAGGTCATGGTCGTGGACATGCTTCTAGTGCTTCTTTTCTTGGTCCACGTCATGCTTTTCATGGTGCTTCTATTGGTTCTTCTACAAAGACCTTGGAAGATGTTTGCCTCTTTTCCCGTGGTACGACTCGTTCTTCTCCTCGAGTTGTCCTTTTGAGGAATGCTTCCAAGGGTGTTTCACAATTGCATTTGAACCAACATTTGCATCATGCTAACCCACATGATAAGTTGAGATTTGTGACCAAGTCCTGGATTCCCAAGTACATGCTTGCTAACCCTTCGGGATCCAAGACTCGGGTTACTTTGTCCTCTTGTGTGTAGATATGAGGACGCGGGGTGGAGAACATGCGCATGATGGAGCTTGATCTTTTAGATGTGATCAAGATTTGATGGTTCTCTACACCCCGCCTAGATTTGCCTCCAAAGAGGCTTTTGTTACTCGGTGAGCTTTCTTTTACACTCATACCTTGTACATCCATGATCTATGTCTTGTGGTATGAGATGGTTCTTCATGTGCTCACTTGTATAGTTCTTACATGTACATTCTCTTTTGTATCATGTTTTTGCTTTAGTCTAGCATGTGCTATCTTGTATATCATGTCATGCTAGCTTTGTGTATAGCTTTGGTGGTTAATCCACTTTTCATGCTAGTCTGTGATCTTCATGAACATTATGCCATACTTTACTTTATTCCTCCATGAGCTTTACATGTATTGGTATGATGTTCATTAGGTGTCACTTTTCAGGTGCTAGTTTTGGTTAGCTACATGTATCCTGTTGATATGATTAGTTTGAGCATTAGCCTTTCCTCAATTTTATCATGTTACATGCTTTTGGATCTATTGCTATCATTATCTTGCATTGTAGCATGTGTTGAGACCTAGGCTATGTTTGGGTTGATCATGTCTTTAGGCTGCATTTTGCTCCATAGTGCTTTATCCTGTTGCATGGTAGTCTTGTCTAGTTTGGATTCATATCTCCTTGCGGTATCATTCATAGGTAGGCCTCTTTTGTTGAGTGTTCACCTTATACTTTCATGTGACTAACCGTTTTCGTGGAGACCTTGAGGTCACACTAGACGAGACAATGCCTTGTGTTTTCTTCTGCTTATGAGTGTGCAGGAGAACAGGAGCCTGGAGAGAGCTTTTCGGCTCATGAACCCGATTTCACTTCTTCCACGTCTTGGGGTTCCGTTCGAGCAGCTCTCCAGTGAGCACTAGCAGCACCTGGGGGAGCGACAGCATCAGGCGAGGGGGAGACGACTTCGGCGAGGCAGATGCCCCGAAGATTTCAGCAAGTTCCGGCGTCCCCTCGGGTATCACACCAGCAGGCGGTCATGCGCTTCATGAGGTACCTCCGACACACCTCTAAGTTCGGTTTTTGGTACACTCCTTCTTCGACCTCTTTTTGCTGTGTGGTCATTTCGATGTGGATTTTGCTGGCTGTCGCTTGAGCGTTTCTTGGCTCTTCTCTTATGAGTTTGGTGTGTGTTTCCCTTTTTGTTGGGGAAGCATTTTGCCTGTTGTATCTTAGTTGGTCTTCTCTGATACCCTTTTGTTTTGGGTTTTCCTTATAGGCTAGCTTTGCATGCATTTCATCATGTACATTTTGCATTTTAGAGCTTCATGAATATAGTAATGAGAATGAGATTATGCTCTTTTTGGTATGCCCTGCTTATTCATGATGATGCTTGTAGCTTAGGCTCTTTTTGATCACTTGATACATGTTATGAGCTAAGCTATTTTTGCAAATGGTGAACTTGTTTAATCAACTATGAAACCTTTAATTTGTTAACCATTGAGATTGGCAACTAGCATGGGTAGGACGTGTTGAGATCACTTGTACTATCTTTTGTATGCTAGGTTGCTATGTCTCTTGCATTGAGTCTTTCACTTGCTTGGATTGCTTATTTACCTTGTGCTTAAAATTTGATCCAAGTATTAGTGAAATGAAAAGATCGAGATGGGATTACATGTGTCAGCACCTCACGGTATCGAGACTGTTTCTCATCGCACATTTGAGTTAAACTTGAGCCGTGAAGTGTAAGACCGAAACCGGTGCTTCAAGCTTCTGATTGCTTTTCTTGCATAGGCTTAGCCCGGTTGAAAAGTTAGGCAATGACCATGCTTTTAACCTCTCGCAATCACATGCTTTTAATATGAACTTGTGTTAATACCGCTGCAATTTCCGATAAAATTTGAAAAATAACACAAGTCTATGCCACATTCTATTGCATGATGATTGAACTTTGCTAGGGGTAGTTCACCTTGTATACTTGAGTTAGCACTTGGTTGATTTCCTGTCTATTCTTGCTAAGTGCTATTTTAGTGGTGAACACCTTTTCGAATGGCTTAGAACTGCTCATATGCTTAATTGTTCATATTTCGTACTCACTTGATCAGTTTGAGCCTTTGCTAGCATTTGCATTGATTGCTAAAGTTTCAGGGCAGCACCCTTTTGAGCATCTTTTCATTTTGATTGCTATGCACTTGAAGCTGTTGCATTGTGCATATCATGCATTTTTAGCTTAGTGTACGTACCCCCAGCTCCGATACACTTTGTGGTCACTTTCAGTGCTTTTCATAGCCCCCATATGCTTTTGGTTGATGACTTGTCTTGTGTTTGTGTCAATTTTGTGAAAAATGTCAAAACCCCTCAGCATGTTCCCTTTTGTCAAGGGGGAGAAGCTGTTTGCAAGGGGGAGCTTATGTGCTGGCACAAAGGGGAGAGTCATGCATTTTGGGGAGAGCTTTGAGCAAGGGGGAGTTTAGCTCTTTTATGTTCTTCTTCACTCGGTTTAGCTCTTTTATGTGTCTCAATTGGTATCCATCTCTTGGTATGGAATGCAATTGGTGTCATGAGCTTTGTGCATAGCTTTTGTGTATAGGCTTGCTTTCAGGGGGAGTCGCTTTTGTCTTGCTGCTCCTCCGCGTGCTCCGAGTGTTTGTGCTCCATTTAGTGTTGAGCCTCTCTTGTGGTTTCTCTCAGTCGGTATTGAGCCTGCTAGTCGTGTTGAGCCGTTTTTTGCCTCTGTCTAGAGGGACTAGTAGTTTTTGCTTGGTATTTTCGATTGGCATGGACCCTTCAGCTAGTTGCATCGAGCCTATGTGCCTCTGTCTTGAGGAACTAGCTGTTTTCACCAATTCTTGACTGTTTGTGATCAGTTTTGCATTCTTATGCATTGATTCAGCCTCAATTGGTATTGAGCCTTGAGCTAGTGGTGTTGAGCCATTTTCTGCCTTTTCTTGAGGGCTAGCTCATTTTTGACTTGGTTGCGTCGAGCCGTTGCCCATGTCTTTGGGAACCAAGTCTTTTGCTCTATGTGATCGAGTTTTGCTCATTGTTGAGTTGTTGCTCCGATCCCTTATTTGGTTGCGTTGAGCCGTTGCCCATGTCTTTGGGGACCAAGTTATGTCTCATGACAAGTGATTGTGTTCATTGCCCTTCGATGGCTTTTGATCACTTGAATGAGATTTTCGGTTATGGTATCTCAAACCATCTCTTGTGCCTAGTTTTTGTCAATTCAATCATCAAGGGGGAGAAAGAGAAAGAGACAGAAAAAGGGGGAGAAATTGACCCAAAACCAAGTGGATAAGTACCTTGGTCTCTCTTTTGTGATGATTGTTTGACAATTTTATTTGAGATTGGTTTTCGAGTGCCTTTTGGGATTCATGAAACTCTTGTTTATCTTGACTCTTCGGTTGTGTGGAGGCTTTGCCCACTTTTCCCGTTTCTTTCGGGACCAAGAGCTTTTATTTGGAGTTTTCATGATCCTTCCTCATCTCAAGTAGCCTTGTGTTCGCTTTTGTTTGGCTTTTGGGCACTTGGATGAGGCTTGCCTTCAAACCATTCCTTTGTGGTTTATTTTTAGTCAATGCATTCATCAATGGGGAGATTGAGAACATATATGATGAATGATTGACATTGATAAGGAAGGTTTGAGGCTTTTACCCGGTTGAGTCATTATCTTGCTATGCGCTTAATGTTTATGACTAACCGGTGGCGTGAGTTGTGTGGTGTTTCTGTGTTGGTGTGCGTGTGCGACATGTGTCTCTTGGCTGTGTTGATGTGCAGGTGTGGAGCTCGGATACAGTGGTCTATGGCGAGGTGAAGGTCAAGTAGAGACGTGTTGTGCCGACGGACCGGGAGCGGTGAAGGATGGGCGTGCCGTGCGGTGGACGTGCCATGCCGAGGTACCCAGAGCGGTGAAGGGCGGACGTGAGGCTTGGACTGACGGACCAGAGGGCCAGAGGACCAGCTGTGGTAGCTGGCACGTGGCATCGGCGAGCGAGAGCACATGGGGATGTGCGGTGCATCGGCCAAGTCGGGAGGAAGGCGCTGGAGTCGTGTCACTTGGCGGGAGGTCGGACACGGGATTGCGTGCGGCGCAAGTGCCGTCGGCCAAGTCAAGAAGGAAGGCGAAGGCGTTGTGCCCGGCGTGGAGGCTGGACATGCATCGGCATCGGTGCCGGTGGTCGGGGTGTGCGAACCACATCCCGTCTACGGTGCGGGTTCGGTAGCTGAGCCTCAAAAAGCTACCATCGACGGTTTCCAGGTTTGGGCCTCAAAACCTGGGCGCGCGGGTTTTCGAGTTTGGGCCTCAAAACTCGGGATGGACGGTTTCCAGGTTTGGGCCTAAAAACCTGGGCTTGCGGGTTTCCGAGTTTGGGCCTCAAAACTCGGGGTGGACGGTTTCCCGGTTTGGGCCTCAAAACAGGGGGTTGGTCCGAAAGGACGGTCGACGCGTGGCGGCACCGAGAGGCTTGCGTTGCGGCGAAGCTATCGGTGAGAAGGCGCGGCGGTCGACGGTGGCGGCACGTGGCGGCATCGGGTGAGGTCGCGTCGAGACGAAGCTACCGGATGTGCGGGCATGGCCGTCAGATGAAGATTGACCGGACTGGATGATTTTACCCCTAGGGGGTATTTGGGACGAGTGCTTAATGTAAGGGCGTTTTGGTCTTCGGACGTGCGCCTATATATATGAAGGGGGCTGCTAGGGCAGCCGCGATCCATTGGACGGTGTCACTCTCATTTTGCGTTGTGTGAGAGGAGGTAAGGGTTAGGGAGAGACAGGCTCTTGTTCTTGAGCTTTTCGCCATCCAAGCTTTGATCTGCTGGAGTGGCTTGTAGCCCGACACCGAGTGCTTAATGAATCATCCATTCCTCTGAATCCAAGGATCAAATTCGTGGTTGAATTCGCGTTTTGAATTTGTTCTTCGCGTTCTTCTTTTCTCCACGATTTTCTCCTCCCCCGATCTCCCTCTACGCTGCGTCTTTTGCGATTCCGTTTGAATCAACTTGTTCTTTGAAGTGAGGAGAACATTTCCACCGAAGGAAATCATCCCTACCCTCACGAACATGTAGATCGGGCCAAAATCGTTTTTGTTCTTCGTTCTTCCCATTTTCTAGTGTTCTTCGGATTTCTCAAGTTTTAGTTGGGTTGAAGCGATGATATCCTAGGATTTGCTTCCCAACACATAGAAGAACACTTTGGTGAAGTTAGTTTGCAGCCTCGTTCGATTTGGTGAAGATCCAATCGATTTTGGTTTTGTTCCGCGCTGTTTTTACGCTTTCTGGGAGGTCGCGGACAGTCCGCCATATTGGCCGCGGACAGTCCGCGCATCGCGGCTTCAGCCGAGCAATGGCTGTTGGCCTCAGGCGTTTTCCCCTCGGGTGACCGGTGGACAGTCCGCCAGTGTTGGGCGCGGACAGTCCGGGCCCGAGCAGGGACTTTGCAGCAGGTTTGCTGTTTTGGCTTCGTAGCCGGCGGATAGTCCGCCAGGACCCGCGGACAGTCCGGGGTCCTCATCGGACGCTGCCACGGGCAGGCATCGGACGCGCTGTGTTCACTGTTCACGTGAACTGCGGACAGTCCGGCGTGCAAACCGTGGACTGTCCGGGACTCGTCCAGGGCTGTGGCAGAACAGTTCGTTTTGAGTCCTTTTGCCGGCGGACAGTCCGGCCCCCGTGTGGCGGACAGTCCGGCCCACACCGGACAGTCCGGGAGCCTGACGGCGGACTGTCCGGGAATCTGCAGCTTGTGCAGTTTTAGTGCTTTTGCCCTCCCGGCTTTTCCGTTTCATTTCCGGACTTCTCGTTTGCTCCTAGAGTTCACCTAGGAACCTCTCTACATATCTTTGCTACTTGTTAGCATCGGTATTTGGAGGAATCCCGACGTAGCTCTCTATCTACGTTTGGGAGTGGGTCTTTTAGGCACGAACTTGACTCGGGGTTTTGAGAGTTTTGGTTTGCTCTCTTGTGTGGTGCCTCGTTGTGATCCTAGGGATCATCCACCCTCTTTCCGAGGGTCGTGGTCATCACGTTTGAGTCCAAAGCTTTTGGGGTTGATTTTGTTGGGACATAGGCCATAATTTCGGAAGAAATTTTTAGGCTCCCATTCACCCCCCCCCCCCCTCTGGTCGCCTTGCCATAGCATTTTCGGTCCTTCACAATTTGATCGTTGATCTTCCCACGAAGGTTATGGTGTAACTATTCAATTCAACTGCCCATTTTGCTATTCTGCCGATTGCTTCATTGTTCTTGAAAATGTTTTTGAGGGGGTATGCTGAGGGTATTTGGATTTCGTGTGCCTGGAAATAGTGTTTGAGTTTTCTTGATGCCATGACCATGGCATACACTATCTTCTCGAGCTCTGAATAGTTTCGCTTGGGACCCTCGAGGGTTTCTGACACATAGTAGATGGGGGCCTGCCTGGTTTTGCTGTTTTCGTGCAGTTCTTTGATCAACACTGCACTGGCAGCATGAGGCGAAGCTGCGACGTACAATAGTAGCAAGTCCCCTTTGTTAGGGCTGGTCAAGACGGTCATGTTGGTGAGATACTTTTTTAAATCCTCAAAAGCGTTCTGCTGCCGAGGTCCCCAGTTCAATTGAGTTGTACTTCTCAAGCTTTCGAAGAAGGGCAACCCTCGCTCAGCTGATCTTGAGATGAATCTGCTGAGTGCTGTTAAGCGCCCTGACAGTCGCTGAGCTGCTTTTTTGGTCGTTGGTGGTTCCATGTTGATGATGACATCAATTTTTTTGGGTTGGCTTCGATCCACCTTGCTGAGACAATACAACCTAGCAGTTTGCATTCGCTAACTCCGAAAACGCATTTTTCGGGGTTTAGTTTGAACCCGGCTGACCGAAGGTTGTTGAATACTCTTGCCAAGTCTGATATGTGATTTTATCTTTGTTGGCTTTGAACGATCAAATCATCGACGTAAGCAGAGATGGCATGTTCATCTTTGAAAACTTCAGACGTCATGCGAGCGAAGGTAGACCCTGCGTTTCTCAAGCCTTCTGCCATTCCCCGGAAGCAAAAGGTGCCCGAGGGGGTGATGAAGCTTGTTTTTTCTTCGTCGTCTTCATTCATCCAGATTTGATGGTACCCCGAGAAACAGTCAAGGAGAGAAAGCATCTGGCATTCGGCTGCTCTATCCACCAAGGTGCTTATGTTTGGTAGAGGAAAATCGTCCTTCGGGTAAGCCTTGTTTGAGCAAGTGAAATCCATGCACATTCTCCATTTTTTGTTCTTTTTCTGGACTAGGACCACATTTGAGAGCCATGATGGATATTTGACAGGACGGATGACCCCTTCATCCAGGAGTCTGTTTACTTCTGCCAACGCCGCCTCTTTTCTTTCTTCTGACATTTTGCAGAGCTTTTGCTTGACTGGACGATACCCTTGTTTTATGTTTAGGCTGTGCTCAATCAAAGATCTGTTCACTCCCTTGAGGTCCTCCACAGACCAAGCGAAGGTGTCAGAGTTTTCTTTGAGAAAACGGACGAGGTTGTTTTCTGACTAGGGGTCTAAGTGGGCTAAAATGATTACTTTTCTTTCAGAGTTACCCTCGAAAAGTTGGACTTGTTTGGTTTCCTCTTTGGGTGATGCTCTTCTTTGTTCACAGTGTGCTTCACCTTCGCTGCAGAGGTTTGTTGTTTGAGGCTTTGTTAAATTGTGGACATTGCGTTGTCCAGGTGCTACTGTTCCTTCAGCGGCTCTTGCAACGTCTTGATCTCTGAACACTGCAACGACCCCTTTCGGAGCAGGGAGCTTCATGCAAAGGTATGCAGGGTGGATGACCGCATTGAAAACATTGGTGACCCCTCGACCAAAATTTGCATTGTAAGGATAAAACATGTCAACCACGTCGAAGGTTATGTGTTCTGTTCTGCAGTTCACTTGATCTCCGAAGGTTACGGGCAAAGAGATTTTTCTGATTGCTCTTACTTGCTGACCACCGAAGCTGTATAGGGGATTGCCAGCAGGTTGCAAGAGGTTTCTATCAAGCTTCATGCTGTCAAAGGTTGTGGCGATTTGCGAACAAAATGTCCGCAGAGCTTCCTGTGTCGACCAGAATTTTGGTGACTGTCCATCCTGCAAGATTAGTTTCGATTACCATAGCGCCAGTGTGAGGGTAATCCCTTAACTTCATGTCACCAGAATCGAAGGTTATTGGGATATGGGACCATCGCCCAAATTTGTGTGGTCCTTCGACAGCTACATGGTGCACTCTTCTAGCATGTTCTTTCCTTTGTCTTTTGTTGTCATGATCTTCGTTAGAGCCCCCTATGATGGCAAGGATTACGCTGAAGGTTGATGTTGGGTTGTTGATAGTTGTTTGGGTTTGGGATTCGACTTTGACAGGCTGGGGAGCTGACAGTGCTGGTATTGGGGGCGGTGGTGGTAGAGCGTTGCTTGCTTGTTGGTTGGTTTGGGTTTGAGGGGTTGTTGGGTATGAAATGGTGTATGGTATGTTTTGGCGTTGAGGAATGGTGGGTGGCTGATATGGGGTGTGATTGTAGTGGGGGTGATGTGCGTAGAAAGGTTGGTACGAAGGTAGGCCATAGTTTATTGGGGTGTACTGGTATGGAGGATGGGTTGGGTTGAAATTTGGCTTTCTGGTATGGTTGATGGTTCAGTTTTCTGCCGATACGGCTCTTTTGGATTCCTGGTACTATTTTCCCTTGGCGAAGCACTCGCATTGTTTGGTGGTGTGACCTTTTCCTGGACCACAAAAATGACAATACATTTTTGCGGGATCCTTCTGTTGGTTTCTTTGCTCAGGCGGGGGTGGGAATCCCTGTGGATTTTGGATGCCCAAAGTCAGAGTGCCCCTTCTCTGGTCCTCGAGTGGGCCTGCCTTGTTGATTGCGCCAATGTTACTTGGATCTTGACGAGGGTTGTTTTCTGTCGCTTGGGGTCTCGACTGCCGTTTTTGCTATGCCCTTGGAGCATCGGACTTCGCCCTGAAGTCCATGTCTGCTCTACAGTATCTTTCCATTGTCTCATCTAGTTCTTCAATTGTGTTTGTCGGCTTTCTGGTAAACTTCGAGGAGCAGGGGCCTGGGCACAGACCGCTTACTGCTGCGAGGATTATGGCTTCGTCAGATATCCCCAGAGTTCTTGCTCTGATTTGGATGAACCTTCGCCAGTAATCTTGCAGTGCTTCACGCTCTTCTTGTTTACAGTTGAACAACTCGATAGGGTTTGATGGGGCTGTTGTGATACCTTTAAAATTTGTGCAAAGCCAGTCTCTGAGGTTGGCCCAGGAATCCACGGTTCCGGGGCGCAGGTTGCTGTACCACGTCTGGGCGATGTCACGAAGGATGATTACGAAGGACTTCACCATTGTTGATTCATCTCCCCCTGCTGCAGCAACTGCTGCTTCGTAACTCATAATGAACTGACGAGGGTCAGAGAGTCCGTCATAACGAGGCAAATTTTGTGGATTGTAGCACGGTGGCTAGGGTTGGGTTTGCAGTATTTGGGAGAGTGGTGATCTTGGGTCGTAGGGCATTTGGTGTTGTTGGGCCTTCACTGGTTGCGAAGGTTTGGCTCTCTCTCATCTGGGTAAAGTTGGTGAAAATTTGGTGGTCTCTCAGGGTATGGGTTGTTTAGGTAGTTTGGTGGTGGCGGGGGTGGTGGTGGCTGACGTGCGTTGCCCAGAAGCTGCTCGTCGTTCCCCTCCTGGGCTGGTGGCACTTCCCTATCAATCCAACCCTCGGCTTTGGCTTCAGCTGCCGCGAGGGACTCCTCCATCCGGCGAAGCTGTTCCCTCGCTTCGTCCGCCTTTTGCCTGATGGCGCGCAGCCGGTTGTGCCTTTCAAGCTGGTATAGGCGTCTTTTCTTTTCGTGCAATTCAGCTTGAAGTTTTTCTAAGGCCTCGAGGCCCAACTCCTCTTCATCTCCTCCCCCACCTTCTCCGGAGGTGTGTGGGTGCTGCTGTGATACCAGTCGAGCGTGTGGGCCCGGGACCTCTATCTCTGGAGCAACTTCTTCTGTTCCCGAGGGTTCTACATTCTCTTCTACAGGTTGAACCGTCGTCGTGGCCTCTCTGGTTATACGATGATCTCTGGCCGAGGCCGCCCTTCTGTTTCCGGCCATTACGAACTCCGATCCCCACGGACGGCGCCAAACTGTTGGAGTCACACCTGCACTACCTCCGCTCATGAGCGGGGCATGGCGAGGGTGGCCAACTGTCAAACTAAAGGGCGAAGGTATAGAGAAATTAAACAACTCTGTTTCCCCCTTTCCTACTCCAAAATTCTCCTGCTTTACATTGTTCATCCCTTGGTATTTATAGGGAATACCAAGGGACACTGATCAAATTACACAAGGGTACAAGAAAGATTCCCTAGAGCTGTATAGCGGAAGGGTAGAATAGTACAAACACAGGTTAGTGCGGAAACCCTAACTCGCCTTCCATATGTCCGCCGCCACCTGGCTCGTGCACCCGCTCGTGAGAACGCGAGAGCTAACCTCAGGCTTGTGGAACCATCACTGCGGTCGCGAGGCCCGCGTTCGCTTGTATTCCGTTGCGCTTCACGTCTTTTGCCTGCGAAACCCTGAAAATATCCCGAGGGTCGAGCTAACATCCGTAGGTTAGAAAAATGACCCGAGGGACTTAACAAGCGGCGAAAGTTTTTACGAAAGTGTGCAGGGCGCGCGAGGGTCGTTTCCCGTGTCAGCCTGCGTGACGTCACTGCCGAGGGTCCGTTCCCCCAACAAACCTCAACAATATTGGGTACAAAGATGAACCATTTGTCCTTGCCGCGGATGTGAGTCAGGTGTTCTATGTGAAAGACATGTCTACAAAACCAAAAAGAGGGAAAAATGATAACAACTCGATCGTCAACGAGCCAAAGCGCCACATAGTTCTTTCAGGGAAAAGAAACATTGTCGGAATTGAGGACAAGTCAGACATGTCAGGTGATTATGAAACAGATGACCGAATTCTGTCATTCAAAGTAAACAAAGACCCAAGCATTTTGTCAAACAATGGGGAAACTCCATGGTTAAGGAATGATCATAACCAAGGGACATATGTCAAGAGGAGGTTCGCAGTTGTGTCCGCTAAATAGTGGGTTGTAAAGATATTATATAATAATTAATTAATTAATTAATTAAGACTTCATTTTTTTGATAATGGATTTATATATATATTTAGTAGTGACCATTGATTTATGTGCTCCTCTAGATGTGAATCATCAAAATACATATAAGAAGATACTAAAATTTAACATTTTCTTCTATAAACTAAAGCAAAAAGAATCTCATACTAATTTTTAAAAGAAAGTATATCAAATATTTAATTTTCTGTTCAATAAGAAAGATTTAAGATATATTTAAAAAGAAAATTAAATTTAAAAATCTAAAACTACTGCATCTGTCGCGTAGAATGAAATTGGGCAATGAGTTTTTAGGTTATAAACAAAAGATTAACGTCCAAATGATATGAAAATAAATTTTCTATTGAAAGCCAACAATTCTTTTTAATTTAAATTTAACATTATATTTTTGCATTAACTAAATATGAATGGTTATTTACATTTATATTCGTTATTATAAAAAAAAAGAAAAGAATTTATGCTACAAAATTTTCTACTATACAATAAGGTTAAAGGATATACAACTGCTATTTTTAAGTAATTTTATGCCTACTGTTCAATTTACTATGCAATTAACAAGAATTACAACATATTTATATAGTGGAAACTTAATACAAAACCCAAACAACTGAAAACCCAAAACTGTGGCGGAAAAGGACCCTTTAGTCTCGGGCGGTGGCACCAACCGGGACTAAAGACCCCTTTAGTCCCGGTGCGTAAGCCCGCCCGGGACTAAAGTTCCAACCCTTTAGTCTCGGGGCGTATTACGCACCGGGACTAAAGGGTCTTTAGTCCCGGTGCGTAATACGACCCAGGACTAAAGGCCCTTCGCGTATATAGGGCACAGTGCCCGCCAATCTTTCCCAGATCGACGCAGTTGCGCTGCCTCCGTCCGCGCCGCCGCCCTCGAGCTCTCCTCGCCGTCGAGCCTCCATTTGTCCGCGCCGTCGAGCCTCGGCATCCCTCGCCGCTGTCGAGCCTCGGCCTCCCTCGCCGCCGTCGAGCCTGGGCCTCGGCTCGTCCTCGTCCCTCGTCCTCCGCGCCGGCGCCGTCGATCGAGCTCCCCGGCCGTACCGTGCTCCCCGCGTCCTCGTCCTCGCGCCGCCGTCGAGCCTCGGCCTCCCTCGCAGCCGTCGAGCCTCGTGCTCGGCTCGTCCTTGTCCTCGTCTCATCCTCCACGCCGGCGTTGAGCTCCTCCGTCGTCCTGGTCGGCCAGCTCGTCCGTTCTCGCCGCCGTGCGTGGAGTGTGTGTGGTGTTCGTGTGTGTGTTCAGGTGCGTGTGTGCGTGGTGTGCGTGTGTGCGTGGTGTGCGTGTGTGTGCATCCTGTGTGTGCATTGTGTGTGCAGTGAGGGTGTGTGTGGTGTGTGTGCAGTGTCGGTAAAAAAAATGAAAAGTTAAATAGAAAATAATATATATAGAAAAAAGAAAATTGATATATATATATACAAAATAAATATATATATTTAGAAAAAGAAAGTGATATATATCAAATGAATATAAATAGATATATATTTATAGATAATGAATATGATTATATTCAGTATCTATAAATATATATATATATCTATTTATATTTATTTCTTTTTCTATATATATACATATTTATTATCTTTATAAATATCAATTTTCCTTTTTCTACTTAACTTTTTCATTTCTTTTTTTATAGAAATAGATATATATAGATAATGAATATGAATAGATATATTTATAGAAAAAGGAAAAACATATATATGTTTTTTAACCTAACAAATATATGTTTACACATGCAAATAAAAAGTGACAGGCCGCGTCGACCTGTAATCTTGGTGACCGCTCCACCGACCTCGCCCGTCGTCCACTGTCATCCGCACCATCGTCATCCTCGCTGCTGTCCGTCGTCGTTCTCGTCCACGGTGTGTAAATCAAATGACAAGGATGTGTTTAAACATGTATTTACTCTTAGAAATATGTGTTCATAGAAAATCATATGTCATGTTGGAATACCATAGAAAATCACTTGGATATGTTTAAACATGTATTTACACTGGGAAATATTTTACGAATAAAAGTTATTTTTAATGTTCGCGATTACATGTCACCTAAAACCCTAAAACCCCAAACCCTAACCCCAAACCCTAAACCCCGAACCCCAAACCCCTAAACCCGAAACCCTAAACCATATTTTTAAAGTTGAATTGCCTCTTTACGAATATATGTTATTTTTAATGTTCGCGATTACATGTCACCTAAAACCCTAAACCCCTAAACCGTAAACCCTAAACCCCAAACCCCTAATCCCAAAACCCTAAACCATATTTTTAAAGTTGAATTGCCTCTTTACGAATATATGTTAATTTTAATGTTCGCGATTACATGTCACCTAAAACCCTAAAACCCCAAACCCTAACCCCAAACCCTAAACCCCGAACACCAAACCCCTAAACCCTAAACCCTAAACCCCTAAACCCGAAACCCAAAACCCCTAAACCCTAAACCATATTTTTAAAGTTGAATTGCCTCTTACGAATATATGTTATTTTTATTTAATGTTCGCGATTACATGTCACATAAAACCCTAAAACCCTAAACCCCTAAACCCTAAACCCCAAACCCCTAAACCCGAAACCCTAAACCATATTTTTAAAGTTGAATTGCCTCTTTACGAATATATGTAATTTTTAATATTCACGATTACATGTCACCTAAAACCATAAAACCCTAAACCCCTAAACCCTAAACCCTAAACCCCAAACCCTAAACCCGAAACCCTAAACCATATTTTTAAAGTTGAATTGCCTCTTTAATATATGTTATTTTTAATGTTCGCGATTACATGTCACCTAAAACCCTAAAACCCCAAACCCTAACCCCAAACCCTAAACCCCAAACCCCAAACCCCGAACCCCAAAACCCCAAACCCTAAACACCAAACCCCTAAACCCTAAACCCCAATCCCCAAACCCCTAAACCCCAAACCCCAAACCCCTAAACCCCAAACCCCTAAACCCTAAACCCTTAGTGTATAAAGCTCATCTAAGTGTTCGATCATATTGTATATATATTTTAATATTCGCAGAAATGGCCGACCCAAATGAGAACATGGAGGAGGAAATGATGAATATCATCGCCGGCGGCGATGACGGGAGTCAATACTTATTGAATTACGAATACAAGACCATGCATGATAAAAATCCCCCTGAACAACAAGTTGAGATGGAAGAAGGCAATATAGGCGAGGTATATATACAATATGTCATGTTAGGGTTTACATTTACTTTATTACTTGATTAGGTTTTATTTCAACTTGTATTAGGGTTTCATCTTCGTGTCTTTACCTATAAGTGCCCGTGAATGGAAAGAGAGGCGAAGTGCTCCCGAGATCAGTTATGTCTCCAATCTTGACAAGCAGCTAGTCTGGGATGACATCCAAGCTCATTTCTCGTTCGACACGGATGATGAGGAGCTACAGAGGCGAATTCGGGAGTGGACAATGAAGAAGATGGCCACACTTTTTCAGGATTGGAAGAAGAAATTGTACCACAAGTTTGTGTTGAAGAACGAGCCGCCAGATTTCAACTCTAAGGCGTATGTCAAGATAAGGGCCGATTGTGATGAATTTGTACAGTACAAAAGATCACAAGAGAGCGAGGCTCGTATCAGAGTAAACAAACAGAATGCAGCTCAGAAGAAATACCACCATCATTTAGGATCAAGTGGCTATAAGACTGCCCTTCCAAAGTGGGAGGGACAGGAACGGGAGATGTTTGCTAGGGGGGTAGTCCCGGAGACAATAAGAAGAAATTGGAGTGAACGGTCCAGGAATTGGTTCTACACTCATGGGGGAACCATAAACCTTAATGACGGGGAGCTTGATTGGGGCCCGGAAATTTCAAGAGCAGCACAGAGGCTAGTTCAAGCAGGAAGTGCGGTGTTGGCTGGAGAGTTCAAGCCCAACAGAGAGAACGATGAACTCACGTACGCGCTGGAGAATCCTGAGCCTGGTGGGCGTCCGAGAGGCTTTGGGGCCGTTTCGTGGCTGCATTCCTTCGAAGCGGATCGAGAAAGTTACAGAAGCCGCCAAAGAAAGAAGGACGAGGAGGCACAGCGGATCTACAAGTTGGAGGAGTATGTTCTGCAAACACAAGAGCGTGACAAATCTCGTGAAGAATGGATGCAGGAGGAAATCAAAAGGCATGTGCAAGCAGCACTTAGTCAAATGATGAGTGGGCAAGGTACATCATCACAATAGCCTCAAGCGAACATTAGCCCCCCAGGTCAGATGAAAAGCAGCTGCGCCTCCACGGAAGTACCAACCATTCAAGATGACTCCAAGCTACGCTTCCCCGTGGATGACGTTAAAGAACCTTTTACTACTTGTGAGCTGCACATTCCAGATGGAAATGCCACGAAAAAGGTGGCTGTCGGTGTTGTAAACCCTATCGACCGCACAAGAACACCAAGAATCCATGGTCAACTAGTGCCAGCCGGATACGCTAGCGTCTCGGTGGATAGGGTTGAGACAGGTTGTGGCAGCGTGACACTGGAAATCGAAGGGGGAGATGGGGAGAAGACTTTAGTTGAAGCGGAGAAGACATTTATTTGCTGGCGCAAGCGCTTCATTATTATTCCTGGAGTGTCACCACCGCAACCTCCTCCTACTGATCAAGATCCTGACCATAGGTAGTGCGCGTGAACGAGAAACAATTTTTATTACACTAACTTCCTATATGTATATATTAATTGGATGCTCACATCATTCGTTGTTTTGCGACGCTGGAACTATAGTCCAGTTCGTCATTCCCCAACGCATCATAGTGCTGCGGGCGGTGACGATGTGTTGGAGGACACGGCTTCAACCCCATCTCCTGCACAAAGATCTCTACCGCTGGCTCCAACACTGCCACCGGCCCCACCATCTCCTCCATCGCGGGCTCCAACGCCACAACCTCCACCATGGGCTTCAACACCGCCACAGACCCCACCATCTCCTCCACAGCGGGCTCCAACACCCCCGCCTCCACCGCGCGGCCCTAAGAAGCGGTCCACCGCCACAGAACCGAAGGGCCCCACCTCCGAAAAAGAAGGCTCCTACATCAGGGAAAAAAGCCCAGGACAAATTAGCTTATGAACAGACTGATGAGGAGATAGAAATTTTAGTGAAAAAAGATGTGCGAAATTTTTTAGAGGAATGTGAGGCCGCTGCTAAAGCGAAGAGAAACCCTGAGAAGCCTTACCTCTTGTTAAACCCACAGGAGTTAAGGAAAAGGGTGGACCAAAATGGTATCAAGATGCGTGAAGCCCGAAAGGCTCCGCGAAAATCAGATTACGAACCTCTCTAATGAAGTCTGCAAAAGAACAACAATCTAGCAAGAAAAAAGTGGGAAAGGGTGTTCCACAGCTCGGGGAAACATCAAGACCTTTGTCCCCGTTAATTGTGCAAAATCAGTATGGTTCAAACATGGGCAGAGTACAGCGGAAATCTGGAGAGACCACTTTGTCTGAGATGGACTCAATTGAAAATTTTTTCATTGACAGCGGTCTCCCGTATGACACGATTAAAAATATTGCTACTGGGCTGGAGTTTCCATGAGCGGAAGTAGTTGGTGAATGGAGGAGAAATTTTGCACCGGGCAGGAGTCTAATGAACCCCAATCACTTACATGTACTTGGTACGCATATGTTTGCAATCAACAAATGGTGCATGGAGGCTTCTAAAGACGGTGATGTCAATTGGATTTCTGTCCGAATTCGGAACCATCACTACTTCCGTGGCGATGACCTAATCTTAGTTCAGATGGAGGAATTACACCAGCTATGTCATATGGACGCACTGGACAAATCGCTCCTTAGCTGCTATTGTTTGTAAGTGTTTCTTTTATAGTTTTCATTGAACTCTCTAGTATGTGTATATAGTACATAGTATTCTTACACACATACTTATGGATCGACTCGATATTTTACAGGTATCAGATGACTCAGCTTAGAGATAAACATGACAATTCTGTTGGTTTTGTTGATCTATATGTTGTTTTCAAGGCTCCAAACCCTTCAGCGACTTGGAGCAATGAGTCGTGTATGAATCTCATGAGGTTCTTCGTGAACCAAAAAGATAGAGAAATAATTCTCTTCCCATACAACTTTAAGTGTGTGAGACATATATAGTTAATAATAAGTATATGTGCACATTTTATTTTACTTAACCCTAGTAATATATATATATATATGAATCATGTGTATGAACAGCTATCACTGGATACTGATGGTCATCGATCTCAAACACAGCAATGTGTTAATCTATGACTCGTTGAGCAAACTGCAAGAAGATTACCAAGTGAACACATCTTGGCCCCTAGAGGTTTCGGTGATTGGATGAAACACAAGATTATTGTGACTAACGTATGTTTTGCAGAAACAGGGATGAGTTAGGTCATGGTAATGGCGACGATATGAGCATATGGAGTTCATGTCCCCTGGCGATGGATATCGTTTCGGTTTTCAAAGGATGGATGACGCAGACGGTGGTAGACTAGGCTAAGTGTCATATGGTGTTGGAGGACACCTAGGTAGTCTTAGGTCTTTGTTTTTCCTTTGGCCGTACTATAAAGGGGAGCGTGAATCAGTAGCTTGACCTAGATGAGTCTATTGAGGTAGGTGTGGTGCACACTTGTTATTTCATAGCCCTAGGTAGCTCAGAGAGATGCCTTGAGTCGAGAGGATCAATAGTTGTTTTGGCCGCGTCGCGATCCGAGTTAAGTCTGCCCTGGTTATGGGCATCGGACGCTGGCCAGGTGGGCATCGGACGCGTCCGATGCTCACCCCGACTAGGGTTTAGTCTGGTGTGTGGCATCGGACGTGCCGATGTGTTCACATCGGACGCGCCTATGCCACTGTTCACGTGGGTGTGAACTGAAGGCCGCATCGGACGCTGGCATCGGACGCTGAAGGCCAGCGTCCGATGGCCATGCAGAGAGGTTCCAGAGAGGGTAAATCCACATCGGACGCGTCCGATGTGGTGGCATCGGACGCTGCCCAGCATCCGATGTCCCTTTAAACAGTCTGACAACAAGGTACAGTAGACCGTTGGACGAGGTCATCAGAGTGTCCGATGCTAGGCATCGGCGCGTCCGATGCCCCCGCAGAATGCCTGTCTTGTGCTGTTTTTGGATGGCCGGTTGGGGGAGTATATATACTTCCTTACCTCCATCCATTTGTGTGTTCTTGCCACTTCCATCTGCTGAGAGACTCATTGTGAGAGTGAGATAGTGCAAGAGCCCTAGAGAGGTTGAGTGATTTGCTAATTGTGAGAATTAGACACCTCCTAGTGATAATTGAGTAGCAAGTGTGCATCCATCCATCTCTTTTCCCTTGTGTTGGTCAAGTGAGAGTTCTAGCTTGTTACTCTTGGTGATCGGCATCACCTAGACGGCTTGGTGGCGATCGTGAAGCATGGAGAGCATCTGGTGGCATTGTGGATGACCCAAGCAAGCTTGTGACCGGTAGTGAGCGATTCATCGGGCCGGAGCGGCGAAGAATCAGCTCATAGTGAGCACTTGATCCTTGCGCGGATCAAGGGGGAGCGATACCCTTGCGCGGGTGCTCCAACAAGGACTAGGGGGGTGTGCCGACACCTCGATACCTCGGCAAAAAGATCGTCTTGTCATCTCTACTCCCTTACTTACGCATTTACTTTCAAGCAATTCAATTACGCATTACACTTGTTGTTCATTCACTATTGAATTGCTTTGCTTGAGTAGGAGTGGCATAGACTTGGTCTTTTGTGTGGTAGAATAAAGAGAAACACACTTCCAGGCACTAGGGGGTTAATTGAGGCTTGATAGGTTTTATTCTTGCAACAAGTTTTAGAAAAGCCCAATTCACCCCCCTCTTGGGCATCTTGATCCTTTCAATTGGTATCGGAGCCTCGTGCTCTCGATTTAGGCTTAACCGCCTAGAGTTAAGATGTCCAGAGGTGATGGACCACCTCCCATGTTTGAGGGAGACGACTTTCCATATTGGAAAATCCGTATGGAGTCGTACCTAGAAGCGGTTGATGTGTGAAATGCCGCGATGCCGCCATAATGGGCTTTGCCAAGCCCAAGGAAGGCACAAGCCTCACTCCTAATGAGGAGGAAAATGATAAATGGAATGCAAAGGCCAAAAACATTCTTTTTAGAGGCATTTGCAAAGATGTGTTCAACCGTGTTCGGAACCACAAAAGTGCCCATGATCTATGGGAAAACATTTGTGCGCTTCATGAGGGAACCAAGAGTGAGCGTGAGGAACGCTATCATTTAGTTATGCAAAAGCTTCACTCTTTTGATATGCATGCTAATGAAAGTGCAAATGAAATGTACTCACGGTTGAATGTTCTTGTAGAAGAGCTAAATGGACTTGGCCTCACACAAATGCAACCATCTGATGTTGTGAGGAAGATTCTTTGTGTCCTTCCAATTGAGAAGTATGGACACATTGTGACGGTGCTACATCAAGGCGATCTTTCCACCGCTACACCAACCAAAATTTTGGGAAGGATTAATGGGCATGAGATGTACATGCACATCACACCAAGTGGTGGCTCTTCCACCGACAAGAAGAACTTGGCCTTCAAAGCTAGCCATGACACGAAGGGCAAGTCCAAGGCTATTGTGGTGCATCATGAGAGCTCAAGTGATGAAGATGATTCCAACATTGCTCTCATGGTGAGAAGGACCACCAAGATGTTGAAGAAGCTTCACAAGAATGGAGTCAACTTTGACTTAAGAAAGAAGAAATTCTTCACAAGTAGCAAGAGGAGGCCAATCTCCGAAATGGATTGCTACAATTGCGGTGACCTTGGCCATCTTGCTCATCACTGCACCAAGCCCAAGAAAGAGAGCTACAAGAACAAGAATAAGGGCAAGAAGTATGACTCATCAAGTGAAGATGAGAAGAAGGATGAAAAGCCTTACTACAAGAAGGATGGCAAGAAGAAGAAGCAATACCACAAGAAAGGTGGGAAGGCTTACATTGTTGGTGATTGGCTCACCGACATTGACTCCTCTGGTGGCTCATCAAATGAAGATAGTGATGATGAAAAGGAGAAGGTGGTCGCTCTAGTCATTGGCTCCTCTACACCACCACCCCCATCGTCGCCATCATGATCTACACACCTATGCCTTATGGCCAAGGGTGACCGGAAGGTACAAAACGATGATGACTCTAGTGATAGTGATAGTGATGGTGAATTTGAGGCTCCTACTTATGATGAACTTGTCAAATTGCAAAATGACTACTCTAAAATCATAAGAAAGACTAGAGCTAAAAATGAAAGACTTGTTCATGACAATGAAGCTCTTGTTGAAAAGTATAACAATGCTACACATGCTAGTGATGAACTAAAAGATGAACTTGCTACTATGTCATCATCTATCAAGGAGCTCAAGTCCTCTAACAAGGAGCTCAAAGCTAAAAATGAAAAACTTGATAAGATGCATAGTGACTTTACCATTAGTTATGCTTTGCTTAAAGAATAATACACTCAAGTGAAAATTGATTATGATACCCTCACCGTTGCTTATGATATGCTTTCACATAAGACACTTGATGCTCCTAACCTTGTTGTTAAGTGTGACATAGCAACATCTTGTGAGGACTTGGTTAGTGAGCATGATGAGCAAAGAGCTAGTGGCAAGGGCAAGAATGTGGTTGTGGCCGATCACTATGATGATTATATCAAGATCAAGAATGAGAATGCAAAGCTCAAGGTTGATCTAGAGAAGCTTGCAACCACAAAGCAAGTCATTGTTGAGACCCAAAATGATGAGTATAGCATGACACTTGAGCTTGACATGCTAAAAGAAGAGAACAAGAGATTGAAGATGGAGAGAGACTACAAGATGACACCATCTCAATTAGAGCTCCAACAAGAGAATGATAAGCTCAAGAAAGAGAAAGTGCACCTCACCATCGGGTTGAAGAAATTCACCAAGGGGCAATGTCTTCAAAGTGAGCTACTCATGAACACCGTGATGAAGACAAATAGAAATGGTATTGGCTTCCTTGAAGAGAAGATGAAGCAACGCAAAAGCATCACAAGGCCAAAGAAGAAGAAAATTGGAAGATGCTATGAGTGTGGAAAGGAAGGTCACTTTGCTCATGATTGTGAAGAGCCTAAACCCACTCCCTTGCCCAAGCATGCTAGGCCCTTTGCTTTCAATGCTCACTACATGCTTAGACAAGACTCTAGTGGCAAGATGAAAGTTATGTTCATGGGGCCTCCTAACAAGAATATGCCAAAGCAAATTTGGGTTGTAAAGTCACTAGTAGAGAAGGTTAAGGGACCTCAACAAGTTTGGGTCCCAAAAGCTCAAGCTTGATTTCTTGTGTGTGTAGGTGAACTACAAGACCAGTGGATCTCATTGGGTGATTGATAGTGGTTGCACACAACATATGACCAGTGATCCCCGGATGTTCACCTCACTTGAAGAAATGTCAATGACCAAGAAAAGATTACATTTGGTGACAACTCAAAGGGCAATGTCAAGGGATTGGGCAAAGTGGTTATATCAAATGACCATTCCATCTCCAACGTGCTTCTAGTTGCATCATTGAGCTTCAACTTGCTATTCGTTGGGCAACTATGTGACCTTGGCTTTCAATGTTGGTTCACCGACAAGGAAGTGGTTGTGACCAAGAAAGATGATACACAAGTGATATTCAAAGGCTTTAGATACAACAATCTCTATCTAGTGGATTTCACCTCCGAAGATGCCAACTTGAAGACATGTTTGTTCACTAAGCAATCACATGGTTGGCTATGGCATAGAAGATTGGCTCATGTTGGAATGAACACTCTCAACAAGCTATTGAAGAAGGATTTGGTTAGGGGCTTGAAGGATGTCAAATTTGAGAAGGACAAATTGTGTAGTGCATGTCAAGCCGGCAAGCAAGTTGCAAACACTCATCCAACCAAAGCCTTTGTGTCAACATCAAGAGAGCTAGAGTTACTACACATGGATCTATTTGGACCAACAACATATGCTAGTTTGGGTGGAAATCTCTATTGCCTAGTGATTGTTGATGACTACTCTAGATACACTTGGGTATTCTTTCTTCATGACAAATCCGAAGCAACCCCTTCATTCAAGAAGTTTGCCAAGAGAGCCCAAAAATGAGTTTGACTTGAAGATCAAGAAGATAAGAAGTGACAATGGAAGAGAGTTCAACAACACCCACATTGAGCAATATTGTGATGAAGTTGGGATCAAGCATGAAGTTTCCGCAACCTACACACCACAACAAAATGGGGTAGTTGAGAGGAAGAATCGAACACTAATCACCCTAGCAAGGACAATGCTAGATGAGTACACTACACCAGAAAGATTTTGGGCGGAAGCAATCAACACCGCTTGCTATGCATCAAACTGATTGTTCCCCCATCGTCTCCTTGGCAAGACCCCCTATGAGCTACTCAACAACAAGAAGCCGGATATATCATTCTTTAGAGTGTTTGGGTGCAAATGCTACATCTACAAGAAGCGCCAACACCTAGGGAAGTTTCAACGTCTATGTGATATTGGTTTTCTTGTTGGTTACTCATTGAAGTCCAAAGCATATCGAGTATTCAACCATGCCACCGGGATGGTAGACGAAACATATGATGTGGAATTCGATGAATCTAATGGCTCTCAAGGAGAGCATGAGAATCTTGATGATGTAGGTGATGAACCATTGAGGGAAGCCATGAAGAACATGCCGGTTGGAGCCATCAAGCCTAAAGATGATGATGATGATGTGCAAGTCATTGACAAGCCATCCTCATCCAATGTACCACATGTTGATGACAAAGATGGGAGGGATCCATTTGAAGATACTCATGTCTCCCATGATCAAATGGTGGTACAAGCTCAAGATGTTGATGCTCCACAAGCGGCTCCTCAAGTGGTTGATCAAAGGACTACTCCTCTACTACAAGCTCATCCTCAAGAACTCATCATAGGGAGTCCAACAAGGGGAGTAATGACTCGATCTCAAAAACTTGCTTTATTTATTGAACATCACTCCTTTGTGTCTCCTGTTGAGCCTACCATTGTAGATGAAGCTCTAGGTGATCCGGATTGGGTGAATGCTATGCATGAAGAATTAAACAACTTCACCCGCAACCAAGTTTGGACACTTGAAGAGCGACCCAAAGGCGCAAGAGTCATTGGAACAAAATGGGTGTTTAGGAACAAGCAAGACGATCAAGGCAAGGTTGTTAGAAACAAGGCAAGGCTAGTGGCAAAGGGGTTCTCTCAAGTTGAAGGTTTAGATTTTGGAGAGACCTTTGCACCGGTTGCAAGACTCGAAGCCATTCGTATCCTCCTTGCATATGCATCACATCATGACATTAAATTATATCAAATGGATGTGAAAAGTGCATTTTTAAATGGCTTCATAAATGAACTAGTCTATGTTGATCAACCTCCCGGGTTTGAAGACCCTAGATATCCTAACCATGTTTATAGGTTGTCCAAGGCGCTATATGGGCTCAAGCAAGCCCCAAGAGCATGGTACGAGCGCCTCCAGGACTTCCTCATTGAGAAGGGCTTGACCATTGGGAAGGGCGACACCACACTATTCACCAAGAAGCTTGATGGAGATATCTTCATTTGTCAAGTCTACGTTGATGATATCATCTTCGAGTCAACAAATGAAGCCTATTGCAAGGAATTTGGTGACTTGATGTCGAAGGAGTTCAAAATGTCCATGATTGGAGAGCTCACATTCTTCCTAGGCTTTCAAGTCAAGCAATTGAAGGAGGGGACTTTCATATCTCAAGAGAAGTATACAAAAGACCTCCTCAAGCGCTTCAACATGGATGATTGCAAGCCTATCAAGACTCCAATGCCAACAAATGGACATCTCGACCTAGATGTGGGAGGTAACCCGGTTGACAAAACTCTCTACCGTTCTATGATTGGTAGCTTGTTATATTTGACCGCATCTAGGCCCGACATCATGTTTAGTGTGTGCATGTGTGCTTGCTTTCAAGCCGATCCTACGGAATCACATCTCATAGCGGTGAAGAGAATCCTTAGGTACCTAAAGCACACCCCAAGCATTGGCCTTTGGTATCCCAAAGGAGCTAACTTCCAACTCATTGGGTATTCCGATTCGGATTACGCGGGTTGCAAAGTAGATAGAAAAAGCACATCCGGAGGGTGCCATTTGCTTGGGAGATCACTAGTTTCATGGAGTTCGAAGAAGCAAAATAGTGTGGTCTTGTCTACCGTCGAGGCGGAATACATAGCCGCGGGTGCTTGTTGTGCACAAATCCTTTACATGAAACAAACCCTTTTAGACTATGGTGTAGTTCTAGAAAGGGTACCTTTGTTTTGTGACAATGAGAGCGCGGTTAAGCTTGCTAACAACCCGGTTCAACACTCTCGCACAAAGCACATAGATATTCGCCATCACTTTCTTAGAGACCATGTTTCAAAGAAAGACATATCCTTAGAGGGAGTTAGAACCGAAGATCAATTGGAGGATATCTTCACAAAACCCCTAGATGAAAACACTCTTTGTAGATTGTGAAGTGAGCTTAATGTGTGTTGACACTTCTTAATGCAATTGCTCATAATAAACTTTAATGAACTGATTCTAGCAAAAGCCTTCAGAAGTGTACAGGACACTCCTAGCATCACTTAATGTCAAGTTGTCATCCCCAACATGATACTAGAAATGTAAATTATATGTGACACTAGCTCAAAAGATATAAACAAATATTTATCCGCAAGCGCACAGATAAATATACCTGTTGTAGCAGCATTTCACCTAGGTTATCTAGGTATCGTTATTTATATTTCACCGAAGATAGTAACGAAGCTGGGAACTAGTAATTAAATATGTATCAAAGATAGCAGAGATTATTCATTCATTCATTCATTCACTACTCAAATGTCTAAACAGGGGTAAGACAAGGTAAAGATAAATAATGATGATAATGACAACAACGGGAATTCTAGAGATAGAGCGAACTACATAGATCAAGCAAAGAGTCAGGTGATTAATTAAGAGATTCGAATCCTAAGTTACTTCATATTTATTAAGCCTAGTGAAGACTCTAGTTAATATACAATCATTTATAGCCAATCAATCTATCATCCATGATCAAGGGACATTAATAAATTAGAATCAAGAACAAAGTAATGAATTCTAACTTGCAACCGCGTCCTACTAAGGTCTACACTCGGAGGGAGGACTACAAAGGACTCAACAGGACTGTCACTCCTGCGATCTACCTCTCGACCCAGAGCATAGGATTTATTCACAGGTAAACGTAGCCTAAACACCATGTTTACACCAGTTTGACCAATTAACTCTATCCGGAATAAAGCTAAGTACTTTACGAACATGATCATAAACTCTATCATAATCAGATCTATATTAAATATATAACTAGAATAAACTCCAAAACTGAATAAACTGAAATATATTAAAGTAGCATAAATTCGAATAAAGATACAAATTACCAAGTCTTCGACAATGATCCGGAGACTCAGACGAAGCTTCCAGCCGGATATGCCGACGAAGTTGCCTGCCTCTACTTGAATCTAAGTAGACTAAACTCTAATCTTGATGTAGAGCTCTAACTCTTCTCTCTAGAAACCCTAATTTCTGTCTTGTCTTCTGATCTTGATCTGTCTCGTTGTGAAGGAGGGGGGATTAGGGGTCTGTTTATATAGCCCTGGGCGATGAATCGTGATCGTTGGATTAAACCGACTTGGGGTACGGTCGAGATTGATCCTGGAGGTCGGTGGAAGTAGCTTGCAGAAGACGGAGGCGAGGGGCTACCCTAGCCGACCGACCAGTGGGCCCTGTGGGACCAGTCAGTCCCACAGGTCAGCCTCCTGTGGTGCCTCTTCTCGTGGTGTCTTGTGGTGTCTCGTGGAGTCTTCTAGCGATAACCCAACGTGGCGGTGAAGAAATTTGCGTCGGGTTCCTTCTTGGAGAAGTAATATGGTTGGTTTCCCTGTTTAATCCCTGGAAAATATAGAATCACCAAAACTTGTGGAATTTATTAGTTTAAACCTCCTATTTCTAAGTTGGCAATCCTTTTTGACATTTACTCAAGTCTTGTTGACAGTAAATAATGATAGTTTATAGGTGTCAACAAACTCCCCCAAGCTAAACTTTTGCTAGTCCCTTAGCAAACATCGGGTTCTGAGAGTGAAACACAAGCCTTCAACTGAAATCTTCCTTGAAAAGAATTTGAAAATTTGTTTTACATGTTCCTTTCACCAATCTTTTACCTTAGTTTAGAATAATTGAAAGTTAGAAGCAATCAAGTCAAGCACTATGTCTCAGAGAACTCCTGTATGACATTTTTCAAATTGTATATATATTAAGATTAAAAACATACCTTACTAAGTCGAAGTTCTAAGCTTAGGGAGAGAAATGTCATACTCTTAGATCAAGTATTTTTTAACCTTTTGGAATTGTCAACTCTTACTGGCATATTGTAATTAGAGGAACCATGGGCTATCATTCTTTTTTTTTCTTTCATATTTTTATCACACATTTTTCTTTTCTGAGGTAGTCGGACACTTGTCCCTTTTTCTTTCCTCCTTATCATAATTTTGCATAGCCCATGCCTCTAACACAATACTACTTCGGAAGAGTGAATCTTTTAAATTTATAGAAGCTTGATCTTTAGAGCATGAAAAACCTCTCTACCATAGCTAAAAACTTAAACAGAGCAGGCAGCCTCAAAGTATGAATCATTTATTATCAGGCTTTAGTTATTATGCCATACAGGTTCTCATCATATGTTTGAAGTTTTCAAGATTAAAATTTCGGAGATTCATTGAAACTAAGAACAAGATAAATAGCAGCTTAAACTTTTTCATCTCTAATTTCTAAACTATCCAAACTTTGGTTAAGATCAATGTTTTGAGATTTTTCCATTAAGAATTTGAAAGGAATTGTTATGCAGTTGAGGCCATGTAAAGCAGCTCTCTCTTCTTCTCTCTCTTTTTTATATATTCTACATCAAGATTATTTTATTTAAATGCTAAACAAATATTAACTAACAATACTAAACATAAAATAAAAGAGGGGTATAGCATACTTACCTCGGGACTAGGGGGTCCTCCCCCAAGCTAGTTTTATTCGTACGGTGGTGGCGGCTGAGGTGGATTGATTCCCATCTGCCTGAAGAGGTAGCAGAAATTCTGGTTTGTCTGAGCGCCTTGATGATGTATTTCTTCAAGAGTGCGGCGCATATCTTCTTGTCCCGTCTCAAGATGAGTAAGACGAGTGTCGATGCCCTGAAAGTAGGGGTCTCTGTGGTACGGGAATTGGTGGTGTGGCTGGTATTCTGGGTAACCATGGGTGGCATGGTAAGAGTATGGATGATGAGTGGCGTCATGAACACCTCTCCCAAAGAAAGACATTCGTCCTCCCTGGAAGTCATACATCGTATCCTCTTCGCGACATGGTGGAGTGTAGTTGCAAAAATTTCCTTGCCCCCATGAATCTTGTGGTGTATGTGGCTCATAAGTAGTAGTATCTTCCCAGGCTTGATGGTGTGATGAAGATGGTTCAGCTCATTCGAATCCTTGATAGTTAGTAAAAGCTAGTCCAGCTGGTGTAGCATCTTCTCCTTGATATCTTGGGGCAGCATTTCTAGTGAATCTTGCGGAGGGGCTTCTTCCTACTCCCACCCCAGGTCTCTGCAGGTTAAGCAAAAAGGTTTCCACGACATACAGACCAAGTGATCTGTTTGGCAACTCATATTCATTCGTATATCCTTTATATTGCATATAGAGTTTGTTATTTCTCTTTTTAATAAGATGTGCTTGGCTAAAAAAATAGAAACCTATGACTGGTCGTGGAGTGGAGATGTAAATGATATTTCCATTTAAGCTTAGATTTCCAGCAAGACGAGTAACCCAAGAAGTGATGGATACAGGGCCTTGTAGAGTGTGAATATAAGGCCAATATTCTACCAGAAGTTTTACAGGTGAAATTTTAGTTTTCTTAACCATAGCATACATAATCTTTAACTCCTCAGTTCTAACAATACAATCTTCTTGCCTAGGAAAGAGAGTAAATAAAGCCTAGCCACTTATGCATCACCCTTAATGTGGGGTTGTGTATATCATTGGTGCAAGGGTGATGGTCTGTTCTTTTACCAGTGATGTCCTCCCAAAAGCTATTTCTGTCAAAGTTTCTTAAGGCAACATCTAAATCTACTGTGCAGGTTTCAGGGAAACCCAGATTTAGGCTGAACTGCTTCCAAGTGAGAGTGAAAGGTTCATTGTACAGCCTAAAATAAACATACGTGTCATCCGAAGAAAGAGTGCAAAGAAATTCTAGAGTGAGCAATCTACAACCTTCTTCGGAGAGCTCCCAAGTGTTCTCCCATCCAATGTTATGAAAAACTAGATCGAACTCAGAGTCCATACCTGTGTCCCGAATAAATCGTGAATCGAAGGTGGGAGTATGGGTATACTCTTTATCGCGGTAATGCCTGAATAGGTCCTTCTCGTAGGCTGTTTGGAGCTTGATGTGCCTTTCATGAAGAAGATCATGTGGCTCGGACCGGCTTGTGGTAGAGGATCGAGGCAGAGATGACGTATCCATGTCCGAGCCTCCTTGTGATGAGCCAGCTTTTGAACGGCTTCTCGTTGATTGGAAAATGAGCGTGTTCTTCGGCTTTCTTAAGAAGTGGCTCATCTTTGCTGCAAAAACAAGAGAACACACAAACAAAACTAGTGGAACAAGTGAGGGTTAGAGGAAATAAATGTCAGAGAGTTAGCGGTCCAAAAGTTAGTAGTCCAGGAGTTAGTCGTTCAAGTTGATAATTTTATTTCAACTTCTCCTAGTTTATTAACTATTTGGGTAGCACTTCCCCTCTCTTGATGATTTTTCTTGCTTGCTCCCACTATTCCTAGCTAGAGCTTTCAAAGCTTCCTCCTCTCTACTCTTATATCTTCTCTCACTCAGAAACTATCAAAATGAAGAGCTAAGCAAACTCGAAATTGGAATTCTGAATTTCAAAGTGAGGTTGGTGTTTCTGAAGAGTGGAGTGTGTGAGGAGTGTGAAGAGTGCTTGCCAATTTATAGGGGGAGAAGGGGATGGGCGGTCGGTCTAGTGGTGGGACCGACCGGTCCCCTGTGGGGCCCACTTTCTTCCACCTTGCTCCCTTACCTACCTTGCTCAATTTCCCACACTTTGGAGTATATGCCGACGGTTGCATGTGGTGGTAGGTGGGATGAGTGGTTGTGAGTGCATGTGATGATATGAAATAAAATGATGTGGGTCCCAGGTGTCTGTGGGTCCGTATACCTCCCGTATTTGTACAATGCAAGTATAAAGGAAATTTCTTTTATGAAACTATAGAAAATGAGGATTCTAATGATGAAATTCTTATATATTTTTGTTGCCGTAGTAAATAATACTTACGGGATTCGTAAATATTAATTACGTGGGGCTGATTTTTAGGATGCAAAAATAAATTTTTATTTTATTATTATTTTTTCTATGCATGAAATAAATATGAAGGTGCAGAAAGTAAATACTGATAACTACCGAGTTACCTCCGGCGAAGGTTCGTGGTTTAAAGTCCACCGAATTAGACTCTTCAGTCTTCTTCACTCTTCTTAATGGTCTCTACTAGAGTTGAGCATTGTTCGGGCCGTGGTTTGAATGAGAACCTTCTTCCTTTCCACTTATGGTGAATTTGATTTCTCCAGCTCCGACATCAATATGGGCCTTAGCGGTGCTCAAAAATGGTCTTCCGAGAATGAGTGATACTTTTGAATCTGGGTGCATTTCTAGTACCACAAAGTCTACTGGTACAAAGAACTCTCTAATCTTGACTGGGATGTTCTCAGCAATTCCTATGGGGTATCTGAGTGATTGATCAGCTAGCTGAAGACACATTGGTGTTGACACAAGTGCTGAATGGTTGAGCTTATAATAGACTGATGCGGGCATCACACTAACACTTGCTCCAAGATCACACAGTGCATTGCTAAACTGTTGATTTCCAATTGAACATTCAATAGTGGGGTATCCTGGATCCTTCTTCTTTTCTGGTATTTGATTGAGGATGGCCGCACTGCATTCTTCTGTTAGCTCGATTACTTCAGTAGTTGGTAGTGGTCGTTTGTTGTTAAGTATATCCCTCACATACTTGGCATAAGTAGGTACCTGTAATGCATCTAGCAGAGGAATATTGATATATAGCTTCTGAATTACTTCAACAAACTTACTGAACTGTGCATCTAGCTTTGTATTTCGATTCCTGCGTGGGAATGGTAGAATGTTGGTGTCTTGAAAGTCTATCGGTCTTTCTTCATTTTGCACTTGAGTTTCTTGAACTTCATCATCTCTTTCTTCTGCCCTTGGAGGTGTTACTGGTGCTGTCTGTCTTCTTTGTGCTCCTTCTGGGTATGACGGATCTCGAGTGGTCCTCCCATGTCTAGTGGTGATCCCCTTGATCTGCTCATGGTTAGTGGTAACAGGCGAAACAGCAACCAACTGTGATATTCGGGTTTCTATTCTCTTATTATAATTGAGTTGGTCTTTAATGGCAGAAGAAAATTCATCCATTTTAGCATTTATGTTTTCAAGAGTTTTATCATTTAAAGCAAGTTTTCTAGTAATATTATCATTTATCCTGGCTTATTCTAAAATTAAATCTCTTAAAGTAGGTTGCTTAGAATTGGAAGAACTGAAATCACTGATATACTTATCTGGGTTGGAAGGTTGTTGTTGACGCAATCCTTGCTTGCGTAGAGTGGTAGAGTTTTTGATGATGTTAGCTTCTTCTTGATCTTCGGGAAATTCTATTCCCAAATACTCTCCACTTCTAGTTTGAGCATCAAATGCATCTTGAATAGCTTGACGTTCTTCCTTGTAGTTGGCTCTCTGAATGAGTCGATCCATAAGTACATCCATCTTTGTTGATAGTGCACACACTTCTTCTGGAACTTCTTCAATTTGGTTACAGCGTTGAGTAGTAACTTGTTTCCAGCTTTGGTTCTCAGCTATCTTATCCATTAGACATTCTGCTTTTCCAAAAGTGAGCGACATAAATGATCCTTCAGCAGTAGCATCAAGTTGCTCTCCTACTCTTGGTAATAATCCATGATAAAACAGTTGCATGAGCAATTCGTCCCTTATTCCATGATGTGGGCATCTTAAGATTTGTTCCTGAAAACGCTCCCATGTTTCTGGAATGGTTTCTCCTTTTTGTTGCTGAAAGTTGTAAATCTTTCCCCTTAAGATATTGACTTTACTAATTGGGAAAAATCTTGATAGAAAGGTCTCTAAACACTTCTCCCATGTCTTGATGTTGTCCATGTTTGAATAGAACCACTGCTTCGCTTTTCCTCTCAGTGAGAAGGGAAAAAGACGAAGAAGTACAATGTCCTGGGGAACGTCCTTGATGATGATGGTGCTTCCAATCTCCAAGAAATCTTGTAGATGAGTAGTTGCATCTTCTTCTTCCTTTCCACCAAATGTAGTAGCTTGCACCATGTTAATAAGACTTGGCTT
This sequence comes from Coix lacryma-jobi var. lacryma-jobi, assembly GCA_009763385.1. Taxonomy (NCBI): domain Eukaryota; kingdom Viridiplantae; phylum Streptophyta; class Magnoliopsida; order Poales; family Poaceae; genus Coix; species Coix lacryma-jobi. The sequence continues at coordinate 77,964,456 of CM019830.1, read as the reverse complement.
GAGTTCGAACTCAAGGTTGTTCGTCTGGAGTGTAGGTCCGATGCGAATGTTCCTGACACTTGGAGTAGAGAACTCCAGCAGAGTCTTGTTGGCCATGGTTTGACTTCTGATATAGATCTTTCACACGATCAAGTTGATTTCTGATTAGAAAGTGATGTATTACAACTGAATCCTGTGTTACCCTATATATGATATAAACAAAGAAAGGCAAGGGTAAGCCTGCCAAGACAGAGTTACAAATGAATGAATGAATAATCTCCTTTGTTAAATTTCTAATAAGCTTTGTTTAGTTCCCGGTGGCTTCCGTTACTTAGATAGATATCCCCGGCAACGGCGCCAGAAATGCTTGTTGACACTTCTTAATGCAATTGCTCATAATAAACTTTAATGAACTGATTCTAGCAAAAGCCTTCAGAAGTGTACAGGACACTCCTAGCATCACTTAATGTCAAGTTGTCATCCCCAACATGATACTAGAAATGTAAATTATATGTGACACTAGCTCAAAAGATATAAACAAATATTTATCCGCAAGCGCACAGATAAATATACCTGTTGTAGCAGCATTTCACCTAGGTTATCTAGGTATCGTTATTTATATTTCACCGAAGATAGTAACGAAGCTGGGAACTAGTAATTAAATATGTATCAAAGATTGCAGAGATTATTATTCATTCATTCATTCACTACTCAAATGTCTAAACAGGGGTAAGACAAGGTAAAGACAAATAATGATGATAATGATAACAACGGGAATTCTAGAGATAGAGGGAACTACATAGATCAAGCAGAGAGTCAGGTGATTAATTAAGAGATTCGAATCCTAAGTTACTTCATATTTATTAAGCCTAGTGAAGACTCTAGTTAATATACAATCATTTATAGCCAATCAATCTATCATCCATGATCAAGGGACATTACTAAATTAGAATCAAGAACAAAGTAATGAATTCTAACTTGCAACCGTGTCCTACTAAGGTCTACACTCGGAGGGAGGACTACAAAGGACTCAACAGGACTGTCACTCCTGCGATCTACCTCTCGACCCAGAGCATAGGATGTATTCGCAGGTAAACTTAGCCTAAATACCATGTTTACACCAGTTTGATCACTTAACTCTATCCGGAATAAAGCTAAGTACTTTACGAACATGATCATAAACTCTATCATAATCAGATCTATATTAGATATATAACTAGAATAAACTCCAAAACTGAATAAACTGAAATATATTAAAGTAGCATAAAGTCGAATAAAGATACAAATTACCAAGTCTTCGACAATGATCCGGAGACTCAGACGAAGCTTCCAGCCGGATATGCCGACGAAGTCGCCTGCCTCTACTTGAATCTAACTAGACTAAACTCTAATCTTGATGTAGAGCTCTAACTCTTCTCTCTAGAAACCCTAATTTCTGTCTTGTCTTCTGATCTTGATCTGTCTCGATGTGAAGGAGGGGGGGTCAGGGGTCTGTTTATATAGTCCTGGGCGATGAATCGTGATCGTTGGATTAAACCGACTTGGGGTACGGTCAAGATTGATCCTGGAGGTTGGTGGAAGTAGCTTGCAGAAGACGGAGGCGAGGGGCTACCCTGGCCGACCGACCAGTGGGCCCCGTGGGACCAGTCGGTCCCACAGGTCAGCCTCCCGTGGTGCCTCTTCTCGTGGTGTCTTGTGGTGTCTCGTGGAGTCTTCTAGCGATAACCCGACATGGCGGTGAAGAAATCTGCGTCGGGTTCCTTCTTGGAGAAGTAATATGGTCGGTTTCCCTGTTTAATCCCTGGAAAATATAGAATCACCAAAACTTGTGGAATTTATTAGTTTAAACCTCCTATTTCTAAGTTGGCAATCCTTTTTGACATTTACTCAAGTCTTGTTGACAGTAAATAATGATAGTTAATAGGTGTCAACAATGTGCTTGATCTAAGTAACTATGTCAAAAGGTGAAAGGGGGTTGTCATTGCATTGCATTGTATAATATGCCATGTTTAATTTATGCTATGCACATAGGCTTGTCAGACGTGGTTAAGATAACCGCCCTAAAAAGCGTGTGAAGAAGCTTACCCACGAACAAACTTGATAAGCAACCTAGATTCAAATTCCGTATTGCATTGCATATGCATGGTTGTTGCTTTGTCATTTCTTTTTGGTTAAGTTTTGAGCAACCGCTGTGTTCGTCCACCGCTAGGTGGAGCATTTGAGGCTCCTAATGGTTGAGACCCCTAGTTTTGGTGGCCACATGTTGTCTCCTCGGGTTTTATCGCTTATTTTCTCTAAAAATGATATGTAGCCTATGGTAAAATATTTATAAAATTGAGGGTTTATACGAGGATGCTCATACTAGGTTCCAACTGGTGTTTATTTGCCTCTTATTTGAGTTGGAACTTGGCTGGGAGAGGGAGCCGCAACAGAAATCTTCAAAACTGCTCAAAATGCGGCATCAGACGCTGCATCGGACGCTCCCCCAGCGTCCGATGCCCTACACTGTAGACAGCTCCGGCTGAAACAGTGTCAAGGTAGCGTCCGATGTATTCTCATCGGAGCGTCCGATGCTCCATCGGACGCTGCCCAGCATCTGATGCCGAGGCGTAAGACGCGTCCGATGCGCAATGAGCATTTCTGGAGCTCTCTGGACAGGCATCGGAGCGTCCGATGTTAACCCATCGGCACGTCCGATGCCCCTTTAAGCGGCATGGTCAGTTCTTCTAATGACATCTTGGACCCACGTGTCATCACTCGTCTTCGTCTACCTCTGGTCTGACCCCGAGCTCGTGCCGCCCCGAACCCTAACGCCCACCCTCCCGAGCCTTCACCGTCGGCCGACCTTGCTCCGCCGCGCTCTCGCTTGCTTTGCCGCGCCCTCACCGCCGGCCGCCGCAGTCTCCCCGTGCCCACACCCGCAAGCGCGCTCGCCGGAGTTTCGTGTCACCTCGCCGGAGCTCCTCGCCCGCGACCGCGCCCACTTCGCCGGAGCTCCCCAAGCCCCTTCCTCTCTCCAGTGACTACTTCCCCGGCTAGCAGACTTCCCACAGTGAGCACCACAGTTCACCTCTCCATCTCATGCCCTCCAGGTGTTCGCTAAAATGTCTACATAAACGTTCCACCCTGTTTTCACCTCGTTTTCACTCCAATCCTGTGCAGACTATCTTCGTGTGATACGTGGGTGCCCGAACGTTGTCTCTCCCCTCCTCTTGGTTCGGTTCGTCAGGTAGCGAAGCCTTTTCCTCTTCTTATCTACCTGCTTTGCTTCCATAGACCTTTCTCGCCTCTAGATTATATATTCTTATATACTCCCGTCTACTCTATGCAGCGAGTCCCTGTCACTCTCAGCTTGGCAATTGTTTGGCAGTGTCACTTATCCCGGGGCCAAGCCCGCGGGTAGGGATCGAGGCCAAGCCTCGCGAGTGATAGCGCAGCTGGTTGTCAGTGTCAGAGGGAGTTTTTTGTGTCAGTTTGGTTTATCAGCTTGGTTTCCGTGGCAGTTAGGTCTTTCAGCGACAGTCCAGAGCTCTTTCAGGGTCAGTTTCTTCATTCTTGTTAGCCATGCCGCGCTACAAGAACATCAATGGTGGCCCAGGGGACTCGCCTCCGCGTCCTCCCCCTTCCGATCAGCGACCTGGAAAGGGGAAGCTTATCACGTGCAGGAAGCACTCCAGGGACGAGCGCGAGGCAGCACAGGCTCAGGCAGTGGCAGACGCCGCAGAGCGTGCAGAGCGAGGTGGCAATACGGGCGGACTCAGAATTGAGGACCAGTTGTCCCCCGAGCAGCGCAGGGCAATTGAGGAGGTTGAGCATCACCATGGCTCGCCGACTGGCACGCTCATGGCTGCCGGTCGACGGTCCACGTTCACCTCGCCTGGAGTCGAGCCCGGGAGCTCAGGGCAGGGCCAGGCAGAGGCCGAGACAGCAGAGGCAGCAGAGGCAGAGGCTTCTGAGGCCGAGGCAGAGGAGGAGGTTCCTGAGGAGGTTCCCCGGCGCCGGTCCACGCGTCGCAGGACAGCGGTGCCACCTCGGCCCGATGTCCCTCTACGGGGAGCACGTGCTCCATCGAGGCGTGCGCCCCCGCTGATCCTGCGACTGGACCTCCGGGCGGCCACCTACTCGCAGATACAGGCACTCAGACTTGTGTCAGTAGACCAGTGGTTCGCCAGGGAGAGACAGGAGCAGGCAGGTCCAGACTTCTTCACTGTGCTCCAGGAGGACTTCTACCGCGGCTATAGGAATGCCAGGATTAGCCTTCGTTCTCAGCGTGTGTGCTCTCTGGAGGCTCTTGTGTCAGCGTTCGAGCAGCTCCGTCCCAGCCTCACTTACTTACCCGGCTTCTCAGACCTGTTGGGGCGGTCTGGCTCTTACATAGAGGACTGGGTGTTTCAGTTCTACGCGTCTCTTTGGGTACACCCAGACTGAGAGACCTTGGAGTTTGTTTTGGGGGAGAGCACTACCGGCTATTTGTGTCCGAGATCCGGGATTGGTTTGGACTCCGTCGCTCTCAGACCCGGATCCATGACTTGTGCTACGGTCAGACAGAGCCTCCGAGGCGCCCTCACGGCGGTGAGCAGCCACCTACAGACCTTGTGCGCCCTGCTTCCGGGAGCCCTTCGGGGAGGGTTCGAGCCGTGCGCCGAAGGATCTCACTCCTGCAGCCCGGATCCTCCACGAGGTGCTCCGGCGCACTCTGCTGCCCCGTGTTGGGTTCCGCGAGGCAATCTCCAGGCTTCAGCTATGGTTACGCACTTACTTGATTCAGCAGCGGGATTTTGACATCATGGATATGATTATCTGCGAGATGGAGGACACAGTGGCAGAGGGCATCAAGGCCCACAGGCAGCTTCCTTATGCTCACTGGATTTCGTATATCCTTTGGAAGGTCGCTGCCATTACAGGAGCCCGTCCAGCTGAGACACTCACCGGCTCCACGACCGTGTTCCCTATGTATAACATGAGTCAGCTACTGGGACATGGTCGGGACCGCAGGCAGGAGCAGCAGCCGTGGCAGGGGGCACCGTCCAGCTCACGACAGCGACCTGAGGTCCCTGAGTCCGCTCAGGAGCAGGATGAGGCAGTCCGGGCCCTCGCCGAGCAGGAACTTGCAGATTTAGAAGGTGAGGACACTTTCGTGGCCGACAACCCCACAGACAGCTCAGATGAGGACTACCATCTCATGCCCCGCTACCAGCCTAGAGCTCACGACACTGAGGCCGGGACGTCCAGCACCTCCGATCCAGCGCTTCTTGCTATACTCGCACGGATGGAGGAGCAGCAGCGGACAGTCACTCAGGACATCCAGCGGCTCACCCAGGAGCAGCAGAGGTTGGCCTAGGCACAGGCCCTCGCACAGCAGCAGGCACAGGAGAGGTCTGATGCACTCCAGTGCCTGATGATGGCTTTACAGCAGCAGACGTTGAGCTTCATGGAGATACTAGCCAGCGGACCTCCCCAGTGGCAGTGGCAGCAGCCTCCCCCACAGCAGCAGCTTCAGTGGCAGCCACCTGTCCCTCCTCAGCCGCAGTTCGGACAGCGGCCTCTGTTTCCGCAGCCACTCACGGGCCCCAGCTTCTCTTAGTACACGAGCTTCACCTCTCCTCCAGGCGGGCCCCGCTCTTCAGTCCGCTGTGGACAGGCTTCACCCCTAGGCCGACAGAGTCTCTCTTCGCTACGACGACTTCTGTGACTCGAGCTCACTGGGTTTCCTACTCCAGATCTTCCGAACCCAGTTCAGACGTCGACGGCTCCTATGACCTCCACCACAGAGACCCTCCCGAGCTCAGTCGCTTCTTCAGAGCAGACAGAGCCTGTCCAGTCCGAGACGACCACGTCCGTGCAGCCTGAGTTGTCAGCTATTCCTGAACTTCCGCAGTCCGATACTCAGGTTGACACAGTTACCATGACTGCGACAGCTTCAGAGCAGGCAGAGCAGACCGAGCAGGCCCAGCAGCCAGAGCCGTCAGAGCCGACCCGGACCGCATCACCTACACTTCCAGCTACACAGGGTCAGCAGGCTACCGGCACCACCTCTTTCGACTCCGAGGAGTACCTCCAGCAGTTTGAGTTCTCTCAGCGTACTCCGGAGACGGCTCCTGACTCATCTGCACCACCTCCGCCCTCCGACGCGTAGTTTGGCGCTTGAAGCCAAAGGGGGAGAGTGGATGAGTATAGTGATAGGGGGAGCGATGTGAGAGGGTTTTGCGTCTTATGCTGTGTTATGTTCACATACGCTCTTTACTTATCGCATCTTTTGTGCATGTTTATGTTACATACTTATGCTATGGACCTTTATGACATGTATGTGCTCACTATGTTATCATATATGACATGTCATTTCGTTTCGCTCATTTACTTGCGCTTAATTCTCACTTGATTATGTACATGAGCTCTTTTACTCTTGCATGTGTTTTTCACTCTAACTTGTTGAGTGCAGGATGATGGCATGACATGTTTGAACTTGCCCCTAATCATTTTCTCTTATTCATTGCAAGTTTATACATGTCATGATTTAAAAACCTCTTCTCTCTATACTCAATCTCGTGTTGTCATCAATCACCAAAAAGGGGGAGATTGAACGCATCTTGGCCCCTAGAGGTTTCGGTGATTGGATGAAACACAAGATTCCTGTGACTAACTTATGTTTTGCAGAAAAAGGGATGAGTTAGGTCACGGTAATGGCGACGATACGGGCATATGGAGTTCATGTCCCCTGGCGATGGATATCGTTTTGATTTTCAAAGGATGGACGACGAAGACGGTGGTAGACTAGGCTAAGTGTCATATGGTGTTGGAGGACACTCAGGTAGTCTTAGGTCTTTGTTTTTCCTTTGGCCGTACTATAAAGGGGAGCGTGAATTAGTAGCTTGACCTAGATGAGTCTATTGAGGTAGGTGTGGTGCACACTTGTTATTTCATAGCCCTAGGTAGCTCAGAGAGATGCCTTGAGTCGAGAGGATCAATAGTCATTTTGGCCGCGTCGCGATCCGAGTTAAGTCTGCCCTAGTTATGGGCATCGGACGCTGGCCAGGTGGGCATCGGATGCGTCCGATGCTCACCTCGACTAGGGTTTAGTCTGGTGCGTGGCATCGGACGCGCCGATGTGTTCACATCGGACGCGCCCATGCCACTGTTCATGTGGGTGTGAACTGAAGGCCGCATCGGACGCTGGCATCGGACGCTGAAGGCCAGCGTCCGATGGCCATGCAGAGAGGTTCCAGAGAGGGTAAATCCACATCGGACGCGTCTGATGTGGTGGCATCGGACGCAACCCAGCGTCCGATGTCCCTTTAAACAGTCTGACAACAAGGTACAGTAGACCGTTGGACGAGGTCATCGGAGCGTCCGATGCTAGGCATCGGCGCGTCTGATGCCCCCGCAGAATGCCTGTCTTGTGCTGTTTTTGGATGGCCGGTTGGGGGAGTATATATACTTCCTTACCTCCATCCATTTGTGTGTTCTTGCCACTTCCATCTGCTGAGAGACTCATTGTGAGAGTGAGATAGTGCAAGAGCCCTAGAGAGGTTGAGTGATTTGCTAATTGTGAGAATTAGACACCTCCTAGTGAGAATTGAGTAGCAAGTGTGCATCCATCCATCTCTTTGACCTTGTGTTGGTCAAGTGAGAGTTCTAGCTTGTTACTCTTGGTGATCGGCATCACCTAGACGGCTTGGTGGCGATCGTGAAGCTTGGAGAGCATCCAGTGGCATTGTGGATGACCCAAGCAAGCTTGTGACCGGTAGTGAGTGATTCATCGGGCCGGAGCGACGAAGAATCAGCTCATAGTGAGCACTTGATCCTTGCGCGGATCAAGGGGGAGCGATACCCTTGTGCGGGTGCTCCAACGAGGACTAGGGGGTGTGCCGACACCTCGATACCTCGGCAAAAAGATCGTCTTGTCATCTCTACTCCCTTACTTACGCATTTACTTTCAAGCAATTCAATTACGCATTACACTTGTTGTTCATTCACTATTGAATTGCTTTGCTAGAGTAGGAGTGGCATAGACTTGGTCTTTTGTGCGGTAGAATAAAGAGAAACACACTTCCAGGCACTAGGGGTTAATTGAGGCTTGATAGATTTTATTCTTGCAAGAAGTTTTAGGAAAGCCCAATTCACCCCCCCCCCTCTTGGGCATCTTGATCCTTTCACCAAGATATGATAGACATCCTCCAAAGGTAATTTTTTGATCCCTAGCTTGCATGCTTAAAGTATAGACTAAGCTTGTATATATGTATACTAATTAAATAATGATCCAACTATTAATGTTTCATTGGTCGGATTAGGGTTTGGGAAAAATTCATTGCTCGGGAACATATGAGTCAGTGTAAGGCCCCACTTATAATAAAACCACGACTACCAGTAAGTTTGCACCTTCGTCAATGTACGTGTATCTTTATTATATCATGTCATATATCATATCTTTATTACGAGATGAATCTTTTCATTCTACAGTGGATTTTGAGACAAAAACAGGGTACCAACTTATGTGGATTCTATGTTTGCGAGTACATGATAATAGAATCAAATAGAATTCCTAAAGAAATCATCATAGTACGTAACATGTTTTTTTTCATTTTTTATAGACTTAATATTGATAATATAGATATTACTAATATCTTCTCTAATTCAAATTCAAGACTGACTGGTTGAAGCAAAAAGTGATGTTACAAGGCCAATTGAAAGCAATACAAGAGACAATAGCAGGATTTCTTCGGGAACAAGTCATAAATCCAAATGGCGAGTTCTACGATAATACCAACGAGAAGTTGATTCCAAACAATGATGATCATTTGTATGCCATATAGATCTTTAGATGGAGTACAACTTGTAATAGATTTACAGTACTAACTTTTGAGTACAACTTGTGTAGATAAATATTTAGACAACTTCTATGTATATATTGCTTGTAATTTTATATACATATATTTATATATATATATATATAGTTCTATATATAGTTCCATTATATATGCATGCAATAAGCTTATTGTGTTATGCTGCTAATATATATAAAATATATATTAGCAGCAAAGAATACATATTGGAAAACCTATTAAATAAATAAATAAAACTAAAAACAGAACTGAAATGAAAATAAAAAGGAAAAACTCGGGGACCCTTTAGTCCCGGTTGGTAATACGAGCCGGGGCTAAAGGGTGCTGCTGCGGAGCACCGTACCGCTGGTAGCACCCTTTAGTCCCGACTGGTATTACCAACCGGGACTAAAGGGGGGGCTTTAGCCCTGGTTACCGGAGCCGGGACTAAGGGGGGCCTTTAGTCCCGGAAGCGTAGTCCTGGCTCGGCAATCGGGGCTAAAGGCCCTTGCCGACCAGGGCTAAAGCCCATTTCTATTGTAGTGTTTTATTAGTTTCTCTTTTATTTATCATTCGAGAACAACTCATATGTGTGTCCACTATCTCTGTTATCATTTCTTACCCGTGTATGAACAACTGGTTAACTTGCACAACATTACTACCTATGATCATGTCAGAATCTTAATCAAATGCCTTTCTTTGGGAAAAATATAAATAACGATACTGTTGGCGCAAAACGTGACACCTCGCGCCAAGCACACAGCAAGCCGAAAAGCAAGCTTCAATCGGGTGCCCGGAGTATGTTGAATCCGGAGACGTGCCAGTCGGTTTGACATAAAAACCAACAAGGAATAAAAACGTGAGAATACCTCTGGAACATGCCGGGTGAGACCAGACAGTTCCATATGTACGGCTTTGAAAGCCAATCATGACGGCACACAGCTATAGAAGGTGTCTGTCAAAGCATGTTTATAAAGTCATTCGGCAAGTATGAGAACAGAGCATGTAAATCATATTAACTGCCGAATGCATATGTAAAGAAAGACATGCTTGAACAAATTAAAAGATATTATAAACAGGTAACTTGCAAAAATAGATCTATTCAAATAACACATGCATAGGCTAATCCAACTAATCTGCCGCACGTTTAGTCTTCATAAACCCGTCAAGCATAAACTCAAGCGAAGCTAATCCACCGCATGATACCACTTGCTATAAGTCTACACCACTTCTTATAATTAGATTAATCCACCGCATGATACAATCTAATTATAACAAGCTAAAAGCATGCATATATTTGAAGAGATCTATAAAAGCTCATTACTCGTGTAAGCTTAACCAAAATCGGCAAACCAGCCGAATTGGGGTCCATGAAGAAGGAACAAACAAGCAAACACGATCAAACTAATCTAAAACCTGCATTTGCCGTACGATACCTAGTTTTATCAAAGTCTAATCGTAATTAACATGCATGAACCTGCAACATGTAACAATCTGGATTGAAAGTTGATTCGGCCATCATGATCTTATGATGAGCAAAATGCAAGCAAACTTGTGGAACAAGGCCGAACAAAGATCAATCTAGATTGGGCAAAAGAGTGTTATAAGAATTAAATAAATAAAGCATATAACACATGATAACTTAATGAATCTATCAGATCTGCCAAATCTAATAGAGCCGATAACTATTTTTACTCATGACTTAATCTGCCGCACGATATAAGGCACAAGCAAAAACTTCTCGTCATAAGCTTAAATCCGCTGCACGATACTAAGCCTGACATACGGTACTTGCATCATATTTAAATCCACCGCATGATACTAGACATGATAACAAGGTTTCCGGTACTTATGGAGGTCGACGGGTCGATGATTCCTCTCGAAGAACTTGACGACACAACTAAGGACTCGAAGGTGGCACGGGGCCGGTTTGTATTGATGTGGTTGTGAACAATTTTACAATGGTCGAGGGCTTATATTTATACCCTGGACGAAACATGAGTCCTAGACGATTACGACTTACATAATGAAACTTTGGAAAGATACAAATCCTATTTCTATTCTTCTCGGTGTCCTTCATCGTCACGTATATTCTCGTGCAAATCGGCTTTACTTGCCATATTTGTTTCCCGAACAGAGTCACCGTTTTGCAAGATAGCCGACCGCACAGGCATTTGCCGAAACTCCGAGGACCAAACAGCCGCCTGATCGCTTGCCGAATCCTTTCCTGTCTGCTGGTTGGGCCCACTTGTCACATCCTCGTGCGTGCGAAAATCTGGTGTTAACACATGCCCCCTAATTTTGGGATATATATTTATTCCAAAATTCCTTTTTCCTTGTGCACTGACGTGGAACCTCTGGAAACATCCACCTTCACACGCTATAAAAGTGTACTTGCGGATTCATCTCCCGATGCGCCCTTGGGATTCTTTAAAGTCCCCCTTTCACTCTGTTTTGGCTTGTGCATTCTGAACTCCCCTGCTTCAATCTCAAAACCAGAAAACCCTCTTTTCTCCTGTTATCTCCCAATCAATTAGAAGATGTCTTCCAAGGCGAGCCGCCATAGCTCCGAGTTTGGAGCTTCCAGCACCTCTAAGAGGAGGTTGCCCTTCATTGTTTTTGTCCCGAAAATGAAGCAGCTGTTCTCACACTATTGCTCTTGTCTTTAGGAGGACCGGTGACGATCTCCCCGAGGACCTGACCCAGAAGATCGTAGATCTTCAATTCGATTTGGAAAGGAAGGATCGAGAAATTACCCGAATTTCTCGAGAGCGTGATGTCGCTCGGGAACGGGCCGCCGGTAAGTATTTTTCACCATTTCTTTCCTCATTCTCTCCCCCTGCTTTTACTGATTCTTCCTCCTTTTTAGCTCTGGAGGCCAAGCTTCATTCTCTCGAAGCTGCTGTTGCTGATCTTGTCGTCACGGCCAATGTACCGGGCACGACGGCCCTGAGGCGGGTGAATGAGGTCAACCGAGTCCTCCCCGACATCTCCAGAGCTGGTATGGGTTATGGCGTAGCGCTTGCCTTTAACGCTTTTCGGATCCATTCTGGTGCCGATTACCGCAATTTTGATGTTTGTGAGCGAGGGCTAGAATACAGGGTGGTACGCTCTGTGGATGATATGAAAGAAGTTGGAACAGATCTGGCTGATTCCTTTGACTTTGATCTCCCGATTAGGAATTGGATAGAATGGACGAACTGACTTTCCATTGTAACTTGTTCCCCCTTTTGTAAATAAGAAGTTCCTTTGTTCATCGTCCAAAATCAACCTGTGATTGATCCTTCGAGATCAATGTATGTTCTGTCTCGTGTACCAGCCACTGATTTTCTCTGTACCTTAGCGGCGATGTACATTACATTGGCTATCGCTGATAATCACGCTGATTGCCTTCGTCCTGCAAGTAATTGCTGCAATTGATTATTTAAGATCCGAAGCTCTCAGTCTTCTCTCAATTTCCCAAATCATGGCAGCAGCGGGATAGCATTCTTAAAAGACTCTCTCATTTTCAGCTTCCTGCTTTCAGCACCAATTAGTAATATGAGCCCCCAAATAATCAGCCGAAATTGAACACTTCATATAGCAACCATCTTTAGCCGAATCCTATCGGCTCCATGAGTTCCTCAAGTCAGCAAGATTTGGTCCGGCCCAATAACGGCCCATAAACTGTGAACACCCTAACCTGATGTGTGGTTCTCCAATGTGCAAGTCATAGCTCTATAAATATGACCCTAGACAGGCCATCCCTCTTGACTCCAATCAAATAGTTCGACTTGCAAACTTTCCACTTCTTGGCTCTTAGCTCAAGCCAGAGAAAAAATCCTTCGCCTGCGCTTCCAATAATGGCAGGCAACAGTAATCACAGTAGGCACCCCATTGAAGATGAAGCAGGAGGAAGCCGAGCATCAACTCACTGGCGCCATAGGTAAAAACCAATTTCCTGCCCCCTTGCAGTAGCTCTTATTGTTTATCCGTCTCTGATTCGTCGTCCAATCTCTTTTTCAAGGTGGAGTCTTCTTCCAGCCAAGCTTGGGTTTCTTTTCCAGAAACGGTAGCTCTGACAGCTTCTCAATCCTTTTCCTAAGCCATTAGATTCTGAATTTGATAATTCATTCAGCAGACCCGTCTCGATGCCCTTCGGTATCATGAGGAAAGGGACAAAGCCTGGAAGGAACTGGAAAATGCATCCAAGAAGCATGGCATTGAGGAAGCTGAATGGGCAGACCAACGGAAACAACTCTACACTATCATTACAGGTTAGCAGAGTCTTGGTTCTTCTCCTTCTCCTGATCGAGTTTGCTTCCGCCTAATATATCCTTTTTTCTTGTCAGCCCTGTCTACAGAGAATGACCGCTTGAAAGCAGCAGCAAACAGAGTTGCCCTCAAGGTGAATGCTCGTGGGGATTTAGCTGAAGCCCATCTTGACGCCGTGGATGGCCGCATAGATCAGGCCGTCATCCAAGGTGTGCATGCTGGGGTTTCCTTCGGGCTAGCGGCAATGAGCTCTTGGACCAAAGAGGATTACTTCTCTCTACCACTTGATTTCGCAGGGAACCCAGACGATTTTGAAGACCTTGAAATTTATGATAACCATGCCGCTGCTATTGTCGAGATCACTGATCCGCAATCTATTGTAAACAAATTATTCCAAGGGTAGTTCATATTAGGATGGATCTATGAATGAGGCTTGCAATATATGAAACTCGCTCTCCTCTGAATAATGCCTATTTGCATTTCTCAATTCCTCAGTGATTTTCTCTGATTGCAACATTTCTTCAGAAGAACGTTTGCTGAATGTATGACGTCATTTTAGCCGACTAGATCTCATTCTTGACATGTCATGTCACTCGGCATTGCACTTACTGCGTCCCACCTTTCTCTTCCCCCAATAAACCTACCAACTTGAAAATGCCAGGGTTACCAGGGTCATAAATATCCTTGTACTAAAGGCGATATAAATAATATCGGCTATAACTTAAACTTTTGGAACATTTTTCTGCTAAAGCAATGCTTTACATCGGCTGTATACAAATATTTCTTGGTTTACACAATCTCCATGCGTTCGGCTTTTAACAAGCAGTGCCGAAGCTTTAGCTCGTAAGTAACACAAAACATATTCACAGCCGAATATCCATCCTTGGGTCTGACATTTTTGGCTAAAGCAAGCTCTTACTTATCGAGTTTTTTCTTTAAACTTAAAATAAGGGCCGATCCTGCTATAAGGCTATCGGTCGCCACGTACAACCTGAAACGATCACCAAGTTGTGGAAGTGCCTTCATATACTTTTCAATTTCACCAAGACTTTCCGTTGTACGTTACTTCACGTGAACTCTTGATCTTTCTTTAGCTTTGGCAATGGAGAAATAGGCAGAACCTTCTCAAAAGTTTATCAACTTCAACCCATACCGGACTCAAATTCGCACATATTAATCCCGTCCTCGGCTTCATCATCAACACTTTATTCCTCATCAGCCGATATAGAACCTAGTCCTGACTTCTCTTCATTACCCCAGTCAGATTACTTATTAAAAATTGCTCTGAGAGCCGATCATTTGAATCGGCTGTTGGTCCTTGTCGAAAACGTTCACCGGAACTGTTTCCCAAGCTCTTCCAGAGAAACACTCGACACCATCGTATTCCTAGTTGATAGGCTCTGCATTAGCAATACTCTCCGAATCATCAGCATGGACAATTTCGATGTCATCTCCAATCCATTGGATGAGGAACTGGTGCATAGTCGATGGTACACAGCAGTTCGCATGTATCCAATCCCTTCCTAATAGCAAACTGTATGCCCCCTTGCCATCAATGATGAAGAAGGTAGTAATCAAGGCCTTGGATCCGATCATCAATTCAAAATGAACTACTCCCCGAGTATCAGAGGAATTACCAGCAAAGTCTGTCAACACCATGTCGGTCTTCAATAAGTCATCACTTGTCATCCCAAGTGATGAGGACATCAACACCAGCGATACATCCTCTCCGACACAACCTATAGCTGGTCCTCTTACTCGTGCTCGTGCTCGTCAACTTAATCATCAAGTGAGTTCCATGATAAGCTCTTGTCCATCTTGTTTAGACAATGGAAACACGTGCACTCTTGTTTTGATTAGGAACCAAGGAGAAGACCGAAAGGGAGAAGGACTCGCGCTAGCTGGATTCGGACTGCAGCAAAGCACCAACTTGTGACCGCCACCACGGTTGCATACGGATTCGGATTCAGGCGCTTCAGGACTTGTTGGAAAGCTTATCAAGTTTACTTTCATATGAATCAAGTCTCACATCAATATCTGTTCGGCAGTAGCGGCAATGATCCAATTACCGTCGACAGGTCTTGCTGTCCAGGGTGCTGCGTCACCTCATTTTGGGCTTATGACCCATGTATCAAGTTGGGTCCATTAGGGACGCGTCCTAGGGTTGGAGGACGACCCCAACACTCTTTTGGTCGTCAATCCATCTACTTATATCCCTCTATAGCCGCCATGGTCGGGTGGGGTTTTGTTTAGATCAAGTTTAGCCTTAGCTACTTGCTTGTAGGCGCGCGTGCAGGATCAGCCGTCCGTCTCCTTGTCTTCGGAACCCCATTGTTGATTAAGATTCAGTTTGAAACCTTCAATTTCATCTTGCAAATTCAGTGCTTGTTTCCTCGTTCTTGCTAGTTCTTCGATTGCTTGCAGGACGGGAGCCCTAGGGGCTGGTTGTCGCGCTCCACAAGATCGTGACGGCTATTGGACGTGGTGTATCGGTTGCTAAGGCGCGGTCTTGAGGGCTGTAGTCGGGCCGTGAACGTCATCTCCATCCACCAATCGAGTTATCCCCGTTTCTCATCGAAAGATCGGGCAAAAACCCTAGCGGGTTCGCATCAGTTGGTAATCAGAGCAAGGTTCTTCGGCGAGAGACTTCTAATCCATTGGTGTTTTTAATTAATTTCCTATAGTCCAGAAAAGCCAAAAAAAAATATAGTAGATTAGTTTTTTTTCCATAATCCTATTAAACCTTTGTGCCTTGGCTAGTACCGTTTAGTTAGGGCTTGTTGAATTTGCGTTGCTTCGGTTTGTGTCGAGTTGCTGGTCTTAGTGTCTAGTCCTTTAGAGTTTCGAGTTCTTGTCACCATCTTTACACAGCCGAGTATTACCATATCTTCTCTCTGTCGAATCTGTTGTGAAGTCCGAATTGAACTGTGGTCTTGGTCCGGATCGAGTTGAGTTCCAATCTGAATTCCACCAACGTGATAAAAAAAAGGAAACCGAGTAGAACTCGGCAATAGGTGGAATCCGTTTGTGGTTGGTTCTGAGTGGAAACCGAGTAGAACTTGGAGTCCGCTTGTTAATATATCGTGAACTCCATCTACGTGAGTCCTTCTGTGATCCAAAAGAAAGATAACTCCATACTTGTTCGGCCTTACTCTAGAGAGAGAGAGAGAGAGAGAGAAAAAGTGTTTGTACCGAATTGCTCCTTTGTATTCTTTTGTTCATATAATCAGTTTTTGAGGTTGCCCAAAAAAAAAAGAAAAGAAAAAAAAAAGAGAAAAGAGTCAAAAGAAAAGGGGCTGTTTTTCATATTGTTTTTAGGTTTGTTCCACCTTGTTTTCAGGGGTGTGCTGTGGTTTTCCTTTGTGTCCAGGCTCGCGTCTCTAGCACGGTCTAGCCTAGGACCAGCACAGTACCGTCGTCGAACGTTTATTCAGCTCGCCTTTATAACTAACGTGCTGCTAGTTCGTTCCTTGTTTCAGCCCACCTGTAGCTCCACATACTCTACAGCTTGACAGGTCTTGTGCCGCAGCACCGATACACTTCATCCATTGCTGAAGACTTGTTGGTAGACGACCCCTCCTGTCAAGCAAGGTAAGAATTGGTAAGAACTTGTGTAACAAGTTGAGTGTGAGAGACTCGCTGTAGCTACATCCTAGTAGTTGTAGGGCTTTTATTTCTTCACTTGCCTTTCTTGTTGTCTTTGTTTTTGAACCATGACAGGGGGAGATGATGATAACGAAACACTACATACACCTCGCACTAAGGGCATCATACAGCATTTTGAAAGGAAGGTGAAGCTGCACACAGAGGGACTTGATACTGACTTGCAGGTGACAAATGAAAAGCTGGGGCAGTTGGAGGCTACGCAAATGGCCACAAACAACAAGCTTACAAGTTTGGAGGAATCCGTTGCTAGTGTGGACAAAAGCCTTGCTGCTCTTCTAAGGCGATTTGATGACTTCCACACCGAAGATAAAGAGAAGCATAAAGAAGAAAAGGAGGGAGATCGAGAGCACGGTAGTCATGAAGATGACTACACTGCTGATACTGAGCATGATGATCCAGACGCTCGTGATCGACGACGCCTACGTCACAACCGTAGAGGTATGGGTGGCAACCGCCGACGCGAGGTACACAATAATGATGATGCTTTCAGTAAGATTAAATTTAAGATACCTCCTTTTGATGGTAAATATGACCCTGATGCCTACATTACTTGGGAGATTGCTGTTGATCAAAAGTTTGCATGTCATGAATTTCCTGAGACTACACGTGTTAGGGCTGCTACTAGTGAGTTTACGGATTTTGCTTCTGTTTGGTGGATAGAATATGGAAAGAAAAATCCTAATAACTTACCTAGAACTTGGGATGCGCTGAAACGAGCCATGAGAGCTAGATTTGTTCCATCTTACTATGCCCGTGATATGATAAATAAGTTGCAGCAATTGAGACAAGGTGCTAAAAGTGTAGAAGAATATTATCAGGAATTACAAACGGGTATGTTGCGTTGTAACCTAGAGGAGGATGAGGAACCGGCTATGGCTAGATTTTTGGGTGGGTTAAATCGGGAAATTCAGGACATCCTCGCTTACAAAGAATACAATAGTGTAACCCGTTTGTTTCATCTTGCTTGTAAAGCTGAAAGGGAAGTGCAGGGACGACGTGCTAGCGCAAGGACTAATATTTCTACAGGGAAGGCTAATTCATGGCAGCAACGCATGACTACAACTCCATCTACACGTATGTCTACTCCATCATCTAGTGACAAGTCTCGAGCTGCTCCCACAAATTCAGTTGCAAAGACGATGCAAAAGCCTGCTGCGAGTACTTCATCCGTGGCATCGACGGGCAGAACAAGCAACATACAATGTCACCGGTGCAAGGGATATGGACACATGATGCGTGACTGTCCAAACAAGCGAGTTATGATTGTCAAAGATGATGGTGAGTGCTCATCTGCTAGTGATTTTGATGAAGACACGCTTGCACTGCTTGCGACTGACCATGCAGGTAATGAAGAACAAATAGAAGAACATATTAATGCAGGTGAAGCGGACCACTATGAAAGCTTGATCGTGCAGCGAGTGCTTAGTGCACAAATGGAGAAGGCGGAGCAAAATCAGCGACATATTTTATTCCAAACAAAGTGTGTCATCAAAGAGCGTTCTTGTCGCATGATCATTGATGGAGGTAGCTGCAACAACTTGGCAAGCAGCGATATGGTGCAGAAACTTGCCCTCAACACCAAACCACACCCGCATCCCTACTACATCCAATGGCTGAACAACAGTGGTAAGGCAAAGGTAACTAGACTTGTGAGAATCAATTTTTCCATCGGATCCTACAAAGATATTGTTGAATGTGATGTTGTGCCTATGCAAGCTTGTAACATTCTGCTAGGTAGACCTTGGCAATTTGATAGAGATTCTATGCATCATGGTAGATCAAATCAGTATTCTTTTCTATACCATGATCGAAAAATTGTGCTGCATCCTATGTCCCCTGAAACTATTATGCAAACTGATGTTGCAAGGGCTACTAAAGCAAAGAGCGAGAGCAGTAAAAATGATAAATCTGTAATTGGTAACAAAGATGAGATAAAACTGAAAGGACGTTGTATGATAGCTACCAAATCAGATATTAATGAGTTCAATGCATCCACTTCTGTTGCTTATGCTTTGATATGCAAGGATGCTTTGATTTCAATTGAGGATATGCAATGTTCTTTGCCCCCTGCTGTTGCTAACGTTTTGCAGGAGTATTCCGATGTGTTTCCAAGTGTGGTACCAGCGGGGTTGCCACCATTACGCGGGATTGAGCACCAAATTGATCTTATTCCTGGTGCGTCTTTGCCAAACCGTGCGCCATACAGGACAAACCCGGAAGAAACAAAGGAAATTCAGCGACAAGTGCAAGAACTACTGGACAAAGGTTATGTGCGAGAATCCCTTAGCCCTTGTGCTGTTCCAGTAATTTTAGTGCCTAAGAAAGATGGAACATGGCGTATGTGTGTTGATTGTAGAGCTATTAATAATATCACCATTCGATATCGACACCCTATTCCACGATTAGATGATATGCTAGATGAACTGAGTGGTGCTGTTGTGTTTTCAAAAGTTGATTTACGTAGTGGGTACCACCAGATTCGTATGAAATTGGGAGATGAATGGAAAACTGCTTTCAAAACTAAGTTCGGTTTATATGAGTGGTTAGTCATGCCTTTTGGGTTAACTAATGCACCTAGTACTTTCATGAGATTAATGAACGAGGTTTTGCGTGCTTTCATTGGGAAATTTGTTGTCGTATATTTTGATGATATATTAATTTACAGCAAATCATTGGATGAACATCTTGATCATTTACGTGCTGTTTTTAATGCACTACGCGAGGCACGTTTATTTGGTAACCTTGAGAAGTGCACCTTTTGCACCGATCGAGTGTGTTTTCTTGGTTATGTTGTAACTCCACAGGGAATTGAGGTTGATCAAGCCAAGGTGGAAGCTATACAGGGATGGCCTGTCCCAAAGACTATCACCCAGGTGCGGAGTTTCCTAGGACTTGCTGGATTCTATCGCCGTTTTGTGAAGGATTTCAGCACCATTGCTGCACCATTGAATGAGCTTACCAAAAAGGGGGTGCCTTTTGAGTGGGGCAAAACACAAGAGAATTCATTCGACATGTTGAAAGATAAGTTAACTCATGCGCCTCTCCTACAACTTCCTGATTTTAATAAGACTTTTGAGCTTGAATGTGATGCTAGTGGAATTGGTCTGGGAGGTGTTTTGTTACAAGAGGGAAAACCTATTGCATATTTTAGTGAGAAATTGAGTGGGCCTGTTCTCAATTATTCTACTTATGATAAAGAACTCTATGCTCTTGTTCGAACATTAGAGACATGGCAGCATTATTTGTGGCCCAAGGAGTTTGTTATCCATTCTGATCATGAATCTTTAAAACATATTCGTAGTCAAGGAAAACTGAATCGTAGGCATGCAAAATGGGTTGAATTTATTGAATCTTTTCCTTATATTATTAAACACAAGAAAGGGAAGGAGAATATTATTGCTGATGCTTTGTCACGGAGATATACTTTGCTGAATCAACTTGATTATAAGATCTTTGGGTTAGAAACAATTAAGGACCAATATGTTCACGATGCTGATTTTAGAGACGTGTTGCTGCATTGTAAAGATGGAAAAGGATGGAACAAATTCATCGTTAGTGATGGGTTTGTGTTTAGAGCTAACAAGCTATGCATTCCAGCTAGCTCTGTTCGTTTGTTGTTGTTGCAGGAAGCACATGGAGGTGGCTTGATGGGACATTTTGGAGCAAAGAAGACCGAGGACATACTTGCTGGTCATTTCTTTTGGCCAAGGATGAAGAGAGATGTGGAGAGGTTTGTTGCTCGTTGCACAACATGTCAAAAGGCAAAGTCACGGTTAAATCCCCACGGTTTGTATCTACCTCTTCCTGTTCCTAATGCTCCTTGGGAGGATATATCTATGGATTTTGTGTTGGGATTACCAAGGACTAGGAGGGGACGTGATAGTGTGTTTGTGGTTGTTGATAGATTTTCTAAGATGGCACATTTCATACCATGTCATAAAACTGATGATGCTACAAATATTGCTGATTTGTTCTTTCGAGAAATTGTTCGCTTACATGGTGTGCCCAACACAATTGTTTCTGATCGTGATGCTAAATTTCTTAGTCATTTTTGGAAGACTTTGTGGTTTAAATTGGGGACTAAGCTTTTATTTTCCACCACTTGTCATCCCCAAACTGATGGTCAAACTGAAGTAGTAAATAGAACTTTATCCACTATGTTAAGGGCTGTTTTAAAGAAGAATATTAAGATGTGGGAAGAATGTTTGCCTCATATTGAGTTCGCTTATAATCGTTCATTGCATTCTACTACAAAAATGTGTCCTTTCGAGATTGTCTATGGCTTCTTGCCACATGCTCCTATTGATTTAATGCCTTTGCCAAGTTCTGAAAAATGAATTTTGATGCTAAGCAACGTGCTGAATTGATGTTAAAATTGC
The DNA here is from genome assembly GCA_009763385.1 of Coix lacryma-jobi var. lacryma-jobi. Taxonomy (NCBI): domain Eukaryota; kingdom Viridiplantae; phylum Streptophyta; class Magnoliopsida; order Poales; family Poaceae; genus Coix; species Coix lacryma-jobi. The sequence continues at coordinate 77,943,359 of CM019830.1, read as the reverse complement.
ATGAAGCCACTAAAGAAAACATAGAGCGCATGAATGCTAAGTACAAATGTGCTGGAGATAAAGGTAGAAAGCAATTGATTCTGGAACCTGGGGATTTGGTTTGGTTGCATTTGCGAAAAGATAGATTTCCAGAACTGAGAAAATCCAAATTGATGCCTAGAGCTGATGGTCCTTTTAAAGTGCTGCAACGAATTAACGAGAATGCATATAAGCTTGATCTTCCTGCAGATTTTGGGGTTAGTCCCACATTTAACATTGCAGATTTGAAGCCTTATTTGGGTGAGGAAGATGAGCTTGAGTCGAGGACGACTCAAATGCAAGAAAGGGAGAATGATGAGGACATCAACACCAGCGATACATCCTCTCCGACACAACCTATAGCTGGTCCTCTTACTCGTGCTCGTGCTCGTCAACTTAATCATCAAGTGAGTTCCATGATAAGCTCTTGTCCATCTTGTTTAGACAATGGAAACGCGTGCACTCTTGTTTTGATTAGGAACCAAGGAGAAGACCGAAAGGGAGAAGGACTCGCGCTAGCTGGATTCGGACTGCAGCAAAGCACCAACTTGTGACCGCCACCACGGTTGCATACGGATTCGGATTCAGGCGCTTCAGGACTTGTTGGAAAGCTTATCAAGTTTACTTTCATATGAATCAAGTCTCACGTCAATATCTGTTCGGCAGTAGCGGCAATGATCCAATTACCGTCGACAGGTCTTGCTGTCCAGGGTGCTGCGTCACCTCATTTTGGGCTTATGGCCCATGTATCAAGTTGGGTCCATTAGGGACGCGTCCTAGGGTTGGAGGACGACCCCAACACTCTTTTGGTCGTCAATCCATCTACTTATATCCCTCTATAGCCGCCATGGTCGGGTCGGGTTTTGTTTAGATCAAGTTTAGCCTTAGCTACTTGCTTGTAGGCGCGCGTGCAGGATCAGCCGCCCGTCTCCTTGTCTTCGGAACCCCATTGTTGATTAAGATTCAGTTTGAAACCTTCAATTTCATCTTGCAAATTCAGTGCTTGTTTCCTCGTTCTTGCTAGTTCTTCGATTGCTTGCAGGACGGGAGCCCTAGGGGCTGGTTGTCGCGCTCCACAAGATCGTGACGGCTATTGGACGTGGTGTATCGGTTGCTAAGGCGCGGTCTTGAGGGCTGTAGTCGGGCCGTGAACGTCATCTCCATCCACCAATCGAGTTATCCCCGTTTCTCATCGAAAGATCGGGCAAAAACCCTAGCGGGTTCGCATCAAAGTGTGTCATCAAAGAGCGTTCTTGCCGCATGATCATTGATGGAGGTAGCTGCAACAACTTGGCAAGCAGCGATATGGTGCAGAAACTTGCCCTCAACACCAAACCACACCCGCATCCCTACTACATCCAATGGCTGAACAACAGTGGTAAGGCAAAGGTAACTAGACTTGTGAGAATCAATTTTTCCATCGGATCCTACAAAGATATTGTTGAATGTGATGTTGTGCCTATGCAAGCTTGTAACATTCTGCTAGGTAGACCTTGGCAATTTGATAGAGATTCTATGCATCATGGTAGATCAAATCAGTATTCTTTTCTATACCATGATCGAAAAATTGTGCTGCATCCTATGTCCCCTGAAACTATTATGCAAACTGATGTTGCAAGGGCTACTAAAGCAAAGAACGAGAGCAGTAAAAATGATAAATCTGTAATTGGTAACAAAGATGAGATAAAACTGAAAGGACGTTGTATGATAGCTACCAAATCAGATATTAATGAGATCAATGCATCCACTTCTGTTGCTTATGCTTTGATATGCAAGGATGCTTTGATTTCAATTGAGGATATGCAATGTTCTTTGCCCCCTGCTGTTGCTAACGTTTTGCAGGAGTATTCCGATGTGTTTCCAAGTGCGGTACCAGCGGGGTTGCCACCATTACGCGGGATTGAGCACCAAATTGATCTTATTCCTGGTGCGTCTTTGCCAAACCGTGCGCCATACAGGACAAACCCGGAAGAAACAAAGGAAATTCAGCGACAAGTGCAAGAACTACTGGACAAAGGTTATGTGCGAGAATCCCTTAGCCCTTGTGCTGTTCCAGTAATTTTAGTGCCTAAGAAAGATGGAACATGGCGTATGTGTGTTGATTGTAGAGCTATTAATAATATCACCATTCGATATCGACACCCTATTCCACGATTAGATGATATGCTAGATGAACTGAGTGGTGCTGTTGTGTTTTCAAAAGTTGATTTACGTAGTGGGTACCACCAGATTCGTATGAAATTGGGAGATGAATGGAAAACTGCTTTCAAAACTAAGTTCGGTTTATATGAGTGGTTAGTCATGCCTTTTGGGTTAACTAATGCACCTAGTACTTTCATGAGATTAATGAACGAGGTTTTGCGTGCTTTCATTGGGAAATTTGTTGTCGTATATTTTGATGATATATTAATTTACAGCAAATCATTGGATGAACATCTTGATCATTTACGTGCTGTTTTTAATGCACTACGCGAGGCACGTTTATTTGGTAACCTTGAGAAGTGCACCTTTTGCACCGATCGAGTGTGTTTTCTTGGTTATGTTGTAACTCCACAGGGAATTGAGGTTGATCAAGCCAAGGTGGAAGCTATACAGGGATGGCCTGTCCCAAAGACTATCACCCAGGTGCGGAGTTTCCTAGGACTTGCTGGATTCTATCGCCGTTTTGTGAAGGATTTCAGCACCATTGCTGCACCATTGAATGAGCTTACCAAAAAGGGGGTGCCTTTTGAGTGGGGCAAAACACAAGAGAATTCATTCGACATGTTGAAAGATAAGTTAACTCATGCGCCTCTCCTACAACTTCCTGATTTTAATAAGACTTTTGAGCTTGAATGTGATGCTAGTGGAATTGGTCTGGGAGGTGTTTTGTTACAAGAGGGAAAACCTATTGCATATTTTAGTGAGAAATTGAGTGGGCCTGTTCTCAATTATTCTACTTATGATAAAGAACTCTATGCTCTTGTTCGAACATTAGAGACATGGCAGCATTATTTGTGGCCCAAAGAGTTTCTTATCCATTCTGATCATGAATCTTTAAAACATATTCGTAGTCAAGGAAAACTGAATCGTAGGCATGCAAAATGGGTTGAATTTATTGAATCTTTTCCTTATATTATTAAACACAAGAAAGGGAAGGAGAATATTATTGCTGATGCTTTGTCACGGAGATATACTTTGCTGAATCAACTTGATTATAAGATCTTTGGGTTAGAAACAATTAAGGACCAATATGTTCACGATGCTGATTTTAGAGACGTGTTGCTGCATTGTAAAGATGGAAAAGGATGGAACAAATTCATCGTTAGTGATGGGTTTGTGTTTAGAGCTAACAAGCTATGCATTCCAGCTAGCTCTGTTCGTTTGTTGTTGTTGCAGGAAGCACATGGAGGTGGCTTGATGGGACATTTTGGAGCAAAGAAGACCGAGGACATACTTGCTGGTCATTTCTTTTGGCCAAGGATGAAGAGAGATGTGGAGAGGTTTGTTGCTCGTTGCACAACATGTCAAAAGGCAAAGTCACGGTTAAATCCCCACGGTTTGTATCTACCTCTTCCTGTTCCTAATGCTCCTTGGGAGGATATATCTATGGATTTTGTGTTGGGATTACCAAGGACTAGGAGGGGACGTGATAGTGTGTTTGTGGTTGTTGATAGATTTTCTAAGATGGCACATTTCATACCATGTCATAAAACTGATGATGCTACAAATATTGCTGATTTGTTCTTTCGAGAAATTGTTCGCTTACATGGTGTGCCCAACACAATTGTTTCTGATCGTGATGCTAAATTTCTTAGTCATTTTTGGAAGACTTTGTGGTTTAAATTGGGGACTAAGCTTTTATTTTCCACCACTTGTCATCCCCAAACTGATGGTCAAACTGAAGTAGTAAATAGAACTTTATCCACTATGTTAAGGGCTGTTTTAAAGAAGAATATTAAGATGTGGGAAGAATGTTTGCCTCATATTGAGTTCACTTATAATCGTTCATTGCATTCTACTACAAAAATGTGTCCTTTCGAGATTGTCTATGGCTTCTTGCCACGTGCTCCTATTGATTTAATGCCTTTGCCAAGTTCTGAAAAAATGAATTTTGATGCTAAGCAACGTGCTGAATTGATGTTAAAATTGCATGAAGCCACTAAAGAAAACATAGAGCGCATGAATGCTAAGTACAAATGTGCTGGAGATAAAGGTAGAAAGCAATTGATTCTGGAACCTGGGGATTTGGTTTGGTTGCATTTGCGAAAAGATAGATTTCCAGAACTGAGAAAATCCAAATTGATGCCTAGAGCTGATGGTCCTTTTAAAGTGCTGCAACGAATTAACGAGAATGCATATAAGCTTGATCTTCCTGCAGATTTTGGGGTTAGTCCCACATTTAACATTGCAGATTTGAAGCCTTATTTGGGTGAGGAAGATGAGCTTGAGTCGAGGACGACTCAAATGCAAGAAAGGGAGAATGATGAGGACATCAACACCAGCGATACATCCTCTCCGACACAACCTATAGCTGGTCCTCTTACTCGTGCTCGTGCTCGTCAACTTAATCATCAAGTGAGTTCCATGATAAGCTCTTGTCCATCTTGTTTAGACAATGGAAACACGTGCACTCTTGTTTTGATTAGGAACCAAGGAGAAGACCGAAAGGGAGAAGGACTCGCGCTAGCTGGATTCGGACTGCAGCAAAGCACCAACTTGTGACCGCCACCACGGTTGCATACGGATTCGGATTCAGGCGCTTCAGGACTTGTTGGAAAGCTTATCAAGTTTACTTTCATATGAATCAAGTCTCACGTCAATATCTGTTCGGCAGTAGCGGCAATGATCCAATTACCGTCGACAGGTCTTGCTGTCCAGGGTGCTGCGTCACCTCATTTTGGGCTTATGGCCCATGTATCAAGTTGGGTCCATTAGGGACGCGTCCTAGGGTTGGAGGACGACCCCAACACTCTTTTGGTCGTCAATCCATCTACTTATATCCCTCTATAGCCGCCATGGTCGGGTGGGGTTTTGTTTAGATCAAGTTTAGCCTTAGCTACTTGCTTGTAGGCGCGCGTGCAGGATCAGCCGTCCGTCTCCTTGTCTTCGGAACCCCATTGTTGATTAAGATTCAGTTTGAAACCTTCAATTTCATCTTGCAAATTCAGTGCTTGTTTCCTCGTTCTTGCTAGTTCTTCGATTGCTTGCAGGACGGGAGCCCTAGGGGCTGGTTGTCGCGCTCCACAAGATCGTGACGGCTATTGGACGTGGTGTATCGGTTGCTAAGGCGCGGTCTTGAGGGCTGTAGTCGGGCCGTGAACGTCATCTCCATCCACCAATCGAGTTATCCCCGTTTCTCATCGAAAGATCGGGCAAAAACCCTAGCGGGTTCGCATCACCAAGTTTTTTGAAGGTGGTATATGGCATGATATTTATGGCAGCCCCTCCATCAATGAACATCTTGGTCAATGGCTTGTCATTAACATAGCCTCTCATATAAAATGGCTTCAAGTGTCGATGCTTAGCTGGTTAATCGAATACTGCACTTTGAGCCAAGACAAGATGAGCCAACAACTCTTGGAATTCATCTTCATCAAAATCTGAATACCCCTCGCCTCGGACATCCTGATCTTCGGGAGCTATAAATTCTGATGGAAGAAAGAAAGTCATGCATGCATCAGCCGAACGATCACCTCCATCTGGCTTCTCTTTAGGGTGCCAAACTCGTTTTGTCTTGGCATTTGCCTGTGTTAACTCTTTGTTCCTTAGGCGCTGCACCCTCCTTTTCTGGCTTTTCCTCAATCCTGGTGGACACCGCTGTCCCTTCTGCCAGACATACTCGTGGTATTCCTCTTCTCCAGTGCGAGCCCAACTTCGATCGGCAAATCCTCTTCCCTGCCGATCTTCAGAATTATTTATTTTTAAGCGCCGATCGTCCTCAGGGATTCGTGCCCCAAGCCTTTCATGGACGGAACGGCGGTTGACTCGAGACTGCCTATACTCAGAGTATTGATCACTGCATTCAGGGCAGTTGTTCTTAACAGGCAGCTTCAAGCCTTCGTTCCAACAATACTGGAAGAACGAGCATTCCCAATGAGACTGTTCTTGCTCCCTCATATCTTCTCGTTCTTCTCGGTACATCTCTTCTTCATACCTTCGTTGTTTCTCCAGGAACTTCTGATCTTCATAAAATCTCTGCTTCTGGTACCGTTCCTACTCCCGACACCATTTATTCAACAGAATACGCGTCGTGACCTTGGGTCTGGAAGTTTCACCCATCTCAGTTTGGCTATTCTGGAACTGAACCCTTTGCTGAAGCTCTTTATTTGTAATCTGCCAATCAGGGTCAACGACACTAGCTTCCCTCGCTCTATCAGAGGTTAACACTTTCATTTTGCTCTTACCCCTGGGATCAGCTGCATTAACCATATTAACAGAGAAAGACACAGTATTCTGTCCAAAAGGGCTACCATCAACTTTCATTTTTCCATCAAACCTTAGATGCCCATCTTGGATAGCTTTCTGGATCCGCACTCTGAACACTTGGCAATCATTTATGGAGTGGGATCTAGTATTATGGAAACCATAATACTTCTTGTCCTTGATCCCTTCAGGATGCAGCATGGGATGATCTTCCGGCAACTTGATGCGTCCTTCCTTCAACAAGTACTCAAATAATTTATCTGACTTGGAAACATCAAAGTCATAAGTACCTTTTTGTTGCCTCAGCCATCGCTGGTTGACTTGAGTCGGCTCTTTAGCCCAGACTATCTCAGCTGCAGCTACTTCATCTTCATCATCATACTCAGTTGCTTCCTCTAAGAAAGCCTGATACGTTTCAGCAGCCACATCTTCTTTCTGGAATTGATTATTCCTTTTGAACCCTTGTGCTTGACTACTCATCGTTGCCAACCTTTGTGATAACTGCCCGAGGTCATCAAACTCCATGCCGAATAGCTTCTCCTTGATATTCGGCAACATACCGGCTATGGCTATCCCCGGGAATTGATCATCTGGTATATTCAAGGAATAGCAAAGGTTTTTGGTCTCCCTGAACCTGCGCAAATATTCTTGTGGCATCTCGCCAGGTTTCATCCTCAGGCTCATGAGATCGACCAACTTCTTCTCACTGGTACCCGTAAAGAAATACGAGTGGAATTTCTGTTCTAGCTCTGCCCATGTATTGATAGAATTTGCTGGCAGAGAAGAGAACCACGAGAAGGCTGGTCCTGTTAATGACAACGGGAAGTACCGAATCCTCCAAGCTTCATCCGTAGATGCTTCTCCAAGTTGCATCAAATAGCGGTCGATGTGCTCTATAGTACTAGTGTCATCCTGGCCTGAAAACTTGGTAAAATCAGTGGGAGGCTTCACCCTTGGAGGAAGTGCTACCCGATTGTACCATTCTGGGTAAGGGGACTTGTAAGCATATGACTGACTCTTTGGCTTTAAGCCGAATTGATTCTGCATCATATCAGCCATCCTATGCATGATGAGGTCAATATTCGAATCAGGAGTTGCTTGTGCTTGCCCCCAGGATGTAGTCCTGCTGAACTCTTGTAGCCTGGATTTGGAAGAGCATTAATTGAGCTATAATTGATGAACTCCTGATATCCATCTCCAAACATATTCCTTTGTATCATGTTTGCTGCAGGAGACACTTTAGAAGCAGATTGCGGGACATTCCCTGTCGTGCCGAACGTGACCTGGCCATAAGTCTGGGGAGGTTGTTGTGTCTCATGAGGAACCATCCCACCTGTGCTTGGGCCAGCTCCACCTTCTTCGGTGATCCTTCGACGTTGAGGTACCGGGAACAACAGTGGTCCTTGCATTGGACCAACGGCTTCTTCAAAGCATTTATCCGCTGCTGGACCGAAAGTACTAACCATGACGGTGCGAAAAGTATTCAAGGAGGCTGACTGGTGATTGTTCATGGCTTCCTCTTCAGTGCTATCGGATAGCTCGGACTGGTGGTGAGGAAGAATCCTTGGGAATGGTTGCCGCTCTTGTTCTTGGAAAAAGTCATCAGGCACTTGCGCTGAAGTTCTTCACAAATCTCTTGTACTAAACTTTTCAAATCTGGCGGCAAGTCATCCATGGTCACATCCAGAACTTGATCATCGTTGATCTCATGCATCTTGAAATAGAGTAGTCCCACCGGGCTTGCCAAAAAGTGTGTTGGCGCAAAACGTGACACCTCGCGCCAAGCACACAGCCAGCCGAAAAGCTAGCTTCAATCGGGTGCCCGGAGTATGTTGAATCCGGAGACGTCCCAGTCGGTTTGACCTGAAAACCAACAAGGGATAAAAACGTGAGAATACCTCTGGAACATGCCGGGTGAGACCAGACAGTTCCATATGTACGTCTTTGAAAGCCAATCACGACGGCACACAGCTATAGAAGTTGTCTGTCAAAGCATGTTTATAAAGTCATTCGGCAAGTATGAGAACAGAGCATGTAAAGCATATTAACTGCCGAATGCATATGTAAAGAAAGACATGCTTGAACAAATTAAAAGATATTATAAACAGGTAACTTGCAAAAATAGATCTATTCAAATAACACATGCATAGGCTAATCCAACTAATCTGCCGCACGTTTAGTCTTCATAAACCCGTCAAGCATAAACTCAAGCGAAGCTAATCCACCGCATGATACGACTTGCTATAAGTCTACACCACTTCTTATAATTAGATTAATCCACCGCATGATACAATCTAATTATAACAAGCTAAAAGCATGCATATATTTGAACAGATCTATAAAAGCTCATTACTCGTGTAAGCTTAACCAAAATCGGCAAACCAGCCGAATTGGGGTCCATGAAGAAGGAACAAACAAGCAAACACGATCAAACTGATCTAAAACCTGCATCTGCCGCACGATACCTAGTTTTATCAAAGTCTAATCGTAATTAACATGCATGAACCCGCAACATGTAACAATCTAGATTGAAAGTTGATTCGGCCATCATGATCTTATGATTAGCAAAGCGCAAGCAAACTTGTGGAACAAGGCCGAACAAAGATCAATCTAGATTGGGCAAAAGAGTGTTATAAGAATTAAATAAATAAAGCATATAACACATGATAACTTAATGAATCTATCAGATCTGCCAAATCTAATAGAGCCGATAACTATTTTTACTCGTGACTTAATCCGCCGCACGATACAAGGCATAAGCAAAAACTTTCCGTCATAAGCATAAATCCGCCGCACGATACTAAGCTTAACATACGAGACTACTTGCATCATATCTAAATCCACTGCATGATACTAGACATGATAACAAGGTTGCCGGTACTTACGGAGATCGACGGATCGATGATTCCTCTCGAAGAACTCAATGACACGACTAAGGTCTCGAAGGTGGCACGGGGCCGGTTTGTATTGATGTGGTTGTGAACAATTTTACAATGGTCGAGGGATTATATTTATACTCTGGACGAAACATGAGTCCTAGACGATTACGACTTACATAATGAAACTTTGGAAAGATACAAATCCTATTTCTATTCTTCTCGGTGTCCTTCATCGTCATGTATCTTCTCGTGCAAATCGGCTTTACTTGCCATATTTGTTTCCCGAACAGAGTCACCGTTTTGCAAGATAGCCGACCGCACAGGCATTTGCGGAAACTCCGAGGACCAAACAGCCGCCTGATTGCTTGCCAAATCCTTTCCTCTCTGCTGGCTGGGCCCACTTGTCACATCCTTGTGCATGCAAAAATCTGGTGTTAACAGATACCCGAATACTCACCGGGTGAAATGCTACAAATGATAGCTTCGTGCGCTTGTGGATTAATATCTAAAAAGGTTAAGGAACTGTCAAGGTCATTACTAGTAGCATTGCTATACTCTAGCAATGCTCTTAAGTAAAATCCTCAACGACATTTCTAGAGCCGTTACCCCCTAGAGTTATTCTCTAATCTTGGGGATGACGCTAAGGAATGCCAACAAAGCATTTCTGGCGCCATTGCTAGGGATAGGGTTTATCTCTACTCTTGGTTAACGACGTTAGTAAATGCCAACAAGCATTTTTGGCGCCGTTGCCGGGGAAGGCATAAATGATTAAGATTCATAATGATATGTTCATAGTATTATGCATGTAAGGTAGCCGTTGTTTATGCAGGCTAACTTCGCTTGTTTTCTCCTGTTATGGATGAAAACAGGGATATTGTATGACCAGGTTCGATCTGCCGGAAAACTTCACTGATAATCTGGAGGCCATTCTGAGGAGAAACCAATCATGCACCACTTCTCCCCATACATCTCCTCCACCGACAGAGGACCTCGTCAACCCCGCATCATCCACTGCTACCGCTATGGCCAAGACACTCCACGACTACTCTGTCCCCAATGTTGCCAACGTGCCCACAGGGCCCGCTATCAATGCTGGGAACAGAAACTTCGAACATCGCACGAGCCTCATCACGATGGTGCAGGCAAACCAATTCCATGGTTTGCCAAGCGAGGACGCGAACGCACATCTCCAACACTTCTTCAAGCTCTGCGACACCATTGTCATCAAAGACGTCACACCTGCAAGCATAAGGCTCCGTTTGTTTCCCTTTTCCCTCGTGGGGAAAGCAAAACAATGGTTCTATAAAGGAAAGCAAGCTGTCAACACGTGGGACAAATGTCCCACGATGTTCCTCGCCAAGTTCTTCCCCATGGGCAAAACCAATGCCCTGAAGGGAAGGATTTCCAACTTCCAGCAGAACACCCAGGAATCAATTCCCGAGGCATGGGAACGATTGCAAGACTACATCCAAGCATGCCCACATCACGGTATAGAAAATTGGTTAGTGCTCCAGTACTTCTATGATGGATTAACCCAAATGTCTAGGGGGCACATTAACGTTGCTGCTGGAGGAGCCTTTCTCTCCCTCACCATTGATGGAACCACAACTCTGACCAATAAGATGGTGACAAACCAATGCTGGGGGAGGAAAGAAAAACACAAAAGGGATGCATACCGTTAAAGAAACGGATATATTGGCTGCAAAAATAGACCTACTGATGATGTGGTTGGACGACCGTGCCCAAGAGAAGGACACCGCGATGGGCACCGTCCAGGCCATAGATTCACGCATGACGTGTGAAGTCTGTGGGAACGTTGGCCATTCGGGCAACGACTGCCCCAAAACCCGAGAAGACGTAGCATTCATCAACAATGGGTTTCGCCAACCAGGTAATAACGGGTGGAACAACCAACAATGTCCACCCTACCAAGGTAATTTGAACTACAATTCCAATTCCAATTATAATTCAAAACAACCTGCATTAAAGATTTAGTCCTACAAAACCTCACTAAGAAACTTGCCTACCATGAAAAAATATAGAGAGCTTAAATTCTAAATTAGAAAGCTTGACTTCCTCCATACAAAATCGGTTGAGCTTTAATAAAATGTTTGAAACCCAACTAACCCAGATCGCTGCCGCAATCCCAACTCTTGAACAATCTGCAACCCCTTTGGAATCTGCCAATTTAGTCAAAATAAAGTATGATCAACTGTATTGCCATGAGGATTTAAACAACATAATGCAAACAATTTGTGTCCCGAAAAAGGAAGACCCTAGGCGACCCACAATTCAATGTGCAATTGGTGCACATCACTTTGATAATGCTCTATGTGATCTTGGATCGAGTATTAATATCACGCCAAAGAGAATTTATAATACACTTTTTGGTGGACCCTTGGACCTAGTAGATTTCTACATACAAATGGCAGATCAAACTTTTAGGTACCCCGAAGGGATGGCTAAAGATTTTATGGTAAGAATAATTCAGAATAAATATATTCTCATCGACTTTGTCATTTTGGACATGGGCCAATCCAAAGAGATCTCTCTACTTTTGGGGAGACCGTTTCTTAACACTACAGATGCTAGAATTTATGTCAGCAAAGGCGATATTAAATTTAGAATTGAAAGCAAAACACTCAAATGCCCTTTCACTAGCTATAACGAAAATCAAAAGATTGAAAAGAACCAACCTAAGGACCGCAACAACACCGTAAAAATTCTAAGCAGAGAGCACAAACAAGGAGCTCCGCGTCCGGGGTAGATGCTTCATCATCAAACCAGCAAAAGAGGCAAGGTCTTGTTCGGCGGACCAAAAATGTCGCACCATTCACCAAAGGTAAAATGGTAAGTTAATAAATATATATATATATATATATAACAAAAATATAAGTAATATTAAATATATATACATTAATAATAAAAATAATAATATTTTTCAAATAAATCATAAAAATTTTATTTTCTGCATTAGAATAATTTATTATTGTCACAAATGATTTTTGCAAAATTTAAAAATTAAAATTTAGAAATTTAAAAATTTAAAAAGATGAGAAAAATTCAAATTTTGAATGACCATTGGGGGTCTTCCGACACCCCCAACGGTCTGGGGCCACAAGAGGCCGTTGGAAGCTAGCCTCCAAAGGGGAGGCCGAAACGAGGCAACCAGGGACCAGTTGGCCCCACCCTGGAGCCGTTGGAGCTCCCCCTCGACCGACGTGCAGCTGGCCGTTGCCTCTCCACGCTCCCGTGATGCTCATCGCCTATAAATACAAGAGGTGGCCAGTTGAAGCACCTCAGCCCTCTCACTCTCACTCTCACTCTCACTTCACCTCTCTCACTCTCACACTTCCTTTCCAGTTTTAGTGCAAGAGAGCTCTCCAAGTGCTCAAAAGCACAACCAAGTTCTAGAGCTAACCCCCTAATCCTAGCCCATGTCCTTGTTTTTTGTCTTGTGTTTCCACCATGGGCAGGTTCGGGAAGACAATCGCTGCAGCCCTCAAGAAGGTGGGATCAAAGCGCTCTTCTGCAAGCACAAGCTCTTCGCGCTACACCGAGCATGAAGAGAGCCCGATGCACGAAGAAGAAGAAGAAGAAGAAGAAGAAGAAGAAGAAGAAGAAGAAGAAGAAGAAGAAGAAGAAGAAGAAGAAGAGGAAGAGGAAGAAGAAGAGCAAGAACCGGCACCACCCGAACCAACAGATGCCGACTTCCTCGACTTGAGAGATGACCGAGAAATGCAAGCCTACCATTGCCTCAAGGATCGTGAATTCGAGCACACGCTGATGTACGACCCCGACATCCTCACCGCTATAGGTATGGATAATGAATTTTTCACCATTTGGAAAGCGATCGGATGGGAAGACGTTGATCCCCTCTGGGAACGAATGTCTCATCTTTTTACCATACAATTTTTATGCACTCTGCAAACATCCGATGATGGTATTACTTTTCGCTTATATGGGTCAGAATATTCTTGCACATGGAAGGAACTAGTTGAGCACATAGGCTTTCATAAAAGATGCTCTATTGATCTAGATTATGTGCTAAGAGGTTTTAATGACCAAAAATTTTGGGAAGATATTTCAGGGCAAATGTCACTGGCAAACTTAGGCCTAAGAAATTAGAAATCCACCACCCAACTTTGAGATTTATGCATCGCTAGATTGCCATGACTGTTTTCTAGGTTAGATATCCGAGTTGTTCACATAAATGAAATGAAACTCCTTTTATGCCATGATCAAGAAGATAGAAATTGCCCCAGTAAGAGAAATAATTGAACACATGCTAGGGGTATTCACAAACTTCTCTACCTCTATTTCCTGTACATCTCTTGTCTCTCGAATAGCAAATGGTGTTGGAGCATTGAATGAGCAAAATGTACCCTATCCTGCTACTCCCCGCCTTATTGTGGATATACAATTCTTATGTCAAGGGCATCATCTAAAACATGATGAAGATAACAAGATTGTCCATTTCTTTCTAGGATATGCAAACGTAATCTGGTTACCTAACCCGGAGCTTCATTTGAATAATTCCCATTCACTCACCTTCACTATAGTCCCACTAGAGGAAGCCGCAAGGCAATCTGTGTCTATGTCGATGAAATATTATTGATAGTCTACCAAGGGGTATGCCCAAGGTAGTAGATTAGATTGAGGAGATGTGGAGACGACTGCTCAAGCGTAAACAAAGGGACGAGACACGACGATTTAGATAGGTTCGGGCCGACAAGTCACCGTAATACCCTACGTCATGTGTTTTGGTGGCTGGATTGTATTATGAGATCGGGTGATCAGATGTGTCTGGAGGGCGTCCCTGCTCGCCTTATATAGTCGGGGAGCTGGGTTACAGTTTGTAACAGATTACAAATGGTTCCTTAAGGCAAGGAATCCGGATCTAACTCTAGGATGTTCCATGGCAAGCAAGGCTTCGTGAGAATCCCTGGCGAGCACGGCGAGCTAGTCGTGTGCTGCAAGGCCTTCGAGCTGGGCTGTCCGTGACGAAGGGCCCAAGTAGGTCCATGGGGGTATACGGAGGTAATATCCCCATAGCTAGTCCCCGAGCACTTTGTATCCGTTGGCGATGCCGTCTTGAGCTTGTCCGAGCAGGCGAAGTCGATGTCGGGCAAGTAAGGCTCGCCGGAAGGATGTAATGTGCTCAAGAAAAATTTTGAAGATCTTTCTTCTCGTGAAGTGTATCCACTTGGAGCTTGTAAGACTATAAGGAACAGCGAGGTCCTAGTAGAAGTCCGTGCAAGTCCACTTTAATGCAGCGTCCTTGAATTGTCAGAGAAAAAGAAAACACATTCACCACAAGGTGAAGTGTATCCACTTAGTCCTCGAGCTTGGTAGTAGGTCTTGAAGACACGTGGTGCCGAGCTTGTAGAGCATTTAGCAAGTGCCCCGGTGAGCTGCCCAAAATTAGCACCCTGATTCGAACAACATGGAGCGACTTGATGCACGCCGGCGACGAGCGAAGGCCAGGCCAACGGGCCTAGGCGACGGGTGAAGGTCAGGTCGATGAACCTGGTCGGCGATGAGCGAAGTCGAAGTCCCCAAGCCTGGTCGGCGATGAGCGAAGGCCAGGTAGATGATCCTGGTTGGCGACGAGTTGATGAACCTACGACCTTCTGCTTAGGAAACAGAAGACAGCGACGAATGATGGCGAAGTCCCCGAGCCTGTCGGCGACGAATGAAGGCAAAGATGAGGGACGACGGCGACGAGTGAAGGCGGCGAGGAGCTGGGTCGACAATGAGCGAAGACGGCGACGAGCCTGGTCAACGATGAGTGTAGGCGGCGATGAGCGACGACGGCGACGAGCGAAGGCGGCGAGGAGCCGGGTCGACGATGAGCGAAGACGACGATGAATGAAGACGGCGACAAGCGACGACGGTGACAAGCGAAGACGAAGGGCCTTGTCGACGACGAGCAATGGCGGCGAAGGCGAAGTCCCCGAGCCTAGTCGGCAACAAGCGAAGGTGAAGTCTCCGAGCCTGGTCAGCGACGAGCGAAGACGGCGATGAGGGACGACGGCGACGAGTGAAGGCGGTGAGGAGCCGGGTTGACAATGAGCGAAGACTGCGATGAGCCTGGTCGATGACGAGTGAAGGCGGCGACGAGCGACGACGGCAATGAGTGAAGGCGGTGAGGAGCCGGGTCGACGATGAGTGAAGACGGCGACGAGCGAAGGCAAAGGGCCTGGTCGACGACGAGCGACGGCGGCGAAGGCGAAGTCCCCGAGCCTGGTCGGCGACAAGCGAAGGCGAAGTCTCCGAGCCTAGTCGACTATGAGCAAAGACGGCAATGAGGGATGACGGCGATGAGTGAAGACGGCGACGAGCGACGGCTGCGACGAACGAAGGCGAAGGGCAACGGCGGCGAAGGCGAAGACGAAGTCTTCGAGCTTGGTCGGCGACGAGCGGAGACGGCAATGAGGGACGACGGCGACGAGTGAAGACAGCGACGAGCGACGGCGGCGACGAGCGAAGGCTAAAGTCCTGGTCGATGACATGCGATGGCGGCGAAGGCGAAGATGAAGTCCCCAAGCTTGGTCCGCGATGAGCAAAGGTGATGTCCTCATGCCAGGTCAGTGACGAGCGAAGGCGAAGTCCCTGAAAAATAAATATGGAGAGCAGTAGTACATGATGATGTACAAATAAAACATGGAGAAAACCAGTGGCGGAGGATGACTGCATCTGGAGTTGACATGGAGCATCTGGAGATGGAGACGGAGCTGACTGCGGAGGCCCTGGTCGCCGATGTAGATCTTTTCGCTGCCGGGCAGCCATGGAGTGTAACGTAGGAGAGTAGTCTGTAAATAGACTCTTGGGCGAATAGAGGCAAAACTTGTAGCGAGTCGACGTGTTTTGCATATTCCCCGAATTCCATAGACCCAATAGTCGTGAGCCGTAGCGATGAACAGTTCGGCCTTGGGTTATCCCAGGATCCGTAGCGTAGAGCGCGGAGCTCGTTTGCGCGTAGGAGTCAAGGGCGTCGCCCAAGGAACCACTGCTGGCATCCCATAGCGCAGAGGGCAAATGCTCATGCACGCGTAGGGAGGTACCACGGTCAGGGTCTTTTCCGAGAGGCTCGATCGTGGCGTGACCTGAGCGAATGGAGACCGTTCGTCGAGCGTGTGGGTAGCGCGAATGCGGGCACTGAGCATATAGCCTTAGAATTCTCAGCCCAAGTTAGCCTTTCCTTTGTAGCGCAGAGGGCAGGCGCTCATGCACGCGTAGAGAGGTCGGGACGTCCCTTGGGAGAGTTGTTGGCCACCGTACCGCAGAGGGCAGGCGCTCATGCACGTGTCTGATGGTGACAACAGCCCCGACTCTGAGTTTTCGTTGGCATCAGTTAGGCTGCTTGGAGACTGTGTGGAGAATGGGCGCGTAACGGCGCGTATATAGGCATCGGACGTATATCCTCTGGAGGTCTCAGCCCAAGCTTAGCCTTCCCTTCGTAGCGCAGAGGGTAGGCACTCATGCACGCGTAGAGAGGTCGGGGCGTCACTTAGGAGGACTACTGGCCACCATAGCGCAGAGGGCAGATACTCATGCACGCGTCCGGCGGTGGCAGTAGCCCCTGCTCTGAGACTCCGTCAGCGTCAGCTAGGCTGTTTGGAGAGGTCGATGAGTCGTCCGGAGATGATCTAGAGAGGTCGGCGAATCATCCGGAGACGAACTAGAGCGGTCGGTGAGTTGTCCGGAGACGAACTGGAGAGGTCGGCGATTCGTTTGGAGAGGTCAACGATGATGAAGTTGATGTAGACACAGAGGTCATCGAGACGGTGTTGCCGAAGATGGTTGACGACGAGCGAAGGCGGCGACGAGTGAAGGCGGCAATGAGCTCGGTCAACGAAGAGCAAAGGTAGCAACGAGCCTGGTCAACGACGAGCGAAGGTGACGACGAGCTGGGTTGGCAACGGGCAAAAACGAGAATGAGTGAAGGCGGTGACAAAGGCGGCAATGAGCCTAGTTGATGACGAGCAAAGGCGGCGTGGAGCCGAGTTGACGATGAGTGATGGCAGCAACGGTCCTGGTCGATGACGAGCGAAGGCGGCGAAGAGCCGGGTCGACGACGAGAGAAGGCGGCGACGAGCTGGATCGATGACGAGTGAAAGCGGCGAGGAGCAGGATCGATGACAAACGAAGATGGCGACGGTCCTAGTCGGCGACGGGCGAAGATGGCGACGAGTGAAGGTGGAGACAAGTCCGGTTGATGATGAGCGAAGGCGGCGGCGAGCCTGGTCGACGACGAGTGAAGGCGGCGACGAGCGACGATGGCGACGAGCAAAGGCGGCGATGAGCTTAGTCCACGATGAGCGAAGGCGGCGACGAGCCTGGTCGGCGACGGTCGAAGGCGGCAATAAACGATGGCGGCGATGAGTGAAGGCGGCGATGAGTCCGGTCGATGATGAGCGAAGGCGGCGATGAGCCTGGTCGACGACGGTCGAAGGCGGCGATGAACGATGGCGGCAATGAGTCCGGTCGACGATGATGTTGATGCAAACGGCAATCCTCTTGTTGGCCCGGTTGATGGCCTTGACCAGGTCGTCGTAACAGATGGATCTTGTCGCGCGTGGCGCCTGCATGATGATGCGATGGGTGGACGGCGAGGCGTCCGGCGCAGGAAGCTGCGCGGGTTCCATGATCTCCAGAGCGAGGATGAGATAGTAGGTGGTCCAGATGATAGATCCGATCTGGAAGGAGACGCCGAGCTCGGGAGGATCATGGAGTCGAGGAAGATGACCGCTTGGCAGATCATGGTGTCGTAGCACACACCCCCTACCTGGCACACCAACTGTCGATGAAATATTGTCGATAGTCTACCAAGGGATATGCCCAAGGTAGTAGATTAGATTGAGGAGGTGTGGAGACGACTGCTCAAGCATAAACACAGGGACGAGACACGGCGATCTAGACATGTTCGGGCCGACAAGTCGCCGTAATACCCTACGTCCTGTGTTGTGGTGGCTGGATTGTATTATGAGATCGGGTGATCAGATGTGTTTGTAGGGGGTCCCTGCTCGCCTTATATAGTCAGGTAGCAGGGTTACAGTTTATAACAGATTACAAATGGTTCCTTAAGGCAAGGAATCCGGATCTAACTCTAGGATGTTCCTTGGCAGGCAAGGCTTCGTGAGAGTCCCTGGCGAGCACGGCGAGCTGGTCGTGTGCTGCAAGGCCTTCGAGCTTGGCTGTCCTTGACGAAGGGCCCAAGTAGGTCCATGGGGGTATACGGAGGTAATATCCCCACAGTCTGGCAGGATGACGAGAGCCAGGGCAGCCGCTGGAGGAAGCAGTACACCATCAATGTGAAGGACCGAGAATGCAAAAGCAAGGCGACCAGAGGGGGGTGAATGGGAGCCTAAAAATTTCTCTCGAAACTTTGGCCTTTGTCCCAAAAATCAACCCCCAAAAGCTTTGTCCGAAACGTGATTCCGATGACCCTTGGAAGAGGGTGGATGATCCCTAGGATCACAGCGAGGCACCACCAAGTGAAAGCAAACCAAACACCAAAAGCTCCGGGTCAAGTTCGATCCTAAAAACCGACTCCCGAACGTAGATGGAAGGCTACGTCGGGAAATCTTCAACTACCTATGCTAACAAGTAGCAAAGATACCTAGAGAGGTTCCTTGGTTAACTCTAGGGCCAAACGAGAAGTCCAAAAACCAAGCTGAAAAGCTGGGAGAGCAAACGCACTAAAAATCAGCTTTCAGCCAAATCCCGGACTGTCGCGGATACGGCTGCGGACTGTCTGCCCAACAGCGGACTGTCTGGGCTCAGGTGGCGGACTGTCCGCCAGCCAAAACTGAGAAACAGCACTGCTGCTTAAGTCTCCGTGGTCACTCCCGGAGTGTCCGTGAGTTAGACCGGTGGACTGTCCGCAGGTCACTCCGGACCAAAATCCCCGAGCCACGCAGCCACTGAGTCGGCTGGAGCCCGATGCCCGGATTGTCCGCGGTTCACCGGCGGACTGTCCGGGAACACGCAGAGACGGCGATTTCAGTCGCCTTCTCCCCAAATCTCTCCAAATTTGATCCAAATCAAAATCCCTTGTTCACAAACTTGGATAAGATGATCACGAGGTAGTGAGGAGACTATCCCCAAGAAATCATCCGCTCAAATCGATTCAATCAA
Source organism: Coix lacryma-jobi var. lacryma-jobi (assembly GCA_009763385.1). NCBI lineage: Eukaryota > Viridiplantae > Streptophyta > Magnoliopsida > Poales > Poaceae > Coix > Coix lacryma-jobi. The sequence goes on along the minus strand of CM019830.1, from coordinate 77,923,914 downwards.
CGGGAAATCAAAGGGGAAGGTGTATGAACCAAAAAAGCGACACGAAACTTGAATCGACCCGATCTACTTGTTCGTGAGGAGTTAGATGAATTCCTTTGGTGGAAATGATCTCCTCACATCAAAGAACAAGTTGGTTCAAGTGGATCCGAAAAAGACGCAACGTAGAGGGAGATCGAGTGATGGGAAAAATGTGGAGAAACGAAGAACGCGAAAAACAAATTCAAAACGCGAATTAAACCACGAGTTTGCAATCGTGTGGCTACCACACGCTACAATAATGAGATTACGGTCTCACTTCCTCAAAATCTCATGAACACAGAGGTATGGTTCTCTGCAGATCTCAGTAGCTACAGCAGGGATGTGGGAGAGCAGGAAACCCTAGAAAGCAAATAGCAAATGACTAAGATAGTTTGGGAGGTGGGTGTCTCCCCCTACTTATCCTACTTCTAATTCCCACTCTACCCCTACTAATTACAGAGCGAACTAGCTAAACCCTAAGGTTATTCTGGACCAACTCGAAGAAGATGCTGATCCGACGGCCACGCCCGCACAATAGGTAGCTTCGCCTCGACGCGACCTCACCGATTGCCACCACGTGTCGCCACCGCTCTACTCGTCCTTTTCACGGACCTCGCCCCCGGTTTTGAGGCCGAAACCGGGAAACCTGTCTTCACGACCATCCCCCGGTTTTGAGGCCCAAACAGGGAAACCCGCCGTTCATAGCCTGAGTTTTGTGGCCCAAACTCAGAAACCCGCCAGCGCCCAGGTTTTGAGGCCCAAACCTGGAAACCGTCCTCAGCCCGAGTTTTGTGGCCCAAACTCAGCAAACCTGCAGCACCCAGGTTTTGTGGCCCAAACCTGGAAACCGTCCACCGGTGGTTTTTCTGTGGCTCAACCACCAAACCGACGCCGTAGAGGGGATGCACCGCCCGTGCACCCCGTCCACCGACACGTGTCCCCAGGTCCTCGACCCTAGCAACACCGTGCCCCGCAAGTCTTCGCTCATCGCTGTCCCAGGCTATCAGCCACCACAGCTGATCCTCAGGCCACCGGTCTCTCAGTCCAAGCCTCACGTCCGCCCTTCACCTCTCTGGGTCCATCGGCATGGCACATCCGCCGCACGGCACGACCATCCTTCACCGCTCCTGGTCCATTGGCATGACACGTCTCTACTTGACCTTCACCTTGCCTTTGATCACTGTATCCGTGCTCACCACCTGCACAACACAAGCCAAAGAACATGCGCATCAAACCCATTGACAATCACTCATCACTCAAGATCCGGCATACACCCATGTATCCGCAATCTCCCCCTTGATGAGTGCATTGTCAACTACCAACACAAATCATAATGAAGATAGAGGAAGAAGAAAGGAGAAGTAGAGAACTCGTCCAAATGACCCAAAAGCATGACAAAGCCAGAAGAAGGTCAAATGAAGGAGCAAAACAACTTGGTCCCCAAAGACATGGGCAACGGCTCGACGCAACCAAGCAAAGCAAAGCTAGCCCTCAAGAAGAGGTAGAACAGGCTCAACATCGCTAGCAGAAAAGCTCCATACCAATTGAAATACCAATTGAAATTCAAGCAAAATGGAGCTAGCCCTCAAGAAGAGGCAGAACGGGCTCAACACCACTAGCACAAACGCTCGATACCAACTGAACTGTTGCCGATTAAAAGGCAAGAAAGCTCGATACCACATGAAGTAGAATCAACTGAAAGGTACAATCAGCTGAAAAAGCACCGAAACGCAAAACTGCTAGTCCCTCAAGATAGAGGCACAAAGGCTCAACACAACTAGCAGAAAAGCTCCGAACCAATTGAAGAATCCAAAAATCTGAGCGAAAAAAGCTCAACCAAGCAAACTCCCCCTTCAATAGTGCCCACAACTAGAACATGATTTGTAGAATTTCTCCCCCTTAGTTGATAATGCACTATCAAGCATACTTCTCCCCTCCAAAATGCATATGAGTCAAAAATGCAAGTTAGCAGCTTCAAGAATATAGTCAATAGAATGAAAAGATGCTCTACAAAGTGTTGATCCGATGACTCAACAACATACACAACATGCTAGCAAAGGCTCAAACTGATCACCAAATACGAAATATGAACATATGAGCAAAGTGAGCAGTTTTAGCCAAAATGTATTCACCATCAAAATAGCACTAAACATGTATGGACATGAAGTCAAACAAGTGCTAAACATGTATACAAGGTGAACTACCCCTAGCAAAGTTCAATCATCATGCTATAGAATGAAACATAGACTTGTGTTTTCAAATTTTATCAGAGTTGCAGCGGTGAAATTTCACAAGATCAAATATCAGCATGTGATTGCGAGAGGTCATTGCCTAACTTTTCAACCGAGCTAAGCCTATGCATATGCAATCAGAAACTTAAAGCAACGGTTTCGGTCATACACTACACGGCTCAAGTTTAACTCAAAGTGCAATGAGAAACATACTCGATACCGTGATGTGCTGATAAGCAATCCCATCTCGATCTTTTCAATTCACTTAAAACTTGGTTCAATTTTATGACAGAATATGAACATACCAAGCAAGTGAAAGACTCAGAACTAGAGACATAGCAACCTAGCATATATGAAAAGCACAAGTGATTTCATCATATCCTACACATGCTAGTTGCCAATCTCAATGGTGAACAATTTCAAGTTTTATGTTCATTAAGCAAGTTCACCATTCATAAAAATAGCTCAGCTCACAACATGTATTAGTGATCAGAAAGAGCATAAGCTACAAGCATCATCATATAGCATCGGAACATACACTAAACAAAGCATAATCGCATTCTAAAGATTATATACATGAAGCTCGAAAAAGTGAAAATGTGAAGATGCATGATGAAATGAAAAGACTAACCTATCAAAAACCAAAAACAAAACAAGAAAAGAAGTCAGTATATAATACAAAAACCAAAATGTTTCCCCCATCTAAAAGGGGAAACACACACCAAGCTCACCGCTGAACCTATTAAAAGTTGATTGGTCCAAAGGCTTGGTAAAAATATCTGCCAACTGATGATGAGTATCGACATGGCGAGGGTCGATATCACCCTTCTCAAAATGGTCTCACAGAAAATGAAAGCGCATATCAATGTGTTTGGTCTTAGAATGCAGCACGGGATTCTTAGCAACGCTAATAGCACTCGTGCTGTCACAAAGCAAAGGCACTCGAGAAAAGCTCATACCAAAATCACGCAAAGTGGCCATCATCCAAAGCAACTGAGAATAGCAGCTAGCCGCAGCAACATATTCAGCCTCTGTGGTAGACTGAGCGACATTAGACTCCTTGCGAGAAGACCAAGATACAAGAGAAGAACCTAAAAACTGACAAGTCCCAGATGTGGACTTGCGCTCAAGTCGGCAACCAGCAAAATCAGCATCAGAATAACCGCAAAAGGAGAGGGTGGAGGAAGCTGAATACCAAATCCCGAACTCAGGTGTGAAACGAAGGTACCTCATAATGCGCTTGACCGCCTGACGGTGAGAGGTGCGCGGCGACGCCTGAAAGCGCGCGCAAAGACACACCGCGAACTGAATGTCCGGGCATGTCGCCGTCAGGTACAACAGCGACCCGATCATGCTTCGGTACTCCTTCTGGTCCACAGCTTCTCCATTCTTGTCCGCATCCAGGGTCATCGTGGTCGACATGGGTGTTGGAAGAGGCTTGGCCTCACCCATATCGAATTTCATCAAAATGTCCTTGGTGTACTTGCCCTGGTGCACAAACGTCCCCTCTCGGGATTGCTTAATTTGCAACCCGAGAAAGAAAGTCAACTCGCCGATCATGCTCATCTCAAACTCCCTGCTCATAAGATCTGCAAACTTAGCAACCAAAGCATGAGAAGAACCACCGAAAATGATATCATCCACGTAAATCTAAACCAAGAGAGTGTCTTTGCCTTGCTTGAGGAGAAAAAGTGTTTTATCCACACATCCCATTTTAAAACCCTTAGCTAGCAAAAAGGTTTTCAACCTATCATACCAGGCTCTAGGGGCTTGTTTCAAACCATATAAAGCTTTGTGAAGTTTAAAAACATGGTTTGGAAACTTGGGATTTTCAAAACCGGGGGGTTGTTTCACATACACCTCTTCTTCTATGTAGCCATTTAAGAAGGCACTCTTGACATCCATTTGAAAAAGTTTAAACCCATTGGATGCAGCAAAAGCCAAGAGTATCCTAATTGCCTCCAAATGAGCAACAGGAGCAAAAGTCTCCTCATAGTCTATCCCCTCCTTCTGACTATACCCCTGGGCTACAAGTCTGGCCTTATTTGTGACAATGTGGCCATACTCTCCTTGTTTGTTTTTGAAAACCCATTTTGTCCCAATAGGGTGACACTCAGGAGGAGGTGGAACCAAAACCCAAACCCGATTTCTCTCAAAATTTTCTAACTCCTCATGCATGGCATTGACCCAATCTGGTTTGGTTTTTGGTGGATCCTAGCAGGGTCGGGGTCGTGAGTCGACGTAGTCGAAGCCGATCCTAGCGGCATAGCAGGTGGAGGTGGTGCTGGGTCATCCATCCCTTCAGCACCCTCTTCCTCGTCATCAAAAAGAGGTTCTCCAACCTCATGATCACCTGCACGCTCAAATCTAGAAGAAGGACAATGCATGGTCTCATCGAAGGTGACATCGGATGTCTCCATGACTCGGTTAGTATCAAGGTTAAGTACACGATATGCACGAGTATGAGTGCCATAACCCAAAAATACACCATTAGAAGAACGAGACTCAAACTTGTCCAGGTTGCCTTTCTTGAGTATAAAACAGTGGCAACCAAAAACTCTAAAATAACTCACTTTGGGTTGTCTTCCAAAATGCAACTCATAAGAAGTCTTTTTCAGAAAAGCTCGGAGAAAAATGCGATTGGAAATATAGCATGCAGTGTTCATAGCTTCGGCCCAATATTGCCTAGGAGTCCTATGCTCATCGAGCATCGTCCTGGCCATCTCAACAAGGGTCTGATTCTTCCTCTCTACCACACCATTCTGTGGTGGTGTGTAGGTGGAAGAAAACTGATGCTCCAAACCCAAAGAGTTACAAAACTTCTCAAAGTCCGAGTTTTTGAACTCGGTACCATTATCACTACGAATAGCTCGCATTGAGTTCATAGGGAACTCATTCTAAAGACGCAAAATCAGATTGCGAGCAAAAGAGAAAGTCTCAGTTTTCTCAGCTAAAAAGAAAACCCACGAATATCTCAAAAAGTCGTCAACAACAACAAGCACATACCAGTTCCCACCAACCGAGCTCACCCGAGCCGGACCAACAAGGTCCATATGCAAAAGCTCTCCAGAGTGCTTGGTCATAACTTGATTCACAGGATCGTGGGGAGCGGCAACCATTTTCCCATGTCTACAAGAATGGCAAACAAGATCCTTCTCCATGGACAACTTGGGCAATCCTCGGATTAGGCCAAGTGAGCTAAGTGTTGACGCTGGTTATCTATCAAAATTAAAGGATAAATAAATATGAAAAGGGCATGAATTCAATCACCAACAAAGGTTTATGGTTTTAATTGACAATATTCCATGAGTTTTGGTGAACTATGATTCTGCAGGGACTAAACCAGGAAACCAGCACTGATTGCTTCCCCTAGAAGGAAACCGACGGGAGATAACGCATTCGGCAAGTCAGGAACCTTCCGGAAGACTCCAGAGAACACCTAGAGACACCACGAGGAGGGGCACCCCGGTCCACTTCCAGGTGGGACCGACCGGTCCCCTGGGCCCACCGGTCGGTCTCCCCCTAGGCCCGCTGGCTTCCATCTTCTGCAAGCTTCCTCCACCGACCTCTAGGATGCATCTCAGCCGTACCTTATGTCGGTTTGAACCAACGGCCGCGGTTGATCCCTCAGGGCTATATAAACAGCCCCAGACCGCCCTCTCCAGGCATCTCCCTCTTCATTATTCATCTCCACATCAGAAACTAGGGTTCCAATGTAGAAGTAGAGGTCCCTCTAGATGAATCTCTTCTAGTTCATCTACAATTAGATCTAGTTCATCTAGTTGTAATCAAGAGTTAGCTTTCAAGTAGAAGACTAGATACCCCTCTAGTAGGATTAGAACCTAGTCTTATTCTAGAACTAGGAGAGAGAGAGAGGAAGAGATCAAGAGGAAGCTCTGGCCTGTCGGATCAACTTATTCATCTTGTACCTGTGGATTCAAGTTCTTCATCGACTTGCTTCAACGATTGTTTCGGTAATCAACATCTATATTTAAGTTTGAGCCATTGTTCTTATTGTTCTTAAGGTTTATGACTCTCTTTTGAGTACTTTAATTCTAGTCGCTCTAGAGTTACAGTAGTTGGATAGTATAAGCGTAGTGCTTAGACTTGATAGCTCATATTTACCTCCTATAACGCCGGTAGTAGTGGTAGTTTGCAAGGGTGACTCTTATAGCCTTGTTGATTCTTCTATAGTCCACTTACCCGTGTGTAGGCTCGGTAGGATTATACATTTGCATAAAAGAATCATACTCTGTTGTGACCTTTTATGGCAACTTCCCCATTAAGAATAATATAAACACATCACTCTTAAGTTGGATTTAGATAGCCTTAGTGATCCCCTCTATACTTTTAGCTTCTCCGTCCTTGTTAGTTACTCAGGGGTTATACACTTGAGACTCATTGCTATCCGTTCCTTTGGGTTCGATATTAAAACTGGGTTACTCCGGTGAAGTGCTACATCGGTAGATTTTATCTGTGCGCTTGCGGATAAAGTAGGGTGTGCATTAATTTATACCAACAAACATTTCTGGCACTGTTGCCGGGGAACGGTAGATCATTTTATGTCTTAAGTTTAACCTTGTAATCATACTTTTATCTTTTCCTTTTTTTTGTCCCAGTCTTTTCATCATTTTTGTTTTCATTCTTATGAATGTTGTTTTTGAGTTCCACTCTTATCTATCACTACCCATGAGCCGCAAGCTATAACCAGTAGAATCCTTACATCCCATCATAACACCTGGTTATTAGCTATGCCTACATTTCTGCTGCACTGTCCTTGTAATGAGCATAGAAATATAATTATGAAAATATTCCTTCGGGTATTTTTTGTCACTAACCCTCCCAGGTCTGGAGCAGAAAAGAACGAAGGAACAACAAACACAAGGTATGTCCCACCAATCATCATGCAACATTGAATTACATTCATCCAATCTTAATTCGTGCAAAATCCAAGCTTGGGGAATAGACCTTCTAAGAATATCTCTTGCCATGTTGCTATGTTGGTTGTCCCTACCTTTAGGATATGCTCATTATGCTCTTTCATCACCATCTGAATAAATCTCTATAATATTTTCATGCTACCCTCATTCGCTATATTATATGTTTAGGTTTGGAGTACTTTCATACATCTCTTAAATTAAGCATGGTGCCTAGTTTAGGAGTGGTGATCTTGCTTTCAAAGGTTTTTTAATTTAAGCAATTAAGTTAAAATACCTTCCTAGATCAAATTAGACGTGGTGTCTAGGTTGATTTTTGAGCCGATAGTATCCTATAGTGGATGTTGGATATTTTGTTGGACTAACCACTGTAGGGAAACTTTCAATATCAATTTGGGAAAGTCCGGAGATGAACTTACACTGGAGATGAAGAGACACATGAACTTTAACAACTTTGCACAATGAAGACTCAGCTCATTCATCATGGATGAAAGAACTGTGAGTATCAAAGTTTATTTATTTTGTCTTCTACTGCAAGTTATCCTTTGCCTTGAATCATGTTAAAGTGCAGCCAACACATACTAGTCTATGCTAAAGTAATCCTAAAAACATCTCCTTATTAGCATAGATGCAAAATATATATGTTATGGACAACAACCCATGCTTCAAATTCTTGCAATCCTTCGAGTATATATCCACTAACATTATGCAGGAGAGAGATTTTGTTCATCCATGGTTTGGTCTGAACGAGGAGCAAACCGTGGTTTGTTATGTTTGCCACAAGGAAGGGCACAAGTCCTATGAGTCCAAGGTGAAGCAAGGGGGAGAGAAAAAGGAGAAAGAGAAGAAAAAGCAAACAAGCAAGCTCTCCAACACCTACACCAACTAGGTGAACAAGAAGGCCTCCACACCTTACCTTTTGAAGAGAAAGAAGAATGACAAGGTGGTGGCCATCAAGGTGAACAAGCAAGTCAACAATGGGGCCAAACGTATTTGGGTGCCTAAGGACATTATCTCAACCATGAAGAGCACCCAAAAGGTTTGGATCCCGAAAGGGAAGTGAGTAGCCAAATTGGCTACGGGGAATTTGGAGACTTGGCAAAGGTTGGGTGCATATCATGGGATGCATCAAACTGGATCATGTCATTGCCAAGTATGTTAGTGGCTACTATGGACCCAAATTCTCCTTCCCATGTTAGGTAACTAGTTTTAAATTCTTGCAATTTCCTTTAGCATCTAGTTCCTTGAAGGACTGAAAGTGCTACCAGAAAGCGACTAGAGGGGGGGTGAACGGGAGCTTCAAATCTCTTTTCAGAAACTTGTCGCCACTGTCCCGAGAATCAACCCCAAGAGCAAACCTAAAGTTTGCAAATGTCCACGACCCTAAATGTAGGGTGGTTGCTTCCAAGAAGCACAGCGGGACACAACACAACCCTAGAAACCCAACACAAAAGGAAATCAAAACCGATAACAGATGAACAAACTGCGAATGAAAACGTGCAGAACACACTTGACCGGACTCTGCCTGCGTCCGGTCAGTGACCATCGGACGCGTCCGGTCTGAGAAAATCCGCTCGTTAACCTTACTGTTTCTGACCGGACTCACTAGAGGGGAGTGTCCGGACAGATGTTGTGCGTCCGGTCGATTTAGACAAAAAAACCGTGAACAGTGTGAAGAGCGCGTCCGGTCACGATCAGAACAAGTGTCCGGTCAAGTTGCGATGAAAACACAGAGAACTGAGTTCAACGGTCGGACTCTGACCCAAGCGTCCGACACCCCGACTCTAGCGTCCGGTCACCCCGATTTTGTGCTGTTCTTTCACCGATTCGACTCGATCTCACCCAAAACATATCCTCTAAGGATCAAAATTGGTGGGAGGAGTCACAAGGAGGATAGTGAGCTACCACTAAGAGATCATGGCTCGATCCTATCTCCAAATCAATGAATCAAAGAATTTCGGGGGAAGGGAGAAGAAAAGTTGATCCAAAATGAAAATCGACCGATCTACTAGCTCGTGAGGTTAGAGGTGAATTCCTTCGGTGGAAAGATGTGTCTCACGATCTAGAACAACTCGGTTCAAACGGAATTGAAAAACACGCAATGAATAGAGAGATAGATCATCGGGAAAATCGTGGAGAAAAGCAACCCGTGAGGAACAACACCAAAACGCGAATCACAACCACGAATTTGCAACCGTGTGGCTACCACACGCTACAATAGTGAGATTACGGTCTCACTTGCTCAAAATCTCATGAACACAGAGGTATGGTTCTCTGCGGATCTCAGTAGCTACAGCAGGGATGTGGGAGAGCAGGAAACCCTAAGTGGAGAATAGCAAATGACTGCGATAGTCTGGGAGGTGGGTGTCTCCCCGTACTTATCCTAATTCTAATTCCCACTCTACCCCTAGTTATTTACAGAGCAAACCAGCTAAACCCTAAGGTTATTCTGGACCAACTCGAAGAAGATGCTAATCCGACGGACACGCCCGCACAACTGGTAGCGTTGCCTTGACGCAACCTCACCGATTGCCGCCACGTGCCGCCACCGCTCTGCTCGTCCTTTTCACGGACTCCGCCGCCAGTTTTGTGGCCGAAACCGGGAAACCTGTCCTCACGACCATCCCCCGGTTTTGAGGCCCAAACCGGGAAACCAGTCGTCCATCGCCTGAGTTTTGTGGCCCAAACTCAGAAACCCGCCAGCGCCCAGGTTTTGAGGTCCAAACCTGGAAACCGTCCTTAACCCGAGTTTTGTGGCCCAAACTCGGCAAACCCGCAGCACCCAGGTTTTGTGGCCCAAACTGGAAACCGTCCACCCGATGGTTTTTCTGTGGCTCAACCATCAAACCGACGCCGTAGAGGGGATGCACCGCCCGTGCACCCCGTCCACCGACACGTGACCCCAGGTCCTCGACCCGAGCAACACCATGTACCGCAAGTCTTCGCTCGTCACTGTCCAAGGCTGTCAGCCACCACAGCTGATCCTTAGGCCATCGGTCCCTCAGTCCAAGCCTCACGTCCACCCTTCACCGCTCTCGGTCCATCGGCACGACACGTCTCTACTTGACCTTCACCTTGCCTTCGATCATTGTCTCCGTGCTCGACACCTGCACAACACAAGCCAAAGAACATGCGCATCAAACCCATTGACAATCACTCATCACTCAAGACTCGGCATACACCCATGTATCCGCAATCTCCCCCTTGATGAGTGCATTGTCAACTACCAACACAAATCATAATGGAATAGAAGAAGGAAGAAGGAGAAAGAACTCGACCAAATGACCCAAAAGCATAGCAAAGCCGAAGAAGGTCAAGTGGAAAGAGCAAGACAACTTGGTCCCCAAAGACATGGGCAACGGCTCGACGCAACCAAGCAAAGCAAAGCTAGCCCTCAAGAAGAGGCAGAACGGGCTCAACACTACTAGCGAAAATGCTTGATACCAACTCAAGAATACCGTCTAAAAAGCAGAAAAGCTCGATACCAATTGAGAAGCATACTCACAAAACGAAGCTGCTAGTCCCTCAAGATAGAGGCATAGAGGCTCAACACAACTAGCATACAAATGCTCCGAACCAATTGGAAAAATGCTCCATACCAACTGAAAGATTCATCATCCGAGCATCAAACGAGCAAACTCCCCCTCCAATAGTGCACACAACTAATATATGATTTTATGATTTATCCCCCTTATGATTTGACAAAAATTCTCCCCCTTAGTTGATAATGCACTATCAAGCAAACTTCTCCCTTCCAAATGCATATGAGTCAGAAATGCAAGTTAGCAGCTTCAGGAATATAGGCAATAGAATGAGAAGATGCTCCACAAAGTATAACTCCAATGACTCAACAATAAGCATACATGCCAGCAAAGGCTCAAACTGATCACCAAATACGAAATATGAACATATGAGCAAAGTGAGCAGTTTTAGCCAAAAGGTATTCACCATCAAAATAGCACTAAACTTGTATAGACAGGAAATCAAGTAAGTGCTAAACATGTATACAAGGTCAACTACCCCTAGCAAAGTTCAATCATCATGCTATAGAATGAAACATATACTTGTGATTTCAGATATTAATCGGAGTTGCAGCAGTGAAATTACACAAGTTCAAAATTCAGCACGTGATTGCGAGAGGTTGAAAGCTTGTCATTGCCTAACTTTTCGACCGAGCTAAGCCTATGCATATGCAATCAGAAGCTTAAAGCGTCGGTTTCGGTCATACACTACACGGCTCAAGTTTAACTCAAAGTGGAATGAGAAACAGTCTTGATACCGTGATGTGTTGACAAGCAATCCCATCTTTATCTTTTCAATTCACTTAAAACTTGGTTCAATTTTAAAGTAGAATATGAACATACCGAGCAAGTGAATGACTTAGAACTAGAGACATAGCAACCTAGCATATATGAAAAGCACAAGTGAATTCAACACATCCTACACATGTTAGTTGCATATCTCAATGGTGAACAATTTCAAGTTTTATGTTCATTAAGCAAGTTCACCATTCATAAAATAGCTCAGCTCACAACATGTATGTAAGGACCTGTGTGGCCTAGGGGGTGAATAGGCCTGTCAAAAATCACAGCTCAAAACTTAATTAGTGAAGCCCGGCACTACCGCCCTGAGCCCGGCACTGCCGCTCCCCGGCACTGCCGGCCTCAGCCCGGTACTGCCGCGCAGACAACTAGTCTAAGTCTGCAATTCAAAATCCAGCCACAGCAAACCAAATCTATATGAATGGAAGTGTAGCACTAGGTTTCCTGAACCAGCAGAACCAACTCAACCAAGCTAAATATGTAGTATGAAGTAGATCGGGCCAAACCCTAGAATCTATCACAAGCTCACAAGTATGAAGAATGAAAGTAAGTAAGTACAAGAGATAAGTGATTTATCCCGTGGTTCAGCTCGCCACCAAGGCTTGCCTACCTCCACGTTGTTGAGGTTGACCACTTAGGTCATGAGCTTTGCAACTCTACCTCGTTCTCAAAAGGAACCAAATCCTTGAGGTGAGGGGTAATAATACTAGTTGCACAAGTGATTACAAACCTCCCAAGGCCGCCACACAAGTTGGCTAGCTCAAGGGCGACGCCTAGACGGCTAGGGTTCCAAGAACCCAAGAGTAATAGAAGCAAATCCACTAGCTATGGCTCAAATCAAGTGCTCTAGGCAGTAGATCTCAGCTAGGGCTTCTCTTTGGTGAAGGTTTGAGGCTCTAACTCACTTGGAATCAATGGGAATCGATGATTTGGTGAGAGAGAGCTTGGGAGCCTTCAATGGGGAGAGAGAGCCTTGTCTGGAGGTAGGAGACGAGTAAATGGTCGTGGGTGACCGTTGGGGTGGCAGGAGAGTGGAGTAAATACCCCCTGCCATCCAACGGTTGAAACAAGTCGCGGCAGTGCCGGCCTTAGTGTGGCAGAACCTCCTGAATTAAGTGGCCCACATGCACCCATCATTGTCCCAAAGGCTCCTGATTGGCGTGCACGAGTTCCAAATGATTCAAGAGATCTGTCGGGTGTCCTCGGAGACCCGAATCATCCACGTTACATTCTTTTCAGGAATTCTCTCGTCAAGCATCACAGTATTACAACAGTTTTATAGATAAGATAAATCAGAGTAAAAGCGGAAAGGTTATATAACATAGATTGAAACTTAAGTTTAAAAGTTTACAACCCATAAGTACTTGATACATAAAAGGTTCGGAACTTTATATCACATATATCACACAACTTTTGTTACTTGCCCAAGATCAAACATCAGAGTCATCATCACTCTCCTCTACAAGAGTGAAGAAACATTGACCACCAAAAGGATGATCAATAAATTCACCTGCAACAAAGGTTAACAAACACTAGTACAGAACGATACTATATAGTCGGTTGTAGGTCGATTTGTACAGGCGTTTTTATCAACCGCCTGTGCTGGGGGCAAGTAGAAATAGGACCACAGCACAGGCGGTTGCTTATGAACCGCCTGCAGAAAAAAATTTCACAGGCGGTTGACTTAGCGAACCGCCTGTGAAAATGGGCATTTCCACAAGCGGTTCGCTATGTGAACCGTCTGTGAAAAAAATTCTGAAAAACCCGTAAATAAATAGGGAAAAAATATTTTAATTAGGGAGAAGAGCCCCCAGCCAACGCCCGTCTCCGTCGAAGTCGCAAGTCGCGGCATTTTTCGCGCAAAATACGCGGCTAACGCGGCCGGTGGGATTCGAACTCACGACCTCGGCCTCGCGCGGAGCCCCCTCTACCACTGCACCACACACTCACATGTGTTCAAATACCCCTTCGGTTCCCCACATATTATACAAACCCAAGTGTAATTTGCTTGTTTGAGGTCCTAAACGATTTCAAATCAAAAAATTATCAACTACAAAGTTTCATAACTTTTGAGACGAACTACTTTTGTATTGATCATTTCTCCATCCGAGGTCATTTACAAAATTTGAATTTCAAATTTGAGACCATTCAAACATATTTTTCGATGACAAGATGACTTCAAATTAAAAAGTTGTAATTTACAAAGTTTCATAACTTTTTGAGACGAACAACTTTTATTTTGGGTGTTTTCTCATCTAAGATAGTTTGAAAAAAATCAAATTTTAAAAAACGCATCTATTTCTACTGGCGGTTGTCTTAACGAACCGCCTGTAGAAATGGATTTCTACAGGCGGTTTGTTAAGAGAACCGCCTGTAGAAATAAGACATTTCTACAGGCGGTTGTCTTAACAAACCGCCTGTAGAAATCCATTTCTACAGGCGGTTCTAGACTTCAGGTCCACCGGTTCATTTCTACAGGCGCGTGGTAACTCAAACCGCCAGTAAAAAAAATTGAGGCGCTAGGAAAAATCATCATTCTACTAGTGAAACCCTGAGTACAAAAGTACTCAACAAGACTTAACCGTCTAGAAAAGAGGAGAAGACTCAGGTATGAAGGTTATAGGGATTCAAATTAAGGCTTTAGCAAGATCAAAACATTTCTTTTGCATAAAAGCTTACTAAAAGAAAAACCCTACTTTAAAGTTTTAACTCAAGATTAAATTTCATAACTATCTAAAGATTCTCAAACCTTCATAAGCATACCACATCTTTAGTTCTCATCTCATAAAGATCCCATTTATTACTATGGTGCGGGTCAGTGGATTGAGGCTCCATATCCGAGGAAACACGGCGATTCGAATCGATTAAACCCAGCTGGCGATTCAGTACCACACGACATATGTAGAACTTAATCTTGCATGTGTCAACCCTATCTATAGATCCTCCCATACAAGAACGGGTCCAGCGTCACCCGAGAGTACAGTACACCTCGAACCCGACTATCTCATAGCCCCGAGGGTACACGCTACTCTCGCCATCTCTCCACTCCCAGTACGCGGTTGGCCTTTCTCAAGTATCGGAATAGCTATAGACGAGGCTTACCACCGCATGTGGGCTGTACTCAAAGGTCTCAATCACAGCAGGCCAACAACGATAAGGTCCTATGTGGAGTAACATTACAACAAGACTCCATTCTTGATGTAATCTACTAAAACTACCATGTTGTCTCAAGATTCATTATTTCCATAACATAGCAACCATTTTTAAAAGCACCTACTATTATGAAGTAAGTAAAGCATGGCTAAGCATACTAAGTATTTTTATAAAACGGGTATCAAGGTTAAATATGGGAATCATCAAGGTTGGTGATGCATCAAATAGGGTTCACTCAACTCCTATTCACTTAATGCATCATATTAACTTAAATGATATAAATAACTTTATAAAAAATACAAGGATAGGTTTAATGTCCGGGGCTTGCCTTGGTGATCAGCGAAGTCCGGTGACTCAGAAAAACCAGAAGGATCCAAACACTCAGGAGAAACCCACTGTGGATTAGATTCTTTCGAAACGAGATCTACACGTAAAAGTGCATATGCATGATCAATGAGATGCTCATGATATGATTAAGATAGGGTACATGTTCTTTGGATAATAACAAGTAAACTTAACTACCTTGAGTACAACTTTCCTTCATGATATAAAAACAAACTAACTTAGCTATCAAACCATATATTACTACTAAGCAAGTTTTATTATCTTCATTAAGCAAGGTTACTTAGCTAACAAGCAACAAAAGATCATTTACATAGAGGAATCCATAACCAGGGAGCAAATCATGCTAATGTTCCCCTGGTTGTTAAACAAATCCAAAAATCACACAAATCTAAAATATTTAACTATTTCTATTTATTTTCTAAGTCATTTTAAATAGCCTTTACTATGAACAGATCATACTTTATCAAACAGAGCTGAAATTAATCCTGAAGGTAGATAACAGTAACATAAACTCACATGTCAAATTTCATTATTTTAGGAGAAACACAGAAAACTACATAATTCATCAAAGTTGCATTTATTAATTAAAGCACAGATTTAATTATCATAGCAAAAGTGCTCAAAATACAAGTTCTATAATTTCTATATTAGCACAGATATGATATCATCTAACACGTAAAATATCATAATTAACAGAGCTATAGAATAATTATAGCAAAAATAACAAAACTAGCTACTGTGCATATAGTTGTAAAAAGAAAAACTGAAATCTAAGCCAAACTGGGCTTTCGGTCCACTGCCGCTCGGCCCAGCGCGCGTGAAAGCCGGCCCGGCCTGGCTCTCGCCCGCGCGCCCTGGCGCTTTTGCAGGAAAGCCCTTCGGCTTAAATGAAAACAACCCGCGATCCCGAGCACTATTCAAATGTGCCATGGACTTCGCAACCAGCCCCCTGCACTTTATCATCTTTGCAACGGCAAAGTCCCTGACTTCGGCCAGAGAGGACGGCGGCGCACCGAACGCCGGCGAGCCCTACGCTGGCCATCTCTGGCCATTAGAGACCTGACTGACATGAGCACAAGCACCGGCAGGTCACCCGCAACCGATAGAGCCCCTAACCCTAAACGCTACCGCTCGGGTGAAGCCTGGCCATGCACGGCGGCGGACCGGACCCCGGTAAGGTTGTTCCGGCGAACTCAGGTCGGTAGCAAGAGAACAGAGGGGCTAGTAAGCTCCAGTAGCTCACCCAGATGCTGGCTGCGTAGCTGGTTTGAGCGGAGGATGAACGGAGAGGAGAAGTCCACGGAGCAGTGACTTGCGGCGGCGAGCTCCGGCGAAGCAGACGATGTTCCGGCGAGACCTGAGCACCAAACGGAAAACCATCGAGCCGATGAGTATCCTGGGGTCAAGACGAAACAGAAACACAAGAAAGGGAGAGCAGAGGAGTGCCCGGTTGAGCGGACCACGACGAGGTCGAGCTCGTCGGTGTTTTCATCCGGCGGGAAGGAAAACGGCGAGCACAAACTCTCTGAGGCGGTAGAGGTAGAAGGGATAGGTTCTGGAGATGCGCAAAGAGGTAAGGAAGATATAACTGCGGTCAATTTGGATGAGAACGCTCGGTTTGCAGTGAATTTTCATTTGAATGGAGTTGAGCCCGTCGGTGCCTCGGTGGCAAAACGACGGCGGCGAGCTCAGGAGAAGGCGCCACGGAGCAAAGGGAGAGTGCCAGCAGCTGCTTAACTTTGCCACGGACTCAAGTGCGTGCCCAATCGAGAGAGATCGGCGCCCTACGCGCTGGCATCGCTGATCAAAAAAATCAGCTTCCCACCGCCATGAACAGAAGAAGAAACTTATCCCCTCCCTTTCTATTATCCCTTTTGGTTATTTTTAAAATTACTTTGGATTTTTGAATATAAGTTGAAAATATGTTAAAATATCAAATGCTCAGAATTAAATACTGAACATCTTTTATTTTTGCAACATATGCAAAATATGCTTAGATTTTGAATTAGGGTTTGAAAATCAAAAGGGGACATAAAAGGGCAAAAGTGTATTTTCAAAATTACTTTTGATTTCGTATGAAAACTTGAAAAACTTTATACATCAAAGTTTATCCTTATCATAAATGGAGCAACTTTGCTTTTAAGAGCATATCCAAATTCTTTTTAGATTTAGAATTATGAAAAGGGGACAAAATAGGATTTTTAAATTAATTAAATTATTTATTTGAATTTCAACCAAATTTGAATTATACCTCAATGGTGACTTGAAACATGTTCCAAATACACCTTTGAGACATAATACCAAGGTTTGGTCCAAAATTCAATTACTATATATGAAATTACCAAAATACCCTTTTATAACATAAAAGCACTATTCACAACATAAGAAAGCATAAACTAGGGTTTCAAACTTAAGCACTCCTTATCAACTAAGCACAAGCATGATGAATTAAACTTGTTTTTAGTGAATGCATACTTAGGTTATCAACTCAGATGAAATGCCAGTGCATATGATGACATGTCAAGTTTTAGCCTGCTTAACACCAGAGTGTTACACTTAGCCCGGCAGTGCCGCGGCCCGGCACTGCCGCGCCCTAGGCGGCACTGCCGCGCCTACCAGACAGACAGAGATAGATCAGAATTTTGTGCAGCTGTCTTTGGTTAGAAACAAGGATGGCTTGGGTTGGTTTGAGCACATATCATTGAGCCATAGCGATGCATTTACATTCCCTCTTGATAGTACGGCAATCCTATAACTCAAATACATATGAAAAAGCTCGTTGTAGCACTTTGAGTCCGGAACCGATGAAATAACGTATGAGGGGTCCACCAACACATATGCACCATCCTTTCTCAACATTAACCTGCTTGTCATCTTGATAAATCTCATTAGTTCTCCAATCGTGTGGTCATTATCACCAAAACCCACAATTAGGGCTTGATTGCACTTACAATCTCCCCTTTTTGGTGATTGATGACAACACAATTGAAGCTTACAAGAGAATGGTACAATACTTGAGATTTAGAAGCATAGGTGTGAAACCTCCCCCTTAATGTGCGAATGAGAGCTGAAATCTCAAATTGGCATTAGAGGCCAATCATGTCGCGGAACCGTCCTGATTATAAGAGCTCAAGTACCGCCTTAGTCAAATCCGTCTGACATCGACTCATACTTGAACCCATATAACCCCGGTAGTCCAGAAATCTCGAAGGATTTCAAGCATCGTACAACATACAAGATCGCATCGTTCAAGTATTACATTCGTAAGGAGACATCATAGTTAAACGAAACCAAATTTAAACATCAGAGTGCGAAATTAAAACAGAGTTATTACAATACTGAGTTTCAAAGTGCGGAAGCTTAATAAAGTTTTGGAACACGACCACCACACATGTGGTCCAATAAAACATTGTTTGATAACTTCACCCAACACAACTCACTCCTCCTTTTTCAGATAGTGTGCCACTAGGAGTCTCAGTCCGGCAAAAGAGAAGGGGAAGCTTCTTGACGACCCTGCCCTGGGCCTACTCCTCATCACCCTCCACCGGGTAGAGGCAGTGCTTACAATAGCCATAGTACACCTGGCCATCGGCAACAATGGGATAAACCCTGAGTACGAGAATGTACTAAGCTAGACTTACCCGTCCAACTGAAAATAAAGACACCAAGGGTATGAAAGGCTTTTGGTGGAGCTGGGATCATTTAGTTGCGAAAAGCTCAAAATTAAGAGAAGGATTATTTAATGATGTTGGTGAGCTGTCAGTTTTAAACCTACCTCTTAATCTAGGTTTGCACCTGAACTATTACATCCACTTGAGTCTAACAAGCAATAATATAACCATATCCAGTTGACTTATCCATATTTTAGTTGAACCTTTAAAACATCACATGGAGTTGCATCGTGGTGAAGCTCGTCATAGTTTCCCACTAACCGGGGGAGACGGCGACTCGAATCGAATTCCAAACCAACTGGTGAAAGACCTTTAATACCAACCCACACTTTCCAATGCGGGTCCATGCATTGTGTAACCGCTAGATGCTTGTTCGTGGTGGTAATCGTCGCGGCTCACAGCACGGACCACCCAATTGGAACTATACGATGGCCATTCCGAGGCAGATCGTGTTTCCATACTAGAGGGTGCGAGACGGGTTGAGACCAGCCCGAACAGCTTCTAACCGGCTTTGGGGTCTATGATTACGGCACCGACATATCCCTAAGTAAAAGGGCGCGTTCAAAAATGAACGAGGGCCAACATCGATACAAACCTACACGATCCAACGGATGGACTGCCCCAAGTTTCCAAACTTGTGCCTTGCCTTCCAATTGACCGTATTTCTTTACTACTTAGGTTCTTTTCCACGATAGCAAATATAGCCAACCGTGATCCGGTACTTATCCACCAGGGATATTACGGGAACATCCTTAACTACTACTTTTAGTAAGCAGACTAAGCAATTCCACATTGTAAATAAATAACAGGATAACAAGGCAGGTAATAATCAATAATCAAGGAATGGTAATGCAGCAAGTAGGATTCAATCAACTCCTATACCTAATGCATCACAATATAAATACTCAAATAGATTAATTGTAAAGACTGGGAGACTTAAAATGCTCCGGGGCTTGCCTTGGGAAAAGACTGAGGCCTCGTGAGCGGGGCACTCAGGCAGGTTAGTTCCCGGCTCGGGGTCGACTTCCTCGGTCCTGGGCAGCTCCGGTATTTCCTGCTCGTCGTTTACTTCCGGCTCCTGGTTGGGCTCCGGGACTGTCGATCCTATTGTATGCGGTGAATAATAATTAAATAATGCAAGGTGGAAAATGTTGGTATGAAAAGTATCATTTCATGCAAACCAACAAAACCAACTTGTTGAACAACTTTTGACATTGAGGTAACTACTTAATTACCACATAAAACAAAACCATTATTTCAACTATTTCCTTTTTATTAATTCAAAAGAACTCAGGTTTGAACTGCAAGTGCATTTTTTTGAACTCAGAAAAATCCACAAAAATTCCAGGAGGTAATTAACACTAACTGGACTTCACTGAACAATTTTCAGCTAGAAATGAAATACAGAACGGTAGATAAAAAAAAGATGAAACAAACTTGCTCAAAAGGTGTTTTGAACTAACTCCTCTGATGAAAAGTGTCAAACAGAAGATTTTATATTTTTCCTAGCTTCATCTATCCATAAACACTCTACTGTAGAGAATTCACTGCCAAAGCATAAACACATAAACGTACAGAAAATAAACAAGTTTATTCCAAAATAAACCATTTGAACTACAATCCTGCTGGAAAAGGGTGACATACTCATTTTCATATTTTTTCCAGGTTCTATTCCACATTTTATATTTATCAAGGAAGTTCCATGAACAGAAACATTATATTCTTTTCTACATGAATTTTCTAAGAAAAACACAGAAAAGCACATTTGTACAACAACTTCACATTTTTCCATATACAACCTATGCTTAACAATTTTTTCCTAACTGGAACATCACACATAGAGACTGCACAAATTTTTCCATATTTTATTTTCACATATAAAACACCTTAACATTTTTTTCCAAGAAAACAACCAAAAACGACTTTTAACCCTAACAGTTACTTTTTCTATATCAACAATGCCTCAAACATTTTTCACAAGTAAATAACATGGTAAGGAACCTACACAAATTTTACCATGAATTAACTCGACAAGAAAACAAATATATCCATTTATCTCAACAAAAAAACATAAACTGAATTAAATAAAAACAGTAATATAAACTTTCACCAAAAATACTTTCATATTTTTCCATGATAGATCTACTCATGAACAAACTACCAAAACTGAAAACACCTCATTTGGACTTTTAAGTCATGCTACGCAAAAATACAAACCTTTCTGGGAAATAAAACAAAAAGGAAAATCATTTGAAAACTCCGGCCCAACTCGCACATACCCGGTCCATGGACCGTGAGCGGCTGATGCGTGGGACCTGCTGGTCAACGGGGCCCAGTAGTCAGTGAGAGAAAAACAGGGGAGGGGGTTTGACCGCACGGTTCTCGCCGGCGGTGAGGTAGTGCTCGGCGTGTTCCCCTTGACGAGGCGGACCGAGTGGTGGTGATGGTTGGGCTAGCGCAAGGCCGTAGCTCGCCGGCGGTGAGCAATGGCGGACGACGGCGGCGGGGGTGCTCGGTTGTGCCGTTTCCGGCGGTCGCCGGCCAATTTAACGGGCGCGTCGCACTTCACTAACCCTAGGGAGGATAGCTAGGGGGGTGCTTTGGCCGAAAACGCTACGGGAAAGCTCGACCCCATGCGCGGCCATGGTGGACAGTGGCGGCGCTCGGTCGGGGAAGAAGAGGGGGTGAGAGAGCAGTAGCATTGAGGCTGGGTGGTGTTCTCACCTTGCCTTGGTGTGACGAGGCTTGACGTGGAAGAAGGGGCTCGGCGGAGGCTCGGTTGACGAAGAACGGACACTTGCCCTCCTTCGGCGGTGGCGGCGACCGAAAAGGGGAAGTGGTGACGCCGGCGTGGTGGAGCTCGACCGACAATTTCTTCGTGCGCACTGCGTGTGCAAGGCGAAGGTGGAGCTCGGTGCGAGGTGGATTGGATGATGGGGCTCAGTCGTGGCCGGAACGGAGAGGGGATGCAAGGGCTGTCTCGGCGAGCGCTCGGTGTTCGTCGCGAGCGTTCATGAGAGAGCAGGGAAGAGAGCGGGAGCGAATGGGGTGGCGAGTGTGTGTGGGTGAGTGAGGGAGTGGGAGAGGTGTGCGGTACGCTCGGGTTTTGCTCGGCCGGCGGCGACCCGAGGTCGTGGCGGGGGCCACGGCCGACGCGACGTCACGGTAGAGCGGCGGGAGCGACGAGGCGGCGCGGCAGGCGAGGCAGCGCGGGAGTGGGCAAGCAAGATCGCTTGCGTGCGCGAGTGAGAGAGGATCGCGCGGCGAGAGGCGGGAGCGGATTTGGCGCAGGGTTTGGCGGCCACGCGGCGGGCCGGCCGGCGTACGGCGTGCGCGGCGCGGGCGCGGGCCGGCGTGGGTGCAGGGTGGGCCGAAAGGCCGGTTGGGCCGAAAGTGGGGCGCGGGAGAAAATGTTTTTTCCTTTTTCTTTTTCCAAAACTTTCAAACTTTGATCATTCAAAAACAGTTTCAAAAACTCCAAACTAGGCTTTGACCCAAAAATAAAAGTTGCTTAAAATAATTTTCTCTACAACTTTCATATAAGACACTTTTGCTGAAAAGCATTTTCTCAACCTCCACAGAAACAAAGCTAAATCTTGAGCTATGAATCATTTTATTCTCACATTTTTATTTGTCAAACCATTTTGAACTAGATCAAGGTGTCAATATAAAAAGTATTAGACTCAATATTCTCTATTTTATAAAATTATTTGCCAAGTCAGAAATCCACTCAAACCATTAACTCCGATAGAAATCAATAATCCAATAAATAAACCAAAGACAAAAAGCACTTCATGCACATGAAATGATGCAATGCATTGCTTATGCATTTTAGTAGCTAAAAGTAGTTCCTAATGCAGTGCTTGACACTAGGGTGTCACAGCCCTTCCCCCCTTAAAGAAATCTCATCCCGAGATTTGGGTTACATACCAATCTTTATAAAAAGCGGGATAGTTTACGCGCAAGTACTCCTCGGTTTCCCAAGTCGCATCATTGGGTCCGTGATTGCTCCAAAGAATCTTGTAAGTCTTCATTGTTCGGTTTCGAGTCTTGGTATCCATTATCTCTCGATGTTGTTCATAGTATTCCAGATCTGATCTGATAGCAACATCTGGGATCCAAACTTCTTCTTGTTCCGGGACTCGAAGACACTTTTTCAACTGGGATACATGAAACACGGGAAAGACTGCGCTCATCTCTGGGGGTAACTGCACTTCATAGGCTACTTCTCCCTTTTTGGCTATGATCTGATATGGTCCCACATATCGGGGTGCTAGCTTTTTCTTGATTCCAAAATGTTGGACCTTTCTCATGGGCGAGACTTTGAGATAGACATAATCTCCTACTTGAAACTCCAAGGGTCTCCTTCGTGTGTCCGCATAGCTCTTTTGTCGGGATTGTGCTGCCTTGATATGTTGTTATACTGTCTGCACAATCTCCTCAACATCCTTTATATAATCTGACCCATAAAACCCTCGATCTCCTGATTCAACCAAATTTACTAGGGTTCTGCACCTTCGTCCATATAAAACTTCAAATGGTGCCATCTTTATGCTTTCTTGATAGCTATTGTTATATGAGAATTCCGCGAGGGGTAACCATTTCTCCCAAGATTCTCCGGAGGATAGAACACAAGCTCTGAGGATATCTTCCAAAATTTGATTCACTCTTTCTGTTTGTCCTGCGGTTTGAGGATGATAAGCGGAACTCCGTACCAACTTAGTCCCTAGCTCTTTGTGCAACTGCTCCCAAAAACATGCTATGAACTGGGGTCCTCTATCAGAAACAATCCTCTTAGCAACTCCATGTAACCTCAAGATGTTCTGAATGTACAAATCCGCATACTGGTGTGGCCGACGGGTAGTCTTAACTGGTATGAAGTGAGCCACTTTGGATAACCGATCCACGATAACCCAGATAGAATCATGTCCTTTTTGGGTGGTTGGGAGACCTGTGATGAAATCCATACTAATCTCTTCCCATTTCCATTCTGGGATTGACAATGGTTGCAACAATCCGGCAGGTCTCAGGTGTATAGCCTTTATCCTGCAGCAAGTATCGCACTTTGCGACATAAGCTGCAACTTCTTTCTTCATCTTTGACCACCAATACCTTGTTCTCAGATCGTGGTATATCTTACTGCTTCCTGGATGGATAGACAACTTTGAATTAAGGGCTTCATTCAGAATTCTTTCTTTCAGCTCCGTGTTCTTGGGAACAACCAACCTCTGGTTATACCACAAAATTCCCTCTTCATCTGTTCTGAAGTTCAAAGAACTATTGGTTTCCAACCTCTTCTTGATCTGACAGATCTCCTCATCGGTCTTTTGTCCTTCAATGATGTCACTCTCCAGGGTGCACTGTATGGTGATGTTATTTAGCATAACGGGGTGCATAAGGTTGAATCCATCTTCCAACAGTGGTTGTAGAGAGTTGCAATGAGTCTTGCGACTCAAGGCATCTGCTACAACGTTCGCTTTTCCAGGGTGATAATGCACTTCTAGGTTGTAATCCTTAATCAACTCTAACCATCTCCTCTGCCTCATATTCAACTCTGGCTGGGTGAAGATATATTTCAAACTTTTGTGGTCTGTATACACATGACATAGGTTACCCATAAGATAATGCCTCCATATCTTGAGTGCATGAACTACAGCTGCCAATTCCAAATCAAGAGTCGGGTAATTCTCTTCATGTGGTCGCAACTGTCGCAAAGCATATGCTATAACTCTCCCATTCTGCATAAGCACACATCAGAGTCCAATCTTGGATGCGTCACAAAACACATCAAAAGGTTCCTCCAAATCTGGCTGAGCCAAAACTGGCGCTGAAGTCAACAAAGTTCGCAGAGTGCGAAATGCTGCCTCACACTCTGGAGTCCATTCAAACTTCTTGTTTTTCTGAGTTAGACGAGTCATAGGTTTTGCGATCCTTGAGAAATCCGGAATGAACTGACGGTAGTATCCGGCCAATCCTAGAAAGCTGCGTACCTCATGTACGTTAGTGGGTGCTTGCTAATCCATAACTTCCTGTACCTTTGTGGGATCCACAGAAATTCCTTCTTCTGAAAGGACGTGTCCGAGAAAGGGTACCTTCTTTAACCAAAACTCACACTTGCTAAACTTAGCATACAACTTGTGCTCTCAAAGTCGAGCTAAGATGACTCGTAGATGCTCAGCATGATCCTTCTCATTTTCAGAGTACACCAAGATGTCATCAATAAACACCACAACAAACTTATCCAACTCAGGCATGAAGACGGAATTCATCAGATACATGAAATGTGCCGGCGCATTTGTTAGTCCAAAAGACATAACTAGGTACTCATAGAGTCCATATCGGGTGGAGAAAGTTGTCTTCAGTATATCCTCTCTTCTAATCTTGATCTGATGGTATCCTGACCTTAAGTCAATCTTGGAGAACACTTTTGCCTTTGATAACTGATCGAACAAGACATCAATTCGAGGTAAGGGGTATTTGTTCTTTATAGTTACTGCATTAAGCGGTCGGTAGTCCACACACATCCTTAACATTTTGTCCTTCTTTTTCATGAAGATGGCAGGACATCCCCAAGGTGACGAACTAGGACGTATCAAGCCTTTATCCAAAAGTTCTTGCAACTGAGCCTTGAGCTCTGCTAGCTCGTTAGCTGGCATCCTATACGGCCTCCGAGAAATGGGTGCCGTTCCAGGGATTAACTCTATAGCAAACTCTACATCCCTATCTGGTGGTAGTCCTGGTAACTCGTCAGGAAAGACATCTGGAAACTCACACACTACAGGGATTTCAGTGATCTGCTTGGCGGTGATATTGATCAACACTCCAATCTCATGGGGGTTTCGAGGTAACTTAAACCGGAAAGAAAACCCACTCCGGGGACTAACCATGGAAACTACTCGCTCAGAAATGTCAAGATTGACCTTCCAGAGTTTCATCCAACCCATACCCAAGATTACATCCAAACCTAGACCAGGGATTACTATGGGATCCACTATGGCCTTTTTATCCCCAAAAGTCATTTCCACTCCTTTAGCCATTTTACGGGCGGATAGAACAGCTTCGGCGGAACTTATCTGATATCCCTGATCCAACTCTACTAACCCGAGATTACTTCTTATAGCAAAATTCTCACTTATGAAAGAATGCGATGCACCAGAATCAAACAACACAACTGCAGGGTACTGATTAACAAGAAACGTACCAGCGGTGATAGGCTCTCCTTCTGTCACTTCCTCAACATTGGTGTAGTGCACATGACCTGTATGAGGTGGAGGCTGGGTGTACTGCTTCTTTGGCCGAGGACACTGACGTGACAGGTGTCCGGTCTGACCACAGTTATAGCATGGTCCAATCACATACGGGGTCTTGGCACCTCCTGAACCTCATGTCTTTGCTTTGTTCTGCATCATGGGAGCGGTGTAGAGCTTCTGGAAACTCGGGCGGGAGCGGTTGTTAGTTATCTTCTGCTGCGGGGGACGGAACCTTGCTCCTGCGACTGGCGGGCGGTTTGGGGTGCGTGCTCCAAAAGGGGTCCTCTACTGGGACGAACCTCCTTCGTTTGCACGATGATGGTTTTCTGTCGCCAGCCTGCTGTCATTCGTTTCTTGGTTCAGGCAGTCACTGACAAAGTCACTGAAGGTGGTGCGGTGACTGTTTCCCATCTTGGAGAGCATGGTGGCACTCATGCCACGCTTGAAACTTGCGATCTTCTTGGCTTCTGTGTTGACAAAGTCAGGGGCGTAGCGAGATAGATTATTGAAGCTGTGGAGATATTCTGACATGGACCTAGTTCCTTGGGATAGCCTCATAAACTTGGCGACCTTCATTTCCATCAAACCACATGGGATGTAGTGGTTGCGCATAGCAGTAGAAAACTGGTCCCAAGTGACCGGTGCATTAGCTGGCAGGGATGCACGGTACTGGGACCACCATAGCCCTGCGAGTCCTTCCAACATGTGTGCGGCATACTCCGCCTTAAGCTCTCCAGTCAAGCAAAGAAGGCGGAACTTCTGGGTGATGGAGTTGAGCCACTCATCTGCTTCAAGCGGTTCGGTGACTTCCTTGAACACAGAGGGACGAGTGTCCAAGAAGTCACGGTAGGAGCTATACTGGTTGGGCTCTAGTGAAAGCCCTAGTTTGATTTTGGTTAATTGATGAAACCTATTTGGTCTAATCCTATTGCTAAGCATGTGTGTAGCTTATGAGGAAGGATTAAGACCAAGCCAAGTGGTGGAGCTAGCAAGGTGGCAACCATGGAGAATGGTGTTGGCCATATGCATCTCAAGTGATCAAGTGCTCTACCTTTGGTAAATCACGAGAAGAAGAGAAGAGATGGAGCAAAGAGGCCCGAAGGCAAAGGTATAACCTATAGGGCTCTTTGTTTTGGTGATCAAGACACTTAGCGAGTGTGATCACATTTAGGATACATAGCGTACTATTAAGAGGAGATTATTCACGGCTTATGCGGTGTTCAAGTGCCACTAGGTGTTCTCTAACATATCGATGCTATAGACCTAGTGAGTGACTAACTAAACCCCTTGAAAATGCTTTGCAAAATGCTAACACACGTGCACAAGTGTTGAAACACTTTGGTGTTGGCACATGGGAGCAAGGGTAGAGTTAAGAAAGCGAAGGGTGCTGAGTTTTCAGCATCGGACGCTGGGTCAAGCGTCCAATGGTAAACCCTAGTTTATGACAAATGTTGAAGGAGCATCGGACGCTGGCAACGGACGCTGAGGAAACACTGTTGCAGAGTTCGATGCAGGTGATGTAGCGCGAGCGTGCTTTCCAGGGAGCATCGGACGCTGGCCTGCGTCCGATGCAGAGCCATCGGACGCGTCCGATGTGTTTTTGACCTCTCTGGAACCTTTCTGTTGTGTCATCGGACGTAGGGGTTGAGCGTCCGATGTGGAAATGCCGGTGCGTCCTATGTAGCACAGAAAAGAGCTAAAATGAGCAGCGGCATCGGAGCGTCCGATGCCTGGCATCGGCGCGTCCGATGTCACTTTAACCGTGGCGCGAAGCGATATGACCGTGGGATCTAACGGATAGTTTTCATATCAGGGGGACACGTGGTGCTCATCGGAGCATCGGACGCTGAGGGGAGCGTCCGATGGTCCGACACCTGCGCGTCTGATGCCCCGTTTTGAGCCCAACGGCTAGGCCGACTTGGATGGCCTATTTAAGGGGCTTGGCCGGCTCATATGGAATAACCTTGCACATTCTGATTCCTAAGCATACTAGTGAGCATTGGCAAGCCTCCCAACTCATCTCCCAAGTTGATTTGATCAAACCTAGTGAGATTGAGTGATCTAGTGCGTGATTTGATAGAGTTCAATCTAGTGGCACTAGTTCTTCGCATCGGCATTGATTTTCTTGTTACTCTTGGCATTTTTCGGTGCCTAGACGGCTTGGAGGTGTTGAGGTGTTTTGTTCAAGAGAAGGAGATTGTTCTTGGCCACCACCGATCGTGATTGTGAGAGGTTTGGAGCCTCACCTCGCCGGAGCGGCAAGAGGCATCCTTAGTGGATTGCTCGTGTCATTGAGCTACCTCACTAGCGGTAGATTCTTGTGGCGCTCTTTGTGAGCTTGGCTTTGCGCCGATTAGCCACCGGGTCACCTAGTGTTGGTCGACACAACGGGAGTAGCGTGCCGGCAAGCACGTGAACCTCGGGATAAATCTTGGTGTCCCGTGTGCTTATTGTGATTGATTCCACATCTTGGTGATTGGTCTTCATATTTGTATTCTTGGTGATTGGCATCACAAGTGGATTTCACCGGTGATTGGTTCTCCACTAGACGATCCCGAAGGCTCGGTGAAACCACTTCTATCTAGCTCATTTACTTTGTGTATTTACATTGAGCTATTTTCTTGTGTAGATACTATCACTTGTTGTATATCTCTTATTCTATTACTTGTGTAGCTAGTTGTGATTAGCTTGCTTAGTCTATTGCACACACTTGTCTCATATACTTTTTGTATATCATACTTGTACTAGAGCTAGATAGCTTTATTCCGCATTTGATATTAGCTCTAGTTGATTGTGTGACATAGAAATATTAGGTAGAATTGTGGATAGGTGGCTTGCAACACACTATTAGGCTAGCACAAGAAGCTTCGCCATTTGTTATACTAATATGTTTGCCTAAGTATTTTGTAGATTTTTAATTAGGCTATTCACCCCCCTCTAGCCAATTTGGACCTTTCAAGTGGTATCAGAGCAGCGTGGTCACCGTTTGTTTGAGGCTTAACATCCTTCGGTGTTAAAATGGCTCAAATCAACTATATGGGAAGCCACCACATTTTGACGGCACCAACTTCGATTGTTGGAAGAGGAAGATTTGTGCATTCACAAGAGGAATGAATAGAAAGATTTGGGAAGTGATTGAACATGACTTTGCGGTAATTGACACCGCAAGTCCCACTCTAAGAGAAGAAGAGAAGCTTCAATGGAATGATGTGGCAATCAACTTGTTCTATGAAGCATTTGACACAAAGGTGTTTGAGAAAATCAAGGACCTTGAAAGAGCAAGTGAGATATGGGAGAGATTGGAGGAAACATATGAAGGCACCAAGGCGGTCAACGGAGCCAAGCTATATATTCTCAAGGACAAGCTTGCCATGTTCAAGATGCAAGATGATGAAAGCATACCGGAGATGTTTCACCGGTTGCAAGTCATTATCAATGACTTGAAGGCCTTGGGAGAGAAGGTGGAGGACAAGGACTTTTCTCACAAGTTCTTGAGATGCTTACCACCAAGGTTTGATACTTTGGTGACTATCCTTGTGAGGGAAGGATTGGATACGGTAACCCAAACCAAGTACTAGGTGATGTGGTCACTCAAGACACATACCGTGTGGAAAGGAATGGGGGAGCCCAAGAAGAAGAGAAGAAGAAGAGGACCGTGGCATTCAAAGCTTCATCTTCCAAGAGCAAGAGCAAGGCAAGGCAAAGAAGGAAGAAAGTGATGATGAAGCTAGTACAATCCAAGTGAAATGGATGATGAAGAAATGGCTCTCTGTGAAGAGGTTTGGCAAGTTCATGAAGAAGAAGGGCTATGGAGCAAGAAAGAGAAGAGATTCAACAAAGAGCACAACTAAAAGGTGCTATAGATGCAAGAGCAAGGATCACTTCATTGCGGATTGTCCACAATCTAGTGATGATGAAGATGATCGCAAGAAGAAAGACAAGAAAGAAAAGAAGGAAAAGAGAGAGAAGAAAAAGGAGAAGAAGAAAGGTGGTTCCTATGTTGTGACATGGGATAGTGATGCTTCCTCAAGCGATGATGATGATTCTAGTGATGATGAAGGAAGACCACCAAGAAGAAGGCTATGGCTAGTCTTGCTATCTAAGCAAGCCCTTCTATCTTCAACACTCCATCGACATGCTTCATGGCTAAGGCCACTAAGGTATCATCCGATGAGAGTGAAAGTGAGAGTGAGAGTGATGATGATGAGGAGTACTCAAAGGAGGACCTCATGAGCATGCTACAAGATGCTCACTCTTACATTGAGACTAAGAGGAAGGAGTGCAAAGAATTGCGCAAGGCCAACAAGGCTCTTGAGCAATCCTTTGATGAGCTCAAGTCTACTCATGAGAGGCTAGAGGAAGCCCATGAGAAGCTTGACCAAGCTCACACTAGGCTTAAGGAAGCCCACTCCTCCCTCCTTGATCAAAGTAAGATTGAGGATGTTATAGAGACATGCATCATAGGAGTAACATGTGATATTCTTGATGAATCTTTTTATGCTCCTATTATTGTTGCTCCCACAAATGCATCATCATCATCTAGCTCAACTAAAATGCCTACTTCTACTACATGTGATTCATCATTAGTTGTAGAAAATGAGAACCTTAAGAACAAGGTGTATGAGCTCACTCTTGCTTTAGGCAATGCCTATGGTGGTGATGCCTGCTTGCTTAAGTGCTTGGGTAGCCAAAGATGTCCACTCAACAAGGAGGGACTTGGCTATACCCCCAAGAAGGGCAAAGCTGCCTTTGCTCCTCACAAGACTAGTTTTGTGAAGAGCAATGGTCGGTATTGCTACAATTGCAAGCAATCCGGGCATATAGAGCAAAATTGCTTTAACAAGAACAAGAATAAGAACAATGCTCATGTTTCATCCATTAGACTTGATTCTTGTTATATTCTTACAAAGGGCACTAATGGTGTGAAGGCTAAGTATATTGGTGCACCCATGGTTGGCCCAAAGAAGAAGGCAGTTTGGGTGCCCAAGAGCTTGGTAACTAACCTTGGAGGACCCAAAAAGGTTTGGGTACCTAAAAAGAATTGATTTATTTTGTAGGTAAACTATAAAGCGGGAGGAAGGCATTGGGTGCTTGATAGTGGGTGCACTCAACACATGACCGGAGATGGAAGAATGTTCAAATCAATCAACACTAGTGGCAATGATCATACGGATGCTATCACATTTGGTGACAACAAGAAAGGCAAGGTCAAAGGCTTGGGCAAGATTGCAATATCCAATGACTTGAGCATCTCCAATGTGCTATTAGTGGAATCTCTCAACTTCAACTTGTTGTCCGGGCACAATTATGTGATTTGGGATTCAAATGCATATTTGGTGTTGATGATGTGGAGATAGTGAGTGTTGATGGAAGTGATTTGGTCTTCAAAGGATTTAGATATGAGAATCTTTATTTGGTGGACTTTGATGCAAGTGAAGCTCAATTGACAACATGTTTGTTCACCAAATTGAGTATGGGTTGGCTATGGCATAGGCGCTTGGGACATGTTGGAATGAAGCAACTAAAGAGGCTAGTGAAGCATGACATGGTGAGAGGGCTAAAAGATGTTCACTTTGAAAAGGACAAGCTATGTAGTGCATGCAAATGGGAAAGCAAGTTGGAAACACCATCCAAGCAAAGGAATGATGAGCACTACACATGCACTTGAGTTGTTGCACATGGACTTGTTTGGACCAACTACATATGCAAGTATTGGGGGAAACAAGTATGGCTTTGTGATAGTGGATGATTATACAAGATACACATGGGTCTTCTTTCTCGTTGACAAGAGTGAAGTGTTTGGCATATTCAAAACCTTTGTCAAGAGAAGTCAAAATGAGTTTGATAGAAGAATCAAGAAAGTGAGAAGTGACAATGGAAGTGTTTAGAAACACAAGAGTTGATGAGCTATGTGATGAGTTTGGAATCAAACATCAATTCTCGGCCAAGTATACACCTCAATCCAATGGGATAGTTGAAAGCAAGAATATGACACTCATTGATATGTCAAGATCCATGCTTAGTGAATACAATGTGAGTGATTCCTTTTGGGCCGAAGCAATCAACACGGCATGCTATTATAGCAACCGGCTCTATTGTCACCCTCTATTGAAGAAGACACTATATGAGCTCCTAAATGATAGAAAGCCCAACATTGCTTATTTCCAGGTCTTTGGGTGCAAATGCTACATATTGAAGAAGGGCACAAGACTTGGCAAGTTTGAAAAGAAGTGTGATGAAGGGTTCCTACTTGGTTACTCCACTACAAGCAAGGCATATAGAGTGTGGAACAACACATCAAGAATAGTTGAAGAAGTCCATGATGTTGAGTTTGATGAAACCAATGGCTCCATGAGAACAAGATAATCTGGATGATGTGAGAGGAACACAATGGTGGAAGCTATGAAGAACATGGACATTGGTGATATAAGACCAAAACAAGTGATTGACATCGAAGATGACAAAGATCAAGTGCTCTCTCCTCCAACCATACATGACAACAATATTGCAAGCTCTAGTGGTTCTCAAGATCAACAAGATGCTAGTGCAAGTGCAATGCTCAACCGCAACAAGTGCTCCAACCAATACATATTGCAAGAGATCATCCTTCGGATCAAATTGTTGGTCACATAAGAAGAGGTGTGCAAACAAGATCAAGATTGGCATTCTTTTGTGAACACTACTCATTTGTATCATCTATTGTGCCAACCAAGATTGATGAGGCTTTGGTGGATGTTGATTGGGTGAATGCAATGCATGAAGAATTGAACAACTTCACCCGCAATGATGTTTGGGAGTTAGTGGAAAGACCAAAGAATACAAATGTGATTGGCACAAGATGGCTCTTTCGCAACAAGCAAGATGAAGATGGCATAGTTGTAAGGAACAAAGCAAGATTGGTTGCACAAGGGTACACTCAATTGGAAGGCATTGACTTTGGAGAAACCTATGCACCGGTTGCTAGATTGGAGGCCATAAGAATCTTACTTGCATATGCTTGTTCTCACAACATCAAGCTCTATCAGATGGATGTGAAGAGTGCTTTTCTCAATGGATTCATCAATGAGCTAGTGTATGTTGAACAACCTCCCGGATTTGAAGATTTGAAGAAGCCCAACCATGTGTACAAGCTCAAGAAGGCACTATATGGGTTGAAACAAGCACCAAGAGCATGGTATGAAAGATTGAGGGATTTCTTGTTAGCTAAAGGGTTCAAAATTGGGAAGGTTGACACCACTCTCTTCACCAAGAAGATTGGAAGTGACTTGTTTGTGTTGCAAATCTGTGGATGACATATTTGGATCAACCAACCAAGACTTTTGTGAAGAGTTTGGGGAGATGATGGCTAAAGAGTTTGAGATGTCTATGATTGGAGAGCTTAGTTCCCTTGGTCTACAAATCAAGCAAATAAGAAAGGCACATTTGTTAGTCAAGACAAGTACATCAAGGACATGCTCAAGAAGTTTGGGTTAGATGAAGCAAAGGCAATAACCAATCCAATGGGCACAAATGGACATTTGGATAGTGATTCTAGTGGTGACATGGTGGATCAAAAGTTATATCGGTCAATGATTGGAAGCCTACTCTATGTGACCGCATCAAGGCTGGATGTCATGTTTAGTGTGTGCATGTGTGCAAGGTTCCAAGCTTCTCCAAGGGAAAGTCATTTGAAGGCAACCAAAAGAATATTGAGATATTTGAAGCACACTCCTAATGTTGGACTATGGTATCCCAAGGGCTCTCAATTTGAATTACTTGGATACTCGGATTCCGATTATGCGGGATGCAAGGTGGATAGGAAGAGCACATCGGGCACTTGTCAATTGCTTGGAAGATCACTTGTCTCATGGTCATCAAAGAAGCAAAATAGTGTTGCACTCTCTACCGCCGAAGCCGAATACATATCCACGGGTAGTTGTTGTGCACAATTGCTATGGATGAAGCAACATTGCAAGATTATGGAGTCAAGTTTGGACAAATCCCATTGCTATGTGATAATGAGAGCGCCGTCAAAATAGCCACCAACCCGGTTCAACATTCAAGAACAAAGCACATTGACATAAGACATCACTTCATTAGAGATCATCAAGCAAAGAAAGACATATCTATTGAGAGTGTGGGCACCGATGATCAACTTGCTGATATCTTCATCAAGCAAAGGAATGAATTGAATATCCTAGACTTCTCCAACATGAGTTGAATGCACCCCCACTTATGACATGCCTCTCCTCCAAGCAAGCAAAGGTGAAATTGTTTGGCATGTGCATTCATTCTTATTCGGTCGTGATCTAGTTCATATAGCCATCACATTGCTCATTTAGGCTCATTCATGGTAAATCAAATGAATTTGAAGTATATATGGAACCACTATTGCTTCTATGTTTGACTTGATCTAGTGGTAGCATATAACTTGTTTGTGAGCTTGTAACTCTAGTGTTTGGTCTAGTACATGAGCAATAGGAGTTTAACCAACGTGAGTAAGATAACCATTGTAAGATGTGTGAAGAAGCTTACTCTAGAGCAAACCGTGTTAAATATCCTATGCTCATGAGCTAGATTAAGCGATAACTTGACTAAGTGTAATTCCCTATCATTAAAACTTGCCCCACCTTTATGGTGAATTGTTGACAAAGGGGAAAAAATGACAAAGATATGAGGGAGAATGCTATAAAGATAAGATAAAAAAAAGGCATACCATGTAAACCTTCAAGTTGGATCGTAGGGGAGCAAGCTCATAAACATGATTGTTGCATTTGAAATGTGCATATTCATACGATTGATTGCATTTGCATAAGCTATTTATTTTTTATATTCATGCTTATATGGTGAATGCTAGTGTTAGAACATGATTGATGTTATGACTCACTAGCATGAATAAGATGATAACTAGACATACTTGTATTTTAGTATTTTCAAGTGGTTCAACAGCCATATTATAATGGTGATCTCACGGGGTTCTTGAGTTTTGATGTATGTCTAGTTAAATGATGCTAAGGATGGTATAACATGTGCACTCCGATTGGTATCACGCTTCAAAGGTCCATTCTTATACCTTAGCATCATCATTGGTAGTATTGCTCACCCACATTTCATAATCATACATATGTGCCAAATTTAGAACCAAACTCTATAGCACATATGTAGGGGGAGTTAATACTATCAATGTGGTTACTCAAATTTAAATCACATATCTTTGTATAGGTTGTCATCAATTACCAAAAAGGGGGAGATTGAAAGCCCTAGTTTGATTTTGGTTAATTGATGAAACCTATTTGGTCTAATCCTATTGCTAAGCATGTGTGTAGCTTATGAGGAAGGATTAAGACCAAGCCAAGTGGTGGAGCCAGCAAGGTGGCAACCATGGAGAATGGTGTTGGCCATATGCATCTCAAGTGATCAAGTGCTCTACCTTTGGTAAATCACGAGAAGAAGAGAAGAGATGGAGCAAAGAGGCCCGAAGGCAAAGGTATAACCTATAGGGCTCTTTGTTTTGGTGATCAAGACACTTAGCGAGTGTGATCACATTTAGGATACATAGCCGTACTATAAAGAGGAGATTATTCACGGCTTATGCGGTGTTCAAGTGCCACTAGGTGTTCTCTAACATATCGATGCTATAGACCTAGTGAGTGACTAACTAAACCCCTTGAAAATGCTTTGCAAAATGCTAACACATGTGCACAAGTGTTGAAACACTTTGGTGTTGGCACATGGGAGCAAGGGTAGAAGTTAGAAAGCGAAGGGTGCTGAGTTTTCAGCATCGGACGCTGGCAGCGCGAGCATCGGACGCTGGGTCAAGCGTCCAATGGTAAACCCTAGTTTCTGACAAATGTTGAAGGAGCATCGGACGCTCGCAATGGACGCTGAGGAAACACTGTTGCAGAGTCCGATGCAGGTGACGTAGCGCGAGCGTGCTTTCCAGGGAGCATTGGACGCTGGCCTGCGTCCGATGCAGAGCCATCGGACGCGTCCGATGTGTTTTGACCCTCTCTGGAACCTTTCTGTTGTGTCATCGGACGCAGGGGTTGAGCGTCCGATGTGGAAATGTCGGTGCGTCCGATGTAGCACAGAAAAGAGCTAAAATGAGCAGCGGCATCGGAGCGTCAGATGCCTGGCATCGGCGCGTCCGATGTCACTTTAACCGTGGCGCGAAGCGAATATGACCGTTGGGATCTAACGGATAGTTTTCATATCAGGGGGACACGTGGTGCTCATCGGAGCATCGGACGCTGAGGGAGCGTCCGATGGTCCCGACACCTGCGCGTCTGATGCCCCCGTTTTGAGCCCAACGGCTAGGCCGACTTGGATGGCCTATTTAAGGGGCTTGGCCGGCTCATATGGAATAACCTTTGCACATTATGATTCCTAAGCATACTAGTGAGCATTGGCAAGCCTCCCAACTCATCTCCCAAGTTGATTTGATCAAACCTAGTGAGATTGAGTGATCTAGTGCGTGTTTTGATAGAGTTCAATCTGGTGGCACTAGTTCTTCGCATCGGCATTGAGTTTTCTTGTTACTCTTGTCATTTGTCGGTGCCTAGACGGCTTGGAGGTGTTGAGGTGGTTTTGGCAAGAGAAGGAGATTGTTCTTTGCCACCACCGATCGTGATTGTGAGAGGTTTTGGAGCCTCACCTCGGCGGAGCGGCAAGAGGCATCCTTAGTGGATTGCTCGTGTCATTGAGCTACTTCACTAGCGGTAGATTCTTGTGGCGCTCTTTGTGTGCTTGGCTTTGCGCCGATTAGCCACCGGGTCACCTAGTGTTGGTCGACACAACGAGGAGTAGCGTGCCGACAAGCACGTGAACCTCGGGATAAATCTTGGTGTACCGTGTGCTTATTGTGATTGATTCCACATCTTGGTGATTGGTCTTCATATTTGTATTCTTGGTGATTGGCATCACAAGCGTATTTCACCGGTGATTGGTTCTCCACTAGACGATCCCGAAGGCTCGGTGAAACCACTTCTATCTAGCTCGTCTACTTTGTGTATTTACATTGAGCTATTTCTCTTGTGTAGATACTATCACTTGTTGTATATCTCTTATTCTATTACTTGTGTAGCTAGTTGTGATTAGCTTGCTTAGTCTATTGCACACACTTGTCTCATATACTTTTTGTATATCATACTTGTACTAGAGCTAGATAGCTTTATTCCGCATTTGATATTAGCTCTAGTTGATTGTGTGACATAGAAATATTAGGTAGAATTTGTGGATAGGTGGCTTGCAACACACTATTAGGCTAGCACAATAAGCTTCGCCATTTGTTATACTAATATGTTTGCTAAGTAATTTTGTAGATTTTTAATTAGGCTATTCACCCCCTCTCTAGCCAATTTGGACCTTTCATCTGGGCCTTGGCGCTGCTGATGCTGTTGCGCAGGTTTGTTAGCGATGTTGCGGAGGGTGGCCTCCATCTGCCTATGCATTTCTTCCATGTTCCTCTGACTGCCCAGAAACTGGACGAAAAACGCTTCCGGCGTCATTGGTGCCTGTGCGGGTGGTGGCAGATTCTCCTCCTGTCCAGACCCCTGTCCACGTTGGCTGCGGGTGTGTGCCGACATCTGCATATCCCATTAATAAGCAATGATTAGGTGATGTCACATTGATCATGAATAAATTTAGCACACGACCAAGTATAATTACTCATTTCCATACAACATCACAGAATAATTGCTCGAAATTAGACATGCAAACGATGGAATTTCCATAAAAAGGTGCCAGATCGAAGTCTTGACTTTGTCCAAAAGCCATACATGTCATGATACAACTTAAACATAAAAACCAACACATGTCTGGGTGTTACATCATCAACGAGCATGCTCAAGCTATACAAAAGAAAACGACTCCTAGCGAAGCTAAGGTTTAGGCGTCTCAATCGACGGATGCGGCGTCCTCCTCATCGGCGTCCATCATCGGCTCGTCGGCGTGGTCCTCGTCATCCGAAGAAGGCTCTGGACCAAGCACTACCCCGTCCTGGGGCTACTGGGCCTCATCTGCAGGGGCCTCGTCAGCTACTGGGGCGGCGGCCTCCTGTGCGGCGTGATGCATCTGGTGAACTGCCTCATGGAGCTGATCTATGTAGGCCTGCTGGTGATGTATCTGCTGTATCAGTTGATGGGCGCCCTCTCTGAGTTGGTCAAGCGTTGTGCGGGCCTCGTCTCGCTATAGGGATGCCGTCAGGTACATTTGTTCGGCGAGGGTCCTAGCGGTGGTCTCTGCACC
This sequence comes from Coix lacryma-jobi var. lacryma-jobi, assembly GCA_009763385.1. Classification (NCBI taxonomy): domain Eukaryota; kingdom Viridiplantae; phylum Streptophyta; class Magnoliopsida; order Poales; family Poaceae; genus Coix; species Coix lacryma-jobi. The sequence continues at coordinate 77,885,762 of CM019830.1, read as the reverse complement.
TGCGGTGGCACGTGCATCGTCACGCTCGAGAGTGATCTGGTGAATCTTCTCCTGTAGACGGGCTACCTCGGCGTCAAACTCCTCCTGTAGCCTTCTCTTGCTCTGGTAGGTGGCAGTGAGGGTGAAGGACACGCTCTCAAGGCTGCGTTCCAGACTCTCACACACACCCACCAAAGCTCCGGTGGCGCTCTTCGCAGACGTCTCACAGAAGAACCTCTCCTCGGGACTCCCGATCAAGACTGACTCCATGGTCTGCCCCTAGTGTAATGGAAAAGGTGATCCACGAGGGAACACTCCTGCCATCGCACTAGCAAGATCGGCGGGAAAATGGGCGATGATGTCCTTCAGCACTAGATATGCTGCCCGGTTAGCTCCATCCTTGGCGCAACTGCCCCTGGTGATTTCTGTCCATCCTGACCAGTGAGGCTTGGCAGGCAAGGCTTTGACCTTGATCTGCACCATGACCAATGAATCCTGCCCATAGATCTCTTTCTGCCAGGAGTACTTGGGCTCCTGTCCCTCCTCATAGCCCACGACCTGCAGAATCCTCCATAGGATGGTCGGCAACCCGAAGTAGGTCAAAAACGTCTTCCTGGTCAACTTGGTGGCCAAGCGGTGATGTGGAACTCCTCTGCCTCCGGTGGCCTTGCGAGCAGTCAACTTAGTCCGGGCCATCTGTAGAAACAAAAGGGTTTCAAACTCGCGTGAGACGCATATTAAGTTGGCAAATTTTATAGAAAAGAGACAACTTTTAATGTAAGGGGAGGTAATGTAAATGCAAGAATATAAACATGACGCATGATCGTACTTACGTTCTCACTCACTAATAGTGACTCGCAAGTCCTAACGTTCTAGTCGGTGGCAAGAACGATCTCTCATGCGTTATCTACTCATTCTACTTGATCACGTAGTTAGTGTACCTGCAGAAGATTCATTTCAGCCGAAAGCAATCCCAATGGTAAAAATAACGGAGTATTGGCTCATATGTACGAATACATAGAAGCCAACACTATACACCATGCACCAATCCAGAAAACATACCCAAAACATTGATACCCTCATATGTGTCTGCGTGGAGCTCGCACATACTTGGTATAAGAACTCTCACCTAGACCAACGGTTGGATGGTCATGCTCTCATATCTTACAAAATCATTTTATGCATGTTTTCACGATTGACGCATTCTCTTTTCCCTCGAGAATGGACCAGCAAATAAAGATCCAGCATGAAGCAAAACCCTGAACCCTGTTAGCAGTTAAGCCACCTGAATCCTAATGTAGGGCTTAAGGACAAGACTGGGCACACTTAATAATTTAAAAATAGTTTTTGAAAATAGTTTTGAAATACCCATTTTAGTTGGAAAATAGCTCCTTTCGGACGCAATCACTTGAACCATGCTCTGATACCAGCTGTCGCGGAACCGTCCTGATTATAAGAGCTCAAGTACCACCTTAGTCAAATCCGTCTGACATCGACTCATACTTGAACCCATATAACCCCGGTAGTCCAGAAATCTCGAAGGATTTCAAACATCGTACAACATACAGGATCGCATCATTCAAGTATTACATTCGTAAGGAGACATCACAGTTAAACAAAAACAAATTTAAACATCAGAGTACGAAATTAAAACAGAGTTATTACAATACTGAGTTTCAAAGTGCGGAAGCTTAATAAAGTTTTGGAACACGAACACCACACATGTGGTCCAATAAAACATTGTTTGATAACTTCACCCAACACAACTCACTCCTCCTTTTTCAGATAGTGTGCCACTAGGAGTCTCAGTCCGGCAAAAGAGAAGGGGAAGCTTCTTGACGACCCTGCCCTAGGCCTACTCCTCATCACCCTCCACCGGGTAGAGGCAGTGCTTACAATAGCCATAGTTCACCTGGCCATCTGCAACAACGGGATAAACCCTAAGTACGAGAATGTACTCAGCTAGACTTACTCGTCCAACTGAAAATAAAGACACCAAGGGTATGCAAGGCTTTTGGTGGAGCTGGGATCATTTAGTTGCGAAAAGCTCAAAATTAAGAGAAGGATTATTTAATGATGTTGGTGAGCTGTCAGTTTTAAACCTACCTCTTAATCTAGGTTTGCACCTGAACTATTACATCCACTTGAGTCTAACAAGCAATAATATAACCATATCCAGTTGACTTATCCATATTTTAGTTGAACCTTTAAAACATCACATGGAGTTGCATCGTGGTGAAGCTCGCCATAGTTTCCCACTAACCGGGGGAGACGGCGACTCGAATCGAATTCCAAACCAGCTGGTGAAAGACCATTAATACCAACCCACACTTTCCCCGTCGGGTCCATGCATTGGGTAACTGCTCGATATTTGTTTGTGGTGGTAATCGTCGCGGCTCACAGCACGGACCACCCAATTGGAACTATACGATGGCCATTCCGAGGCAGATCGTGTTTCCATACTAGAGGGTGCGACACGGGTTGAGACCGGCCCGAACAGCTTCTAACCGGCTTTGGGGTCGATGATTACGGCACCGACATATTCCTAAGTAAAAGGGCGCGTTCAAAATTGAGCGAGGGCCAACATCGATACAAACCTACATGATCCAATGGACGGACTGCCCAAGTTTCCAAACTTGTGCCTTGCTTTCCAATTGACCGTATTTCTTTACTACTTAGGTTCTTTTCCACGATAGCAAATATAGCCAACCGTGATCTGGTACTTATCCACCATGGATATTATGGGAACATCCTTAGCTACTACTTTTAGTAAGCAGACTAAGCAATTCTACATTGTAAATAAATAACACGATAACATGGCAGGTAATAATCAATAATCAAGGAATGGTAATGTAGCAAGTAGGATTCAATCAACTCCTATACCTAATGCATCACAATATAAATACTCAAATAGATTAATTGTAAAGACTGAGAGACTTAAAATGCTCCGGGGCTTGCCTTGGGAAAAGACTGAGGCCTCGTGAGCGGGGCACTCAGGCAGGTTAGTTTCTCGCTCGGGGTCAACTTCCTCGGTCCTGGGCAGCTCCGGTATTTCCTGCTCGTCGTTTACTTCTGGCTCCTGGTTGGGCTCCGGGACTGTCGATCCTATTGTATGCGGTGAATAATAATTAAATAATGCAAGGTGCAAAATATTGGTATGAAAAGTATCATTTCATGCAAACCAACAAAACCAACTTGTTGAACAACTTTTGACATTTTGAGGTAACTACTTAATTACCACATAAAACAAAACCATTATTTCAACTATTTCCTTTTTATTAATTCAAAGAACTCAGGTTTGAACTGCAAGTGCATTTTTTTGAACTCCGAAAAATCCACAAAAATTCCAGGAGGTAACTAACACTAGCTGGACTTCACTAAACAATTTCATCCACAAATAAAATACAAAACGACCGATACAAAAAGATGAAACAAACTTGCTCAAAAGGTGTTTTGAACTAACTCCTCTGATGAAAAGTGTCAAACAGAAGATTTTATATTTTTCCTAGCTTCATCTATCCATAAACACTCTACTGTAGAGAATTCACTGCCAAAGCATAAACACATAAACCTACACAAAATAAACAAGTTTATTCCAAAATAAACCATTTGAACTACAACCCTGCTGGAAAAGGGTGACATGCTCATTTCATATTTTTCCCAGGTTCTATTCCACATTTCATATTTATCAAGGAAGTTCCATGAACAGAAACATTATATTCTTTCTACATGAATTTCCTAAAAAAACACAGAAAAGCACATTTGTACAACAACTTCACATTTTTCCATATACAACCTATGCTTAACATTTTTTTCCTAAATGGAACATCACACACAAAGACTGCACAAATTTTCCCATATTTTATTTTCACATATAAAGCACCTTAACACTTTTCCAAGAAAACAACCAAAAAGGACTTTAAACCCTAACAGTTACTTTTTCTATATTAACAGTGCCTCAAACATTTTTCACAGGTACATAACATAGTAAGGAACCTACACAAATTTTACTATGAATGAACTCAACAAGAAAACATATATATCCATTTATCTCAATAAAAGCACATAAACTGAATTAAATAAAAACAGTAATATAAACTTTCACCAAAACTACTTTCATATTTTCCATGATAGATCTACTCATGAACAAACTACCAAAACTGAAAACACCTCATTTGGACTTTTAAGTCGTGCTACACAAAAATAAAAAACCTTTCTGGGAAATAAAACAAAAAGGAAAATCATTTGAAAACTCCGGCCCAACAAACACATACCCGGTCCTGGACCGTGAGCGGCTGACGCGTGGGACCCGCTGGTCAATGGGGCCCAGCAGTCAATGGGGCCCTTGACGAGGCGGACCGAGTGGTGGTGATGGTTGGGCTAGCGCAAGGCCGTAGCTCACCGGCGGCGAGCAATGGCGGACGGCGGCGGCGGGGGTGCTCGGTTGTGCCGTTTCCGGCGGTCGCCGACCAATTTAACGGGCGCGTCGCACTTCACTAACCCTAGGGAGGATAGCTAGGGGGGTGGTTTGGCCGAAAAGGCTACGGGAAAGCTCGACCACGTGCGTGGCCATGGCGGACAGTGGTGGCGCTCGGTCGGGGAAGAAGAGGGGGTGAGAGAGCGGTAGCGTTGAGGCTGGGTGGTGTCCTCACCTTGCCTTGGTGTGACGAGGCTTGACGGGGAAGAAGGGGCTCGGCGGAGGCTCGGTTGACGAAGAACGGATACTTGCCCTCCTTCGGCGGTGGCGACGATCGAAAAGGGGAAGTGGTGGCGCCGGCGTGGTGGAGCTCGACCGGCGCTTTCTTCACGCGTAGTGCGTGTGCGAGGCGAAGGCGGAGCTCGGTGCGAGGTGGATTGGATGATGGGGCTCAGTTGTGGCCGGAACAGAGAGGGGTTGCAAGGGCTGTCTCGGCGAGCGCTCAGTGTTCGTCGCGAGCGTTCACGAGAGAGCAGGGAAGAGAGAGGGAGCGAACGGGGTGGCGAGTGTGAAGGACCGGGAAGCTAGCCGAAAGCGACCAGAGGGGGGGTGAATGGGAGCTTCAAAATTTCCTTTCGGAAACTAGATGCCACTGTCCCAAAATCAACCCCAAGAGCGAACCCTAGAGCTTGCTAATGTCCACGACCCTAGATGTAGGGTGGATACTTCCTAGAAGCACAGCGGGACACTAGACAACCCTAGAAAGCCAATGCAAAAGACGGAACTCGAATCCGATCAAGAACGAACGAACCGCGAACGAAAATGCGCGAAACTGGATCGACCGGACTCTGGCCAGCGTCCGGTCAGCAGGGACCGGACGCGTCCGGTCAACAAAAATCGGCTCTGGAACCTTACTGTTCGCGACCGGACTCACGGGTACGGAGCGTCCGGTCGAGAGCAGTGCGTCCGGTCAGAAGCGAACAAACACGATGAACAGTGGAAGCGATGCGTCCGGTCAAAACGTGAACTGAGCGTCCGGTCAAATTGAAGAACATGACAACGTGCTGTTCATCGACCGGACTCACGGACCGAGCGTCCGGTCACCCCGACTGAGCGTCCGGTCGACTCGCAGCAGCCCTGTTCGTCCACCGATTTGCCTCTATCTCACCCAAAACAATTCCTCTAGGGATCAACTTGGTGAGATGAGTCACAAGAAGTATAGTGAGCTATCTCTAAGAGATCATGGCTCGAACCTATCTCCAAATCGATGAATCGAAGTGTTTCGGGGGAAGAGAGAAAACTTGACCCGAAACGAAAAATCGATTGATCTCCTAGACCGTGAGGTTAGAGAATGATTCCTTCGGTGGAAAGAAGTGCCTCACGATCTAGAACAACTTGGTTCAAACGGATTTGCAAAAGATGAACCAAGCAAAAGATCAAGCGACGGGAAAATCGTGGAGAAAAGGATTCCGCGGAAAACACGAACACAACGGAAATCACAGCCACGAGTTCGAATCAAGGACGCAAATCAAGCCAACGATCTGTGCTCCAAGGTGAGGATACGGCCTCACTTCCTCAAACAACAGTACACAGAGTGGAGTCTCTCTGCGGATCTCAACTAGCTAAAGCAAGGATGGGAGAGCAGGAACCCTAGCAAATGAAAGCACTAACTGAGATAGGGAGAGGGTGTCTCTCCCTGGACTACTTATACTAACCTAGACTAAGCCTATTTCCTACTCTACCCCTCTCTAAACTAATTACAGAGCGAACCAGCTAAACCCTAAGGCTATTCTGGTCCAACCCGCGTTGGTAGGTAGATCCGACGGCCACGCCCGCTCGAACCGAAGCGTTGCCTCGACGCAACCTCTGGATCGCCGCCACGTGCCGCCCTCGCTCTGCACCCCCGGTTTTGTGGCCCAAACCGGGAAACCAGCCTTTTCCAGCAACCCCCGGTTTTGAGGCCCAAACCGGGAAACCAGCCTCCAGCCTGAGTTTTGTGGCCCAAACTCAGAAACCCGCAGCGCCCGAGTTTTGAGGCCCAAACTCGGAAACCGACCCATCACCCGAGTTTTGTGGCCAAACTCGGAAACCATCCGCCCAGGTTTTGTGGCTCAACCTGGAAACCGAGCACCCGAGTTTTGAGGCCCAAACTCGGAAACCGTCCACCCGTTGGTTTTTCTCTGGCTCAACCAACAAACCGGAGCTGTAGAGGGGATGCACCGCCCGTGCACCCCGTCCACCGACACGTGTCCCCAGGTCCTTGACCCGAGCAACACCATGCCCCGCAAGTCTCGCTCGTCGCTGTCCCAGGCTGCCAGCCACCACAGCTGATCCTCAGGCACTCCGGTCCCTCAGTCCAAGCCTCACGTCGGCCCTTCACTGCTCGATACATCGGCATGGCACGTCCGCCGCACGGCACGCCCATCCTTCATCGCACCCAGTCCGTCGGCACGGCACGTCTCAACTTGACCTTCACCTTGCCCTCGATCACTGTCTCCGTGCTCGACACCTGCACAACACATGCCAAAGAACATGCGCATCAAACCCGTTGACAATCACTCATCACTCAGAGACTCGGCATACACCCATGTATCCGCAATCTCCCCTTGATGAGTGCATTGTCAACTATACACACAAATCATAGTGAAAGAAGAAGAAGGAAGAAGGAGAAGAAGAGATCTCGAACCAAATGACCCAAATCCTAGCAAAGCCCGAAGAAGTCAAGTGGAAGAAGTGAAACTTGTCCCCCAAAGACATACACAACGGCTCGACGCACCAAGCAAAGCAAAAGCTAGCCCTCAAGAAGAGGTAAAACAGGCTCAAACACACCGCTAGGCAAAAAACAATTGAAAATCGGAGCTAAGAGATGGCAAAGTGCTAGTCCCTCAAGATAGAGGCACAGAGGCTCAACACAACTAGCACGAAATCACTCCGAACAATTGAAAAACAAACGAGAGGTCTCCGAACCAATCAAAATCCATCTCGACGACAACTGAGGAAAATGTTTGCTAGTCCCTCAAGACAGAGGCAACGGCTCAACACAACTAGCACACTTCCCTCGACAGTGCAAGCAACCAGGGACTCCCCTTAGGTCCAACAGAGAAGAGCATAAAGGTCTGAAAATCTCCCCCTTAGCAAAAGCTCCCCCTTAATTGAACGCCGGAGACCTATGATTTGCGAAAACTCTCCCCTCTTCCCTTAGAAAATGCACTTATCAAGCACAAACTCTTCCTTGAGCCAACAAAACTCCCCTTCTAAAATGCATATGAAGTCAGAAATGCAAGTTAGCAGCTTCATGGCATATAATCAAAAGAGTGCAAAATGCTCTAATCGGTATAGCTCCAATGGCACACTAAGCACTCACATAGCGAAGGCTCAAACTGATCACACATACGAATATGAAGCTATGAGCAAGTGAGCAGTTTTTAGCCAAAAAGGTATTCACCATCAAAATAGCACTACACATGTATAGATAGGAATCCAGACAAGTGCTAAACATTATACAAGGTGAACTACCCCTAGCAAAGTTCAATCATCATGCATAGGAATGAAGCATATACTTGTGATTTCAGTTTTATATCGGAGTTGCAGCGGTAAAGAATTCTCAAGTTCAATTATTTAGCATGTGATTGCGAGAGGTTGAAAGCTTGTCTTTGCCTAACTTTTCAACCGCGAAGCCTATGCCGAAGCAATCAGAAGCTTAGCTACGGTTTCGGTCATACACTACACGGCTCAAGTTTAACTCAAAGTGCAATGAGAAACAGTCTCGATACCGTGAGGTGTTGACAACAAATCAATCCCATCTCGATCTTTTCAATTCACTAAACTTGGTTCACAAATTTTATACATGATATGAACAGACCAAGCAAGTGAATGACTCATAACTAGAGACATAGCTACCTAGCATATATGAAAAGCACGAGTGAACTCAACATATCCTACCATGCTAGTTGCATATCTCAATGGTGAACATTTCCAGTTGTAAGTTATTAAGTAAATTCACCATTCCAAATAACTCAGCTCATAACATGTACTAGTGATCAGGAGGAGCATAAGCTACAAGCATCCATATAAGCATCGGAGCATACTAAATAGAGCATAGTTACATTCTAGTGATTATAAACATGAAGCTCAGAATGTAAATGCGTATGCTAAAATCAAAAAAAAAAGAAAAAGATAAAGAGTCAGTCAAATACACAAGATCCAGAGGTTTCCCCCCCATCTAAAAGGGGAAAACACACCAAGCCACCCCTCAACCCTGATTAAGGTTGATTCGTCTAAAGGCTTGGTGAAAATATCAGCCAGTTGGTGATGAGTATCAACATGGCGAAGGTCGATATCACCCTTCTCCTGGTGGTCGCGCAAGAAAGAAAAGAAAGCGCACATCAATGTGTTTCTTCTTCGAGTGAAGCACGGGTTCTTAGCAACGCTAATGGCACTCGTGCTGTCACAAAGCAAAGGCACGCGAGAAAAGCTCAGACCAAATCACGCAAAGTGGCCATCATCCAAAGCAACTAGGAACAGCAGCTAGCCGCAGCAACATATTCAGCCTCCGTAGTGACTGAGCGACGCTAGACTGCTTGCGAGAAGACCACGAACAAGAGAAGAACCAATAAACTGGCAAGTCCCAGAAGTGGACTTGCGCTCAATACGGAACCAGCAAAATCAGCATCCGAATAACCGCAAAGGGAGAGGGTGGAGGAAGCAGAATACCAAATCCCGAACTCAGGCGTGAAACGAAGGTACCTGAAAATCCGCTTCACACCGCCTGACGGTGAGAGTTCGCGGCGACGCCTGAAAGCGCGCACACAGACACACCGCGAACTGGATGTCGGGCGTGTCACCGTCAGTAGAGGAGCGACCCGATCATGCTGCGGTACTCCTTCTGGTCCACTGCTTCTCCATCCACATCTGCATCCAGGGCAGTCGTCGTCGACATGGGTGTTGGAAGAGGCTTGGCCTCACCCATATCGAACCGCTTCAGCAAGTCCTTGGTGTACTTGCCCTGGTGCACAAATGTCCCCTCTCGGGATTGCTTGATTTGCAACCCGAGAAAGAATGTCAGCTCGCCATCATGCTCATCTCGAACTCCCCCTGCTCATAGTATCTGCAAACTTGGCAACGAGAGCATGAGAAGAACCACCGAAAATGATATCATCCACGTAAATCTGGACCAAGAGCGTGTTCTTTGCCTTGCCGGAGAGAAAGAGCGTTTTATCTACACATCCCATTTTAAAACCCTTAGCAAGCAAAAAGGTTTTCAACCTATCATACCAGGCTCTAGGGGCTTGTTTCAAACCATATAAAGCTTTATGAAGTTTAAAGACATGGTTTGGAAACTTGGGATTTTCAAAACCGGGGGGTTGCTCAACATAAACCTCCTCCTCTATGTAGCCGTTTAAGAAGGCACTCTTGACATCCATTTGAAAAAGTTTGAAGCCTTTGGATGCAGCAAAAGCCAAGAGTATCCTAATAGCCTCCATACGAGCTACAGGAGCAAACGTCTCCTCATAATCTATCCCCTCCTTCTGACTATAGCCTTTCGCTACAAGCCGGGCCTTGTTTCTAACAACGTGGCCATCCTCTCCTTGCTTGTTTTTGAAAACCCATTTTGTCCCAATAGGCTTACAGTCAGGTGGAGGTGGAACTAGAACCCAAACCCGATTCGCTCAAAATTTTCTAACTCCTCATGCATGGCATTAACCCAATCCGGATCCGTCAAAGCGTGTCCAACATCTCAGGGCTCAAAATTAGCAACAAAAGCAGAATGAGCGAAGTGCGAGATTTGCTGTGACCTGGACCGAGTGACCCGTTCGTCGATGTTGCCGATCATCTGCTGAGGCGGGTGCTGGCGCTGGATATGTTGTGGCGCCTCCCGAGCTGAAGTAGCCTCCCCCTCAACAGCAGCGGTGTGCCTCCCCGGGTACAAATGGTACCGCTCGGGTGGCGGATCCCACGGCCCCCAGGAAGAAGAGGTGTCGGGGCCGTGAGTCGTCGTCGAGGCCGCTCTTTGCGGCACGGCAGGTGGGGGGTGCTGGATCATCCATACCTTCAGCACCCTCGTCCTCGTCATCAAAAAGAGGCTCACCAACCTCATGATCACCTGCACGCTCAAAACGAGAAGGACAAACCATGGTCTCGTCGAAGGTGACATCGGATGTCTCCATGACTCGTTAGTGTCAAGGTTAAGTACACGATAAGCTCGAGTGTGAGTGCCATAACCCAAAAACACACCGTCAGAAGAACGAGATTCAAATTTGTCCAAGTTGCCCTTTTTGAGTATAAAACAATGGCAACCAAAAACTCGAAAATAACTCACCTTGGGCAGTTTGCCAAAACGCAACTCATAAGAAGTCTTTTTCAAGAAAGCTCTCAGAAAAATGCGATTGGAAATATAGCATGCAGTGTTCATAGCTTCGGCCCAATAGCGCCTAGGAGTCCTATGCTCATCAAGCATCGTCCTGGCCATCTCAACAAGGGTCCGATTCTTCCTCTCTACAACACCATTTTGGTGCGGTGTGTAGGGGGAAGAAAACTGATGCTCCAAGCCAAGGCGGTTACAAAACTTCTCAAAATCCGAATTTTTGAATTCGGAACCATTATCACTTCTAATAGCTCGCATTGAGTTCAAAGGGAACTCGTTCTGAAGACGCAAAATCAGATTGCGAGCGAAGGAGAAGGTCTCAGTCTTCTCAGTCAAAAGAAGACCCACGAATATCTCGAAAAGTCGTCAACAACAACCAAAACATACCACTTGCCACCAACCGAGCTCACCCGAGCCGGACCAACAAGGTCCATGTGTAAAAGCTCTCCGGGGTGCAAGGTCATGACCTTAGTCACTGGATGGTGGGGAGCGGCAACCATCTTCCCATGTCTGCAAGAATGGCAAACTAGATCCTTCTCCATCGAAAGCTTGGGCAATCCTCGGATTAGGCCAAGTGAGCTAAGTCTTGCAAGCAAGTCGAAGCTTAAATGACCGAGCCTCCTATGCCACTTCAAAGATCGGAGGAAGAAGGACTAGCCAAAAGACAGCGAGAAGAACCAAACGACTCCGAGAAATTCACGCGAAAGACTTTCCCAAAGGGCGAAATAGACATACAAGATCGCCCCGAGGATCTAAGATGCGACTAAGGTTCGGTTTAAAACGAATCTCATAGTCATCATCAAAAAGTTGCGAAACAGAAAGAAGGTTAAAATGCAGGTTAGAAACAAGAGCAACATCGCGCAACACAAAGTGCTCATTAACCCGCACCGTCCCACGAGACAATACCTTACCTTTACTATTGTCGCCGAAGGTTATGTACTCCTTTCCGGCGACCGGGCTAAGGCTGGAGAACCACTTGGCGTTTCCGGTCATGTGCCTCGAGCAACCAGAATCCACCAACCAAATGTCCTCCAACCGTCTCACCTACATCAATAAAAAGACATAGGGTGAGCATACGGTCCAACACTGGGGTTAGTGAAGTAAGGAGAATACCAGTGTTGGGCCGGCTGCTCAAAAGAACGATCAGTGTAAAAACTATTCCTAGCCTGTCTACGGGGATAGCGATCACCACGCACAGGAAAACGTGGTCCGCTGGGGAAGAAGCGCTCACCGCGGTACTCAAACTGCGGTTGGTGAAAGCGCTCAACTAAGCCTCCGTCACGGGGTCCATTACCTGCAAAAGCAGGACCCCGTCGGGCACGCTCTCTACGAGGTCTACGCCTAGGAGCCTGGGGCTCAACTGCTCTAGCGTCTCTCCTCGGAGCTCTCTCCTGCCTAGGCCTAACAAACTGAGGTGCTGGACCTCTAGGCCTAGTCTCCCTCTTAGGGGCTCTCATCTCCTGCCTAGGCCGGGGACCTTGGCGTCCGGACCTAGCAGCTCTCCCCTGAGCCTTCGGCACATGTCCACCATGAGCTGGATGGTACATGTCCGGGTTCTCCATCTCCCGAGCACGGCGCGCCTCTCGCTTGCGCCGGAAACAGAACTCGATCAAGTGACCATCCCTCCCACAGAAATCACACTGGTACCTCACCGCACGCAAAGGGGGTTGTTGGTGACCAGGGCTGTGGGTGTGGTTCACTTTGCCCTTCTGAGCAAACACTCCTCTAATGGGTGGCATAGCATCAAGCTTGTTCTTGAGGTGATTTGGCTTGGGTGCCCACACTGGGTTCTTGGGAGGAGCTCTCGGGGGTTCCTCAACCACACCATCTTTGGTGATAGGCTTGGCTGGCTCTTTGAGTGGAAGCTTGGCAAGTTTGGGAGTAGTGGTGGAATTTGGCTTCTCACATGGGTTCAGACCACTAGACTCTCCAATCTTCCCAAAAGCTGAGAGATCAACACTCTGAGCAAAACCTACACCAGGGCACCAACAGCTCGCTTGAACTGGGAGATCATCATCCCGAGCTGCGGCTCACTACTGGAGACCCATGACAAGATGGACCGAAGGTATGTGTTTTCTTCCTCGGTTTGCATCTTGCCATGCTTCACATTGGCAATCTCCATCTCCAGGCCCTCACACAAAGCACACCTCGAGACGCAAGTGCTATCTGAGCTGGCCTTCTCTAAAGACTCAAGCTTGGCATTTTTCTCTGCCAACTCAGATTGCAAGACAGGACAAGTCTTGCACGCACCCAACAGCTGCGGCCTCGCACGGAGCTCATCCACCTCTCCAACCAACGCAGCATACTTACCTCTCAGAGTGAGAAGGTCAGTCATGTGCGCGGTGCACGACTCGCACTCCGCCTCCTCCGACACTACCACGGTGGACCGAGCGAACTCAAGCTCCTTCACCGTGTCCTCCCACTTCTGCCTAAACTCCTTGCGCTCTCTAGCGGCACGCCTAAGCAACTTATCTTGGCTAAGGAGGGCAGCAGTCAACTTCTCAACCTCGGAGGAAAGCTCGTCGTAGGTGAGAGATACCTGGGAGGTGTCGTCGTCGTCGTCGTTCCGAGGGGTACGCTCCGGCTCGCCGTCGACCTCATCTTCGAGCGCCATGGTACACAGGCCTCCATCGCCGGCGAAGAAGCACAAACGTTTGAACTTGTCTTCCAGCTTCTTCTTCACGGACTCGTCATCGCTGGAGCCAGCGGAGTCGTCATCCGATCCGTCGACGTCGCTGAGCGTGGCGAAGAACGCACGCTGCTCAGCTTGCTGCTTCTCCAAGTACTTCTTCTTGATGTACTCTTTGTCGAAGCCGCCCCGTTTCTTGTGCCTTGGGGGACGTGCTTCTCTCTTGTACTTGGAGTCGTGCTTGCGCCCATGTTCGCCCTTGCCCGAGTGCTTGTTCTTCTTCTTGGGCAGTCGGCGATGAAGTGGTCGGGGTCGCCGCACTCGTAGCATCCCGTGCGTCCTCCTCCTCGACGACGGTTCATGCGGTTGTTGTGGAACCGCGAGAACCGGTTGGCAAGCAAAGCAACTCGTCGTCTCCCAAAGACTCCAGCTGGTCCTCTGTCACAGAAAAGAGAGAAGAAAGCGCAAAGCCAGCTGAGGTGTTAGAGGAAGAGCCGGAAACCAAAGCCATGGACGGGCGAGAAGGATTTTCAAAAGAAGCCCTCGCCATAGCATCAATCTCACTGGACTTGAGCTTACTGAAGAGCTCGTCGCAGGTGAGGGTCTCATAGTTCGGCGATTCGATGATTGCCTGAACCTTGGAGTCCCACACCGAACGGTCAAGAGTGTGCAAAAGCTTCAAAGCACGCTCATGATCGTCAAATGGCAACTGCTCTCTGTTAGCCCTCATCCTGTTGACAATCACCTGAAAGCGAGCGAATAAACTTTCTATGCTCTCGCCAGGTTGATGTCTAAAGTTCTCATACTCACGCTTGAACGACTCGTAGAGTCGGGTTTTGACTTGAGAGGTGCCCTCATGGAAACGCATGAGGGTGTCCCAGATCTCCCGAGCCGTAGCGAGGTGAGAAACACGATCAAACTCACCCATGCTCAAACAAGAAAAGAGAGCATTACGGGCTCGGCTATTGGCATCGTGCTCATCGATCTGTTGCTGAGAAACACGAGCAGCCAAGACCACGTAATCAGCAGAGTTGCAAATATCCCAAATAGAAGCACCCAAACTCTGCAGATAGGCCGACATGCGTATCTTCCAATACGCATAGTTCGTCCCATCGAAAAACGGCGGTTTGCCCATGCCGCGATCCATGTCGCCTTCGGTGGATCTGGAACCGGCTAAGGTGGAAGATCCTTAACCTGCTCCGATACCAATTGAAGGACGGGAAGCTAGCCGAAAGCGACCAGAGGGGGGTGAATGGGAGCTTCAAAATTTCCTTTCGGAAACTAGATGCCACTGTCCCAAAATCAACCCCAAGAGCGAACCCTAGAGCTTGCTAATGTCCACGACCCTAGATAGATAGGGTGGATACTTCCTAGAAGCACAGCGGGACACTAGACAACCCTAGAAAGCCAACGCAAAAGACGGAACTCGAATCCGATCAAGAACGAACGAACCGCGAACGAAATGCGCGAAACTGGATCGACCGGACTCTGGCCAGCGTCCGGTCAGCAGGGACCGGACGCGTCCGGTCAACAAAATCGGCTCTGGAACCTTACTGTTCGCGACCGGACTCACGGGTACGGAGCGTCCGGTCGAGAGCAGTGCGTCCGGTCAGAAGCGAACAAACACGATGAACAGTGGAAGCGATGCGTCCGGTCAAACGTGAACTGAGCGTCCGGTCAAAGTGAAGAACATGACAACGTGCTGTTCATCGACCGGACTCACGGACCGAGCGTCCGGTCACCCCGACTGAGCGTCCGGTCGACTCGCAGCAGCCCTGTTCGTCCACAGATTTGCCTCTATCTCACCCAAAACAATTCCTCTAGGGATCAACCTTGGTGAGATGAGTCACAAGAGTATAGTGAGCTATCTCTAAGAGATCATGGCTCGAACCTATCTCCAAATCGATGAATCGAAGTGTTTCGGGGGAAGAGAGAAAACTTGACCCGAAACGAAAAATCGATTGACCTCCTAGACCGTGAGGTTAGAGAATGATTCCTTCGGTGGAAAAGTGCCTCACGATCTAGAACCACTTGGTTCAAACGGATTTGCAAAAGATGAACCAAGCAAAAGATCAAGCGACGGGAAAATCGTGGAGAAAAGGATTCCGCGGAAAACACGAACACAACGGAAATCACAGCCACGAGTTCGAATCAAGGACGCAAATCAAGCCAACGATATGTGCTCCAAGGTGAGGATACGGCCTCACTTCCTCAACTCAACAGTACACAGAGTGGAGTCTCTCTGCGGATCTCAACTAGCTAAAGCAAGGATGGGAGAGCAGGAAACCCTAGCAAATGAAAGCACTAACTGAGATAGGGAGGAGGGTGTCTCCCCTGGACTACTTATACTAACCTAGACTAAGCCTATTTCCTACTCTACCCCTCTCTAAACTAATTACAGAGCGAACCAGCTAAACCCTAAGGCTATTCTGGTCCAACCCGCGTTGGTAGGTAGATCCGATGGCCACGCCCGCTCGAACCGAAGCGTTGCCTCGACGCAACCTCTGGATCGCCGCCACGTGCCGCCCTCGCTCTGCACCCCCGGTTTTGTGGCCCAAACCGGGAAACCAGCCTTTTCCAGCAACCCCCGGTTTTGAGGCCAAACCGGGAAACCAGCCTCCAGCCTGAGTTTTGTGGCCCAAACTCAGAAACCCGCAGCTCCCGAGTTTTGAGGCCCAAACTCGAAAACCGGCCCATCACCCGAGTTTTGTGGCCAAACTCGGAAACCATCGCGCCCAGGTTTTGTGGCTCAACCTGGAAACCGAGCACCCGAGTTTTGAGGCCCAAACTCGGAAACCGTCCACCCGTTGGTTTTTCTCTGGCTCAACCAACAAACCGGAGCTGTAGAGGGGATGCACCGCCCGTGCACCCCGTCCACCGACACGTGTCCCCAGGTCCTTGACCCGAGCAACCATGCCCCGCAAGTCTCCGCTCGTCGCTGTCCCAGGCTGCCAGCCACCACAGCTGATCCTCAGGCACTCCGGTCCCTCAGTCCAAGCCTCACGTCCGCCCTTCACTGCTCGATACATCGGCATGGCACGTCCGCCGCACGGCACGCCCATCCTTCATCGCACCCAGTCCGTCGGCACGGCACGTCTCAACTTGACCTTCACCTTGCCCTCGATCACTGTCTCCGTGCTCGACACCTACACAACACAAGCCAAAGAACATGCGCATCAAACCCGTTGACAATCACTCATCACTCAGAGACTCGGCATACACCCATGTATCCGCAGAGTGTGTGTGGGTGAGTGAGGGAGAGGGAGAGGTGTGCGGTACGCTCGGGTTTTCCTCGGCCGGCGGTGACCCGAGGTCGTGGCGGGGGCCACGGCCGACGCGACGTCGCGGCAGAGCGGCGGGAGCGATGAGGCGGCGCGGCAGGCGAGGCAGCACGGGAGTGGGCAAGCAAGATCTTGCGTGCGCGAGTGAGAGATGATCGCGCGGCACCGAGAGGCGGGAGCGGATTTGGCGGCCTCACGGCGGGACGGCCGATGTACGGCGCGGCGCGGTCGCTGACCGGCGTGGCGCGGCGTGGACACGGGAGCGGGCCGGCGTGGGTGCAGGTTGGGCCGAAAGGCCGGTTGGGCCGAAAGTGGGGCGCGGGAGAAAATGTTTTTTTTCCTTTTCTTTTTCCAAAACTTTCAACTTTGATCATTCAAAAATAGTTCAAAAACTCCAAACTAGGCTTTGACCCAAAAATAAAAGTTGCTTAAAATAATTTTCTCTACAACTTTCATATAAGACACTTTTGCTGAAAGCATTTTCTCAACCTCCACAGAAATAAAGCCAAATCTTGAGCTATAAATCATTTGATTCTCACATTTTTATTTGTCAAACCATTTTGAACTAGATCAAGGTGTCAATATAAAAAGTATTAGACTCAATATTCTCTATTTTATAAATTATTTGCCAAGTCAGAAATCCACTCAAACCATTTACTCCGATAGAAATCAATAATCCAATAAATAAACCAAAGACAAAACCACTTTCATGCACATGAAATGATGCAATGCATTGCTTATGCATCTTAGTAGCTAAAAGTCGTTCCTAATGCAGTGCTTCACACTAGGGTGTCACAAATCATTCACATATTAAAAGTGTAACATAGGTCAGTTTCACATCTAATAGCTTTGTGGGGTGCGAACAAACTGTGTCAAGATTAAATACGTGATGCGATGATAGTTTATGCACATCAGAGTGGTTTGCTGCCTGTCAGCCAGAGCGGCACTGCCGCTCTAGGCGCGGCACCGCCGGAGCCCGGCACTGCCTGCCCTGGAGCGGCACTGCCGCTCAAGCTTACAGACAGCAAACGCAGCGGAACAAACATCAGCCACAAAGCATATAATAATCAACAGGTCTAAACAGAATATGACAAGCTAGATAAGCAGATAAACGTACATGTCCACATCTAAGTCTAGAAGTAGCAACATAGAGTAATATTACAAATAGAGTTTTGATCGAATCAAACTCTCACAACTCACACTCTCACAACTCACTACTACAGAAAAGATGGGACATGAAAGAAAAAGAAAGTGTTGTACCCCCTTCTCTTCACCTAATTCTCCCTCTTTGGCAACAAGTCACCAAAAAGAGAGAAGTAGAGAAAAGAGAAGAGTGTCCAACACACACATCGTCCGAAGCTATCTTGTCCCACTGAATCTCCTCGGTCTCATCATATCATCATCATCGTTGTCAGACTCTACAACGGCCTTCCCATGGCGATGGGTAGTACTGGTGTAGCGTGTCGAGGCATGTGTAGAACGATGAGACGGCTCAGGCACTATCTCCTCCTGCTCCTCATCACCATTCGAGTCTATATCATCTGAGTCGAGGCTAGAGAGGTCAAACTGAGGTGGAGAGCGGGGTGGAGGTAATGGCGAACGACCCGCCCACTCTCGCTCTGCACGCTGCTCAATAAGTGCCTAGTGAGCTGTCTAGGCTACGTAGGTGCAAGTAGAGAAGATGGCCTTAATCCATTCGGCCAGCTTGCTCTTCTTCTTTCTCTGGGAGGAAGGGTGGGAGCTCTCTGGCCTGTCTGCTACTGCTGCCCTCTTCTTCTCTGGTCTATAAGGCTCATGCAACCCATCCTGAGCAAAGGTGTAGCCGGAGACCATCTCAATGATATACATGATGTAGGGGGCATAGAGCACTGCCTTCCTAGCATCCTCGGCTGCCACCTGAAGCTCGGTCCAAATGAAACTGGAGATGGAGAAGTGATTTGCCCTGGGAGCCATTCTAGCCAACATATTCCTGCCATATCCATACAGGTTAGAATGGGAACCCCCTTTGGGGTTTAGAGTCTGCCTGAAAAGGTCGTTCAACATGTAATAATAGCCCTTCAGCCCTTTGACCAACCCGTCTGCCTTCCGAGGATCCTCATACATGAATGCAATCTCATTATCTGTCAATGTCCTCTCCTGGTGCAGACTATCAAGCTCTCTATCCTCGCTGCCCAAACCGAGGATCCTAGCAAAGGTCTCAAAAGTGACCTTGTCATGACGACCCTCGGTCATCCAGTGCATCTCCTCCACCACATTGTCCACATAGAGTGTGGCATGAAACTGATGGATGATCTCTGTGTTCTAATTATAGCTAAAGCCCATCAAGTCATACATGTTCCTTGCCTTACAAGCTGCCACCACCCTGTCAATGTCGCGATCATGCTTTGCCTCCAGGTGCTCCCAATCAACATACTTCATACTCAGAATCTTTTGCTTCTTGGCATTGTACAGGACTGAACGGTAGAAGTCGGAATGGAACCTGTAGTCAATGCCCATATCCTTCTGAGCATTGTAGGGGTTGATTTGGCCCTGTGTCTTCACTGAACTGAACTGTTGATAGTAAGACATAGGCTGCCTGTCCTTGGTGTCCTGTGGAGGCCTATCCTGCACATCCTCAGTGTATGGCTACAAGTGTGTCCTGCTGACCTCTTCGAGATGCTCTGGTGTGTTGGGATAAAGATCATCCCGAATCTGTCGCCCTTGCATCTGCAAGCGAGCCTCATCACGGATCTGCTGCCTCGCGGTCACATCCTCCCCCTGGGAGCTAGAACCTCCTCTGTGAGACCGCTGCTTGCTCCTCCTCTAAGCGGATCCATCCTTTGCTTCACCCTTCTCTCATCATCTCTTCCTCCCGACATCTAAAACATGGAAACTATGAATTAGAAGACTGTAAAAGAGATAGTAGGTTATAGGGAGGCAATAGACTTTGATGGATAGGGTGTTGCTTGGATCAAGCCCCTGCTCATGGTCCGGCACTGCCGCGCGGGCAGGCCAGGTCTGAGCCAAGAAACACCACATCCATCATTCCCACTGCCTCCCTATCATCTACAAACCCTTCTACAACCTCTAATTACAACTACCATGGCGCATTTTACAAATCGGGAAAATTAGGGTTAGGGATTTGAAGATTCACCTTGAGATGGAGAGGAAAGGGAAGGAGAGACCTTGGGAAAGGGAGACCGGAGCTGCAACGGAGGGGAGCTCGGAGCTGCGCCGCTGCAGGCCGGAAACGCCGGGAGGGAGCCTGGAGAGAGGACGGCCGCCGGTCGCCCTTTTTTACCGCCCGTGAGAGAGGGAGAGAGTTTCATGGTGGACTTGGATAAGAATGAGGGAGAGAGAGAGAGAGGGTGAGGCCATTGGGTAGAGTAAAAAGGTTTTCCCTTTGGCCCCACACGGTAACAGTCGATTCAGGCTGAACCGACAAGTCGTGGCACTATTGCGCCCACCGCGGCACTGTCGGGGCCCGACAGTTCCGCGGCTGGCCCGGCACTGCCGGACAGTTACCTACTGAACAAATTTATCTCTAAGTTACTATATCTCTTCTTTGGAGTGGACAAGTACTGCTTGCATGTTATGACCAGTGACAATCAATCAATACAGAACAATGGTCATTTCAAGCAAGTTTCTTTCTCAAAGATTTTGAAAACACAATGTATGAAAGTTTTGAAATTGGTTTTGCCTAGGTCATACTAGTTGATCAATCAAGCATGCTAGGTTTCAAACTACGTTACGAGAGTCAAGGATATTTAGTTCACTTCTTAAAGCACAAAACCTTGACTCATCAAGAGGCTTAGTGAAGATATCAGCTAGTTGTTTGTCGGTGCTCACATGACGAATTGCGATATCTCCTTTGATTTCGTGATCTCTCAAGAAATGATGTCGGATGTCTATATGTTTGGTTCTTGAGTGACTCACTAGATTGTTTGCAAGTTTTATGGCACTTTCATTGTCACACAAGAGTGGGATATGGGTAAAATGACATCCGAAATCACGAAGGGTTTGCCTCATCCAAAGTAGTTGCGCACAACATGCACCTGCTGCAACATACTCAGCCTCGGCTGTGGAAAGGGCTACACAATTTTGCTTTTTAGAACCCCAAGACACTAAGGAGCGTCCAAGGAATTGACATGTCCCCGAAGTGCTTTTTCGATCTACTTTACAACCGGCGTAATCAGAATCCGAATAGCCAAGTAGTTCGAACTTGGAGCCCTTACGATACCACAAGCCAAGGTTTGGAGTGTGAACTAGATATCTCAAGATTCTCTTAACGGCCACTAGGTTCTTTCGGGTTAGCTTGAAATCTAGCACACATGCACACACTAAGCATAATATCAGGCCTAGATGCGCATAAGTAGAGTAGAGAGCCGATCATGGAGCGATATACCTTGATGTCCACGGCTTTCCCTTCCACATTGACATCAAGATGTCCATTAGTTGGCATGGGAGTTTTGATAGGCTTGGCATTCACCATGTCAAACTTCCTCAACATATCATGGGTGTACTTGGTTTGGCAAAGAAAAGTCCCTTCCTTCAATTGCTTGATTTGAAAACCAAGGAAGAACTTGAGCTCACCCATCATAGACATCTCAAATCTCTTGGTCATGATCCTACTAAACTCATCACAAAAGGATTTGTTAGTACTAGCAAATATTATGTCATCGACATATATTTGGCACACAAAAATATCTCCATTGACTTTATGAGTGAAGAGAGTAGGATCAGCTTTGCCTATTTCAAAGCCTTGTTTGAGCAAGAATTCCTTAAGGCATTCATACCATGCTCTAGGTGCTTGTTTAAGCCCATAGAGCGCCTTTTGGAGTTTGAAGACATGGTTGGGGAACTTGGGATCTTCAAAACTCGGTGGTTGCTCAAAATACACCAACTCTTGTATAGGGCCATTGAGAAATGCACTATTCACATCCATTTGATATAACTTGAAGTTGTGATGGGCTGCATAGGCTAAAAGAATCCGAATGGATTTAAGTCTAGCAACCGGTGCATATGTTTCTTCAAAGTCCAAACCCTCTACTTGAGTGAAGCCTTGAGCTACCAATCTTGCCTTGTTCCTTGTCACCACACCTTCTTCATCTTGCTTGTTGCGGAAGACCCATTTGGTTCCAATAACATTGGTATTTGGTCTTTCCACAAGTGACCATACTTGATTTCGCTCGAAGTTGTTAAGCTCTTCTTGCATGGCCATCACCCAATCTGGATCTTCAAGAGCTTCTTCTACCTTGAGAGGTTCCAAAGAGGAGACAAACGAGTAATATTGACAAAAGTTTGCCAAACGAGAGCATGTCGTTACCCCCTTTCAAAGACTCCCAAGGATGTTGTCAACGGGATGATCTCGTTGAATAGTTTGCTTGAGCCTTGGATGATCAATGGGTTCTGGTTCATCTTCTGCATCTTCTTCATCTTGCTCGAAGATAGGTTGTAGGTTTACTCCATGAAGTGGAGTAGCTGCAGCTCCCCTGGGAGTGCCCGGTACTGCCGGGGTTGTGGCCGGCACTGCCGGGGACTGTATATCACCAGTCCCAGCAGGGGCTTTAGCTTGAGGACCATCCTGATTAGTAGCCTGCTGTTCTTGTGGTCTGATATCACCAATAGCTAATTGCTTGATTGCTTCGCAAGGTGATTCCTCATTTCCTACAACAACTTCATCAACTTGCTCTACTTGAGAGCCATTAGTTTCATCAAACGTCACATCTATCGCTATTTCAACCTTGCCAGAGACCTTGTTGAAAACACGATAGGCATGCTCGTTTGACCCATAACCGAGAAGAAAACCCTCATCAACCTTAGATGCAAACTTAGAGGATTTGGGCTTTTTGTTCAAAATGAAACATTTGCACCCAAACACTCTAAAGTATGACACCTTTGGCTTGTTACCGGTGAGCATTTCATAGGACGTCTTCTTTCTTCTCTTGTGGAGGTAGAGGCGGTTGATTGCATGGCAAGCGGTGTTGACGGCTTCAGCCCAAAAGATGTCCGGCGTCTTGTACTCATCTAACATCGTCCTTGCCATGTCAATGAGTGTTCTATTCTTCCTCTCCACCATGCCATTTTGTTGAGGGGTGTATGGAACTGAGAACTCGTGCTTGATGCCCTCATTATCAAGAAACTCTTCCGCTTGGGTGTTTCGGAATTCGGTTCCATTATCACTACAAACTTTCTTGATGTTGAAACCGAACTCCCTTTGAGCTCTTCGTATGAACATCTTGACCTTCTCTTGCACTACACTCTTGTCATGCATAAAGAATACCCAAGTGAAACCAGAAAAATCAACAACAATAACAAGACCATGTTTGTTACCGCCGATGCTAAGGTACGCAACCGGTCCAAAGAGAGCCATATGAATCAACTCCAATGGTTGTCTAGTAGTGTCATAGCTCTTTGGTGGGTGAGGTACGCCTACTTGTTTTCGGGCTTGGCAAGCTCCACATACTCTGTCTTTCTCAAAATCAACATTTGTTAGTCCTAGGATGTGGTTATCTTTTTGAAGTTTGGCCAAGTTCCTCATCCCAACATGAGCTAGTCGGCGATGCCATAACCAACCCATGCTAGATTTTGCCACTAAACAAGTCTCAAGTTTGGCTTCACTTTTGTTGAAATCAACTAAGTAAAGCTTCCCTTTCAAACGACCCGTAAAGACAATAGAGGAATCCTCCCTTCTAAAGACTTCCACACCCTCATCTATAAAGAGACAATTGAAACCCATCCCACACAATTGTGAGACGGATAGCAAGTTGTAACTCAACGAATCAACATGTAAGACATTAGTAATTGAATGCTCAAGTGTAATGGCAACTTTACCAAGACCTAACACATCCCCCTTGGAGTTATCATCGACAATGATGTTTTCACTTGCATTTGAAGTTGGGGAATATGATGAGAACATACTCCTTTCTCCGGTCATATGATTTGTACATCCGCTATCAAGCACCCAACTTGATCCAACGGAGGAGTATGCCTGCAAAACAAGTTTAGTTCCTAGGTTTAGGTCCCCAATTGATATTGGGGCCTTGCAAGTTAGTCACAAGTATCTTAGGAACCCAAATAAACTTGTCGGCTGTCCTCTTGTTATCACCAACATATTTCACAACAACTTTACCATTGTTGTTGTGTTCTAATATGTAACAAGATGACATGCTCTTCCTTGGGGCTTCTATCTTGGGTTGATGTGCAAACTTGTTTTTGGTCACCCAAATAGATTCCTTTGGTTTCTGAGATCCTTGCTTCTAGTTGGGCACCTGCTTGTGCTGTGTGTGAGACTCAGCAGAAGGGAAACTGGTAGCCTTCCCTTTCTTGGGGTGCGGCACTGCCGGCCTGGGGGCGGCACTGCCGGGGCCCGGCACTGTTGCCTTCTGGCGTGACACTGCTGCGATCTGTGCAGGTTGAACTGTACCAATCTGACCTTTCTTCTCAAACCTCACACACTCATAGCCATTCACTGTTTTTCTTCCATTGGTTTTGGCTCCTTTCTCGTGCCCCAACCCATCCTTTACGGAAGGACGTCTTCCATTCTTGAACTTGTGCTTGTTCTTCTCTTGAGCCTTCTCATTAGCACTTGTGGTAGACTTGACACAACCACTTGCAATGATGTTTGTCAATCTTGCTATCTCCTTTCTCATGGCCTCCATGTTCACAAGGTTAGTGGAATAGGCATTCAAATCAATATTATAGCATTTTCCACAACCTTCACTAGTGGAGGGAATAGAAGTGACATTTGCTTTAGGGAGAGTTGAGTTGCTTTCCCAAAGAAGATTATATTGCAGCTCTTGGTATAAATTAACGCACACTCTACTTTATCCGCAAGCGCACAGATAAGATCTACCGATGTAGCACTTCACCAGAGTAACCCAGTTTTAATATCGAACCCAAGGGAACGGATAGCGTGGAGTCTCAAGTGTATAACCCCTGAGTAACTAACAAGGACGGAGAAGCTAAAAGTATAGAGGGGATCACTAAGGTTATCTAAATCCAACTTAAGAGTGATATGTTTATTATTCTTAATGAGGAAGTTGCCATAAAAGGTCACAACAGAGTATGATTCTTTTATGCAAATGTATAATCCTACCGAGCCTACACACGGGTAAGTGGACTATAGAAGAATCAACAAGGCTATAAGAGTCACCCTTGCGAACTACCACTACTACCGGCGTTATAGGAGGTAAATATGAGCTATCAAGTCTAAGCACCACGCTTACACTATCCAACTACTCTAACTCTAGAGCAACTTAGAATTAAAGTACTTAAAAGAGAGTCATAAACCTTAAGAATAATAAGAACAATGGCTCAAACTTAAATATAGACGTTGATTACCGAAACAATCGTTGAAGCAAGTTGATGAAGAACTTGAATCCATAGGTACAAGATGAAGAAGTTGATCCGACAGGCCGGAGCTTCCTCTTGATCTCTTCCTCTCTCTCTCTCTCTCTCTTCTAGTTCTAATATAAGACTAGGTTCTAATCCTAAATAGAGGGGTAACTAGCCTTCTAATTGATAGCTGGCTCTTGATTACAACTAGATGAACTAGATCTAATTCTAGATGAACTAGAAGAGATTCATCTAGAGGGACCTCTACTTCTACATTGGAACCCTAGTTTCTGATGTGGAGATGAATAATGAAGAGGGAGATGCCTGGAGAGGGGGGTCTGGGGGCTGTTTATATAGCCCTGGGCGATGAACCGTGGCCCTTGGATCAAACCGACTTGAGGTACGGCCGAGATGCATCCTAGAGGTCGGTGGAGATAGCTTGCAGAAGACGGAAGCCAGCGGGCCCTAGGGGGGACTGGTCGGTCCCACCTTTCGGCCTCTCGTGGTGGTCGACTTCCTGGTGTCTTCTGGTGTCACCTGGAGTCTTCTAGAATTTTCCTGACGTGGCGGTTGCGTTATCTCCCGTCGGTTTCCTTCTAGGGGAAGCAATCAGCGCTGGTTTCCTGGTTTAGTCCCTGCAGAATCACAATTCACCAAAACTCGTGGAATATTGTCAATTAAAACCCTAAACCTTTGTTGGTGATTGAATTCATGCCCTTTTCATATTTATTTATGCTTTAATTTTGATAGATAACCAGCGTCAACAATTCCCCCAAGCTTACCCTTTGCTAGTCCCTTAGCAAAACCAAAAATTAACAATGGATCAGGAGTTGCTACAATATCTTCACTTCCAACAAGTATGCCTGCCGTTAAACAAAAATTCTCCGAAACATATCATGTTATTCTTCATGGGGCTTATTACTCTTACCTTAGATCTTGAATAATTGAGAGATTGAATGATCAAATCAAGCACTATATCTCTAGTTCTTTCATTTCACCTTTATCCCAGAGTTTTAATTAATTTTCAAAAGCATTAATACATATGTTGTCAAATTAAACAATGGATCCAAAGAGAAAGTCAACCAACCATTGAATCAAGAAGTGCATGTGTATGGAAAATGGAGTCGGATGCTCTTTTGAATATATTCACTCTCTTCTGTTTATCAGAGACATATGGCTATTGGGCTAATTCTACTGTCGGGCACGTGCCCATTTTTTCTCTCTCTCTTTTTTTTCTTTTTCTTCGAGGTTCCGGACACTTGTCCCTTTTTATTTCCTCGAGATCTATCTTTTTGAGGTTTCAGACACTTGTCCCTTTTTATTTCGTCGGATCTCTTTTTTTTGATTCATAGCCACATGTTTCTAACAAACTTCAGAGAGTATAGCAACAGATAATTATGAGCATTTATGCGGAAGATGGATGAAATATGTAAGTGGTCTCAATTCAATGGTATGATAAACTACTCATAGGTTCAAAAAAAAACTTAATTTAACTCAATGCATTTATTAGTCATGTTTATATTTAGAAATCTCCGGAACTCTAGTGTTGTTTAGAACAAGATAATAGCAGCTCAGATCATCACATGTCATATCCCAATTACCTAGACCTTAGATCAAGTATTTGCCAACCATGTATTTAATTTTATTTTAAGGCATCATTATTAATGAGGAGAACTCATGCTTTGAAGGCTAGGTACTTGAAAGAAATTAGACAGAGCAACTATTCATCATTTCCATGCAAAAGGTTAAAGAGAGCAGGTTCTTCGTTGGTCATCAACTTCTTAAAACAAACTAAACACACTATTTTATTTATTTAATCTAACACACTTTAAGATAAAAGCTAATAATAATAGTTGTAATAATAATAAAGTCATACCTGAATCGCGAAGATAACGGGGGTGCGTCTCCCCCAAGCTGGTTCCCTTAATAGCGTTGAGCCTTCATGTGCTCATATATTTTTGTCTCTTTTTTAATTAATGGTGAGCCTTCATGTGCCCACATATTTTTGGTGTTTTGAATTTATTTATAGAATGAAAAACTTAAGAGGATAAAGATACTTACGTGGATACATGGGGGTGCCCTCCCCCAAGCTGAATATTGACATAGTCGTTTGATCTTGTAATGTAGCAGACTGGCAGTGGATATGTCCTTCCTCTATTAGAGCTTTGATTGATGTCGATGTTTATTGAGACAGTGCTCCGACAGTGGATGGAACATCCACTTGCTCATCAGCTTTCTTGGCCTTTCAAATTCTGTGAAACTCAAATAGACAACAAAACTTGTGGAACAGATTAAGCGTTAGCGGTTGGCCACTCAAGCCTTAGTTGTCCAGAATTTCAGTAAGATCTCTTTCTCAATATTTTTGTATTTTTATATTTTTATGATGCAAGAGGAAATGCAACAGGATGAATGCATGTATATTTATTTTATTTTTTATGCCACCACGGTGAACATTCCTGTGGGTTTTTACATATTCACATGGGGCTTTATGGTTTATGATGTAGTGTAACAAATGAAATATTTTTCTTTTCTTTTCTAATGCAATGCATAAATTAAAATGTTTGTGAATATGATGATGCAAGAAATGATTATGGATTAAATATGAGAAATATGCAGAAAACTAAATATGAGGATAACTACCGATTTTTACCTTTTGGCGAAGGTTCAGATATTTAGGTCCGACGAACCGGACATTCCCTGGGTTTAGACCTCCCAAGGTATGTCAGACGATTGGAAAGTTGTTATTGGTTGTACCTCTTAGGTGCAGACTTTTTCTTCTATACTTTCTTGGTCTAAGTCTTCACTTCCTGTGGCTCACTGTCTTGAGATTTCTTTTGTTCTTTCTTTTCTGGGACAGTGTCGATAGCTTCTTCTTCGTGATTGGCCTCTCTATTCTTGATAGTTTATCTTTTTTTTGGCATTGAGAGCGGCGTCTTTCACTTCTGTTCTCCTTGGGTGCTTCATTGGGTATGTAGCTGATGAAGTTGTATCGTGCCTTTTCTCCAGGAAAGTGAGAATGGATTTCCTCTTGTAGATGATTGCACTTGTAGCGTAGAGGAATGGTCTTCCTAGGATGAGGTGGACATCATCGTCTTCTCCCTTGTCAAGGATCAAGAAGTCTGTGGGGACTTCATGACCTCTAACTCTGACTACGACATCTTCCATCATTCCTTCTTGTTTATGCCTCTTAGTATCGTGACACTCATGTTCTTCGTTCGTCCAGCAGTTTGAAGTGAAGCACTAATTATGGAATGTTCTTGTAGATCTAGGACCTTCACTCTGTAGAATTTGGGAGTGATAAACTTCTCCATGTTTGCTCAAGAGTGTGTCCTGCTCATAAAGACAAGGTAGAGATCAAGTGCATGGGCTCTATTGGTGGAAAAACACCAACAGAACCAAAAGTTTTGTTTATTCCTCTCTAACCTTAGGCACATTGCACAAGACAAACTTGTTGTTTATGTGTTCTATTCAATCTTAACATGAGTGATAGGATAAGAGGATGAGCATGAAAGTAGCATCTTAAAATATTTAACAGATCAAATTACTTAACCCAAGGAAGGATAATCTATGCATAAAATGTTGATCTTTTCATAATTGAGATATATCATCTTCCAAAGGTTAGATGCACGGCATTTTAGCTCATTTAGTTAAGAGTAAAGCTAGAAACAAAGATCAAAGGACTGAACATGTTGAGTTGATTAGGTTGAATCAAGTGAGGTGCAACTTAAACATGTTCATACTAGAATCAAGAAGAATCTTTTAAAGTGATGGTCACTTACCTTGAAATGTTACTTTGTCATTGGAAAGTGATTGTGCTGAACTACCTTATGGAAGCTTCTCTTGTCTAGCTGATTATGAATGATTTGTCTTCTCTTGTTTGTCTCACAGTGTGATTGAGAGGAGAAAGATCATAGTGGAATCATCTTTAGAGGTATCGACCTTCCTTCTCTTGTGTCGACTTATCAGTGAAGGCACATTGTTCCTTGAGTATGCTAACTAGGATCCTCTTTCTTTCTTATATTAATTCTGTACTATGAGGATGTAGGGACAGTTCTGCATTATTCTCTTGTCAACCTTTCTTGTTTTTCTTTAATTATTGGGTTGGCAAGAGACTTGAATTTAGAGCTGCTACTCGAGTGCCTCCATGAGAGTCTTTGTCTTGTAATGTCACAACTGAGATTTATCCTCTCAACGGTGTCTAGATGATGGAGGTCATATCAGTTGTTCTTCTTGATTTACTAGCTCAGGTAATCTCTTCATCTTCTAACTCTTGTGGTGCAGTGGCTTCATCCTTCATGATGCCCTCCTCAATTCTTGGCAGTTGGTTCTCCCTTCGATGTCTTTTCTTGGTTCTGTTTGGCTGCTCATAAGTGATATAGTTGTTGAAAAATCAGCAAAAGATCCAAGAATTCACTTCTCCATGTCCGACATAGATGATAACATTGATGGTGTTCAAGAACGATCTTCCAAGAATAAGTGGTGGATCATATTCTTCTTCTTGACTGGGACAGTATCTAGTGGTTTGTTCTGATCAAAGTGGTGGGTAGGAGATCAATATGTTTGAAGTGATTTTCTCCTTTCTCCCTTTGATTGTGAAACACATCTAGACAACGGAATTGTCTCTCCCAGGCTGGCTTGTGATGGACTCCCAACAACATGTTCATGTGTTTGAGTTGTAGATCTTGCTATTGTTGTAGTGGTGCCATCTTGTCTCCCAAGCTAGCTCTTGATTAGAAAAGAGAATAACTTCTGACTTCTTGTCTTGATGTCTTGGACAATGATGATTGCATGCATAGGTTGTCTCATACGAGGTAAGTTGCATCCTGTTTGTCATCAGTGCCCAAGCAAGACTCAAAGCTAGGCTAGCACCATTTGTGATCTGAGAGTAGGTTTGTGTGTCTATGGTTTGGGTTTTGGATCTTCAATGTTCAGACCAAACCTTGGATGAACAAAATCTCTCTCCTGCATAACGTTAGTGGATATATACCCGAAGGATTGCAAAAATTTGAAGCATGGGTTATTATCCACAACTTGTGTATTTTGCATCTATGCTACTAAAAAAAAGATGTTTTTAGGATTATTTTAGCACAGACCGGTATTTTATGTATTGGCTGCACTTTAACATGTTTCAATGCAAAAGATAACTTGCAGTAGAAGACAAAATAATAAACTTTGATACTCACAGTTCTTTCATCCATGATGAATGAGCTGAGTCTTCATTGTGCAAATTTATTGAAGTTCATTGTACGCCTTGCTTCATCTCCAGTGTGAGTTCATCTCTGGACTTTCCCAAAAAGTTTTCCTGCAGGGGTTAGTCCAACAATATCCAATATCTACTATAGCATACTATCAGTTCAGAAATCAACCTAGACACCACGTCTAATTTGATTTAGGAAGGCATTTTAACCTAAGCACCATACTTAATTTAAAAGCCTTTAGAGGTAAAATCAACACACCTTTTAGCTCAAGAATCAAACCAGACACCATGTCTTACTTTAATTCATGAAAACAGTTAAACTAAGCTCCATGCCTAATTTAAAGGGTGTATGATAATACTTCAAAACCAAAGAATATACTATAGCAAATAAAGATAACATGAAAGCATTGTAGAGATTTATTCAGATGGTGATGAAAGAGTATGATAAGCATATGAGCATATCCTAAAGGTAGGGACAACCAACATAGCAACATGGCAAGAAATATTCTTAGAAAGTCCATTCCCCAAGCTTGGATTTTGCACAAATAAAGATCGGATGAATGTAATTCAATGTTGCATGATGATTGATGAGACATACCTTGTGTTTGTTGTTCCTTCGTTCTTTTCTGCTCTAGACCTGGAAAGGTTAGTGACAAAAATACCCGAAGGAATATTTTCATAATTATATTTCTATGCTCATTACAAGGACAGTGCAGTAGAAAGGTAGGCAAAGCTAATAACCATGTATTATGATGAGGTGTAAGGATTCTACTAGTTATAGCTCGCTCATGGGGTAGTGATAGATAAGAGTGGAATTCAAAAACGACATTCATAAGAATGAAAACAAAATAATGAAAAGACTGGGACAAAAAAAGGAAAAGATAAAAGTATGATTACAAGGTTATACTTAAGATGTAAGATGATCTACCGTTCCCCGGCAACGGCGCCAAAAATGCTTGTTGGTATAAATTAACGCACACTCTACTTTATCCGCAAGCGCACAGATAAGATCTACCGATGTAGCACTTCACCAGAGTAACCCAGTTTTAATATCGAACCCAAGGGAACGGATAGCGTGGAGTCTCAAGTGTATAACCCCTGAGTAACTAACAAGGACGGAGAAGTTAAAAGTATAGAGGGGATCACTAAGGTTATCTAAATCCAACTTAAGAGTGATATGTTTATTATTCTTAATGAGGAAGTTGCCATAAAAGGTCACAACAGAGTATGATTCTTTTATGCAAATGTATAATCCTACCGAGCCTACACACGGGTAAGTGGACTATAGAAGAATCAACAAGGCTATAAGAGTCACCCTTGCGAACTACCACTACTACCGGCGTTATAGGAGGTAAATATGAGCTATCAAGTCTAAGCACCACGCTTACACTATCCAACTACTCTAACTCTAGAGCAACTTAGAATTAAAGTACTTAAAAGAGAGTCATAAACCTTAAGAATAATAAGAACAATGGCTCAAACTTAAATATAGACGTTGATTACCGAAACAATCGTTGAAGCAAGTTGATGAAGAACTTGAATCCACAGGTACAAGATGAAGAAGTTGATCCGACAAGCCGGAGCTTCCTCTTGATCTCTTCCTCTCTCTCTCTCTCTTCTAGTTCTAATATAAGACTAGGTTCTAATCCTAAATAGAGGGGTAACTAGCCTTCTACTTCATAGCTGGCTCTTGATTACAACTAGATGAACTAGATCTAATTCTAGATGAACTAGAAGAGATTCATCTAGAGGGACCTCTACTTCTACATTGGAACCCTAGTTTCTGATGTGGAGATGAATAATGAAGAGGGAGATGCTTGGAGAGGGGGGTCTGGGGGCTGTTTATATAGCCCTGGGCGATGAACCATGGCCCTTGGATCAAACCGACTTGAGGTACGGCCGAGATGCATCCTAGAGGTCGGTGGAGATAGCTTGCAGAAGACAGAAGCCAGCGGGCCCTAGGGGGACCGGTCGGTCATAGGGTGGGACCGGTCGGTCCCACCTTTCGGCCTCTCGTGGTGGTCGACTTTCTGGTGTCTTCTGGTGTCACCTGGAGTCTTCTAGAATTTTCCTGACGTGGCGGTTGCGTTATCTCCCGTCGGTTTCCTTCTAGGGGAAGCAATCAGCGCTGGTTTCCTGGTTTAGTCCCTGCAGAATCACAATTCACCAAAACTCGTGGAATATTGTCAATTAAAACCCTAAACCTTTGTTGGTGATTGAATTCATGCCCTTTTCATATTTATTTATCCTTTAATTTTGATAGATAACCAGCGTCAACAACAGCTCAAGTTCTTTGTGCTTTTTATCCAAGCCACAATACTTTTCCTTGAGTGCAATATGAGCCTTCTTTAGGGAAGCATGTTCATCTTGCTCTTTGGCCAAGGCCTCATGCAAGATGTCCAACTCACTTCTCTCTAATGCAAGAGCCTCCTTGCAAGCAATATAGAGGTCCTCTTGTTTGATGAGGGCATCCTCTCTTATTGCTAACTCGGCTTGTACACTCTCTAATTCCTCCATTAGCTTAGTGATAAAGAGTTTGGTTTTCTTGTCCAAATTTTTAATTATCATATTTATCTCTTCATCACTAGAATCATCATCACTAGAGGAATCACTAAGTTCACTACTAGAGATGTCACTAGGTGGAAGAGAAGGTTTAGGAGTGTGAGCCTTTTTCACCTTCTCTTTCTTGGCCATGAGACAAGTGTGGGAGTTACCATCATTGGACAAGTTGTTGAATAGCCTTGGTGAAGGAGATGACTTTTGAAATGCTATTGTTGCTATCTTCTCATCTTCTTCACTTGAGGTTTGTGCTGTTGAGTCCCATTCATGTCCAACGTGAGCTTCTCCCATGTATCTCTTGTTCTGCTTCTTGTAAGTGGCTTTATCATCTTTCTTGCCCTTGTTGAAATTGTTGTCCTTCTTCTCATGTGGGCAATGTGCTATGAAATGCTCGGTGCTACCACAATTGTAGCAAGTTCTCTTTTTCTTGTTTGGAAACCTTCTCTTCACAAACTTGTAACCCTCCTTCTTGAGCCCCTTGTGGTATCTTCTCATGAATAGAGCTATGTCTCCAATTGCTTCAAATTCTTCACCTTCACTTCCACTTTCACTTGAGGATGATGTGTTGTCCTCAACTTCTATTTTCTTCTTTTGTTGCTTGGGCTTGCTTGCTTGATTTTGGTTTGCTTGATGTTGCTTGCCTTGTTGGTATGCTAGCCTTGAGTGCCACATCCTTGATTTTCATCCCATCTAGCCTAGCTTGCAACTCTCCAAGCTTCCTTCTTTCATTTGCCTCTTCTCTTTGCATGTCAAAGGTGATGATCCTCCCAAGCACATCACTAGGTGTGAATTGCTCAAACTTCTTCTTGTCTCTAATCAATGTCACTACGGTCTCATTTCTTGGTGAGTATGCTTCCAACATGATCTTCACAACCTTGTGATCATTGATTTCACTTCCACCTAGCCCTCTAATCTTGCCAACAATGACCATCTATCTATCAAACATCTCTTGTGGACCTTCACCATCACAAATCACAAACCGGTTGAGCTTAGCCATCAACAAGTCAATCTTGGATTGCCTCACTTTGTCCACTCCCTCATGAGCAATGTGCAAAGTGTCCCAAATCTCTTTTGCAACCTCAACTCCCATGACCTTGTTGTACTCATCACCATCCAAAGCACTAAGTAACACACTAGTGGCTTGGGCATTGAGATGAATGTTGCGGAATTCATCTTGAGTGGGGTTCTTTGGATCAACCGGTGCTTCAAGTCCATTGTGAACTATCTCCCAAATACCTGGATGGAGACCAATAAGATAGGTCTTCATAATGTGCTTCCACTTGACAAAGTTAGTCCCATCGAAATGAGGTAACTTGCCCGCGGGCACATTTATGAGAGGCCTAGAATCATGGTTAGTCATAGTAGAATAGTTAAAGGATATGGCTCCATATGACTTATTGGTCTCCTCCTTCTTCTTGTTGCCCTTAGGGAGATAGGAGATGTCATCATCTCCATCTTCGGTGGTACTTGAGTCATCACTCAAGTTCACACTCTTCTTTGCTTGGAACTCTTCCTTCTTCTTCTTTTCTTCTCTTCTCTTGGCTCTTTCTTCTCTTCTAATCTTTCTCTCTTCTTTTCTTTCAGCCTTTTCTTCTCTTGCTTTGAGAGCCGCTGCATCTTCTCTTGCTTTGGCTCTTGCTTCTATTCTCAACCTTCTTTCTTCCTTTCTTCTTGCAAGCTCTCCGGCTGACACATCCAATTGAGGAAGTGTCCTTCCACTTGTTGTGGAGACGCTTTCACTGCTGCTAGTGGTGTGCAAATCCACGTCGAATGGATTGGGTTGCACAACACCGGTACCTCCCGTTCCTCCGTCGGTGGCCACTCTCGCACGGTGAAGTGCTGTTGAGAGACCAGGCTCTGATACCACTTGTAAGGACCTGTGTGGCCTAGGGGGTGAATAGGCCTGTCAAAAATCACAGCTCAAAACTTAATTAGTGAAGCCCGGCACTACCGCCCTGAGCCCGGCACTGCCGCTCCCCGGCACTACCGGCCTCAGCCCGGTACTGCCGCACAGACAACTAGTCTAAGCCTGCAATTCGAAATTCAGCCACAGCAAACCAAATCTATATGAATGGAAGTGTAGCACTAGGTTTCCTGAACCAGCAGAACCAACTCAACCAAGCCAAATATGTAGTATGAAGTAGATCAGGCCAAACCCTAGAATCTATCACAAGCTCACAAGTATGAAGAATGAAAGTAAGTAAGTACAAGAGACAAGTGATTTATTCCGTGGTTCAGCTCACCACCAAGGCTTGCCTACCTCCACGTTGTTGAGTTTGACCACTTAGGTCATGAGCTTTGCAACTCTACCTCGTTCTCAAGTCAAGGAACCAAATCCTTGAGGTGAGGGGTAATAATACTAGCTGCACAAGTGATTACAAACCTCCCAAGGCCGCCACACAAGTTGGCTAGCTCAATGGTGTTGGTAGTTCTTAACTTCACTAAAGATAGAGCTAGGCAACTATCCCAGGTAACGGCCCAGAAATGCTTGTTGACACTTGCTAACGTCGTTACTAGGAGTAGACTATGGAATCTATCCTTGCCAACGGCGCCAGAAATGTTGTAGCAAGTCCAGTCACTATACCTAAAGGAGTGAAGCTAAAGTAGCTATCTACTAATGTCAAATGGGGTTGTCAATCCCGACACTAGTAGGAGCTAGCTTGAGAGATTGCAATCTACCTAGAGGAGATTCTGCAAGCGCACAGAACTATCGTAGTAGCACTTCGCCTGGGAGTACCAGGTGTCGATTTATTTGATCCCAAAGGAAGGCTAGGGTGGTGTATGAGTCGAGTCAAGGAGGGGATGAGAGTCGAAGAATAAGAAAGGGAAAAGGAGAGAAGAGAAGGGAGGAGATGAAAGGCTAGAATGAATTTATGAGTGGATAGGTAAGGATGAAATGAGTGGTTAAGGTAAGGTGGATGGATAGGTAGATAGGGGGAAAAGATAACTAAGGATAACTAATATAACTAACAATAACTAACAACTACTCCTAGATAACTACGAAAGCAAGATAGGCAAATACCAAATAAGCAATCAAGTTAAGTATAGTTTTATTCCTATCTTGTCAAGTACCGAGGCGTACTACCATTACCACTGACTTAGGTTGAACGCTAGCACAACGAGCCTTACTGTTAAACTAGACCAACTACATGGTGGAATTCAAGGCGCACAGGGCTGTCACCACTTGCTTGCTACCACAGCTATCTGGGGTCTAGCCGTATCTGAAGGGAAGTCTATAACTAAGCACCACGCCTAATTATATTCTAACTATCTCTATCCTGGCCTAGAATAGAGACACCCTTGCGGACGTCAGAGCAAATACTTGACTTAATAAGATAAACACTAAACTAACTAAGCAACCTATTGGCAAAGATCAAACACTAAGCACACTAGAGATTAACTACTATGGCTAAGTGAATTGAAATGTAGGATAGCTTGGTACTCAAGCAATCAATCAAGTATACTACTCAATACTGGCGAGTAGAATAAAGTAATACTTGAAATGATGAACTAGAATATAGTAAAGTGCTTGAGTTACAAGAGCAAAACCTGAACTGGAGATGAATGAAGACTCTTCCCAACTCCAGGACCGATTACTCGCACGCTTCTACTCTTGAGCTAAGCCTTGAGTAGAGCTTCCGCGAGGGCAATGAGGCAAGGATGCCTTGCTCTACTAGCTACCTACTTGCCTAAGCTTGGCTAAATCCTAAGCTATTAGCTCTCTAGCTTTAGCCTTGCTTTCCTCTTTGCTTCTTCCTTGCTTTCCTTGCTTGAAGTGAAGTGACGCCTCCAGGGGGGTATTTATAGTAGAGAGGTGGAGTAGGGGCTACTCCACCGCCACATCATCGATCCGCGTGATGATGGATGAGAGCCCTTCGATCGTAACCTCCTTCAGATCAATGGTGGAGAAGAATTAAGCATGTGCTTCTTTAATTCATCATGTGCTTCTTTGCATGGCTGCATGCATGATCCACGCCACTCCCCTCATGAGCCCTCCGATGCCACCGACCTAGTGACCAAGGGCTAAGATTTGGCCCTGGGGTGGTCACACGGATCAGTGACGTGGCAGGGGGGAGTTTGTGCGCCACCTAGGGGTGGCGGGCGCCACCCCACTAGGGCCCAAATGGGCCCTGGTGAGTGGGCTCGGCCCCTGGTGGGTCCATTCTCCAAATTTGGTCCAAATCCTGCATTCAAATAAAAATCTATGGACATGTGGAATTTGGTTAGTTTGAAACGTATTTGACTACATTTCATGCCTTTTTGGTGAATTTTTGGGTAAAATGTTGATGGTAAAACAAGTGTTTAAGGACCATCAACAAGCTCCCCCAAGCTAACCTGTTGCTCGTCCTCGAGCAACAATGCGGTTTAAGTATTGAGCATGAAATAGATAGCACTTAAGATGTATACAAGTGCATATTGTATAGTGAGAAATAACTTAGTGTATATCATTAATCATACTAATGTGGGGCTTACAGCTTTTCACTTCAAACATGCAAGAGTGAAATAATGCAGTAGATAGGAAACTTTTATCTTGCTTAGGTTTGACTAGGATTCTGCCTGGAGATTTTTTAAGGTTTTCAAAAGATAAAAACTTGCTTAAGTCCTCCAAGATTCACTCAATCACTCAATGGTGTTTAAATCCTCACTTAGGCCAAAATGTAGCCTCTCCTATTTCTAAAGAATGATATGTGGAGTTATAGGTAGGCTAAGAATCATGAGCAAAATGCATAATGTTTATTGCTAAGCTAGACACTCAAATCATAAGGAGCAGCAAATCATAAACATTGATCAAGATGTGCATGTGTGGTTATGTGGAAGTGTATAGAGAGATATTTCATAATCCTTCCTAGTTAATTTCTGGAGTCTAGAGCTAATGATAACTCTTTTTTTTACTCGATACATAGTGAGTAGACAAAAATGTGTCCTCACATTTTCTAGGACATAGTCCTCTCTTGAGCTACTTTGCTCACTTTTTTTCATATATCTCTCTCTCTTTTTTTTAGCTCTAGATTTCCCCAGATTGTCTATAGGAAAGGATTTTAGAAATGAAAAGGGGGAAGAGAGAGAAATGCTTATTCCCAGTGTAGGAATAGCATAAGGCTAGCAATGGAACGTTTGGCAAGGTATTGCATATCTCCAGAGTAGAGAATGAGCAATTTATTTGGTGGTTGCAAACTTTCAAAGTGGAGAGTAAGCAATTTATGGTGGGTTTGTGTATCTTGATCAAAAGAAATGATAAGCTTCTCTACTAAGATCTATGAGGTCTAACAAAGCTCAACACAAACAAAGCTCTTTGTGGTTTTGACTAACAAATATTTGGCTAGTGGTGGGATGGGATAAAATCCAGGAGGAACTTTTAGCAAGGTTTTCATGATTTTTAAAAGAAATCCTCCACATTAGGTCCTAATTTCACTTTAGCAAGTTTAAAGAATTCCTCCATTTCTAACTAACTTTATTCACTAAGCATGATTTTAGTTAAAACATGTGCAACCCACAAAAGCTACAACTTAGATAAAACTAGTTATTCTAACTATAACAATAGCATTTGCATAGCATATTTTATTTCTTATTCAGGTTCCAACATTTTTAAGCAGATTTTATCATTTTTACTCATGGGATAATTACTTAGGCAAGTATATAACATTCAAAAATTTTTAAAAGATATAGAATTTAATAACCGAACATAAAGAGTAAGGTTGAAACATACCTTATTGGCGCGAGGATCTCCCCCAAGCTGGCTTCTTGCTTGGTGAAGGGTCTTCATCTTTCTCGGTCGGAGCTCTTGTTCTTATTTTATTAAAAGGGAAACTATCTAATGTTGTGAAAAAGGGAAACTATCCTATTATGATATTTTATTATTCTAGCTAAGTTAACATATACTTATGCATATAACTAATGATAACTGATTTTTTTAGTTACATGCATGACATATGTTATTTATTTGAAAAAGGGAAATTTGAATGGAAATTTAAAAGTAAATCCATACCTTAGATCCATGGAATTTCATCCTTATTGGGTGGATCTTCTTCCTTGGGTGCTTCTTCTTTAAGTACTTCATCGGGTTCTTCTTCTTTTGGCACCTCTCCTTTGTTATGTGAATTACACAACTCAGGAGAAGGTGGTTCTTTCTTTTTGTTCCACCTTGTTCCTGGGCGCCTCTTCTTGGTACGAACGGGTTTTGCTTACTGCATGTTAGCGTCATATGCGGGACCACGGGAAAAGGAGAATATTTCCTTCCTCCCTCCTAATGTCATTTGCATTTTACCACTCCCCACATATATGCAAGCATCAACAGTGTTCAAGAAAGGTCTACATAAGATTAGAGGCACATCTTTCCTATTTCCCATATCTACTATTATGAAATCAGCAGGAACATATGAACCTCTAATATGAACAGGTAAATCAGTGTCTATTCCTTCTACATAGCATGTTGATTGATCAGCTAGCACGACATAGGCAGATGTGGATGACATGGGTGGAAAGAAGGAGTTTTCATAGAAATCCTTAGATAAAACGTTCACACTCGATCCTAAATCACACATGGAATTTTTAAGGACTTTACCAAAGATTGAGCATCTAATTATGGGACTATCAGGATCACCCTTTTTAATAGTCATGATTTGATCTTCATAATAGTTAAAATATTTTATTTCAACCATATTTGCAGTTTCCATGTTAGGTTTAGCCCAAATTTTGCCAGTTTCAAAAGATGGTATGATCGCAACAAGTTGAGCTAATTGGGTTTCTAACATCTTATTAAAGCTAAGTTGATTTTTCAGAGCAGATGAGAAATCTTCCAATTTAGCATTTATGTTCTCAAGCATTTTATCATTTGACATTAATTTCTTAGTAAAAAATTTAGTAGTTCTACCTTGAGAGTAGACTAGATTCTTTAAGAACGAGAAATTATCAGTACTTTGGAAATTAGAGCGAGAGAATGAATTATTACCTTGAGAGTTGGAGTGCTGATTGCAGCCTTGATCTTGTTGACGGAAACCGTTGTTGTTGTTGTTGTTGATGATGAAGTTCAAATCTTCATGTAACTCGGGGCAGTGGTTCCCAGAATGTCCGGTTTCTCCACAGACTTCACAAGTCATGTAGGATTCCAGAGATTGGACACTCTCTTGTTGGTTCATCTTCTCACAGCTGTCCAGCTTCTTGGCCAGCAGGTCTAACTTGGCCACGATCATGTTGGCCTCCTTAAGGGAATGCATACCTCGTTTATGGGGCTGCAGTCTCTCATCATTCCATCCTTTGTTCGACACCATCTTCTCTGTGAGAGCCTTAGCATCTGCAACATTCAGAGAAAAGAATGCACCGCCGGCGGCGGCATTCAAATGGCTTCTAGAGAGTGGGGTTAGGCCATGGTAGAAGTTCTGGATCAACAGCCAGTCCTCCATACCATGGTGTGGACAAGCAGTGACGTACTCTTGCATTCTCTCCCAAGCCTCGGGAATAGATCCCTCGGCTTGTTGCGTAAAGCTGGAGATTTTGTTGCGAAGAGCACTCGTCTTGCCCATCGGAAAGAATTTGGCGAGCAAAGCATTGGAACACTTGTCCCATGTGTCTACAGCATTGCGATTGGTATAGAACTATTGCTTCGCTTTTCCTAGGAGAGAAAAGGGAAAGAGACGAAGACGAATGGCTTCTTGGGTTATCCCCTTAATGGTGAAGGTGCCGCAAATCTCCAAAAATTGTTGGAGGTGAGCATTGGCATCCTCATGAGCTTTGCCACAGAACGGGCTAGCTTGGACCATCGTGATTAGAGCCGGTTTCAACTCAAAATTGAGG
Organism: Coix lacryma-jobi var. lacryma-jobi; assembly: GCA_009763385.1. Taxonomy (NCBI): domain Eukaryota; kingdom Viridiplantae; phylum Streptophyta; class Magnoliopsida; order Poales; family Poaceae; genus Coix; species Coix lacryma-jobi. The sequence goes on along the minus strand of CM019830.1, from coordinate 77,845,229 downwards.
TTGGCATCGATCACGGCTGGTCATGTCGCTACATTGGCGGCAGAAGGAGCAGAAAACTCATGAATGGTCTTGTTGGCCATCATGAAGGTAGAATGAAATAAGAAAGAAAGAAGTTGAAGAAGATGATGGAAAAAGATAAGAAGGACTAAGGAAAGAAAGAATGGGTAAAGATGGGATTCGCTAAGCGGAAGCTTAAGCGAAGATAAATTCGACAAGGACTCGAAGGATACACCGATTGCCTTCCCCGGCAACGGCGCCAGAAATGCTTGTTGGTAGTTCATAACTTCACTAAAGATAGAGCTAGGCAACTATCCCCGATAACGGCCCAGAAATGCTTGTTGACACTTGCTAACGTCGTTACTAGGAGTAGACTATGGAATCTATCCTTGGCAACGGCGCCAGAAATGCTTGTAGCAAGTCCAGTCACTATACCTAAAGGAGTGAAGCTAAAGCAGCTATCTACTAATGTCAAATGGGGTTGTCAATCCCGACACTAGTAGGAGCTAGCTAGAGAGATTGCAATCTACCTAGAGGAGATTCTGCAAGCGCACAGAACTATCGTAGTAGCACTTCGCCTAGGAGTACCAGGTGTCGATTTATTTGATCCCAAAGGAAGGCTAGGGTAGTGTATGAGTCGAGTCAAGGAGGGGATGAGAGTCGAAGAATAAGAAAGGGAAAAGGAGAGAAGAGAAGAGAGGAGATGAAAGGCTAGAAAGAATTTATGAGTGGATAGGTAAGGATGAAATGAATGGTTAAGGTAAGGTGGATGGATAGGTAGATAGGGGGAAAAGATAACTAATATAACTAACTAATAACTAATAACTACTCCTAGATAACTACGAAGCAAGATAGGCAAATGCCAAATAAGCAACCATGTTAAGTATAGTTTTATTCCTATCTTGTCAAGTACCGAGGCGTACTAGCCTTTACCACTGACTTAGGTTGAACGCTAGCACAACAAGCCTTACTATTAAACTAGACCAACAATATGGTGGAATTCAAGGCGCACAGGGCTGTCACCACCTGCTTGCTACAACAGCTATCCGGGGGTCTAGCCGTATCTGAAGGTAAGTCTATAACTAAGCACCACGCCTAATTATATTCTAACTATCTCTTTCCTGGCCTAGAATAAAGACACCCTTGCGGACGTCAGAGCAAATACTTGACTTAATAAGATAAACACTAAACTAACTAAGCAACCTATTGGCAAAGATCAAACACTAAGCACACTAGAGATTAACTACTATGGCTAAGTGAATTGAAATGTAGGATAGCTAGGTACACAAGCAATCAATCAAGTATACTACTCAATACTGGCGAGTAGAATAAAGTAATACTTGAAATGATGAACTAGAATATAGTAAAGTGCTTGAGTTACAAGAGCAAAACCTGAACTGGAGATGAATGAAGACTCTTCCCAACTCTAGGACCGATTACTCGCACGCTTCTACTCTTGAGCTAAGCCTTGAGCAGCGCTTCCGCGGGGGCAATGAGGCAAGGATGCCTTGCTGTACTAGCTGATGAGGACATCAACACCAGCGATACATCCTCTCCGACACAACCTATAGCTGGTCCTCTTACTCGTGCTCGTGCTCGTCAACTTAATCATCAAGTGATTTCCATGATAAGCTCTTGTCCATCTTGTTTAGACAATGGAAACGCGTGCACTCTTGTTTTGATTAGGAACCGAGGAGAAGACCGAAAGGGAGAAGGACTCGCGCTAGCTGGATTCGGACTGCAGCAAAGCACCAACTTGTGACCGCCACCACGGTTGCATACGGATTCGGATTCAGGCGCTTCAGGACTTGTTGGAAAGCTTATCAAGTTTACTTTCATATGAATCAAGTCCCACGTCAATATCTGTTCAGCAGCAGCAGCAATGATCCAATTACCGTCGACAGGTCTTGCTGTCCAGGGTGCTGCGTCACCTCATTTTGGGCTTATGGCCCATGTATCAAGTTGGGTCCATTAGGGACGCGTCCTAGGGTTGGAGGACGACCCCAACACACTTTTGGTCATCAATCCATCTACTTATATCCCTCTATAGCCGCCATGGACGGGTTGGGTTTTGTTTAGATCAAGTTTAGCCTTAGCTACTTGCTTGTAGGCGCACGTGCAGGATCTGCCGCCCGTCTCCTTGTCTTCGGAACCCCATTGTTGATTAAGATTCAGTTTGAAGCCTTCAATTTCATCTTGCAAATTCAGTGCTTGTTTCCTCGTTCTTGCTAGTTCTTCGATTGCTTGCAGGACGGGAGCCCTGGGGGCTGGTTGTCGCGCTCCACAAGATCGTGACGGCTATTGGACGTGGTGTATCAGTTGCTAAGGCGCGGTCTTGAGGGCTATAGTCGGGCCGTGAACGTCATCTCCATCCACCAATCGAGTTATCCCCGTTTCTCATCGAAAGATCGGGCAAAAACCCTAACGGGTTCGCATCAGTTGGTAATCAGAGCAAGGTTCTTCGGTGAGAGACTTCTAATCCATTGCTGTTTTTAATTAATTTCCTATAGTCCAGAAAAGCCAAAAAAAATATAGTAGATTAGTTTTTCCATAATCCTATTAAACCTTTGTGCCTTGGCTAAGTACCGTTTAGTTAGGGCTTGTTGAATTTGCGTTGCTTCGGTTTGTGTCGAGTTGCTGGTCTTAGTGTCTAGTCCTTTAGAGTTTCGAGTTCTTGTCACCATCTTTACACAGCTGAGTATTACCATATCTTCTCTCTGTCGAATCTGTTGTGAAGTCCGAATTGAACTGTGGTCTTGGTCCGGATCGAGTTGAGTTCCAATCTGAGTTCCACCAACGTGATAAAAAAAAGGAAACCGAGTAGAACTCGGCAATAGGTGGAATCCGTTTGTGGTGGGGTCTGAGTGGAAACCGAGTAGAACTTGGAGTTCGCTTGTTAATATATCCTGAACTCTATCTACGTGAGTCCTTCTGTGATCCAAAAGAAAGATAACTCCATACTTGTTCGGCCTTACTCTAGAGAGAGAGAGAGAGAGAGTATCTTCTTACCGGAATACCCCTGTACTTTCGGAAAAAGTGTGTGTAGCGAATTGCTCCTTTGTATTCTTTTGTTCATATAATCAGATTTTGAGGTTGCCCAAAAAAAAGGAAAAAAAAAGAAAAGAGAAAAGATTCAAAAGAAAAGGGGCTGTTTTTCATATTGATTTTAGGTTTGCTCCACCTTGTTTTCAGGGGTGTGCTGTGGTTTTCCTTTGTGTCCAGGCTCGCGTCTCTAGCACGGTCTAGCCTAGGACCAGCACAGTACCATCGTCGAACGTTTATTCAGCTCGCCTTTATAACTAACGTGGTGCTAGTTCGATCCTTGTTTCAGCCCACCTATAGCTCCACATACTCTACAGCTTGACAGGTCTTGTGCCGCAGCACCGATACACTTCATCCATTGCTGAAGACTTGTTGGTAGACGACCCCTCCTGTCAAGCAAGGTAAGAATTGGTAAGAACTTGTGTAACAAGTTGAGTGTGAGAGACTTGCTGTAGCTACATCCTAGTAGTTGTAGGGCTTTTATTTCTTCACTTGCCTTTCTTGTTGTCTTTGTTTTTGAACCATGACAGGGGGAGATGATGATAACGAAACACTACATACACCTCGTACTAAGGGCATCATACAACATTTTGAAAGGAAGGTGAAGCTGCACACAGAGGGACTTGATAATGACTTGCAGGTGACAAATGAAAAGCTGGGGCAGTTGGAGGCTACGCAGATTGCCACAAACAACAAGCTTACAAGTTTGGAGGAATCCGTTGCTAGTGTGGACAAAAGCCTTGCTGCTCTCCTAAGGCGATTTGATGACTTCCACACCGAAGATAAAGAGAAGCATAAAGAAGAAAAGGAGGGAGATCGAGAGCACGGTAGTCATGAAGATGACTACACTGCTGATACTGAGCATGATGATCAAGACGCTCGTGATCGACGACGCCTACGTCACAACCGTAGAGGTATGGGTGGCAACCGCCGACGCGAGGTACACAATAATGATGATGCTTTCAGTAAGATTAAATTTAAGATACCTCCTTTTGATGGTAAATATGACCATGATGCCTACATTACTTGGGAGATTGCTGTTGATCAAAAGTTTGCATGTCATGATTTTCCTGAGACTACACGTGTTAGGGCTGCTACTAGTGAGTTTACAGATTTTGCTTCTGTTTGGTGGATAGAATATGGAAAGAAAAATCCTAATAACTTACCTAGAACTTGGGATGCGCTGAAACGAGCCATGAGAGCTAGATTTGTTCCATCTTACTATGCCCGTGATATGATAAATAAGTTGCAGCAATTGAGACAAGGTGCTAAAAGTGTAGAAGAATATTATCAGGAATTACAAACGGGTATGTTGCGTTGTAACCTAGAGGAGGATGAGGAACCAGCTATGGCTAGATTTTTGGGTGGGTTAAATCGGGAAATTCAGGACATCCTCGCTTACAAAGAATACAATAGTGTAACCCGTTTGTTTCATCTTGCTTGTAAAGCTGAAAGGGAAGTGCAGGGACGACGTGCTAGCGCAAGGACTAATATTTCTGCAGGGAAGGCTAATTCATGGCAGCAACGCATGACTACAACTCCATCTACACGTATGTCTACTCCATCATCTAGTGACAAGTCTCGAGCTACTCCCACAAATTCAGTTGCAAAGACGATGCAAAAGCCTGCTGCGAGTACTTCATCCGTGGCATCGACGGGTAGAACAAGCAACATACAATGTCACCGGTGCAAGGGATATGGACACATGATGCGTGACTGTCCAAACAAGCGAGTTATGATTGTCAAAGATGATGGTGAGTGCTCATCTGCTAGTGATTTTGATGAAGACACGCTTGCACTGCTTGCGACTGACCATGCAGGTAATGAAGAACAAATAGAAGAACATATTAATGCAGGTGAAGCGGACCACTATGAAAGCTTGATCGTGCAGCGAGTGCTTAGTGCACAAATGGAGAAGGCGGAGCAAAATCAGCAACATATTTTATTCCAAACAAAGTGTGTCATCAAAGAGCGTTCTTGCCGCATGATCATTGATGGAGGTAGCTGCAACAACTTGGCAAGCCTCATGCGTTTCCATGAGGGAACCTCTCAAGTCAAAACCCGTATCTACGAGTCATTCAAGCGAGAGTATGAGAACTTTCGACATATGCCTGGCGAGAGCATAGAAAGTTTATTCGCTCGCTTTCAGGTGATTGTCAACAGGATGAGGGCTAACAAGGAGCTGTTGCCTTTCGATGATCATGAGAGAGCTTTGAAGCTTTTGCATACTCTTGATCGATCGGAGTGGGATTCCAAAGTTCAGGCGACCATCGAATCGCCTAACTATGAGACCCTCACGTGCAACGAGCTCTTCAGTAAGCTCAAGTCCAGTGAGATTGACGCCATGGCGAGGGCTTCTTATGAAAATCCTTCTGGCCTATCGATGGCTTTGGTTTCTGGTTCTTCTGCTAACCCCTCTGGAGGCTTTGCACTCTCTTCTCTTCTTTCTATCACAGAGGAGCAGCTGGAGTTCATGGGGGATGACGAGTTGGCATTGCTCGCCAACCGGTTCTCGCGGTTTCACAACAACTGCATGAACCGTCGCCGTGGAGGAGGACGCTCGGGATGTTTCGAGTGCGGGACCCCAACCACTTCATCGCCAATTGCCCAAAGAAGAACAAGCAAACCTTCGGCAAGGCGGATCATGGGCACAAGTACGACTCCGACAAGCGCAAGGAGAAGTTCGTCCCCGCGAAGCACAAGCGGAAGGGCGGCTTCAACAAGGAGTACATCAAGATGAAGTACTTGGAGAAGGCCCAGGCTGAGCAGCGTGCGTTCTTCACCACGCTCAGTGACGTCGATGACTCGGATGACGACTCCGCTGCCTCAAGCGACGACGAGTCCGAGAAGAAGAAGAGGATCGAGGACAAGCTGAACGGCCTCTGCTTCTTCGCCACCGACGACGGCTTCTGCACCATGGCCCTCGGCAAGGAGGTCAACGGCGAGCTGGTGGACACTCCTCGGAACGACGACGATGACGTCACCTCCCAGGTATCTCAGACCCCCGACGAGCTTTCTGCTGAGGTCGAGAAACTTACTGCCGCGCTCCTTAGTCAGGATAAGTTGCTTAGGCATGCCGCTAGAGAGCGCAAGGAGTTTAGGCAGAAGTGGGAGGATACGGTGAAGGAACTTGAGTCTGTCAAGTCCACCGTAGTTGTTACCGAGGAGGAGTGTGAGATGTGCTCCACACACATGACTGACCTTCTCACCTTGAGAAGCAAGTATGCTATGTTGGTAGGAGAGGTGGATGAGCTGAAGGCTAGATCCTCGCTGTTGGGTGCGTGCAAGTCCTGTGCGGGCTTGCAATCTGAGTTGGCAGAGAAGAATGCCAAGATGGTGTCTCTTGAAGAGGCCAACTCAGGTAGAACATGTGTGGCTAGGTGTGTTCTTTGCAAGGGTTTGGAGATGGAGATCGCTAATGTGAAGCATGACAAGATGCAAACCGAGGAGGAAAACACATACCTTCGGACCATCTTGTCATGGGTGTCTAGCGGTGAGCCACAGCTCAGGATGATGATCTCCCAATTCAAGCGAGTTGCTGGAGGTCCAGGTGTTGGTTTTGCTCCGGGTGTTGATGTTTCGTCTTTCGGCAAGATTGGAGAGTCGAGTGGTCTTAACCCATGTGAGAAGCCCAACTCCACCACTACTCCCAAGCTTACCAAGATTCCACCCAAAGAGCCTCTCAAGCCTAACACCAAGGATGGGGTCTTTGTTGAGCCTCCGAGAGCTCCACCCAAGAAACAATCATGGGCTCCCAAACCAAACCACCTCAAGAACAAGCTTGACACCATGCCACCCATCCAGGAGGAGCTTATGCCACAGAATGGCAAAGTGATCCACACCCACTACTGTGAGTACCAACAACCCCCTATGAGAGCGGTGAGGTGCCACTGTGAGCACTGTGGGAGAGATGGTCACTTGAGTGAGTTCTGCTTTCGGCGCAAGAGAGAGGCGCGCCGTGCAAAGGAGATGAACAACACGGACATGTACCATCCTTTCCATGATGTACATGTGCCGAACGTTCAGAGGCGTGCTGCTAGGCCTAGAGGTCCAAAACCTCAAGTTCCTAGGCCTAGGCCGCGAGGAGGTTGTGCCCGGCGGGAGCCTGCAGTTATGGGCTATGGACCCCGTGGCGGTGGCTTTGTAGTTGAGCGTTTTCCCCCACCGCGTTTTGAGTATCGCGATGGACGCTCCTCCCTTAGCGGACCACGTTTTCCTCTACGTGGTGATCGCTCTTCCCGTAGGCGTGCTAGGAATGGTTTTTCTGCTAACCGTTCTTTTGAGCAGTCGGCCCAACACTGGTATTCCCCTTACTTCACTAACCCCAGTGTTGGACCGTATGCTCACCCTATGTCTTTTTATTGATGTAGGTAAAACGATTGGAGAACGTTTGGTTGGTGGATTCCGGTTGTTCGAGGCACATGACCGGAAATGCCAAGTGGTTCTCTAGTCTTAGTCCGGTCGCCGGAAAGGAGTTTATCACCTTCGGTGACAATAGCAAAGGTAAGGTATTGTCTCATGGGTTAGTGCGAGTTAATGAGCACTTTGTGTTGCGTGATGTTGCTCTTGTTTCTAACTTGCATTTTAACCTTCTCTCTGTTTCGCAACTCTTTGATGATGACTATGAGATTCATTTTAAGCCGAATCTTAGTCGTATTTTAGATCCTCAGGGCAATCTTGTTTGTTGGATTTCGCCCTTTGGGAAAGTCTTTTGTGCGGATTTCTCGGAGTCGTTTGGAGTTTCTCGTTGTCTTTTGGCTGGACCTTCCTCCTCTGATCTTTGGAAGTGGCATAAGAGACTAGGACATTTGAGCTACGACTTGCTTGCAAGACTTATTTCACTTGGCCTAATCCGAGGATTGCCCAAGTTATCCATGGAGAAGGATCTTGTTTGGCATTCTTGTAGACATGGGAAGATGGTTGCCGCTCCCCACCATCCAGTGACTCAGGTCATGACCAAGCGCCCTGGAGAGCTTTTGCATATGGACCTTGTTGGTCCGACTCGGGTGAGCTCGGTTGGGGGGAAGTGGTACGTGCTTGTTGTTGTTGATGATTTCTTGAGATATTCGTGGGTTTTCTTTTTAGCTGAGAAAACTGAGACTTTCTCTTTTGCTCGCAATCTGATTTTGCGTCTTCAGAATGAGTTCCCTTTGAACTCAATGCGAGCTATTAGAAGTGATAATGGTTCCGAATTCAAGAATTCAGATTTTGAGAAGTTTTGTAACTCTTTGGGTTTAGAGCATCAATTTTCTTCTCCCTACACACCGCCTCAGAATGGTGTTGTAGAAAGGAAGAATCGGACCCTTGTAGAGATGGCCAGGACGATGCTCGATGAGCATAGGACTCCTAGGCGATATTGGGCCGAAGCTATGAGCACTGCTTGCTACATTTCCAATCGCATTTTTCTCCGAGCTTTCTTGAAAAAGACTTCTTATGAGTTGCGTTTTGGATAACTGCCCAAAGTGAGTTATTTTAGAGTTTTCGGTTGCCATTGTTCTATACTTAAGAAAGGCAACCTGGACAAATTTGAGTCTCGATCTTCTGACGGTGTGTTTTTGGGTTATGGCGCTCATACTCGTGCTTATCGGGTACTTAACCTTGACACTAACCGAGTCATGGAGACATCCGATGTCACCTTCGATGATACCATGGTTTGTCCTTCTTCTCGTTTTGAGCGTGCAGGTGATCATGAGGTTGGCGAACCTCTTTTTGATGATGAGAAAGAGGGTGCTGAAGGGATGGATGACCCAACACCACCTCCACCTGCTGAGCCGCAGAGAGAGGCCTCGACTATGACAAACGGTCCCGACCCTTCTTCCTCTACTACATGGGGGCCGTGGGATCCGCCACCTCGAGCGGTACCTTTTGTACCTGAGGAGGCACCCACTGCTATTGAGGGGGAGGCCACTTCGGCAAGGGAGGCGCCACGACACATTCAGCGCCAACACCCACCTCAACAGATGATCGGCAGCATCGGTGAACGCGTTACTCGGTCAAGGTCACAATATATCTCTCACTTTGCTCATTCTGCATTTGTTGCTGATTTTGAACCCCGAGATGTTGGACACGCTTTGACGGATCCAGATTGGGTCAATGCCATGCATGAGGAGTTAGAAAATTTTGAAAGAAATCGGGTTTGGGTTCTAGTTTCTCCTCCCTCTGAGTGTCACCCAATTGGGACAAAATGGGTTTTCAAAAACAAACAAGGAGAGGATGGCCATGTAGTGAGAAACAAGGCCAGACTTGTAGCCCAGGGGTATAGTCAATAGGAGGGGATAGACTATGAGGAGACGTTTGCTCCTGTAGCTCGTTTGGAGGCTATTAGGATACTCTTGGCTTCTGCTGCATCCAAAGGTTTCAAACTTTTTCAAATGGATGTCAAGTGTGCCTTCTTAAACGGCTACATAGAAGAGGAAGTCTATGTGACACAACCCCCCGGTTTCGAAAATCCCAAGTTTCCAAACCATGTTTTTAAACTCCACAAAGCCTTGTATGGTTTGAAACAAGCCCATAGAGCCTGGTATGATAGGTTGAAAACCTTTTTGCTTGCTAAGGGTTTTAAAATGGGATGTGTGGATAAAACGCTCTTTCTCCTCAAGCAAGGCACTGATACTCACTTGGTCCAAATTTACATGGATGATATCATTTTCGGTGGTTCTTCTCACGCTTTGGTTGCCAAGTTTGCAGATACTATGAGCAGGGAATTTGAGATGAGCATGATGGGCGAGTTGATGTTTTTCCTCGGATTGCAAATCAAGCAATCTCGAGAGGGAACGTTTGTGCACCAGGGTAAGTATACCAAGGATATCGAGAAGAAATTCGATATGGGTGAGGCCAAGCCTCTTCCAACACCCATGTCGACCACGACGGCCCTAGATGCTGACAAGGAATGAGAAGCAGTGGACCAGAAGGAGTACCGGAGTATGATCGGGTCGCTGCTGTACCTGACGGTGACACGCCCAGACATTCAATTCGCGGTGTGTCTTTGCGCGCGATTTCAGTCGTCGCCGCGCACCTCTCACCGTCAGGCGGTCAAGCGCATTAGGAGGTACTTATGCTTCACTCCTGAGTTTGGGATTTGGTATTCTGCTTCCCCCACCCTTTTCCTTTGTGGTTATTCCGATGCCGATTTTGCTGGTTGCCGCATTGAGCGCAAGTCCACTTCCGGGACTTGCCAGTTTATTGGTTCTTCTCTTGTATCATGGTCTTCTCGCAAGCAGTCTAGTGTCGCCCAGTCTACCACGGAGGCTGAGTATGTTGCTGCGGCTAGCTGCTGTTCCCAGTTGTTGTGGATGATGGGCACTTTGCGTGATTTTGGTCTGAGCTTTTCTCGCGTTCCTTTGCTTTGTGACAGCACGAGTGCCATTAGCGTTGCTAAGAACCCCGTGCTGCACTCTAATACCAAACACATTGATGTGCGCTTTCATTTTTTGCGAGACCACTATGAGAAGGGTGATATCGACCTTCGCCATGTCGATACTCATCATCAGTTGGCTGATATTTTCACCAAGCCTTTGGACCAATCAACTTTTGCTAGGTTGAGAGGTGAGCTTGGTGTGTGGTTCCCCTTTTAGATGGAGGAAACATTTTGTCTCTTGTACTATAAACTGACTTTGTGTTTTTCAGTTGGTTTCTTCATGCATCTCTGCATTTCATCTTGCATATTTACATTCAGAGCTTCATGTATATAATCTGAAGAATGTAACTATGTTCTGTATAGTATTTGCTCCGATGCTTTATGATGATACTGTAGCTTATGCTCTTTCTGATCACTATTACATGTTGTGAGCGGAGCTATTTTATGAATGGTGAATCTGATTAATGAACTTAAAATTTGAAAATGTTCACCATTGAGATATGCAACTAGCATGTGTAGAATGTGTTGAAATCACTTGTGCTCTTCATATATGCTAGGTTGCTATGTCTCTAGTGTTGAGTCACTCACTTGCTTGGTATGTTCATATTCTGTTTTAAAAATCTGAACCAAGTTAAGTGAATTGGAAAGATCGAGATGGGTTTGTTTGTCAGCACATCACAGTTTCGAGACTATTTCTCATTGCACCTTGAGTTAAACTTGAGCTGTGTAGTGTATGACCGAAACTGTTGCTTTAAGCTTCTGATTGCTTCTGATTGCTTCTGCATAGGCTTCGCACAGTTGAAAAGTTAGGCAATGACAAGCTTTCAACCTCTCACAATCACATGCTGAAATTTAAACTTATGTAATTTCACCGCTGCAACTCCGATAAAATTTGGATACACAAGTCTTTGTTTCATTCTCTAGCATGATGATTGAACTGGGCTAGGGGTAGTTCACCTTGTATACATGTTTAGCACTTGTTTGACTTCCTATCTATACATGTTTCATGCTATTTTGATGGTGAACACCTTTTTGGCTGAAAACTGCTTTTTTGCTCCCATGTTCATATTTCATATTTGGTAATCAGTTTGAGCCTTTGCTAGCTTCTTATGGATGTTGTTCAGTCATCGGATCAGAACTGTATTGAGCATCCTTGCACTCTCTTGATTATATTCCTGAAGCTGCTAACTTGCATTTTTATTCATATGCATTTCTGGAGGGAGATATTCTGTCAAGGGGGAGAACCTTGAGTGCTTGTGCACATTTGCTTGATGGTGCATTTTCAACTAAGGGGGAGAAAATACTGACAAATCATGTGTTCCCTAGGTTGTGCACTATTTGAGGGGGAGTTTGCTAGTTGTGTTGAGCCTTTGCCTCTTTCTTGAGGGACTAGCAAACATTTTAAGCTCTTCACTTGGTTTTCAGCTTTTCAATTGGTATCGAACTCTTTTGTCCTTGAGATTAGTATCAGTTGGTATTGAGCTGCTTCGCTAGCGGTGTTGAGCCTGTTCTGCCTCTTCTTGAGGGCTAGTTCTGTTTTGCTTGAATTTCAGTTGATTTTTCAATTGATATCAAGTTTTCTTGCTAGCGGTGTTGAGCCTATTCTACCTCTTCTTGAGGGCTAGCTTTGCTTTGCTTGGTCGCGTCGAGCCGTTGCCCATGTCTTTGGGGACCAAGTTGTCTTGCTCTTTCCACTTGACCTTCTTCGGCTTTGCTATGCTTTTGGGTCATTTGGTCGAGTTCTCTCTCCTTCTTCCTTTCTTCCTCTATTTCATTACGATTTGTGTTGGTAGTTGGCAATGCACTCATCAAGGGGGAGATTGCGGATACATAGGAGTATGCCGAGTCTCTGAGTGATGAGTGATTGTCAACTGGGATAATGCGCATGTTCTTTGGCTTGTGTTGTGCAGGTGTCCAGCACGGATACAGTGATCAAAGGCAAGGTGAAGGTCAAGTAGAGACGTGCCGTGCCGATGGACCGAGAGTGGCGAAGGGCGGACGTGAGGCTTGGACTGAGGGACCAGTGGCCTGAGGATCAGCTATGGTGGCTGACAGCCTGAGACAGCGACGAGCGAAGACTTGCGGGTGGACGGGGTGCACGGGCGGTGCATCCCTTCTACGGCTCGGTTTGGTGGTTGAGCCACAGAAAAACCACCGAGTGGACGGTTTCCAGGTTTGGGCCTCAAAACCTGGGCACGGATGGTTTTCGAGTTTGGGCCACAAAACTCGGGCTGAGGACGGTTTCCAGGTTTGCTCCTCAAAACCTGGGTGTTGCGGGTTTGCTGAGTTTGGGTCACAAAACTCAGGCGATGGTCGGCTAGTTTCCCGGTTTGGGCCTCAAAACTGGGGGTTGGCTGAGAAGGCTGGTTTCCCGGTTTGGGCCACAAAACCGGGGGTGCGACGTCCAGGAAAGGACAAGCAGAGCGGTGGCGGCAAGTGGCGGCAATCGGTGAGGTTGCGTCGAGGCAACGCTACCAGTTGTGCGGGTGTGGCTGTCGGATCACCACCTACCATGAGTTGGTCCAGAATAACCCTAGGGTTTAGCTGGTTCGCTCTGTAATTAGTTGAGGGGTAGAGTAGGAATTAGAATTAGGATAAGTAGAGGGAGACACCCTGTCGGTGTTTCGACCCCGGGGGTACGACACCAACTAGTAATATGATCGCATGTTCTCTTCCTGGATGGTGATGCAAGATGACACAAGGGTTTATCCTGGTTCGAGCAAAGAGGGCCCTACGTCCAGCGGGGGGAGGAGGTTCTTGTATTACTTGCACCTAAGTGCTTGTACAGGGGCAATACAAGCTCAACGAGCGTGGATGAGAGTCTGGACTCGTGTGTGTGTGGTGTGGACTCGTATGGATCCGTGGATCCCTCCGCGTGAAGGGCCCTGGTGACCCCTTTCATAGAATAAGAGGAGACCAGGGTTACACAGGAGTTACATGTACTACGCCCAATACGGCGAAGGGTTGGAATTATGTCTTGTCGGGGTCACTGGATCCGGCGTGGGGGTTGCTGTTGAGGCGTCCTTGAAGCATGGCTTCCATCCCGGGCGCGGACGTGGAGGCGCGGCGACGTGGGGGCCGTGCAGCGCCCATTCCGGCACGTACAAGACGTGGCAGGGTTCCTCCGGGTCTTGGGGTACCTGTCCTCCAATAGCATGAAAGCAATCAGGGCTCGAGGGGCGCAAGGCCGGCCTCGAGGTGGCGTCTATGGGGGGCTCGAGCCCCCGCAGGTATGGGCAAGTCCCGGAAAACCCGGTCGTACAGCGGGAATCCAGGTCTCGAGATGTAGCTCGAGTGTGCTACAGTGCAGGGTATGGCCTAACAGTGGTGTACTTGTGCGTATATACCCATGCTTGTGGTGAAAACGAGATTTGACTCTATTCCTGTTTCACTGTGGCACACGTCGTGTACCAGAGGATGTGATCGGAGTAGGTGGACTCATTGAATGCGCAGTATGGGGCTGGTATCTGATGTCCGGCGCTGCTCGAGGGAGGTATGATGTGTCTCGAGGGATAGGTTACCGTACTAGAGAGGCTCGAGGTCCCCACGTGGGGTCTCAAGGAACGATGCACAACCTTAGTGGGCTTGAGGCCTATGTGCCGGGGCTCGAGATGTGGGCTACCATGAGGCGGTCGGCAAGCCTTTGGTGGGCCCGTGCTTCCTGACGGTGGGCCGGCGTAGTAGGCCTCGAGGTGTTGGTTTTTTAGGGGGGTAGACTAGTTGGGTTTCTTATTAGTTGGTGCTCTAGGTTTAACTTATGTTTTGCGTTGATTGGGGGTACCCCTTTTGTGGTCCCCCGACACACCCTCCTCCCATTCTATCTCAGTCATTTGCTCTTTGCTTCTAGGGTTTCCTGCTCTCCCAATCCCCTGCTGTAGCTAGCTGAGATCCACAGAGAACCATACCTCTGTGTACTGGAGATTTTGAGGAAGTGAGACCGTAATCTCACTGTTGTAGCGTGTGGTAGCCACACGGTTGTAGATCGATGACTTGATTCGTGTTTTGTTCGTGTTCTTCGCGTTCTTGGTTTCTCCACGATTTTCCCGTCACTCGATCTTCCTCTCTCGTGCGTCTTTGCGAAATCCGTTTGAATCAACTTGTTCTTTATAGTGAGGAGATCATTTCCACCGAAGGAATTCATCTAACTCCTCACGAACAAGTAGATCGGGTTGATTTCATTTTTGTGGCGCTTTTTTGTTCATACTCCTCCCCGTTCGATTTCCTGATGATTGAATCGATTTGAGCGGATGATTTCTTGGGGGATAGTCTCCTAACTACCCCGTGATCATCTTCTCCAAGTTTGGGAACGTGGGATTGAGTTTTGATTCGGATTTGGGAAGAGTTGTGTGAGGGGCGACCAAAATCGCCCTCACTGGGCGGTCGCGGCAGTCCGTGGTTTGACCGGCGGACAGTCCGCGCGTCGGGGATCAGCCGGATCCGTGGCTGTGTTCTTCAGACGGGTTACTGTTTTTACACCGGCGGATAGTCCGCAGTGTAAAGTCGCGGACAGTCTGGGAAGGGTCCAGGGAACTTCAGCAGCACTGTTGTTTTGCTCTTTTGACCGGCGGATAGTCCGCCATCCCCTCGCGGACAGTTCGCAGTAGGGGCGAACAGTCCGGGACCTCAGGGCCGGACTGTCCACGAATCGGCCGTGTGTTGCGTTTTAGTGTGTTTGCTCTCCCGGCTTCTTCGCTTGGTTTCCGGACTTTCCGTTTGGCCCTAGAGTTGATCAAGGAACCTCTCTAGGTATCTTTGCTAATTGTTAGCATAGGTATTTGGGGATTTCTCGACGTAGCCGTCTATCTACGTTCGGGACTTGATTTTTGAGGGTCGAACTTGTTTCGGTGCTTTTGCCGTTTGGTACGCTATCGCTTTGTGGTGCCTCGCTGTGATCCTAGGGATCATCCACCCACTTCCAAGGGGCGTGGGCATCACGGTTTTGATCGAAACTCTTGGGGTTGATTTTGGGACAACAGGCCAAAGTTTTGAGAGAAATTTTTGAGCTCCCATTCACCCCCCTCTGGTCGCCTTGCTATTGCATTCTCGGTCCATCAAAAACCCATTTTGTCCTAGTAGGATTACACTCAGGAGGAGGTGGAACCAAAACCCAAACCCGATTTCTCTCAAAATTTTCTAACTCCTCATGCATGGCATTGACCCAATCCTGATCAGATAAAGCGTGTCCAACATCTCGGGGTTCAAAATCAGATACAAATGCAGAATGAGCAAAGTGAGAGATTTGTTGTGTCCTTGACCGAGTGACACGTTCGCCGATGCTGCCGATCATCTGATGAGGCGGGTGTTGGCGCTGAATGTGTCGCGGCGCCTCTCGAGCTGAAGAGATCTCCCCCTCAACAGCAGCTGGTGCCTCCTCGGGTACAAAAGGTACAGCCCGAGGTGGTGGATCCCATGGCCCCCAAGTCGAAGAAGAGGGGTCGGGGCCGTGAGTCGTCGTAGTCGAAGCCGATCCTAGCGGCACAGAAGGTGGAGGTGGTGCTGGATCGTCCATCCCTTCAGCACCTTCTTCCTCGTCATCAAAAAGAGGTTCTCCAACCTCATGATCACCTCCACGCTCAAAACGAGAAGGACAAACCATGGTCTTGTCGAAGGTGACATCGGATGTCTCCATGACTTGGTTAGTATCAAGGTTAACTACACGATATGCACGAGTGTGAGTGCCATAACCCAAAAATACACCGTCAGAAGAACGAGACTCAAATTTGTCCAAGTTGCCTTTCTTAAGTATAAAACAGTGGCAACCAAAAACTCTAAAGTAACTCACTTTGGGCTGTCTTCCAAAACGCAACTGATAAGAAGTCTTTTTCAAGAAGGCTCGAAGAAAAATGCGATTGGAAATATAGCATGCAGTGTTCATAGCTTCCGCCCAATATCGCCTAGGAGTCCTATGCTCATCGAGCATCGTCCTGGCCATCTCTACAAGGGTCCGATTCTTTCTCTCTACAACACCATTCTGAGGCGGTGTGTAGGGGGAAGAAAACTGATGCTCCAAACCCATAGAGTTACAAAACTTCTCAAAATCCGAATTCTTAAACTTGGAACCATTATCACTACGGATAGCTCGCATCGAGTTCAAAGGGAACTCATTCTGAAGATGCAAAATCAGATTGCGAGCAAAAGAAAAAGTCTTAGTCTTCTCAGTCAAAAAGAAGACCCACGAATATCTCAAAAAATCGTCAACAACAACAAGCACATACCACTTCCCTCCAACCGAGCTCACCCGAGCCGGACCAACAAGGTCCATGTGTAAAAGCTCACCAGGGCGCTTAGTCATGACCTGAGTCACTGGATGGTGGGGAGCGGCAATCATCTTCCCATGTCTACAAGAATGGCAACTAGATCCTTCTCCATGGACAACTTGGGCAATCCTCAGATTAGGCCAAGTGAGCTAAGTCTTGCAAGCAAGTCGAAGCTTAAGTGACTGAGTCTCCTATGCCACTTCCAAAGATCAGAGGAGGAAGGACCCGCCACAAGACAACGAGAAATCCCAAACGACTCTGAGAAAGTCGCACGAAAAACTTTCCCAAAGGGCGAAATCAAACATACATGATTGCCCTGAGGATCTAAAATACGACTGAGATTCGGCTTAAAACGAATCTCATAGTCATCATCAAAAAGTTGCGAAGCAGAAAGAAGGTTAAAATGCAAGTTAGAAACAAGAGCAACATCACGCAACACAAAGTGCTCATTAACTCGCACTGACCCACGAGACAACACTTTACCTTTGCTATTGTCGCCGAAGGTGATAAACTCCCTCCCGGTAACAGGACTAAGACTGGGGAACCACTTAGCGTTTCCGGTCATGTGCCTCGAACACCCGAAATCTACCAAC
This sequence comes from Coix lacryma-jobi var. lacryma-jobi, assembly GCA_009763385.1. Lineage (NCBI taxonomy): Eukaryota > Viridiplantae > Streptophyta > Magnoliopsida > Poales > Poaceae > Coix > Coix lacryma-jobi. The sequence goes on along the minus strand of CM019830.1, from coordinate 77,827,983 downwards.
CAAATGTCCTCCAATCGTTTTACCTACATCAATAAAAAGACATAGGGTGAGCATACGGTCCAACACTGGGGTGAGTGAAATAGGAAGAACACCAGTGTTGGGTCGGCTGCTCAAAAGAACGGTTAGTAGAAAAACCATCCCTAGCATGCCTACGAGGAAAGCGATCACCACTCACAGGAAAACATGGTCCGCTAAGGAAAGAGCATCCATCGTGATACTCAAAACACGGTGGAGGGAAACGCTCAACAAAGCCGCCGCCACGGGGTCCATATCCTGCAAAACCAGGATTCCGCCGGGCAACACCTCCCTGAGGCCTAGGACCTTGAGGCATTGGACCTCTAGGCCTAGCAGCTTTCCTCTGAACATTCGGCACATGTACATCATGGAAAGGATGGTACATGTCCGCATTGTTCATCTCCCTGGCACGGTGCTCCTCTCTCTTGCGCCCAAAGCAAAACTCCCTCAAGTGTCCATCTCTCCCACAGTGCTCACAATGGTACCTCACCGCTCTCATATGGGGTTGTTGGTACTCACGGTAGTGGGTTTGGATCACATTGCCTTTCTGTGGCATGGGCTCCTCTTGAATAGGTGGCATTGTGTCAAGCTTGTTTTTCAGGTGGTTGGGTTTGGGATGCCACACTTGTTTCTTGGGTGGAGCTCTCGGAGGTTCCTCATACACTCCATCTTTTGTGTTAGGCTTGGGAGGCTCTTTGGGTGGAATCTTGGTAAGTTTGGGAGTAGTGGTGGAGTTTGGCTTCTCACCAGGGTTAAGACCATTCGACTCTCCAATCTTGCCAAAAGAGAAAGCACACTCAGCACCCGGAGCAAAACCTACACCTGGACCTCCAGCAGCACGCTTGAATTGAGAGATGATCATCCCAAGCTGTGGCTCACCACAAGACACCCATGACAAGATGGTCCGAAGGTATGTGTTTTCTTCCTCGGTTTGCATCTTGTCATGCTTCACATTTGCTATCTCCATATCCAAACCCTCGCACAGAGCACACCTAGACACACAAGTGCTACCCGAGCTGGCCTTCTCAAGAGACTCAATCTTGGCATTCTTCTCTGCCAACTCGAATTGCAAGCCTGCATAAGACTTGCACGCACCCAACAACACGGGTCTAGCCTGGAGCTCATCCACCTCTCCAACCAAAGCAACATACTTACCTCTCAAAGTGAGAAGGTCAGTCATGTGCTTGGTGCACATCTCGCACTCACTCTCCTCAGAGACAACTACGGTGGACTTGGCAAACTCAAGCTCCTTCACCGTATCCTCCCACTTCTGCCTAAACTCCTTCCGCTCTCTAACAGCACGCCTAAGCAGCTTATCTTGACTAAGTAGGGCGGCAGTAAGTTTCTCGACCTCAGCAGAAAGCTCATCGAGGGTCTGAGATACCTGGGAGGTGTCGTCGTCGTTGTTCCGAGGGATCTCCTCCAGCTTGCCGTCAACCTCGTCACCAAGGGCCATGGTGCATAAGCCCTCGTTGTCGGTGAAGAAGCAGAGGCCGTTCAACTTGTCCTCGATCCTCTTCTTCTTCTCGGACTCGTCGTCGCTTGAGAGAGCGGAGTTGTCATCCGAGTCGTCGACGTCGGTGAGCGTGGCGAAGAAAGCACGCTGCTCAGCCTGGGCCTTCTCCAAGTACTTCTTCTTGATGTACTCCTTGTTGAAGCCGCCTTCTGCTTGTGCTTCGCGGGGACGTATTTTTCCTTGCGCTTGCTGGAGTCATAATTGTGCCCATGATCGCCCTTCCCAAATGCTTGCTTGTTCTTCTTGGGACAGTTGGCGATGAAGTGGTCGGGGTCGCCGCACTCGAAACATCCAGAACGTCCTCCTCCGCGGCGACGGTTCATGCTGTTGTTGTGAAACCGTGAGAACCGGTTGGCAAGCAGAGCCAAGTCATCATCCCCCATGAACTCTAGCTGCTCCTCTGTGACAGAAAGAAGAGAAGAAAGTGCAAAGCCTTCAGAAGGGTTAGCAGAAGAGCCAGAAAGCAAAGCCATCGATGGGCCAGAAGGATTTTCATAAGAAGCCCTCGTCATGGCGTCAATCTCACTGGACTTGAGCTTACTAAAGAGCTCGTCACATGTCAGGGTCTCATAGTTAGGTGATTCGATGATCGCCTGAACCTTAGAGTCCCACACAGATTGATCGAGAGTATGCAAAAGCTTCAAAGCCCTCTCATGATCGTCGAAAGGCAACAGCTCCTTGTTAGCCCTCATCCTGTTGACAATCACCTGAAAACGAGCGAATAAACTTTCTATGCTCTCGCCAGGCATATGTCTAAAGTTCTCATACTCCAGCTTGTGCGACTCGTAGAGACGGGATTTGACTTGAGTGGTTCCCTCATGGAAGCGCATGAGAGTCACCCAAATCTCACAAGCCGTGGGGAGGTGAGAAATGCGATCAAACTCGGACATGCTCAAACAGGAGAAAAGAGCATTACACGCTCCGCTATTGGCATCGTGCTCATCGATCTGAAGCTGAGTAGCACGAGCAGCCAAGACAACGTAATCGGCCTTGTTGCAAATCTCCCAAACAGAAGCACCCATGCTCTGAAGATAGGCCGACATGCGTATCTTCCAATACGCATAGTTTGTCCCATCGAAAAACGGCGGTTTGCCCACGCCGCGATCCATGTCGCCTTCTATGGATCTAGAACCGGCTAAGGTGGAAGATCCTTAAAACGCTCCGATACCAATTGAAGGACTGAAAGTGCTACCAGAAAGCGACCAGAGGGGGGGGGTGAATGGGAGCTTCAAATTTCTTTTCAGAAACTTGTCACCACTATCCTGAGAATCAACCCCAAGAGCAAACCTAAAGTTTGCAAATGTCCACGACCCTAAATGTAGGGTGGATGCTTCCAAGAAGCACAGCGGGACACAACACAACCCTAGAAACCCAACGCAAAAGATGGAAATCAAAATCGATAACAAACGAACAAACTGCGAATGAAAACATGCAGAACACACCTGACCGGACTCTGCCTACGATCGGTCAGTGACCACCGGACGCGTCCGGTCTGAGAAAATCTGCTCGGAAACCTTACTGTTTCTGACCGGACTCACTAGAGGGGAGTGTCCGGTCACATGTTGTGCGTCCGGTCCATTCAGACAAAAAACCCATGAACAGTGTGAAGAGCGCGTCCGATCACGATCAGAACGAGCGTCCGGTCAAGTTGCGATGAAAACACAAAGAACTGAGTTCAACGACCGGACTCTGACCCAAGCGTCTGGTCACCCCGACTCTAGCGTCCGGTCACCTCGATTTTGTGTTGTTCGTTCACCGATTCGACTCGATCTCACCCAAAACGATTCCTCTAAGGATCAAACTTGGTGAGAGGAGTCACAAGGAGGATAGTGAGCTACCTCTAAGAGATCATGACTCAAACCTATCTCCAAATCGATGAATCAAAGAATTTCGGGGGAAGGGAGAAAAAAGTTGATCCAAAATGAAAATCGACCGATCTACTAGCTCGTGAGGTTAGAGGTGAATTCTTTCAGTTGAAAGATGTGCCTCACGATCTAGAACAACTCGGTTCAAACGGAATTGAAAAAGACGCAATGAATAGAGAGATCGATCATCGGGAAAATCATGGAGAAAAGCAACCCACGAGGAACAACACCAAAACGCGAATCACAACCACGAATTTGCAACTGTGTGGCTACCACACGCTACAATAGTGAGATTACGGTCTCACTTCCTCAAAATCTCATGAACACAGAGGTATAGTTCTCTGCGGATCTCAGTAGCTACAACAGGGATATGGGAGAGCAGGAAACCCTAAGTGGAGAATAGCAAATGACGGAGATAGTCTGGGAGGTGGGTGTCTCCCCCTACTTATCCTAATTCTAATTCCCACTCTACCCCTAGTTATTTACAAACTGAACCAGCTAAACCCTAAGGTTATTCTGGACCAACTCGAAGAAGATGCTGATCCGACGGCCACGCCCGCACAACTGGTAGTGTTGCCTTGACGCAACCTCACCGATTGCCGCCATGTGCCGCCACCGCTCTGCTCGTCCTTTTCACGGACTCCGCCCCTGATTTTGTGGCCGAAACCGGGAAACCTGTCTTCATGACCACCCCCAGTTTTGATGCCCAAACCGGGAAACCAGCCGTCCATCGCCTGAGTTTTGTGGCCCAAACTCAGAAACCCGCCAGCGCCCAGGTTTTGAGGTCCAAACCTGGAAACCGTCCTCAACCCGAGTTTTGTGGCCCAAACTCGGCAAACCCGCAACACCCAGGTTTTGTGGCCCAAACCTGGAAATCGTCCACCCAATGGTTTTTCTGTGGCTCAACCATCAAACCGACGCCGTAGAGGGGATGCACCGCCCGGGCACCCCGTCCACCGACACATGTCCCCAGGTCCTCGACCCGAGCAACACCATGTCCCACAAGTCTTCGCTCGTCGCTGTCCCAGGCTGTCAGCCACCACAGCTGATCCTCAGGCCAGCGGTCCCTCAGTCCAAGCCTCACGTCCACCCTTCACCGCTCCCGGTCCATCGGCACGACACGTCTCTACTTGACCTTCACCTTGCCTTCGATCACTGTCTCTGTGTTCGACACCTGCACAACACAAGCCAAAGAACATGCACATCAAACCCGTTGACAATCACTCATCACTCGAGACTCGGCATACACCCATGTATCTGCATTCCTTCCATTGCCTAGGTTTGCATTTGCATATTTAAATCCTTTGTCATGCATACACTAGGCTTATCATATGGTAGTTTTGCTCAGTATCATTCTCATCTCTGGAGCAAACCTACATGGTTTAATTTTCTTAGGAGCACGACACATAGCTTCTCTTACTTGTATTTATCTCATATGTGCCAAAGTCCAAATTGTAGATAAACTACCCCAATTACCATCTTCATTTGGTGTCACACTTCTAGTGATGTCAACTTGCAAAATGGTAGTTTGACCTTACAAGTCAATGTGCATGTCTCCTACAAGTATTTCAAACATGTATGCACACTTTTTTGGGGGGGGGGGGAGTTTACTCTACAATTTGGAAGCTTTGAGACTAACACTACTTTCAAGTTTATCATGTGTGTAGTAGTCTCATTGCAAGGAAAATGGAGTCCCGGAGACAAGCATCGTGTGTGGCAATAATCTAATTGGTGTCTACATGTGGTATTCCTAATCGATATCATTATGTTGATTTCAATTTGATACTCTTATATGCTTTCTCCATGCATTATATAGATTAAACTCCTTTGTGCATTAATTTGCTAGTTATGCATATGCTTTGCCATACACCATATGTATGCATACGCTTAGGGGGTGTTTAGTTTATATAATGTGAGAGTCAAATTTTGTGATCAATTTCACGCCACATAAAAAAGATCACAAAATTTGACCCTCCCTTGTGCCACTAATGTCTTCCTTTTTGGTGTTTGATTCCAAAGGGGGGAATTTGAAGGACCAAAAGCAAGCCAAACTCAAAATAAATAACCCAAACCAAAATTCATTTTTTGTGGGGATGGTCCTAGAAAGGGAGGGAGTGGATTATGGAGTTACGGGAGACTTAAATCCATAATGCCACAAACAGACTCTATGGCAAGGGCAAGATAAGTTACCAAAGTATTTTCATTTTGGTATCTTTTAGCATCATATGATCTTGTCCTTGCATTGCATCCTAGCAAGTAGATTGCATTTTAAAATTATGTATCTATTATTTGCTTACTTTGGTTGTGTTGTCATCAATCACCAAAAAGGGGTGATTGTAAGGAAAATGGACCTTGGCCCATTTAACTTTAGATTTTGGTGTTTGATGATCAACATAACCAAATTGGACTAATGTGTTTGCAAGTGTTTGTTTTGTAGTCTAATAGGGTGCAAACATGAGTTGGACGAAGGAAATATGGTGATCAAATGATCAACACCTCAAGAAAGACCCTACATGATCTATTGAAGGATTACAAAGATCAAGTAGAGTCCAAGACACAAGAAACAGAGGCCTAGACGCAAACAAAGTTGAGCCGCTCAAGCAGAGACAAGAGCTGATTGAATTGGAACTGTCTCACGATTTTGAATTTGCTCAAACTGACATGGCATTAGCATAAAGTTGTAGAGCATTTCATTAGCTTTCTGAAAAGTCTAAGATCATCGAAATCGGAGTTCGGAGCTAAGAGTTACGCCCGCTCAAGCCGAGACAAGAGCTGATTGAATTGGAACTGTCTCATGATTTTGGAATTGCTCAAACTGACATGGCATTAGCATAACGCTGTAGAGCATTTCATTAGCTTTCCGAAAAGTCCAAGATCATCGAAATCGGAGTTCAGAGCTAAGAGTTATGCCCGAAATACGAAAGTCTCTCTCAGTGGAAAAGGAGCAACGGACGCTCCGATGTTGAGCAACGGACGTGAGTCCGATGCAACGTCCAATGCCCTCTAAAATCGGCCTAGAATGAACAGTGTTGTGGTAGAGTCTAATGCCAGCGTCCGATGTCTTACTGTAGCGTCCGATGCCCCCAAAAAATAGGTCGAACGACTAGTTTTCCAACGGCTACTCATCATATGAGCATAGGATGCGTCCGATACCATAACTGTAGCGTCTGATACTCTATAAAAAGCTATTTTCAGCCCCCCAATGGCTCTATTTGATTGGGGGCCTATATATACCACCTCTAACCGGCCAAATGAGGTATGGAGGAGTGAGGAAATATACCAAGAGTGTTGCTACACCATATTAGTGCCTCCATATGCATAGTGCTTAGTGATTCACATGGTGATTAGTGTAGGTGCTTTGCGAAATGCTTAACCTAGTTAGACCACCAGTCATGCACTTGCTCTAGGTTTAGGCCTAGTGTTTAGTGAGGTTTGAATACCTCTTGCTACTCGGTGCTTCCACACACCATTGTTGTACATCAGAGGGGCTTGTAGTCTTGCGAGACCACACCAACCGCGTTTGTGGTGTGGCCACCACCGTGTACCGAAGGGAACAAGGCCCGCAGCGATTCGGTCGGAAGCTTGATAGTGGAGATGGCGGAGAGCATCCGGGAGAGGCTTTGCCATGAGTGGCTTAACCGGAGACCCACTTGTGCATGGGGAAGGACAGGAGCTATCCACGGAGTTACCCGACCGGGAGTTTGGCTCTTGCGAGGGATTCATTGCAAGGTGCTCCAACGAGGACTAGGGGGAAGCTTGCTTGCTTCTCGATACCTCGGTAAAAATACCGAAGTCATCGACGGGAGTTTGCATCTCTACCTTGCTCTTTATCTTCCGCATTTACCTTGCTACCTTAATTATGTGCTTTACCTTTCCTAGCTTAGTTGATAAGATTGGAACCTAGGTCGGATAACTCTTTTGCGGTAGAAATAGCAACACACCTAGTAAAACCGTAGTTGCACATATTAGATAGTTTACTTTCTTCCATAGGTTTTGACTAGGTGGTAATTAGAGGCCGTAGTTAGAGATAAGTTTTTAGTTGCCTAATTCACCCCCCTAGGCGTCACGGTCCTTTCAATGAGCTCTCACTATTTTTAGTTTCTTCATTAGAAAGCTTCTTAGTGAGAAAAGCATGGTCTTATACCAAGTTATCATGAGCAACAATAAGTTCCTCATGGGTCAATTTTGTAACACCCCAGGTGTTTGACGCCAGTTGAGCAGTCAGTTTGAACACAAACATGGTCTGTCAGGTGATGATCGGGAGATGATTTCTAGTATTGTCAGTGATGACTGAAGATTTGGAATCAACCCCGGAAATAGAGCCTCTATTTAAATTATTTCGGAAATGATTAATAGCACAAGTTAATAATGATTGCCCAATTTTGGAATATTCAAGATTACTGCCAAACAATACTTTTCATGTTCCCTGCTTCAGTTCCTATCTATAGTGACTGGTAGAAAAGTTTCACGAAATTTGAAATCAATAAGTCACATGAAATGACGAGTCACAACTTTGCCTATCATCACGAATTAAGTGAAGAAGATCAGTTGAGTTCAACTGAGTCTTGCAATTATGCCCAATCAATTATTTATGGACTCACGAGCAAAAGTTATGAAAGTTTTATGTTGAGCAGGCGACCAGAAAATATTTCGACCGACGAGAGACCGTAATCTGGATCCTACCGGGTGACCGCTTTGACCGGAGTTTAACGGTATTTTCGAGTATTCGCATGTCAGTGCGCCTTAAACGAAAGTTGTAGTACAGATCGAAAGGAACAAATTTCGTTTTATGGCCGAGACCTGGATCGATGCCAAAAAGGGTGAAAGTGAGCTCGCAAGATGAGATACAATGCAGTTTTCAGGTTCCGGAAGTCAGTTAAGTCTGTACTGCAAAAATTGGAATTTCGGTCACCGTGATGTTGCTGATGACGATCGTTACTAGACAAAAGATTGGGAATCTGACCAAGTGCCTTTAATGAAAGTTGGAGTACTCGGTGAAACAACGACAACAAGATTAGTTTTATCGAAATCGGAGTCCATTTGACTAGTGTTCGCAATTTTTTATCTTGACCGAAAATTTCTGGAAACATGCCTTTTTGGGAAAGAAATTTCTCCGGGAAAAATTTTGGTGGCCGACATGGTCAGGCCCGTGAGGCCGCGTGGCTTCCCTCCCTAGCCACGCGCCCTCCCCTCCCTGGCGCGCGCCCTCTTCCATTGGCGCAGAAGGCCGGTGCCCGTGTCCCGAGGCCTCGCCTGCCGCGCCCTCTCTCCCCATTGGTAAAAAAGGACGGCCTCCTTGCCTCCCCCGGCAAGAAATCAGGCGCTCTTTTCCCCTCGCGCAAGAATCACCGAGCCCCCTCTCTTTCTTCTGGTCTCCTCCTTCTCCCATTCTATCGTCATTTTCTTTTCCCCTCGGCCATGGCAGAAGAGCAGGCAAGCAGCAGCTTCTCCTTCCCTTGCCGCACCTTCCTGCTCCACCTTTCTCCTCTCTGCCTTCTCCTCCATGACCAAGCAGAAGTTGACCAGCATCATGGCCGCTTCCCCCTCTCGTCCTGGGCCGGTCTCCTCCCCTTCCTGCATGCGCTCGCCAGGAGTCGCGGCTCCGGGCATCCTCTGCGTGGCCGCGAGCAGCAGCGGCATCAGCAGCAGAGCGCAGGCAGCAGTAGCACCACTGAAGCCCCCCTACAGAAGCAGCAGCAGCGCCCTGGACCAGCCCCCAAACCCTAGGCGGTCTCCACCTCCCTGAAGCCGGCCATCCCCATCGTCTTCCCGTCGTTCTCCCGTGAAAAACAAGCTGAAGGGTATGGGTGAGAAGCTGAAGCCTTTCGTCGGATTTTTGTGCAAAGTGCCATGACTCATGTGTTTTCTAATTAGTCCCTAAATAATTTCTGCAGGTTCTAGGTTTCCCGTTTTTGTTTTCTGTTTTTGTTTAATTAAGCAAATCTGGTTGAATGTCGTAAAATGCATAGTACATCGTAGGAATGTCGAAAAATTGCGAGTGAGGACTTTTTGGAATCCTTGTGAAGAGTACTGTCCAGGAATATTTTATATGATGGGTGTTAGTTGATAGTTTGTGCTGTGGTGATTTATTTATGTTAAATAGCATTAAATAGGGATAAAATGATATCTGTTGTTTTGTTAGTTAGATGACTGTGAAATTTTTATGGTAGTCTTTTTATGTGATATGTGTGCTGTGATAAAATTTTCAGAATTTGTGGTGCATGTATGAATTATTTATGAATTTATTTGTCTTGGAGCCTGTTAAATAGATTAAAATAATTTGTGATAACTGTTTGCATATAAAAATAGAAAAGGTAGTTCCACTGCCTTCCTATGATGTTGTTGTAGCTTAGGTAATTTTATCATGGCCATGTGTTTACAGAAAATTTGATTTATGGAATTTTGTTGCTCTCACATGCATTTTTATGAATAAAACTTGCCATGTTTTTAATAAATAAATTATAATACCTGAGCATGTAATGTTTCTACATTAGTCATGATTTGGCATTATCTATCCTCAGTAAAAATATGAGCCCCAAATTATATGTTTGCAATATCACTTAAAAATAATGCCTATGTTTGCTTGGTGATATATAAACATGAATATATTTGTATGCTTGTTTTGTTGTATATTAATCTGAGATGATTATTATGTGTTCATGTCTATGACTGTTAGAAGTGCTTTAATAGCTTATATATGTGCTCAAATGATTAACTAAACAAGTAGTAAGGTGAGTTTATTAATATGCTGAAATTGTTGCATGCATAGTTTCTGTAGTGGTGAATAGTTCGTGAAGAAAATGATGTTTTCTGTAGATGTGTTCTATATAAAAGTTGTAGATAACTTCTTTGTCTTGATTTTCCTAACATTTCATGATTTTAGGCCAAGTGGTTTAAGAGTTATAGTTTTTGTAAGTTGGCTGTCAGGTTTTGCATGTTTTCTATGCAGATCGGAAAGAATGAATTGTTTGGATAGTTTAAGTTATGAATCATGTCTTCGTGTTAAAAGAAGAGTTGTAGTGTTTTTTATAAGCTTTCTAAATTGTCTTGGATCACTATTTTTGGTGGTCTAGAACTTGAGTTACATGTGTTTAAATTTAGAAGTCAGAATCTGTCCAAGTTCTGATAGATTTATTTGTTTGAGATAGTTAGCCTTTATAACTGCTTAATCATCTTGATATGATTATAAATAAGTTGTAGACAACTTAATAAGCTTTCTAATAAGTTTTATGTCAAGTATTTTGGTGCTTTAGATCTCTAGTTATAGCTGTTCGAAGATGAATGTAATATTCTGTCCAAAGTTTGGACAGAAATGCTTGTCTACTATGTTTGGTCTTTTTAATAGCTGAATCATGCTTAAGTGATAATAATAAAGTTGTAGATAATTTCATTAGCTTTCCAGAAGCTCTAGGATCACCTTGTTTGGATATGTGTAGCTCTAGTTATGGTTGTTTCAAGTACATGGTGTATTGCTGTCCAAACTGTATAAATGAACCAAAGTTGATTGCTATGGCTTAACGTTGCTTATGAGATCCTTGATGCTATGTCATGACTTGATAATGTTTAGTTTATGAATTTCATGTTATGAAACTTGATATATTATATAAATATGTTAGATAATGATGATTGACTTGTTTAACAAAAATAGGAGTTGTATGTGCATACATGTGTTCCATTTGTGTGATGTGTGATGTAGTGTTGATTGATTGTTATAGTTAGCCTCTCTGAGTGCCTAATGAACCGTGTCACACTTTTCTTTAGTATTAACCTGCTGAAATGATTATGCTATGTTGTGTGTTAGAGCTATGCCTACTTTTCGTAGTTATCCTGTATACTTATGTGAAGTACTTAGTAATGCTTGCGTTATGCACCTTTCTTTTGCTTCATAAGCGTTTTCCCTTGCATTCATACGTTTGCATTGCGCATCTCATTTAGGTAATGGTAGATACATCGTGAAGGACGTTGAAAGGACCGTGATGCCTAAGAGGGGGGGTGAATTAGGCAACTTAAAACTTCTACTTTAGACTAAGGCCTCTAATTTTCACCTAAGCAAAACCTATGCAAGAAAGTAAACTATCTAAAGTGCAACTAAGGTTTTGCTAAGTGTGTTTGCTATCTCTACCGCAAAAAGGAGTTATGCTACCTAGTTTCCAAAACTATCAACTAGCATATCAAGCTATGAAAGGTAAAGCACATGAACTAGATAGCAATGTAAATGCGGAAGCTAAAGAGTGTGATAGAGATGCAAACTCCCGTCGACGACTCCGGTATTTTTACCGAGGTATCGAGAAGCGCGCAAGCTTCCCCCTAGTCCTCGTTGGAGCCCCTCGCAAGGAATCCCTCGCAAGGGCCAAGCTCCCGGTCGGGGTAACTCCGTGGATAGCTCCGGTTCTTCCCCACGCGCAAGTGGGTCTCCGGTTAAGCCACTCGTGGCATAGCCTCTCCCGGATGCTCCCCGCCGTCTTCACTATCAAGTTTCCGGCCGAAGCGCCGCGGGCCTTGTTCCCTTCGGTACACGGAGGCGGCCACACCACAAACTCGGTTGGTGTGATCTCGCAAGACTTACAAGCCCCACCGATGTACAACCACGGTGTGCGCAAGCACCGATAGATAAGAGGTTTTCAAACCTCACTAAACACTAGGCCTAACACCTAGAGCAAGCGCAAAGCGGTGGTCTAACTAGCCTAAGCACTTCGCAAAGCACCTACACTAATCACCTAGTATATTCACTAAGCACTTTGGTGGCTAGAGCAACTAAATATGTGTCTATGCACTATGGTCACTTCCTTGGGCTCCAACCTTGTTGTTTTGGCCGGCCATGGGGGTATTTATAGAGCCCCAACCAAATAGAGCCGTTGGGCAAAGGGATGGGCTTTTCTGCCATTGACCGGACGCACTCACGTCCTGACCGAACGCGTCCGGTCACTCCAACGGCTAGTTGCCAGCCTGCCCAGGCACTGATCGGACTCTGACCTGAGTCCGGTCACAGACGATCGGATGCGTCTGGTCATGTTTTCGTGCCTCTGGAACCTCTCTGAGTTCGATCGGACTCGCCGGAGCTCCAGCGTTCGGTCGACGTCGTAGCGTCCGGTCACGTGGACGCGCTGAGGAACAGTAGCATCGAACCGTCCGGTCGCTACTGTCACAGCGTCCGGTCGCTTTGACGTGGCGCTGTTGACTGGGTGAACTGACCGGACGCATCCAGGCCAGCGTCCGGTCGCTGCGAAGCAGTGTCCGGTCACTCCAACTTCTTCGTTTCTTCGCGATTTCTTGTGCCGTCTTGGTTCCGTTCTTGTGCCTTGGACTTTGCTTGATCTTGAGGGTCTTCTATTGAGCTTCTAGTGTCTTGCTTGAGGTGTTGATCATCGGATCACCACGTAGCCTTTGTCCAAGCCACATTTGCACCATGTTGGACTACAAAACAAACACTTGCAAATACATTAGTCCAATTTGGTTATGTTGTTCATCAAACACCAAAATCCGAAGTTAAATGGTCCGAGGTCCATTTTCCTTACAATCTCCCCCTTTTTGGTGATTGATGACAACACAACCAAAACAAGCAGATAATAGATACATAATTTAAAATGCAATCTACTTGCTAGGATGCAATGCAAAGGCGAGATCATATGATGTTTAAAAGATACCAAATTGAAATACATTTCTTCTAGCATATCTTGCCCTTGTCATAGAGTTCCTCTTTGTGACTTTATGGATTAAGACTCCCCCTAACTCCATAAATCACTTCCTCCCTTTTTGAACCATTCCCATGAAAATAACCATAGAATTTTTTGAAAATTTGATTTTGGTTATTTTGTTTGTTTTAGTTTGGGCTTGATTTTGGTTCCTCACATTCTCCCCCTTTGGAATCAAACACCGAAAAGGAAGACATTAAAGCTCTAGAGAGGAAACATTATATAAGCTAAACTCCCCCTAAGTATATGCATACATATGATGTAAGACTAAAGCATATGCATAACCGACAAAATAAAGCATAAAGGAGTTTAAACTATATAATGTATGGAGAGAGCATATAAGAGTATCAAAGTGAAATCAACATAATGTTATCGGTTAGGGATACCATATGTAGATACCAAATGAATTCTCATCACATATTGATGCTTGTCTCCGGGAACTCCATTTTCCTTGCAATGAGACTACTACACATATGATAGACTTGAAAGTAGTGTTAGTCTCAAAGCTTCCAAATTGTAGAGTAAACTCCCCCTAAAAGTGTGCATACAAGTTGGAATACTTGTGGGAGACATGCACATTGACTTGTAAGGTCAAACTACCATTTTCATATTGATATTACAAGAATTGTGACATCAATTGAGGATGGTAATTAGGGTAGTTTATCTACACTTTGGACTTTGGCACATATAAGATAAATACAAAGTAAAAGAAGCTATGTGTCGTGCTTCTAACCAATTAAAACCATGTAGAATTGCTCTAAGAATGTGAGTGATACCGAGCAAAACTACCATATGATAAGCCTAATTTGCATGATAAAAGATATGAACATACTAATGCAAACATAGGCAATGAAGGAACTAGATGCTAAAAGTAATTGCAAGAAATTATACCATTGAAAATAATTGCAAGAATATTAAATCTAGTTACCTAACATGGGAGGGGGAACTTGGGTCCATAGTACTCACTAACATACTTGGCAATAACATGATCCAATGTGATGCACCCCATGATATGCACCCAAAACTTTGCCAAGTCTCCAAATTCCCCGAAGTCCACTTGACTACTTACTTCCCTTTCGGGACCCAAACCTTTTTGGTGCTCTTCATGGTTAAGATGATGTCCTTAGGCACCCAAATGCGTTTGGCCCCATTGTTGGCTTGCTTGTTCACCTTGATGGCCACCACCTTGTCATTTTCTTCTTCTTCAAAAGATAAGGTGTGGTGGCCTTCTTGTTCACCTTGTTGGTGTAGGTGTTGGAGAGCTTGCTTGTTTGCTTTTTGTTTTTCTCTTTCTTCTTTTCTCCCCCACGCTTTACCTTGCACTCATAGGACTTGTGGCCTTCCTTGTGGCAAAGGTAACAAACCACGGTTTGCTCCTCATCAAGCTTCTTCACTCCCTTGACGGTGTTATCTTGATGAGTTCGGGTTTGCTTCCCCTTGCCTTTTGCTTGGGTCAAATCCTTGGTAAGGCGAGCCACTTCTTGCCTTAGTAGCTCATTCTCCATTGCAACCTCTTGTGTGCATGTTTCTACAATCACATTCTCAACACAAGCTTGTTTGCATATGGGTGAGTCTAAATCAATGCAAGAAGTAGAGGCATCCTTTTTAGCCAAATTAAAGATTGATTTTTCAATTTTAGGTGCCTCGATGGGGTTTGCTCCGATGGTTTCAAGATTAGCAACTTTGTTAGTTAGCTCATCACAATGTTTGCACATGATTTCCATTTTAGCAAGCAAACTTTTGTAGGCATCTTGTGTGCTAGCTAACTTTGTTTTTAGTTTTTCATTCTTTTTAACAAGTTGCTCATCATTTCTTGTGCTAACCTTTGTGTTTGCACTAGCCTCAAGTTTCTCAATTTTATTAGATAGCTCAACATTTAAGTTTGAAAAGGTTTCATATTGGTCTAGCATGACATTATAAGCTTGTTGAGAACTATCTAATTTTTCTTTTAAGTCATTTATTTTCTTTTGTTGGCTAGTGCAAGCTTTAGCATATTTGAGATTATCTTGCACAAGTTCATTATAAGAAGGTATCTCATCATCACTATCACTATCACTATCACTAGAGATAGAGCTTGTGTTACCTCGTGCCATAAGGCGCATACGTGAGGAGCTTGATGATGAGTGCTTGTGACCACGCCTCTTGTGTTGAGCTTCATCATCACTCGATGAAGCATCCCATGTTTTGATGGTGGTGAGGGCTTTGGCCTTGCATCCCTTCTTCTTCTTGTCATTGGGTGTGGGCTTTTGTTTTGGACAATCTTCCACAAAATGCCCTCTTTTGCCGCATCCATAGCATCCCTTTTTTCTTTGCTCTCTTCTTTGATTGGTGAAGAGGCAATCTTCTATGGTGATGGGCACACCCTTGACATTGAGCTTGCGGATCATCCTCTTCACTCCTTTCATGAGCTTGATTGTTTCTTCTTCATCTAAGGAGGAGTCGGATGAGGTGGAGGCTTGATCATCATCACTTGATTCTTCATCTTCATCATCCTCTTCTTCACTTGAGGAGCTTGAGCTTGTCTCAACTTGCTTTTTGCCCTTCATCTTTTTGTGCTCACATGGGAGAGCAATATCTTTGCTTGATGAAGTGGCTTCTTCTTGACCCATCTTGCGTGACATCTCAAATGCCACCAATTTGCCAATGACAATGGCCGGGGTCATGGTGCTCAAGTCCTCCATGTTGTGGAGGATGGTGATGATGGTTGCATATTTGTTCTTGGGAAGCACGGAGATGATCTTCCTCACAATATCCGCATCACCTAGCTTTGTAATTCCTATAGAGTTGAGCTCATTGATAATTAGATTCAAACGAGAATACATATCACGAACAAGCTCATTATCATTCATTCTAAAGGAATCATAGCTTGTTTTTGTTAGGTGATGTTTTTGCTCACGTACATTACTTGTACCATCATGGAGCTCATGGAGTTTTAACCAAATTTCATGAGATGTTTGCAAAGTAAATACTTGGTTAAACACATCCATGCTAAAAGATTCAAACAAGCAATTTTTAGCTCTAGCATTTAAATGAATTTCCTTTTCATCACCCGTGGTAGGCTTTTTGGGATTCTTAATGGGTTTCATCCCGTCACGGGTGACTCTCCAAACACCTAGATCAACGGCTTCTAAAAAGCAAGCCATCCTAGCACTATAGTAGGGAAAGTTAGTGCCGTCAAAGTGTGGAGGCCTAGAGGTATCCATCCCAACCTCTCTTAGGGGCGTCGGCTCAAAGGTGATTAAGCCAAGAGTCCACAAGAGAGCCAACCGGCTCCGATACCAATTGAAAGGACCGTGACGCCTAAGAGGGGGGGGGTGAATTAGGCAACTTAAAACTTCTACTTTAGACTAAGGCCTCTAATTTTCACCTAAGCAAAACCTATGCAATAAAGTAAACTATCTAAAGTGCAACTAAGGTTTTGCTAAGTGTGTTTGCTATCTCTACCGCAAAAAGGAGTTATGCTACCTAGTTTCCAAAACTATCAACTAGCATATCAAGCTATGAAAGGTAAAGCACATGAACTAGATAGCAATGTAAATGCGGAAGCTAAAGAGTGTGATAGAGATGCAAACTCCCATCGACGACTCCGGTATTTTTACCGAGGTATCGAGAAGCGCGCAAGCTTCCCCCTAGTCCTCGTTGGAGCCCCTCGCAAGGAATCCCTCGCAAGGGCCAAGCTCCCGGTCGGGTAACTCAGTGGATAGCTCCGATTCTTCCCCACGCGCAAGTGGGTCTCCGGTTAAGCCACTCGTGGCATAGCCTCTCCCGGATGCTCCCCGCCGTCTTCACTATCAAGTTTCCGGCCGAAGCGCCGCGGGCCTTGTTCCCTTCGGTACACGGAGGCGGCCACACCACAAACTCGGTTGGTGTGATCTCGCAAGACTTACAAGCCCCACCGATGTACAACCACGGTGTGCGCAAGCACCGATAGATAAGAGGTTTTCAAACCTCACTAAACACTAGGCCTAACACCTAGAGCAAGCGCAAAGCGGTGGTCTAACTAGCCTAAGCACTTCGCAAAGCACCTACACTAATCACCTAGTATATTCACTAAGCACTTTGGTGGCTAGAGCAACTAAATATGTGTCTATGCACTATGGTCACTTCCTTGGGCTCCAACCTTGTTGTTTTGGCCGGCCATGGGGGTATTTATAGAGCCCCAACCAAATAGAGCCGTTGGGCAAAGGGATGGGCTTTTCTGCCATCGACCGGACGCACTCACGTCCTGACCGAACGCGTCCGGTCACTCCAACGGCTAGTTGCCAGCCTGCCCAGGCACTGATCGGACTCTGACCTGAGTCCGGTCACAGACGATCGGACGTGTCCGGTCATGTTTTCGTGCCTCTGGAACCTCTCTGAGTTCGATCGGACTCGCCGGAGCTCCAGCGTCCGGTCGACGTCGTAGCGTCCGGTCACGTGGACGCGCTGAGGAACAGTAGCATCGGACCGTCCGGTCGCTACTGTCACAGCGTCCGGTCGCTTTGACGTGGCGCTGTTGACTGGGTGAACTGACCGGACGCATCCAGGCCAGCGTCCGGTCGCTGCGAAGCAGCGTCCGGTCACTCCAACTTCTTCGTTTCTTCGCGATTCCTTGCGCCGTCTTGGTTCCGTTCTTGTGCCTTGGACTTTGCTTGATCTTGAGGGTCTTCTATTGAGCTTCTAGTGTCTTGCTTGAGGTGTTGATCATCGGATCACCACGTAGCCTTTGTCCAAGCCACATTTGCACCATGTTGGACTACAAAACAAACACTTGCAAATACATTAGTCCAATTTGGTTATGTTGTTCATCAAACACCAAAATCCGAAGTTAAATGGTCCGAGGTCCATTTTCATTACAGACGTGATGATGTGGCTAAACCCGAAGATGGTGTTTGGTGGATTATCCCAAAGATGCGGAGTTAAGCAAGTGCTACAGCGGAGATGCTCGCCAAGCAAGTATCACCTAACAAACACTAACCTAGTATTGGTTCCCAGGCAAGCCCCGGAGCATTCTAAACCTCCTATTGTTTACAATTAATTTAATTAAGTATTTTATATTGTGATGCATTAGGTATAGGAGTTGATTGAATCCTACTTGCTGCATTATCATTCCTTGATTATTGATTATACCTGCCTCGTTATCCTGTTAGTGTTTTTAATGTAGAATTGCTTAGCCTGCTTAATAAAAGTAGTAGTTAAGGATGTTTCCGTAATACCCCAGATGGGTATATACTGGATCACGGTTGGCTATATTTGCTATCGTGGAAAAGAACCTGAGTAGTAAATAAATACGGTCAACTGGAAGGCAAGGCAACAAGTTGGAACTTGGGGGCAGTTCATCCGTTGGATCATGTAGGTTTGTATCGATGTTGGCCCTCGTTCATTTTTGAAAGCGCCCTTTTACCTAGGGATAAGTCGGTGTCGTAATCATCGACCCCAAAGCCGGTTAGACGCTGTTCGGGCCGGTCTCAACCCGTGTCGCACCCTCTAGTATGGAAACACGATCTGCTGCGGAATGGCCATCGTATAGTTCCAATTGGGTGGTCTGTGCTTGAACCACCACGAACAAGCATCGAGCGGTTACCCAAGGCATGGACCTGACGCGGAAGGTGTGGGTTGGTATTAAAGGTTTTTCACCAGCTGGTTTGGAATTCGATTCGAGTCGTCGTCTCCCCCGGTTAGTGGGAAACTATGGCGAGCTTCACCATGATACAACTCCATGTGACATTTGTTGGTTCAACTAAAATATTGATAAGCAAACCTGATATGGTATTATGTATTTGTTTGCTAGATTCAAGTGAGTGCTCTAGTACAGGTGCAAAACCTAGAGTTTAAGGAATAGGATAAAAGATGACTGCTCATATAATTAAATGATGAACCCTTTATCTCAAGCCCCTTTTGCAAATAAAGTTAGCCAGCTCCACTGTTTATATCAGCCTTGCATACTCCTTGGTGTCTCTTTATTTCTGGTTTACGACGGGTAAGTCTAGCTGAGTACATTCGAGTACTCAGGGTTTTATCCCACCTTGTTGTAGGTGAAGGTTAGGTCTGCCGGAAGGTGATGACCAGTGCCGGTGGGCTCGGCAGTTCGCTACTTCTTCCCTTTATGCTGTTGTTGGATGTCACTCAAAGCTAGCAAAGTATTTCAACTTATGTTATGGTATTCATTTCAAAGCTATGTTGTTTCAAAGTAAATCAACTTGTATTATTATTTGTGAACTCTATTGTAATTTTGTTTCCTCTGCAAAGCTCCGTGAACATGATCTGTAATTGCTTGACCATGCAATCTTGGCTAAGATGTTGAAAAAGTTTGAAATCCCTCAGGATTTCACGGACTACCGGGTTTATATGGGCTCAAATGTGCTAATTCAACTGCTCCAGCAGAGGTTTTTGCACTTGTGCTCTTATAAATTGGTCAGTTCTGTCACAGCTAGTATCGGAGCAAGGTTCAGCATAATACTGTCATGTGCATGGTTTTAAAACAAAATTTTGTTTTTGAAAAGCCTATTTTATCTAAAAACCTTTAGCTAGTAGGCAAGTTTGTCAAAACCTAATTTATAAAATTATGTGTTAGCGACAACCTCCAGTTATACCCAACTAGGACTTCCAGGTGGCTTAACTGCTAACAGGGTTCTGGGATTTGCTTCATGTTGGATCTTTTATTTGCTGGTCCATTCTCAGGGAAAAGAGAATGCGTCGATTGCGAAAACATGCATAAAATGATTTGGTAAGATATGAGAGCATGACCATCCAACCATCGGTCTAGGGGAGAGTATTGTTATACTGGATTGTATGTGAGCTCTACGCGAACATATATGATGGTATCAATTTGCTGGGTATTTTTCTAAGCTTGGTGCATGAGGTTTAGTGCTAACTTATGTACCTTAGTACATATGGGAAGGTGCTCAATTGTCTTTATCATTGGGATTTTCTTGGGCTGCAATGAGATTTTCTGCAGGTACACTAACCCTGAATGCGTATGCATAATTGACAACTAGTTATACCGAGAGTGCGTGTTATGCCAATGACATAGAACGTGATTGCCGCCTTGGGCTAGCAATTTATGAGGACATATAGGACGAGCATCCATCTTGTTTGTGCTTTCCTCATGAATATGCTTTTCTCACCTTTGTTCCAATAATAAACAATTTGTTGTTATATGTGACTAAAATAATGTTGATCGTTTGTGCATAGAAATGCTTCCCCACCTTTGTTCCTGTAATGGTGAAGTTTGTTGTGAACTAGTGCTTCAACATGATGTGCTAGATTGCTTGTAGAAGTTAGAAATAAATGATCTATTTGATGTCATGTGTTCCTCTGAATATGTGGTCTTGTTTTTGATAGTTGGTAGTGTGCAAGGTTTATTCGAGTGCTTCCATGTTAGATAGAGAAGTGATTGCTTGTTATAGGCTAGAAGTAATTACCTTGTATGATGTTGTCTGGTTAACCATGTTAGTTTATCATGTTGTGTGGTTGCCTTGCTCGGTTTAATGTTTGCTAGAAGAGTGGTTAAATAATAAGTTTTTTATGCGTAGGAGTTCCCCCTATGTTGTAATGTCTTGTAGTAAGTAAATTACTTGTGTGGTGTTGTTCTACTTATGTGGTAAAACTATGCTAAAGTTTAATTCAATGTTTTGAGTTAGTTTTGTCTCGGAATTCTCTACCCAAGGAAATAATAAAACTTGTTGTTTGAAACTGTTTTGTATGAAGTTTTGTTTGAGTTTGCTAAATGCTTCCTAAACTTGTTAAATGTGGTAATGAAACTTAGAGTGTCAAAAGTTTACAAATTCTAGTTTTGTTAATCTTTGTGTTAATATGCTTTAGCAAGGAAATGTACTAAACATGTTGTTTAATTGTTTTTCCATACTGTAAAAATGTAATCCTGTTCATGCTTACTTTTTTGGCAATGATGAGAACTAGAGTTATAAGAATTAAAAGTTTGTGAAAATAATTTTCATAACTCTCTAGTATCATGTTTACTGTAAGAGAAATGTAAAACTTGTTGTTTGACAACATTAAATAGCTTAAACCTGTTTAAGTTATTTTAAGCATGATTACTTGCTAGACTTGTGTAGGCTGTTTTACTTATTTCAAGATACTGAAATACTTGTAATAGCCTACAAATTGCATGAGAGAACTCCTATAAATTTTCTAGAAATTCTCTAGGCAATAAATTATAGCAGCTCTCTGTTTCACCTAGCTAAATTAGGTAAATTAATAAGTGCATGTAAGGAATTTAATTTGGGCTAATCATGAACTTCTCTCACATATTTAAGATGTATACAAACTATTTTCATACATGGTTATACCTAGAATTATGTTCTTATGTGCACCGTGCTTTATAATTGCTCTCTAATCTAGCTTTAATCTTACTAGTCATATGCTTTGCAAGAACCGGATATTTGGAAACAATTTAAGTGAGTTGCAATCTTAGCTTTTATAGCGTGTTTAGAATGTTTTCAAACTGTTGTTATGCTTGGGTGTACCAAAAATTAAGTTGTTGTATGTGTCTTGTTAATTGCTGTTACCTAGTGTCACCTTATTCCTTCTTGGAATGTAGACTAGCATGAGCTTGTTGCTTGTTGATTAGTTTTATAGACTACATAAGTGAGTTATAGCTTGAAGAAGTAAACTAATTACTGTTAACAAACAATTATGCCTTAGTTTCCTTGGTGTGTTTGCTTTTAGATAAAGAGTTATGTTCCAACTTAGTAAATAGGAAATAATATAATGGCAACATCTTTTTACCAAGTTTTGCATGTCTATGTTTGTTTGTGTGCTATAGATACATGTTTGTCTGGTATGAGCTTGGTAATTAGTGTTGATTACTTAAGCTATTTGTTTGTGTCTTCCAATGCTTGTTAAGGCTATGTGTAGATGTTCTGTTATCTAAGTGATGCTTTGGTTAGTCAACCTTTGTCCTCGGTGAGTACATGAGTGGTATGTCAACCTTCGTCTAGAATCGTGCTCAAGCCCTCTCGACCTTCCGAGATGCCCCGAGTAGAACCTAGGTTGCTTAAGGCCTGTGTTTGTGTGTCTAGTTTGATGGTTTAGAATGTTTGTGCCAACGACCTTTACCTATGTCTATCCATGCCTTTTGTTTGACTAGCTAGCCCAAGTTAAGCTTTTCAGAATCTTGGATCCGAACCGTGGTATGCCTATGCTTTTTGTGTAGCCATGTCTCTGACTAACCTGAAGACCCATGTTTGGCCCCCTTTTAAGTGTTGCCTAAGCCATGGATGTTTTGTACCCCTTGCTGTAAAGGCCCTTGTTAGCTTGACCAGCCAAGTTAAGTTCCTGTCAATACCAGTTCTTGACCGTAGTTTGCCTTGCCAAGTGCTGGAGACCATGCCCCATATCCTTGTTGTACCCCTTGGTTGCCCTTTTGTTGTTGTTTGGACCGAATCAAGTTCGTGTAATCTTTCATCTTGTCATGACCGTGGTATGCACAAGGTGTATCCTTATTGTCTTGTGTTGTGTTCTGTCCTGGAAATCACCTCCTTTATGATTTCCATACCTTGTGATCATCCTTGTCTTGCTAGCATGTACCTTGCATGTGACGCCTTCTCCATGCAAGATTTATCTACGTCATGTAGGATTTCTCATTGGTTTTGAATTCAATAACAATGTCTTGGTTAAGAACTAATGGTGCCGCGACGAAACTGAGAGCCTCCTATGGATACGCGGCCACATGGTTGTGCTGCTCGGCACGCGCTGGTATCGTGGTTCCTAGTCGAGATCCATTATGGAAATGATGCCAATGTGTTATCTTTCATGAAGCTTTCTCCTTGTTATCTCCTATATTCCTTCCAAGAAATCTCTATGGCAGATCAGTTGTGGCAGTGTTTCTTTTGAAGATTGCAAAGAGGATGAACTTTTCCAGAATCAGTCAGTAATGAAAGCAGTAACAGACTATAAGAGGTGGTATTCAAAGGACTCTGTTAATCTATAGTAATGATCGAGCAACATATTTTGGCATAATGAAGCCAAGTGGCACGGAATACCTACGGTAGGCAAGTACCAGCTACGGGATAAGTAACAGGAATGGTGTATTATTGAATAGGATTGGGCACCTGAGACCCCGAAGTTTTCTGTCTGAGCTCAATACATAACTATCTGATGATCTTGCAGTCAACTCAATCCTTTCAGATGTGCCTGATTCTCTACTGACTATGATGGTGACTGTGTGCATTGATATTCAGCATTGCTTGCAGTAAAAGCTGAAACCTTGGAGCTTTTTTTAGTGTTGAGAAACAACAGATTGGTTTCATCCATGGAAAGGCTAATATTCAATTCAGAAATAACTCTTTGGTAGATATGAAGGCTATGTCTCACAGAACAATGTTATGTCAGAAGTCTGTAAACCAACTGATGTTGTTTGTGGCACTCGTACATCCCAGTTTCTGTCATGTTGAGGCCAACTTTATCTGAAAAAATGAATGGTAATACATAACAGTACACCAGTCTAGTAACTCTGAAAGAAATATACATCAAGTAAGGACTATCTGGAAATACTTCGGAGTGCTATGGGAAAAATTATTCCATATGTTATTGGATGAAGCTAGAAAGAACATTCAGAATCAATCCCTTATTATTGAGCAGTCAAGGTATTTTACAAAAATCAGCTTCTGAGAAGTGCAAATTGATGACAAAGTGAAGTGTCAAACAACAGATTTCAGATTATGTCCCTGCGTTACTAAGTGATTTTGAGAAGGGTACTCTATAATCAAGATAGTTGAATAAGTAGTTCGACTGAATTACAACTACATCATGAAGAAGAATGATATTGACCTGCGTAGTAGGACAGAAATTTGGTAAGTAGATATTTTACCCAAGAGGTTGCATCAAGTTCAACCTTGGTGACTGTCGCTGCTTAAGAGATGAGAATCCCTGTAAAGAAGGATCGGCGGAAGAGTGGAATTGATCGAGTCACCTATTACATTCACCGCTCTCTCAACAGACTCAGATAATATAGAGTTATCATCAGAGGAAGAGAACTGCACACAGGGAACCTTATGTAGCTTTCCCTTGATTGTTATCTAACCGAGCAAATATTCACCATTGTATGCACAGTGGTTGTCAGTCAGCCAGTTATTCCCGGTCTCGAAGGAAGTTGCTTTGTAAAAATGTCAACCAGATAAAGATCCAGTATTTTCTTTGGCAGTATTATCTTGGATTTCTCCCAAAGTAAAAGTACAATTTTGGTTTTCCCTATCAACCTAACAGTGGTGTCTTGAGTGTACCTCAATGTTTGATGTGAATCAGCAAAGGAAATTCTTCGGACAAGAGTAACAGGAAAATGACTTGAAAGATCAGAAAGTTGTTCTATTCCTGACAGTTTCTTTTCTGCTGAGAAGTCAGTATATCTTGAGTCCTCAGTAGCCACTAAAGATAAGTGATATGCTTCTCTTTCCTTGAAAAGTCTTTCGTCCAGAATCTCAGGATGAGATTCTTTTAAGGGGGAAGGGATGTAACACCTCAGGTGTTTGATGCCAGTTCAGCAGTGTCGACGAAATATGGTCGATAGCCCACCTAGGGGTATGCCCGAGGTGGTAGATTAGCAAGGAAGGCGCGTGGAACGACGATCCAGACGTGACACATGAACGAAACTAGATGAACATCAGGGTTTATCCAGGTTCGGGCCGCCAAGTTCAGCGTAATACCCTACATCCTGCATCGAGTTGTCTATTCTGTATATTGATGAATGTGTTTTTTAGAGGGGGTCCCTGCTCGCCTTATATAGCCACGGGGAGCAGGGTTACAGATCTTTAGAAGATCGGATCTCATTATACAATAAGGAAACCTAGTCGATTACAAATCCATATCGTGAAGGACACGATATCATTCCTAACCGACTACACTTGCTTTCCGGTTCTGAGAAGGCCTCCGTGCCATTATCCGTTTAGCTGGGCCGCCTGTCCAACCAGCTAAGTATTAATGCCACAGACCTTCGCAATGAGTTGGGCCAGCCTTCACGTAGCAGCCCAAGTCCAGCCGTGAGTGTACCTGGGTTTATACCCCCACAGCTAGTCCCTGAGCACATTGAATCTTGGGATGGTGAAGAAAGATCTTGGCAACATCTCTGAACGTCTTCAACCACACCTCAATCCTAGTCTCCGTCCAGGTTATACTTTGTTGTCCGCCATATCATGAACTCACAAGATGCGATGTGCTCTTAAAAAAGAAAAAACGACTTCTGGGAGTCTAGTGAAGTGTGCCCACTTTATGGTCACATGACAGAAACAAAAACCCGATCTTGACTCAGGTCATACTGAAATTCACCTGCATACTCACCGATCAGGTGAAGTGTGCCCACTTAGTCCCCGAGCTTGGCAATAGATGACTCAGTTATGTGATGCCAAGGTCAAAAAATAAGGATGAAAAATATACATGCGCGACCAAGAGCCATGTATACACGGTAGTCCCCGAGCTTGGCAATAGATGACTCCGTCATGTGATGCCAAGGTCAAAAAAATAAGGATGAAAAATATACATGCGCGACCAAGCGCCATGTATACACGGTAGTCCCCGAGCTTGGCAATAGATGACTCGGTCATGTGATGCCAAGGTCAAAAAATAAGGATGAAAAATATACATGCGCGACCAAGCGCCATGTATACACGGTAGTCCCTGAGCTTGGCAATAGATGACTCGGTCATGTGATGCCAAGGTCAAAAAATAAACTGTAAGCCTGTGACAGAATGACCACACCATATGCCATTAGACGCAGACAAAAGCATCAGCTTTTTACTGCCATGCTTCCCTTTAAAGTGTACCTTTCCTGTCCTTTATTCAACTTTCACCGTACGCCGTCACATAAAGGAACCTTTACTCTGTGGAACCCGTGACATAATATGATCTGCCTTTTTAATGGACATTGTCCATGGGCCGAAGCAACTCGGCTATAAATATAGCATCATAGAACCTTTGTTTTGCCCATCAGCCATGGAGCCAAAACTTCAAACATCTGATGGACCGACAATTAGTGTTGCCGAACTAGTGAACCCTCCTGGGTTAGATTTTAAAGCATAGTGCAAAGTTCTTGGTAGGATTCTTGTGAACGGATAGTTTGTTAGAGCTGTTCCCAATTGGTTGTGAATAGATAAGGATGACGGAGTTCCTGGGAGGATTCTTGTGATGACGGCAATAACTCTAAGCCATCTTGTCACATATTGAGTCCTCCAAGGTCCTCCAAGCTTGAGCTTGTTACCCAGGCAACCAACCTAGTTTCTAAGGAAACTCGAGGGTACCAGGGTGATAGTCTTGCCGGTGACGGGCTGAGGGAATGGTGCTTGGGATGCCTCCCAATATCCTTTGTGTTTTATCGTTGGAGAAAAACTACAAATTGCCCCGAATCTTATTAATGGTGCTAGTTCCGAAACCAACACAGCTCCGCCACGTGCGTAGATGCGGCTGGTCATCTGACCAGTCCCCAGCTTTGCTGAGAAGGCTAGCGGAGAAGCCGACCAGTCCCCAGTATAACTGGTGGAGCTGGTCCTAAAGCCAACGCAGCTCTGCCACGTGTGTGCCTATAACTGGTCATCTGACCAGTCCCCAGCTTTGCTGAGAAGGCTAGCGAAGGAGCCGACCAGTCCCCAGTGTAACTGGTGGAGCTGGTCCTGAAGCCAAGGCAGCTTTGCCACGTGTTACCTGTAACTAGTCATCTGACCAGTCCACAGCTTTGCTGAGAAGGCTGGCGAAGAAGCCGACCAGTCCCCAGTATAACTGGTGGAGCTGGTCCTGAAGCCAACGCAGCTCTGCCACGTGTGTGCCTGTAACTGGTCATCTGACCAGTCCCTAGCTTTGCTGAGAAGGCAGGCGAAGAAGCCGAACAGTCCCCAGTATAACTGGTGGAGCTGGTCCTGCAGCCAACGCAGCTCTGCCACGTGTGTGCCTGTAACTGGTCATCTGACCAGTCCCTAGCTTTGCTGAGAAGGCTGGCGAAGGAGCCGAGCAGTCCCCAGTATAACCGGTGGAGCTGATCCTGAAGCCAACGCAGCTCTGCCACGTGCGTGCCTGTAACTGGTCATCTGACCAGTCCCCAGCTTTGCTGAGAAGGTTGGCGAAGAAGCCGACCCGTCCCCAGTATAACTGGTGGAGCTGGTCCTGAAGCCAACGTAGCTCTGCCACGTGTGTGCCTATAACTGGTCATCTGACCAGTCCCCAGCTTTGCTGAGAAGGCTGGCGAAGAAGCCGACCAGTCCCCAGTATAACTGGTGGAGCTAATCCTGAAGCCAATGCAGCTCTACCACGTGTGTGCCTGTAACTGGTCATCTGACCAGTCCCCAGCTTTGCTGAGAAGGCTGGCGAAGAAGCCAACCAGTCCCCAGTATAACTAGTGGAGCTGGTCCTGAAGCCAACGCAGCTCTGCCGCGTGTGTGCTTGTAACTGGTCATCTGACCAGTCCCCAGATTTGCTGAGAAGGCTGGCGAAGAAGTCGACCCGTCCCCAGTATAACTGGTGGAGCTGGTCCAGAAGCAAAAGTAGCTCTGCCACGTGTGTGCCTGTAACTGGTCATCTGACCAGTCTCCAGCTTTGCTAAGAAGGCTGGCGAAGAAGCTGACCAGTCCCCAGTATAACTGCTGGAGCTGATCCTGAAGCCAATGCAGCTCTGCCACTTGTGCGCCTGTAACTGGTCATCTCACCAGTCCCCAGCTTTCCTGAGAAGGCTGGCGAAGAAGCCGACCAGTCCCCAGTATAACTGGTGGAGCTGGTCCTGAAGCCAACGCAGCTCTGCCGCGTGTGTGCCTGTAACTGGTCATCTGACCAGTCCCCAGTGTAACTGGTGGAGCTGGTCCTGAAGCCAACGCAGCTCTGCCACGTGTTGCCTATAACTGGTCATCTGCCCAGTCCCCAGCTTTGCTGAGAAGGCTGGCGAAGAAGCCGACCAGTCCCTAGTATAACTAGTGGAGCTGGTCCTGAAGCCAACGCAGCTCTGCCACGTGTTGCCTGCAACTGGTCATCTGACCAGTCCCCAGGTTTGCTGAGAAGGCTGGCGAAGAAGCCGACCAGTCCCTAGTATAAATGGTGGAGCTGGTCCTGAAGCCAACGCAGCTCTGCCACGTGTGTGCCTTTAACTGGTTATCTGACCAGTACCCAGCTTTGCTGAGAAGGCTGGCGAAGAAGCCGACCAGTCCCCAGTATAACTGGTGGAGCTGGTCCTGAAGCCAACGCAGCTCTGCCACGTGTGTGCCTGTAACTGGTCATATGACCAGTCCCCAGCTTTGCTGAGAAGGCTCGCGAAGGAGCCGACCAGTCCCCAGTGTAACTGGTGGAGCTCGTCCTGAAGCCAACGCAGCTCGACCACGTGTTGCCTATAACTGGTCATCTGACCAGTCCCTAGGTTTTCTGAGAAGGCTGGCGAACAAGCCGACTAGTCCCCAGTATAACTGGTGGAGCTGGTCCTGAAGCCAATGTAGCTTGACCAGTCCCCAGCTTTGCTGAGAAGGCTGGCCAAGAAGCCAACCAGTTCCGAGTATAACTGGTGGAGCTGGTCCTGAAGCCAACGCAGCTCTGCCACGTGTGTGCCTGTAACTGGTCATCTGACATGTCCCCAGCTTTGCTGAGAAGGCTGGCGAAGAAGCCAACCAAACCCCAGTATAACTGGTGGAGCTGGTCCTGAAGCCAACGTAGCTTGACCAGTCCCCAGCTTTGCTGAGAAGGCTGGCGAAGAAGCCGACCCGTCCCCAGTATAACTGGTGGAGCTGGTCCTAAAGCTGACGCAGCTCTGCCACGTGTGTGCCTGTAACTGGTCATTTGACCAGTCCCCAGCTTTGCTGAGAAGGCTAGCAAAGAAGCCGAACAGTCCCCAATATAACTGGTGGAGATGATCCTGCAGCCAACGTAGCTCTGCCACATGTGTGCCTGTAACTGGTCATCTGACGAGTCCCCAGCTTTGCTAAGAAGGCTGGCGAAGGAGCCGACCAGTCCCCAATGTAACTGGTGGAGCTGGTCCTGAAGCCAACGTAGCTCTGCCACGTGTGTGCCTGTAACTGGTCATCTGACCAGTCCCCAGCTTTGCTGAGAAGGCTGGCGAAGAAGCTGACTAGTCCCCAGTATAACTGGTGGAGCTGGTCCTGAAGCCAACGTGGCTCTGCCACGTGTGTGCCTGCAACTGGTCATCTGACCAGTCCCCAGCTTTGCTGAGAAGGCTGGCGAAGAAGCCGACCAGTCCCCGGTATAACTGGTGGAGCTGATCCTGAAGCCAACGCAGCTCTGCCACGTGTGTGCCTGTAACTGGTCATCTGACCAGTCCCCAGCTTTGCTGAGAAGGCTGGCGAAATAGCTGACCAGTCCCTAATATAACTAGTGGAGCTGGTCCTGAAGCCAACGCAGCTCTGCCGCGTGTGTGCTTGTAACTGGTCATCTGACCAGTCCACAGCTTTGCTGAGAAGGCTGGCGAAGAAGCCGATCAGTCCCCAGTATAACTGGTGGAGCTGGTCCTGAAGCCAACGTAGCTCTGCCGCGTGTGTGTCTGTAACTGGTCATCCGAGCAGTCCCCAGCTTTGCTGAGAAGGCTGGCGAAGAACCCGACCAGTCCCCAGTATAACTGGTGGAGCTGGTCCTGAAGCTAACGCAGCTCTGCCACGTGTGTCCCGTAACTGGTCATCTGAGCAGTCCACAGCTTTGCTGAGAAGGCTGGCGAAGAAGCCCACCAGTCCCCAGTATAACTGGTGGATCTGGTCCTGAAGCCAACGCAGCTCTGCCGCGTGTGTGCCTGTAACTGGTCATCTGACCAGTCCCCAGTGTAACTGGTGGAGCTGGTCCTGAAGCCAACGCAGCTCTGCCACGTGTTGCCTGTAACTGGTCATCTGACCAGTCCCCAACTTTGCTAAGAAGGCTGGCGAAGAAGCCGACCAGTCCCCAGTATAACTGGTGGAGCTGGTCCTGAAGCCAACGCAGCTCTGCCACGTGTGTGCCTGTAACTAGTTATCTGACCAGTCCCCAGCTTTGCTGAGAAGGCTGGCGAAGAAGCCGACCAGTTCCCAGTATAACTGGTGGAGCTGGTCCTGAAGCCAACGCAGCTCTGCCACGTGTGTGGCTGTAACTGGTCATCTAACCAGTCCCAGCTTTGATGAGAAGGCTCGCGAAGGAGCCGACAAGTCCCCAGTGTAACTGGGGGAGCTCGTCCTGAAGCCAACGCAGCTCTGCCACGTGTTGCCTATAACTGGTCATCTGACCTGTCCCTAGGTTTGCTGAGAAGGCTGGCGAAGAAGCCGACCAGTCCCCAGTATAACTGGTGGAGCTGGTCCTGAAGCCAACGCAGCTCTGCCGCGTGTGTGCTTGTAACTGGTCATCTGACCAGTCCCCTGCTTTGCTGAGAAGGCTGGCGAAGAAGCCGACCAATCCCCAGTATAACTGGTGGAGCTGGTCCTGAAGCCAACGCAGCTCTGCTACGTGTCTGCCTGTAACTGGTCATCTGACCAGTCCCCAGCTTTGCTGAGAAGGCTGGCGAAGAAGCCGACCAGTCCCCAGTATAACTAGTGGAGCTGGTCCTGAAGCCAACGCAGCTCTGCCACGTGTTGCCTGCAACTGGTCATCTGACCAGTCCCCAGGTTTGCTGAGAAAGCTGGCGAAGAAGCCGACCAGTCCCCAGTATAACTGGTGGAGCTGGTCCTGAAGCCAACGTAGCTTGACCAGTCCCCAGCTTTGCTGAGAAGGCTGGCGAAGAAGCCGACCGGTCCCCAGTATAACTGGTGGAGCTGGTCCTGAAGCCAACGCAGCTTTGCCACATGTGTGCCTGTAACTGGTCATCTGACCAGTCCCCAGCTTTGCTGAGAAGGCTGACGAAGAAGCCGACCAGTCCCCATTATAACTGGTGGAGATGATCCTGAAGCCAATGTAGCTCTGCCACGTGTGTGCCCGTAACTGGTCATCTGACGAGTCTCCAGCTTTGCTGAGAAGGTTGGCGAAGGAGCTGACCAGTCCCCAGTGTAACTAGTGGAGCTGGTCCTGAAGCCAACGCAGCTCTGCCACGTGTTGCCTGTAACTGGTCATCTAACCAGTCCCCAGGTTTGCTGAGAAGGCTGGCGAAGAAGCCGACCAGTCCCCAGTATAACTTTTGGAGCTGGTCCTGAAGCCAACACAGCTCTGCCACATGTGTGCCTGTAACTAGTCATCTGACCAGTCCCCAGCTTTGCTGAGAAGGCTGGCGAAGAAGCCGACCAGTCCCTAGTATAACTGGTGGAGCTGGTCCTGAAGCCAACACAGCTCTGCCACGTGTGTGCTTGTAACTGGTCATCTGACCGGTCCCCAGCTTTGCTGAGAAGGCTGGCAAAGAAGCCGACCAGTCCCCAGTTGAGAACACAAGGTTGATATGTGCCCTTGTGGTTCCCTTCCTGAGTGATGAGTGATCGATCAACGGGCAACATGTCTCTTGGCTGTGTTGATGTGCAGGTGCAGAGCTCGGAGACAGTGGTCGAAGGTGAGGTGAAGGTCAAGCGGGACGTGTCGTGCCGACGGACCGGGAGCGGTGAAGGGCGAACGTGGAGCTTGGACTGACGGACCGGGAGACCTGAGGACCAGCTGTGGTAGCTGGCACGTGGCGTCGACAAGCAAGAAGACATGGGGATGTGCAGTGCATCGGCCGAGTCGGGAGGAAGGTGATGGCGTCGTGTCACTTGGCGGGAGGCCGAGAAGGATGGCGAATGCACTGTGCCCGGCGTGGAGGCTGGACATGCTCTGGCATCGGTGCTGGAACTCAGGGTGTGCGAACCACATCCCGTCTACGGCACGGGTTCGGTAGCTGAGCCTCAAAAAGCTACCATCGACGGTTTCCGAGTTTGGGCCACAAAACTCGGGGTGGCCGGTTTCCGAGTTTGGGCCTCAAAACTCGGCGAGGACGGTTTCCAGGTTTGGGCCTCAAAACCTGGGCGCGCGGGTTTCTGAGTTTGGGCCACAAAACTCAGCCGGAGGACAGGTTTCCCGGTTTCAGCCTCAAAACCGGGGGAAGGCCCAGGTTTCCCGGTTTCGGCATCAAAACCGGGGGGAGGTCCGCAAAAAGACGGTCGACATGTGGCGGTGTGGAGAGGCTGGCGTGGCGACGCAGCTATCTGCAAGGGAGGCGCGGTGGTCGGCAGGGCGGCACGTGGCGGCATCCTGAGGCTTGCGTCGAGGCGAAGCTAAGGGTGAGGAAGGCGCGGGGCCGTCGGATCGACATCAAGCAGAGTTGGATCGGGATACCCCTAGGGTTGGCCGTTTCGCTCACCTACCTAGGGTTAGAAGGGGATTATTGTTTAGGCTATAAATAAGAGAGGCACCCCTCCTCTCCTGTTATCCTTTCAGCCATTTGCTCTAAGCACTTTCTCTCACTAGCCCCTAGCTTAGGTTCTAATCATACCTGGTTGTAGAGGATCCACAGAGAAGACTCAATCATGCCTTTGTATTTTTGGGAAGTTTAGGAAGTGAGACCGTAATCTCACGTTTGTAGCGTGTGTTCACCACACGGTTGCAATTTCAGTCTTGTGATTCGCGTTTTGTTGGTGTTCTTCGCGAATTGCTTTTTCTCCTAGTTTTCCCGTCGCTTGATCTCTTCACTTGGTGCATCTCTTGCAAATCCATTTGAACCAAGTTGTTCTAGATCGTGAGGCTATTCTTTCCTCCAAAGGAATTCATCTCAATCCTCACGGTCTAGGAGATCGAATGATTTTCATTTTGGATCACGTTCTTGCTCCCTTGTCCCGAAATCTTGTGATTCACCGTTTTGGAGTTGGGTTCGAGCCATGATCTCTTAGGAGTAGCTCACTAACATCCTTGTGACTCCTCAGATCGAATCCCAGGCCTAGTGCATTTGATTCGGAGGAGATCCGGTTGAATCACCGAAGAACTGTGCTGAACTCGGGAGCATCGGACGCTGACACGGGAGCATCGGATGCTAGGGTTCCTAGCATCGGACGCTCCAGTGACGCGTGTCACTTTCGCAGCGTTTTTGGTAGCATCGGACGCTCGGCATCGGACGCGTCCGTTGTCCATCGGACGCGCCGGAGCCATTGCATCGGACGCTGGCTGTTCACTGTGCACAGCGTCCGATGACCAAACAGTAAGGTTCCCGAGACGCATTTTTCACATCGGACGCGTCCGGTGATCAGGCATCGGACGCACCTCAGCTTCTGATGCGTCTGTTTCCGCACTGTTTCGTCCGCGGTTTGTTCGTTCGGTGTCGGTTTTGATTTCCGGTTTTTGCGTTGGGTTCCTAGAGTCGTGTAGTGTCCCGCTATGCTTCTTGGAAGCATCCACCCTACATCTAGGGTCATGGACATTATTCGATCTCTACGCTTGCCTCTGTGGTGACTTCTCGGACAGTGGCTAAAAGTTTCTGAGAAGAAATTTTTAAGCTCCCATTCACCCCCCTCTGGTCGCTTTTTCGGTCCTTCAATTGGTATCGGAGCCGGTTAAGGATCTCTTCTACCTTAATCGGTTTCGGATCCTAAGGGCGACATGGATCGAGGGAATGGCAAGGCTCCCTACTTCGATGGGACGAACTATCCCTATTGGAAGATTCGGATGCGTGCTTATCTTTGTAGCATCAGTTCTTCTGTCTGGGAAATATGCGAGGATGCCGATTACGTGGTTCTTGCGGCTCGAGTTGGTCAGCACCAGATTGACCAACACGAGGCCAACTCTAAGGCCCGTAATGCGCTTTTGGCCAACCTCTCTCTTCCTGAGTTCGAGCGTGTCTCTGAGCTTGAGACGGCACGAGAGATCTGGGTGAAGCTTCAAAGCTATCACGAGGGGACCGCTCAGGTCAAGACCAGACTCTTCGAGACGTACAAGCGTGAGTACGAGAACTTTGTTCAGTTGGAGGGAGAGATGATTGACGCTATGTTCGCTTGTTTCCAAACGATTGTGAACAAGATGCGTGCCAATCGGGCCAACCTACCCTATGACGATCATGAGAGGGCACTCAAGCTGTTATACGCCCTGGATCGGAGGGTATGGCAGGTGAAGGTGTTGACTATCATTGAGTCTGCTTCCTATGACACCCTCACCGTGGACGAGCTTTTGAGCAAGCTCAAGTCCACCGAGATTGATCACTTGACTCAGGCCAAGCTGAAGAACCCATCTTCACATTCCGTGGCTTTGGTCTCAGGCAAGGGTGGATCAACTCTTTCCGCTGACGCTTCACCACCTCTCTTTGCTTTGTCTTCTTTGCTTTCAGTGACTGAGGAGTAGGTGGAGGCGTTGGACGATGACGAGCTCGCCCTCATCATCACCCGGTTCTCGTGGTTTCACAACAACCGCCTGAATCGCCGGCGTGGTGGCGCACGTGAGGGCTGCTACGGATGTGGAGATCCGGATCACTTCATCGCGAACTGCCCCAAGCGCGACAAGTCCTTCCCCGGCAAGAACCGCAACTCTAGGCGCAAGGGCAAGCCTGAGAACAAGGCCGGGAAGAACAAGAAGAAGGGTGGCTACCGTCGTGAGGACATGGAGAAGGCTTTCGACGCCGGCAAGCGTGCCTTCCTCGCCACCTTCAGCGATGGCGAGAAGACCTCCGACGGCGACTCCAGCGACAACGGATCTGAGCTCAGAACGGAGGAACGCTTTAACGGACTCTGCTTCTTCGGCAAATCCTCCGAGGGCCTTTGCACCATGGCCTTGGATGATGAAGACTCCAAGCGCCAGGACGGGGATGATGGCACCGACGACGACGACGACGCTTCCGAGGTATCATCCTCTTCTCTTATCGATTGTCTTACCGGTGAGCGTGATTCCCTAGCCGAGATCGTCCTAGGTCAGGATAAGAACCTCAAGCGAGCTATCCGTGAGCGCAACGAGTTTAAGGCTAAGATGAATGAAGCGCTTAAGGAGCTTGAGTTCGCTAGGTCCGAGGTGAAGGTGACCGATGAGGAGGAGTGTGAGGAGTGCACGATGCATATGACAAACTTTGCCACCCTGCAAACCAAGTATGCCTCTTTGATTGAGGTGTATGATGAGCTGAAGAGTAGGCTAGACTTGGTGGGTGATTGCAAGGAGTGTCCCTCCCTGAAGAAGGAGCTGGAGGAGGTGAAGGCGAGGCCTTCTTTGTTGGGTGCTTGCAGGCTTTGTCCTGGCTTGCAAACTGAGTTGGCAGAAGTTAATGCCAAACTTGCTGAAGCCATGAAGGCCAGCTCAGTTAGCACCTTGTCCGCTCCATGTGAGCGATGCATGGGGATGGAGCTTGAGATTGCCAACTGTCGGCATGACAGGATGCAAACCGAGGAGGAAAACACATACCTTCAGTCCATCCTGAGTTGGGTGTCATGCAGTGAGCCGCAGTTGGGCATGATGATCAGTCAGTTTAAGAGGGGAACTGATTGCTCGGGAGTAGGCTTTACCTTAGGTGGGAAGGGCGCTAGTACCTTTGGTAAGATCGGTGAGTTTAGCGGAGTGAATTCGAGTGAGAAACCATCCGCTATCCCTAAGCTCACCAAGATCACCCCACCTGAGCCTCCCAAGCCTATCACCAAGGATGGCATCCTTGATGAACCTCCCAAGGCTCCTCCTCGCAAGCAAGTGTGGGTTCCCAAACCTAACCATCTTACGAACACACTTGACACCCTTCCTGACGTCTCTAGTGATCCCCTTCCGAAGGGCAAGCAGCCAGCTAGAGTGAACAACCCTCGCAACCATAGAAACCAACAACCCAAGAGAGTGGTGAGGTTTGAGTGCGAGTACTGTCACCATGAGGGTCACCTAGCTGAGTTTTGCTTTCGGAGGAAGAGAGACGCTAGGAAGGAGTTGGCGCTGAACAACCAGGCCAGGCACCACCCTCTCCATGGTGTGCAGGGTCGGGGAGTTCAGAGGCAGGGCGCTAGGCCTGGAGGTGCACCCCCTCAGGTAGCTAGGCCCCAAGCAGCTAGACCACGGGGTGGTGGTCATGCCCGTCGCGGTTCCGGTCGTTCTCAGTACGATCGGGAGCCGAGTGTAAGAGGATTTGCTGCTCAGTCCCACAGCGGACCACCTTTTCAGTATGGTGGTGATCGCTTTGCTCAGTTGGGACAGGTAGGTCAGTTTGGAGGTTTTCCGTTCCATAGCGGACCACCCTTTCAGGTTGGTGGTGATCGCTATCCACCCATGGGACGAGGACAGCTTGGTGTTGCTACTAACACTTTTTCTGGGCCTATGACACAGCACTGGTATCCCTCTCAGTATACTAACCCCAGTGTTGTGCCATATGCTCATTTCCTACCTTTCTATTGATGCAGGAACTTCGGTTGGAGAACATGTGGCTTATGGATTCCGGGTGTTCGTGCCACATGACCGGAAAGAAAGAATGGTTCTCCAGCCTTAGCCCCGTGATGCACAAGGAGTACGTCACTTTTGGGGTTAATAGCAGAGGTAAGGTTGTCTCTCATGGAGCTATTCGGCTCAATGAGAGCTTTGTTCTTAAGGATGTTGCTTTGGTTTCTAACTTGCACTATAATTTGCTTTCTGTTTCGCAACTTCTTGAGGATGATTTTGAAGTGCGCTTTAAGAAGGGTCTGAGTCGCGTTTTAGACCCTCGAGGAGATCTTGTTTGTTGGATTGTTCCCTTTGGCCGTGTTTTCAGAGCCGATTTTTCTCATTCTTTCGGCTCTGCTAGATGTTTGATGGCTGGTTCTTCTTCTGATTTGTGGAAGTGGCATAGGAGGCTCGGTCACTTGAGTTTTGACTTGCTTGCAAGACTTAGCTCACTTGGCTTAATCCAAGGATTGCCCAAGCTTAAATTACAGAAGGACCTTGTTTGCCATCCCTGTCGTCACGGGAAGATGGTTGCTGCATCTCACCCACCTGTTAATCAGGTGATGACAAAGCGACCCGGCGAGCTTTTACATATGGACACAGTTGGTCCAGCTCGGGTTTGCTCAGCGGGTGGGAAGTGGTACGTTCTAGTGATCGTTGACGATTTTTCGAGGTACTCTTGGGTATTTTTCATGGAGGGTAAGGATGAAGCTTTTCCTTTTGCTCGGGATTTGATTTTGAGTTTGAAAACTGAGTTTCCCCCTGATACCATTAGAGCTATTCGTAGTGATAATGGTACTGAGTTTGACAACTCCCAGTTTGCCTCTTTCTGTTCTTCTAATGGAATCGAGCATCAGTTTTCTTCTCCTTATGTCCCCCAGCAAAACGGTGTTGTTGAACGCAAGAACCGGACCCTTGTTGAGATGACTAGGACGATGCTCGATGAGCATAGGACTCCTAGGCGGTTTTGGGCCGAGGCGATCAACACCGCTTGCCATGTTTCAAATTGCATCTTTCTTCGGGCTTTCATGAAGAAAACTTCTTATGAGTTGCGTTTTGGACGTGTACCCAAGGTGTCTCATTTTCGAGTTTTTGGTTGTAAGTGCTTTATCCTGAAGCAAGGCAATTTGCATAAGTTTGAATCTCGCTCTGCTGATGGTGTGTTTCTTGGTTATGCTTTGCATTCGCGCTCTTATCGAGTTCTTAACCTTGAAACTAACCGGATAGTGGATACCTGCGAGGTCACATTCGACGAAACTATGCCTTGTGTCTCTTCTGCTTTTGATGTTGCAGGAGAACAGGAGCTGGGAGAGACTATCTTTGTGGAGGAGGAGCAGGAGAATGCCGACTGGGGTGATCCCGAGCCAACTCCACTGGCTGCCCCCGTCGACCCTGCGACGACCACTTCAGCTCGAGGACCCGATCCCACGACTTCTTCTTCATGGGGTCCTCTGGAGCCACCTCTCCAGCAAGCACCGGTTGAACATGAGAGAGCGACAGCATCTGGCGAGGGGGAGGCTACTTCGGCGAGGCAAGCGCCCCGAAGCATTCAGCATGCTCATCCCCCACAGCAGATGATCGGCGGCATCGACCAGCGAGTCACGCGGTCGCGAGCGTATGAAATCTCCCACTTTGCTCATTCTGCTTTCGTTGCTTCTTTTGA
Source organism: Coix lacryma-jobi var. lacryma-jobi (assembly GCA_009763385.1). Classification (NCBI taxonomy): domain Eukaryota; kingdom Viridiplantae; phylum Streptophyta; class Magnoliopsida; order Poales; family Poaceae; genus Coix; species Coix lacryma-jobi. The sequence continues at coordinate 77,790,051 of CM019830.1, read as the reverse complement.
TCCCAAAGATGTTGGACACGCACTTTCTGATTCTAACTGGGTCAATGCCATGCATGAGGAGTTAGAAAACTTTGAGCGAAACCAAGTTTGGACCCTAGTTCCACCACCACCAGAATGCCACCCTATAGGTACCAAATGGGTTTTCAAGAACAAAGAGAGTGAGGATGAGATGGTAGTGAGAAACAAGGCTAGGCTAGTAGCTCAGGGTTTTTGTCAAAAAGAGGGGATAGACTATGAGGAAACTTTTGCCTCTGTAGCCCGTTTAGAAGCTATTAGAATCCTCCTAGCCTTTGCTGCTTCGAAGGGTTTTAAGCTATATCAGATGGATGTTAAGAGTGCCTTTCTAAATGGGTATATAGAGGAAGAGGTTTATGTTAGGCAACCCCCAGGCTTTGAGGATCCCAAGTTTCCAAACCATGTGTATAAACTTTCAAAAGCTTTGTATGGTTTGAAACAAGCCCCGAGAGCATGGTACGATCATTTGAAAACCTTTTTACTCTCCAAGGGTTTTAAAATGGGATGGGTCGATAGAACTTTGTTCCTCCTCAAGCAAGGCAACGATATCCTGTTAGTCCAGATTTACGTGGATGACATCATCTTTGGTGGCTCTTCTCATGCTCTTGTTGCAAAGTTTTCAGATACTATGAGCAGGGAGTTCGAGATGAGTATGATGGGTGAGTTGACTTTCTTCCTCGGGTTGCAAATTAAGCAAACCCGGGACGGGACGTTTGTACATCAAGGCAAATACACAAAATACATCCTGAAGAAATTCGAAATGGGCGAGGCCAAGCCTCTTACGACGCCCATGCCGACGACTGCGGCGATGGATGCGGACCAAGACAGAGAGCCGGTTGACCAGAAGGAGTACAGGAGCATGATTGGCTCGCTCCTGTACCTGACGGCAACGAGGCCAGATATACAGTTCGCTGTGTGTCTGTGCGCTTGTTTTCAGGCATCACCTCGGACTTCCCACAAGCAGGCTGTTAAGCGCATCATGAGGTATTTTCGATACACTCCGGAGTTCGGACTTTGGTATTCTGCCTCTTCGAACCTCTCGCTTTGTGGTTATTCCGATGCGGATTTTGCCGGCTGTCGGATTGAGCGCAAGTCTACTTCTGGGACTTGTCAGTTTCTTGGCTCTTCCTTGGTTTCGTGGTCTTCTCGCAAGCAGTCGAACGTAGCCCAGTCTACTACAGAAGCCGAATACGTTGCCGCTGCTTCTTGTGCTTCGCAGCTTTTATGGATGGTTGCTACATTGCGTGATTTTGGTCTAGATTTCAGTCGGGTCCCTTTGCTTTGCGATAGCACTTCCGCCATTAGTGTAGCAAAGAACCCAGTTCTTCACTCCAAGACCAAACACATTGATGTTCGTTTTCACTTTCTTCGTGATCACTATGAGAAAGGCGACATTGATCTTAGGCATGTAGACACCCATAACCAGGTTGCGGATATTTTCACCAAGCCTTTGGACCTCTCAAATTTTGCTAGGCTGAGAGGTGAGCTTGGTGTGTGTTTCCCCTTTTAGATGGGGGAAGCATTTTGATCTTATTCCATAAACTAACTTTCTGATCCTTTTTATTTTTGGGTCTTGAGTCTTTTTAGCTTAGCTTTGGCTCCGATTCTGACTTCATCATTTTATCTTCTTGCATCTTCAAGCTTCATGTCTATATTCTTGAGAATGAATTCATGCTCTGATTAGTATGCTTCGATGATATATGATGATGCTTGTAGCTTAGGCTCATGTTGATCACTGATACATGTTGTGAGCTAAGCTATTTTTCAGATTGATGAACATGATTAATAAACTTAAAATTTGATATATGTTCACCATTGAGATTGGCAACTAGCATGTGTAGGATGTGTTGAGGTCACTTGAGCTATGTCATATATGATAGGTTGCTATGTCTCTAGTTCTGAGTCATTCACTTGCTTGGATTGTTCATATTCTGTTTAAAATGAACCAAGTTGAAGTGAATTGAAAAGATCGAGATGAGATTGCTTTGTCAACACATCACGGTATCGAGATAGTTTCTCATTGCACTTTGAGTTAAACTTGAGCCGTGTAGTGTAAGACCGAAACCGATGCTTTAAGCTTCTGATTGCACATGCATAGGCTTAGCACGGTTGAAAAGTTAGGCAATGACAAGCTTTCAACCTCTCGCAATCACATGCTGATTTTGAACTTGTGTTAATTACCGCTGCAAATTCTCCGATAAAATCTGAAAACACAAGTGTATGGTTCATTCTATAGCATGATGGTTGAACTTTGCTAGGGGTAGTTCACCTTGTATACATGTTTTAGCACTTGTTGACTTCCTGTCTATACATGTTTAGTGCTATTTTAATGGTGAAACCTTTTTCAGAAAGGCTTAAAACTGCTCACTTAGCTTATGGTTGCATATCTTGTAATTGGTGATCAGTTTGAGCCTTTGCTAGCACTTGTGTATGTTTCTATGTAGTCGGATCAGCACTCATTAGAGCATTTATTCACTCTTTCGAGTATATATTTGTAGCTGCTAACATGCATTTTTAACTCTTATGCATGAGTTTGACTCCGATAGGCATGACCTTAGCTTCGTTTGACTTACTTGAGCTCTTTTCCCTTGTTCTTTTGATTGCAAATTGCCCCCAAGGGGGAGAAAATTTTGTGGTGTCAATTTGCAATGTATGCTTCGCTTGTTGAGGGGAGTCTTTGAGTAAGGGGGAGTTCTGCCTTCTTTGATATCGATCTTTTTAGCTAGTTGCGTCGAGCCCTTGTGCCTCTGTCTTGAGGGACTAGCCATCTTCATCCTTTTGAGAAGATTCTTGATTGGTATCGTGTTTGCTGCTGGTTGTGTTGAGCCTCTGTGCCTCTATCTTGAGGGACTAGCAGTAGTTGTTTTTTTTTGCAATCTTCAGTTGGTATTCGAGCTTTCAGCTAGTGGTGTTGAGCCCTTTCTGCCTCTTCTTGAGGACTAGCTTGTTTTTGACTTGGTTGCGTTGAGCCGTTGCCCATGTCTTTGGGAACCAAGTTTTGTGCTCTGATTTTGATCGAGTTTTGCTCCTTGATGAGTTGTTCCAATCTCTTGCTTGGTTGTGTCGAACCTTTGCCCATGTCTTTGGGGACCAAGTTTTAATTATCTTGAGCTGTTCTTCTTCGGCCTTTTCATTGGCTTTTGGACATCTCAGGTAAGTTCTTCTCCTTCTATCTAATTCTGCTTTCTTTTATTTTTGTTTCGGTTACTATGAGTTGACGATGCACTCATCAAGGGGGAGATTGAGAACACAAGGTTGATATGTGCCCTTGTGGTTCCCTTCCTGAGTGATGAGTGATCGATCAACGGGCAACATGTCTCTTGGCTGTGTTGATGTGCAGGTGCAGAGCTCGGAGACAGTGGTCGAAGGTGAGGTGAAGGTCAAGCGGGACGTGTCGTGCCGACGGACCGGGAGCGGTGAAGGGCGAACGTGGAGCTTGGACTGACGGACCGGGAGACCTGAGGACCAGCTGTGGTAGCTGGCACGTGGCGTCGACAAGCAAGAAGACATGGGGATGTGCAGTGCATCGGCCGAGTCGGGAGGAAGGTGATGGCGTCGTGACACTTGGCGGGAGGCCGAGAAGGATGGTGAATGCACTGTGCCCGACATGGAGGCTGGACATGCTCTGGCATCGGTGCTGGAACTCGGGGTGTGCGAACCACATCCCGTCTACGGCACGGGTTCGCTAGCTGAGCCTCAAAAAGCTACCATCGACGGTTTCCGAGTTTGGGCCGCAAAACTCGGGGTGGCCGGTTTCCGAGTTTGGGCCTCAAAACTCGGCGAGGACGGTTTCCAGGTTTGGGCCTCAAAACCTGGGCGCGCGGGTTTCTGAGTTTGGGCCACAAAACTCAGCCGGAGCACAGGTTTCCCGGTTTCAGCCTCAAAACCGGGGGAAGGCCCAGGTTTCCCGGTTTCGGCCTCAAAACCGGGGGGAGGTCCGCAAAAAGGACGGTCGACACGTGGCGGTGTGGAGATGCTGGCGCAGCGGCGCAGCTATCCGCAAGGGAGGCGCGGTGGTCGGCAGGGTGGCACGTGGCGGCATCCTGAGGCTTGCGTCGAAGCGAAGCTAAGGGTGAGGAAGGCGTAGGGCCGTCGGATCGACATCAAGCAGAGTTGGATCGGGATACCCCTAGGGTTGGCCGTTTCGCTCACCTACCTAGGGTTAGAAGGGGATTATTGTTTAGGCTATAAATAAGAGAGGCACCCCTCCTCTCCTGTTATCCTTTCAGCCATTTGCTCTAAGCACTTTCTCTCACTAGCCCCTAGCTTAGGTTCTAATCATACCTGGTTGTAGAGGATCCACAGAGAAGACTCAATCATGCCTCTGTGTTTTTGGGAAGTTTAGGAAGTGAGACCGTAATCTCACGTTTGTAGCGTGTGTTCACCACACGGTTGCAATTTCAGTCTTGTGATTCGCGTTTTGTTGGTGTTCTTCGCGAATTGCTTTTTCTCCTAGTTTTCCCGTCGCTTGATCTCTTCACTTGGTGCATCTCTTGCAAATCCATTTGAACCAAGTTGTTCTAGAACCTAAGGCTATTCTTTCCTCCAAAGGAATTCATCTCAATCCTCACGGTCTAGGAGATCGAACGATTTTCATTTTGGATCACGTTTTTGCTCCCTTGTCCCGAAATCTTGTGATTCACCATTTTGGAGTTGGGTTCGAGCCATGATCTCTTAGGAGTAGCTCACTAACATCCTTGTGACTCCTCAGATCGAATCCCAGGCCTAGTGCATTTGATTCAGAGGAGATCCGGTTGAATCACCGAAGAACTGTGCTGAACTCGGGAGCATCGGACGCTGACACGGGAGCATCGGACGCTAGGGTTCCTAGCATCGGACGCTCCGGTGACGCGTGTCACTTTCGCAGCGTTTTTGGTAGCATCGGACGCTCGGCATCGGACGCGTCCGTTGTCCATCGGACGCGCCGGAGCCATTGCATCGGACGCTGGCTGTTCACTGTGCACAGCGTCCGATGACCAAACAGTAAGGTTCCCGAGACGCATTTTTCACATCGGACGCGTCCGGTGATCAGGCATCGGACGCACCTCAGCTTCCGATGCGTCTGTTTCCGCACTGTTTCGTCCGCGGTTTGTTCGTTCGGTGTCGATTTTGATTTCCTGTTTTTGCGTTGGGTTCCTAGAGTCGTGTAGTGTCCCGCTGTGCTTCTTGGAAGCATCCACCCTACATCTAGGGTCGTGGACATTATTCGATCTCTACGCTTGCCTCTGTGGTGACTTCTCGGACAGTGGCTTAAAGTTTCTGAGAAGAAATTTTAAAGCTCCCATTCACCCCCCCCTCTGGTCGCTTTTCCGGTCCTTCACCAGTATAACTGGAGGAGCTGGTCCTGAAACCAACGCAGCTCTGCCACGTGTGTGCCTGTAACAGGTCATCTGACCAGTCCACAGCTTTGCTGAGAAGGGTGGCGAAGAAGCCGACCAGTCCCCAGTATAACTGGTGGAGCTGGTCCTGAAGCCAACACAGCTCTGCCGCGTGTGTGCCTGTAACTGGTCATCTGAGCAGTCCCCAGCTTTGCTGAGAAGGCTGGCGAAGAAGCCGACCAGTCCCCAGTATAACTGGTGGAGCTGGTCCTGAAGCTAACGCAGCTCTGCCACGTGTGTGCCTGTAACTGGTCATCTGACAAGTCCACAGCTTTGCTGAGAAGGCTGGCGAAGAAGCCGACCAGTCCCTAGTATAACTGGTGGAGCTGGTCCTGAAGCCAATGCAGCTCTGCCACGTGTGTGCCTGTAACTGGTCATCTGACCAGTCCCCATCTTTGCTGAGAAGGCTGGCGAAGAAGCCGACCCGTCCCCAGTATAACTGGTGGAGCTGGTCCTGAAGCCAACGCAGCTCTGCCATGTGTGTGCCTGTAACAGGTCATCTGACCAGTCCACAGCTTTGCCGAGAAGGCTGGCGAAGAAGCCGACAGGTCCGCAGTATAACTGGTGGAGCTGGTCCTGAAGCCAACGCAGCTCTGCCGCGTGTGTGCTTGTAACTGGTCATCTGACCAGTCCCCTGCTTTGCTGAGAAGGCTGGCGAAGAAGCCGACCAGTCCCCAGTATAACTGGTGGAGCTGGTCCTGAAGCCAACGCAGCTCTGCCACGTGTGTGCCTGTAACTGGTCATCTGACCAGTCCCCAGCTTTGCTGAGAAGGCTGGCGAAGAAGCCGACCAGTCCCTAGTATAACTAGTGGAGCTGGTCCTGAAGCCAACGCAGCTCTGCCACGTGTTGCCTGCAACGGGTCATCTGACCAGTCCCCAGGTTTGCTGAGAAGGCTGGCGAAGAAGCCGACCAGTCCCCAGTATAACTGGTGGAGCTGGTCCTGAAGCCAACGTAGCTCTGCCACGTGTGTGCCTGTAACTGGTCATCTGACGAGTCCCCAGCTTTGCTGAGAAGGCTGGCGAAGGAGCCGACCAGTCCCCAGTGTAACTAGTGGAGCTGGTCCTGAAGCCAACGCAGCTCTGCCAAGTGTTGCTTGTAACTAGTCATCTGACCAGTCCCCAGGTTTGCTGAGAAGGCTGGCGAAGAAGCCGACCAGTCCCTAGTATAACTGGTGGAGCTGGTCCTGAAGCCATCGTAGCTCTGCCACGTGTGTGCCTATAAGTGGTCATCTGACCAGTCCCCAGCTTTGCTGAGAAGACTAGCGAAGAAGCCGACCAGTCCCTAGTATAACTGGTGGAGCTGATCCTGAAGCCAACGTAGCTCTCCCACGTGTGTGCCTATAACTGGTCATCTGACCAGTCCCCAGCTTTGCTGAGAAGACTGGCGAAGAAGCCGACCAGTCCCTAGTATAACTGGTAGGGCTGGTCCTGAAGCCAACGCAGCTCTGCCACGTGTGTGCCTGTAACTGGTCATATGACCAGTCCACAGCTTTGCTGAGAAGGCTGGCGAAGAAGCCGACCAGTCCCCAGTATAACTGGTGCAGCTGGTCCTGAAGCCAACGCAGCTCTGCCACGTGTGTGCCTGTAACTGGTCATCTGACCAGTCCACAGCTTTGCTGAGAAGGCTGGCGAAGAAGCCAACCAGTCCCCAGTATAACTGGTGGAGCTGGTCCTGAAGCCAATGCAGCTCTGCCGTGTGTATCCCTATAACTGTTCATCTGAGCAGTCCCCAGCTTTGCTGAGAAGGCTGGCGAAGAAGCCGACCAGTCCCCAGTATAACTCGTGGAGCTGGTCTTGAAGCCAACGCAGCTCTGCCACGTGTGTGCCTGTAACTGGTCATCTGACCAGTCCCCAGGTTTGCTGAGAAGGCTGGCAAAGAAGCCGACCAGTCCCCAGTATAACTGGTGGAGCTGATCCTGAAGCCAACGCAGCTCTGCCACGTGCGTGAATATAACTGGTCATCTGACCAGTCCTCAGCTTTGCTGAGAAGGCTGGCGAAGAAGCCGACCAGTCCCTAGTATAACTGGTGGAGCTGGTCCTGAACCACGTGTGTGTCTGTAACTGGTTATCTGACCAGTCCCCAACTTTGCTGAGAAGGCTGGCGAAGAAGCCGACCAGTCCCCAGTATAACTAGTGGAGCTAGTCCTGAAGCGAACGTAGCTCTGCCACGTGTTGCCTGCAACTGGTCATCTGACCAGTCGCCAGGTTTGCTGAGAAGGCTGGCGAAGAAGCCGACCAGTCCCCAGTATAACTGGTGGAGCTGGTCCTGAAGCCAACGTAGCTCTGCCACGTGTGTGCCTATAACTGGTCATCTAACGAGTCCCCAGCTTTGCTGAGAAGGCTGGCGAAGGAGCCGACCAGTCCCCAGTGTAACTAGTGGAGCTGGTCCTGAAGCCAACACAGCTCTGCCAAGTGTTGCCTGTAACTGGTCATCTGACCAGTCCCTAGCTTTGCTGAGAAGGCTAGCGAAGAAGCCGACCAGGCCCCAGTATAACTGGTGGAGCTGGTCCTGAATCCAACGTAGGTCTGCCACGTGTGTGCCTGTAACTGGTCATCTGACCAGTCCCCAGCTTTGCTGAGAAGGCTGGCGAAGAAGCCGACCAGTCCGTAGTATAACTAGTGGAGCTGGTCCTGAAGCCAACGCAGCTCTGCCACGTGTGTGCCTGTAACTGGTCATCTGACCAGTCCACAGCTTTGCTGAGAAGGCTGGCGAAGAATCCGACCAGTGCCCAGTATAACTAGTGGAGCTGGTCCTGAAGCCAACGCAGCTCTGCCATGTGTGTGCCTGTAACTGGTCATCTGACCAGTCCACAGCTTTGCTGAGAAGGCTGGCGAAGAAGCCGACCAGTCCCCAGTATAACTGGTGGAGCTTATCCTGAAGCCAACGCAGCTCTGTCGCGTGTGTGCCTGTAACTGGTCATCTGAGCAGTCCCCGGCTTTGTTGAGAAGGCTGGCGAAGAAGCCGACCAGTCCCCAGTATAACTGGTGGAGCTGGTCCAGAAGCCAATGCAGCTTTGCCACGTGTGTGCCTGAAACTGGTCATCTGACCAGTCCCCAGCTTTGCTGAGAAGGCTGGCGAAGGAGCTGACCAGTCCCCAGTATAACTGGTGGAGCTGATCCTGAACCCAACGCAGCTCTGCCACATGCGTGCCTGTAAATGGTCATCTGACCAGTCCCCAGGTTTGCTGAGAAGGTTGGCAAAGAAGCCGACTAGTCCCTAGTATAACTGGTGGAGCTGGTTCTGAAGCCAACGCAGCTTTGCCACGTGTTGCCTGCAATTGGTCATCTGACCGGTCCCCAGCTTTGCTGAGAATGCTGGCGAAGAAGCCAACCAGTCCCTAATATAACTGGTGGAGCTGGTCCTGAAGCCAACGCAGCTCTGCCACGTGTGTGCCTATAACTGGTCATCTGACCAGTCCCCAGCTTTGCTAAGAAGGCTGGCGAAGAAGCCGACCTGTCCCCAGTATAACTGGTGGAGCTGGTCCTGAAGCCAACGTAGCTCTGCCACGTGTGTGCCTGTAACTGGTCATCTGACCAGTCCACAGCTTTGCTGAGAAGGCTGGCGAAGAAGCCGACCAGTCCCCAGTATAACTGGTGGAGCTGGTCCTGAAGCCAACGCAGCTCTGCCGCGTGTGTGCCTGTAACTGGTCATCTGAGCAGTCCCCAGCTTTGCTGAGAAGGCTGGCGAAGAAGCCGACCAGTCCCCAGTATAACTGGTGGAGCTGGTCCTGAAGCCAACGCAGCTCTGCCACGTGTGTGCCTGTAACTGGTCATTTGACCAGTCCCCAGCTTTGCTGAGAAGGCTGGCGAAGAAGCCGACCAGTCCCCAGTATAACTGGTGGAGCTGATCCTGAAGCCAACGCAGCTCTGCCATGTGCGTGCCTGTAACTGGTCATCTGACCAGTCCCCAGCTTTGCTGAGAAGGTTGGCGAAGAAGCCGACCAGTCCACAGTATAACTGGTGGACCTGGTCCTGAAGCCAACGCAGCTCTGCCACGTGCGTGCCTGTAACTGGTCATCTGACCAGTCCCCAGCTTTGCTGAGAACGCTGGCGATGAAGCCGACCAGTCCCCAGTATAACTGGTGGACCTGGTCCTGAAGCCAACGCAGCTCTGCCATGTGTGTGCCAGTAACTAGTCATCTGACCAGTCCCCAGTGTAACTGGTGGAGCTGGTCCTGAAGCCAACGCAGCTCTGCCACGTGTTGCCTGTAACTGGTTATCTGACCAGTCCCCAGCTTTGCTGAGAAGGCTGACGAAGAAGCCGACCAGTCCCCAGTATAACTGGTGGAGCTGGTCCTGAAGCCAACGTAGCTCTGCCACGTGTGTGCCTGTAATTAGTCATCTGACCACTCCCCAGCTTTGCTGAGAAGGCTGGCGAAGAAGCCGACCAGTCCCTAGTATAACTGGTGGAGCTGGTCCTGAAGCCAACGCACCTCTGCCGCGTGTGTGCCTGTAACTGGTCATCTGAGCAGTCCCCAGCTTTGCTGAGAAGGCTGGCGAAGAAGCCGACCAGTCCCCAGTATAACTGGTGGAGCTGGTCCGGAAGCCAACGCAGCTCTGCCACGTGTGTGCCTGTAACTGGTCATCTGACCAGTCCCCAGCTTTGCTGAGAAGGCTGGCGAAGAAGCCGACCAGTCCTTAGTATAACTGGTGGAGCTGGTCCTGAAGCCAACGCAGCTCTGCCATGTGCGTGCCTGTAACTGGTCATCTGACCAGTCCCCAGCTTTGCTGAGAAGGCTGGCGCTTATTATTAATATTTTTTGAGAAAAGGAAAATTTGTTGACTCATAGAAGGCTTAACTCTTGGGCCGGTGAAATTGGCCGTAATGATTGGTATCGTACGAATAGCCGTTTTCGCGGCGAATGAAAATCCTAAAGAATCGCGCAATATAGGTTATAAAAACAAACACCACAGACTCAACACTTACCCTAACTGTTGCCATTCCACATTTCCTTGCCTCCCGCCGAATCTTACACTATATCCCTAGATCTAGAGCAGCAGACTCGGCGGCGAAGCTCGCACTTTTCTGGCGGATCCGATGGCGCGGAAGGCGAAAAAGCCCGCGGCGGCGACGACTGTGAGATTGGATCAGGAATGGGCTGGGTCCAGGAGCACTGAGGAGAGTATCGGCCGCCTCGCCGCCAGTGGACTTCTGCCTGACAAGGCGACCGGCGGGTGGAGAGCGCCCACTGGTGAGACCTATCCTCAACCCAATGCTGATGAGATAGTTGTCTTCGAAGATTATTTCATTAGAGGATTTGGTCTGCCGTGCCATGCGTTCCTCCGTCGATTGCTTGATTTCTGGGGGATTGGACTTTGTAATCTTGGCCCAAATTCCATCATGTCTCTGTCTATTTTTATTCACTTGTGTGAGGCGTATCTTGGAATATAGCCGCATTTCAACTTGTTCCGCCATTTCTTCCAACTCAAGAAGAACAGTCGCGGGTCTCGCATTGAGGGGAGCGTGTATATTCTGCTGCGCGAGGGGATGGCATCAGAGTATGTCAACGTTCCCCTTCAGAGTAATGTGAGCGGCTGGCAGGAGAAATGGTTCTACATGTCACAGTGCCAGACGCCAGCTGTAAGTTGTGATGTGGGGAAGGTAGTTGAATCGAGTTGGACTTGGTCAGCGAAGCCTTCCGCGAGTGAGATGGAGCAGGTCCAGGAACTGCTTAGTTTGTTGAGGAAGATGACCGCAGATGGAATCCAGATTACTACCAATTTTATGCATCGTCGGGTGTTGCCGTGCAAAGAAAGGGTGCGGCCTGGTTATGAATATGCTGGACGGCCTGACCCGACGCACGAGCGCGCCGAAGATTTGGACTCTAAAGAGCTAGAGAGGCGTGTTCACGTGGTGCTCCAATTCTCTGACTGGAAACCACCAAAGAGGGTCACACAACCATTCAGCTTGGCATGACCTGTTAAGGATGTGAGTTACCACTTAGTTTACTTTGCTGACTTTTGTCTGTTGCAATGTTCAAGATACTAGCTTGCACTGTTTTGTAGGATCGCTCCGGTGTGTACGTCTCAGACATGCCGTCGGCCGACTGGCCGGAGGGGGTGGACACGAGGCCTCGGGCTGGCCGTTCTTCACATTCCCAAGCTGAGGAATCGACCACTGAGGAGACGAGGAAGGATAAGGGTGCCACGGATGCAACTGACCCACAAGCTGCGAAAGCTACGAGTAAGCACGTGGCTACTAGTCGTAGGGCTGCCACGAGGTCATCGATGCGGGCTGGAGGCCCTCTGGAAATTCTAGGCGGTACGGCTCCCAATACTTCCGGGTCTATACGTGACTGGGATGATGATGATGATGATGAAGAGCCGCCAATACTCAAACGCGTCTGGGTCAAAGAGCCAACCAGGACTGTTCGGACCATGCAGAAACCAAAGGGGCTGAAGCTGAAGGGTGGTCTGCGGGTCAGCGACCTGTAAGCATTCGGCTGCCTTTGTCATCAGTTTATGGCTATTACCATGTTCTTGACTTCTTGTGCTTGTTTCATGTTAGCGATCCTGTGCTGGAGGTTCATCCTGTCGATGATGACAGGGTCCCCGAGCCGACCAGTGCCCCGGATGCAGGGTCCGAGGAGGTTTGGGAGGAGCCAACCGCGGGCGGGGCGCCGGATGGAGGAGGTGATGGTCGTAGTGAAGCTGGTGAGCAGCCAACTTCGACCAGCGCTCAGGGGACCAGGTCAGGTAGCGGGAGGTCCTCCGACCAGGGGTTTGCGGGTGTTCGTCGTGAGCCATCTGACTCAACCCAAGTTCCCCCGAATGCTCAGCTTCCTCCTCCGGAGGCAAACGCGCTTGGCGCAGTTGGGCGTGCCGTGGATCCCGCCGGAGCTGAGGAAGTGCCGGTGGCACCAGAAGAGGACGTCGTGGAGATTCCTCGCCCACCGAGATCTCCAGAGCAGATAATCAGAGTGGCACGCCAGCGAGCTGGCGAGTGGGTGTTTCATGAGGAGAACACTGACAACCGTCCAATGAAGAATTTTGATGGGATGCTTAGCCAGCTCCATAAATACGCACAGGTAATCCTCCGAAGGGTGTGACGCTGTGAAGATGAATCGTGTAAATACTGAATGTTGAGTACTTGTGTTAACTTGCAGGGATTGTCGGATTTATCGGAGGAGCGCCGCAAATGTTTCGAGTCCATTGGCCCTTTGATCGATGCGAAGGAAAAACTTGAAGAAGCGTGCGCATGATACCGAGAAGATCTTGACAGTGCTTGGCAGATTGAGGTTGAATTGCGTGGAGCCACAGATAGGCAGTCGTCCGAAATCGCACGGCTTCATCATGAAAATGAAGGTAAGGACCACAAGCTACCGACAAATGGGCATTCCGGGCTTGACTAACTTTGTTGGAACAGAGCTTGCTTCGCAGGTCGCTGTTGAGAAGCTGAAAGTACTGGATGGCGAGGCCATAGCTGCTAGGGAGAAGACGCGAGCCAATGAGCTGCAGAAGGAGCTTAAAGGTAGCCCGTTTAATCCTTTTTGTTTCAGTGCGTATTGCTTTCTGGTTAACCGTGAACGGTTGTTAAAGGACCGAGAAAGCACTAGCAAGGCGACCAGAGGGGGGGGTGAATGGGAGCTCAAAAATTTCTCTCGAAACTTTGGCCAAATGTCCCAAAAATCAACCCCGAGAAACTGCGACCCAAACCGTGATGCTCATGACCCTTGGAAGAGGGTGGATGATCCCTAGGATCACAGCGGAGCACCACCAAGAGATAGCAAACCAAACGCCAAAAAGCACCGGCTCGAACACAACCCCAAAAACCAAGTCCCGTACATAGATTGACGGCTACGTCGACAAACTTCTAAATACCTATGCTAACAGGTAGCAAAGATACCTAGAGAGGTTCCTTGGTCAACTCTAGGGCAAAACGAGAAGTCCGGAAACCAAGCGAACAAGCCGGGAGAGCAAACGCACTAAACCGAAAGACACAGCCAAATCTCGGACTGTCCGCCGGTACGGTCCCGGACTGTCCAGCTCAACTGCGGACTGTCTGCGGGGGAATGGCGGACTGTCCGCCGGCAAGATCCCCGAAACAGCACAGTTGCTGAAGTCTCCCTGCTCGGGCCCAGACTGTCCGCGCCTGACAACGGCGGACTGTCCGCCGGTCACTCGAGTCAAAAACAGTCAAGCCACACGACCACTGCTCGGTCGAAGCCCGATGCGCGGACTGTCCGCCGGTCAAAGCCGCAGACTGTCCGCGAGTACGCAGGGAGGGCGATTTCAGTCGCCTTCTCCCCAAAACTCTCCAAATTCGATCCAAATCAAAATCCCACGTTCCCAAACTTGGAGAAGATGATCACGGGATAGTTAGGAGACTATCCCCAAGAAATCATCCGCTCAAATCGAGTCAATCACCAGGAAATCAAAAGGGGAAGAGGATGAACCGAAAAACGCCACGAAAACGAAATCAACCCGATCTACTTGTCCGTAAGGAGTTAGATAAATTCCTTCGGTGGAAATGATCTCCTTTCAAATACGAACAAGATGATTCAAATGGATTTTGCAAAGACGCACTAAGGAGAGAGATCGAGTGACGGGAAAATCACGGAGAAACGAAGAACACGAAGAACACGAATCAAAACGCGAATCAACACATCGATCTACAACCGTGTGGCTACCACATGGTACAATAGTGAGGTTACGGCCTCACTTCCTCAAAATCTCCAGTACACAGAGGTATGGTTCTCTGCGGATCTCAGCTAGCTACAGCAGGGGATAGGGAGAGCAGGAAACCCTAGAAGCAAAGAGGAAATGACTGAGATAAGATGGGAGGAGGGTGTCTCCCTCTACTTATCCTAATTCTAATTCCTACTCTACCCCTCTCTAATTACAGAGCGAACCAGCTAAACCCTAGGGTTATTCTGGACCAACTCGTGGTAGGTGGTGATCCGACGGCCACGACCGCACAACTCGTAGCGTTGCCTCGACGCAACCTTCCGATTGCCGCCACATGCCGCCCTCACTCTGCACCCCCGGTTTGGTGGCCCAAACCGGGAAACCAGCCTTTCCAGCCAACCCCCGGTTTTGAGGCCCAAACCGGGAAACCAGCCCACCAGCATCTGAGTTTTGAGGCCAAACTCAGCAAACCCACAGCGCCCAGGTTTTGAGGCCCAAACCTGGAAACCGTCCTCAGCCCGAGTTTAGTGGCCAAACTCGAAAACCCTCAGCACCCAGGTTTTGAGGCCCAAACCTGGAAACCGTCCACTCCATGGTTTTTCTCTGGCTCAACCACCAAACCGAAGCTGTAGATGGGATGCACCGCCCGTGCACCCCGTCCACCGACACGTGTCCCCAAGTCCTTGACTTAGGCAACACATGACCGCAAGTCTTCGCTCGTCGCTGTCCCAGGCTGCCAGCCACTACAGCTGATCCTCGGGCCACCGGTCCCTCAGTCCAAGCCTCACGTCCGCCCTTTGCCACTCTCGGTCCATCGGCACGGCACGTCTCTACTTGACCTTCACCTTGCCTTTGATCACTGTATCCGTGCTCGACACCTGCACAACACAAGCCAAAGAACATGCGCATCATCCCAGTTGACAATCACTCATCACTCAGAGACTCGGCATACACCCATGTATCCGCAATCTCCCTCTTGATGAGTGCATTGTCAACTACCAAAACAAATCATAATAGAAATAGAAGAAGGAAGAAGGAGAAGAGAGAACTCGACCAAATGACCCAAAAGCATAGCAAAGCCGAAGAAGGTCAAGTGGAAAGAGCAAGACAACTTGGTCCCCAAAGACATGGGCAATGGCTCGACGCGACCAAGCAAAGCAAAGCTAGCCCTCAAGAAGAGGCAGAACGGGCTCAACACCGCTAGCAAAATACCAGTTGAAAAAGAGAAGCAAAATGCTAGTCCCTCAAGATAGAGGCACAGAGGCTCAACACAACTAGCAAGAAAGCTCGATACCAACTGTTACCAATTTCAGAAGAAGAGCTCGACACCAATTGAAAATCTGAAAGGCAAATGCTAGTCCCTCAAGAAAGAGGCAAAGGCTCAACACAACTAGCAAACCGTTCCAAACCAATTGAAAATGTCAAAAACTCATCACGAGCAAAAACTCCCGCTCGAATAGTGCAAGCAACCAGGAAGGCTCCCCTAAGCAAAAGGAGGGTTATGATTTGCAATTTCTCCCCTTAGATGAAAATGCACTTATCAAGAAACAATGCTCTCCCTCAGAAAATGCACCATCAAAAAGTGCCAACACGCAGAATGCTTCCCTTCCAAAATGCATATGAGTCAAAATGCAAGTTAGGAGCTTCAGGAGTATACTCAAAAGAGTGCAAAGATGCTCTACGGAGTTTGGGTCCGATGACTCACAAAATGCACAGAATGCTAGTAAAGGCTCAAACTGATCACTAAGAATGAAAGATGAACATGTGAGCAGTTTTCAGCCGAAAAAGGTATTCACCATCAAAATAGCACAAGACATGTGTAAACAGGAAGTCAAAACGCGCTAAGCATGTATATCAGGTGAACTACCCCTAGCATAGTTCAATCATCATGCTGATACCAATTGAGGCATATACTTGTGATTTCAAATTTTAATCGGAGTTTCAGCGGTGAAATTTTACAAGTTCAGAAAATAGCATGTGACTGCGAGAGGTTGAATGCTTGTTATTGCCTAACTTTCCAACTGTGCGAAGCCTATGCAGAAGCAATCAGAAGCTTAAAGCGACAGTTTCGGTCATACACTACACAACTCAAGTTTAACTCAAGGTGCAATGAGAAACAGTCTCGAAACTGTGAGGTGCTAACAAGCAAACCCAACTCGATCTTTCCAATTCACTTAACTTGGTTCAGATTTTAAACAGAATATGACATACCAAGCAAGTGAATGACTCAACACTAGAGACATAGCAACCTAGCATATATGAAAAGCACGAGTGATCTCAACATATCCTACACATGCTAGTTGCATATATCAATGGTGAACATTTTCAAGTTTTAAGTTCATTAATCAAATTCACCATTCAAAAATAGCTCAGCTCACAACATGTATCAGTGATCAGAAAGAGCATAAGCTACAACATCAATATAAAGCATCGGAGCAAAAACTACTCAGAGCATAGTTACATTCTTCAGACTATACACATGAAGCTCAGAATGTAAAAGCGTATGATAAAATGCAAAGATGCATGAAGAAATCAAAAAGAAGCAAAACCAACTAAAAAACACAAAGTCTGTGTATCATACAAGAGTCAAAATGTTTCCCCCATCTAAAAGGGGAAACACACACCAAGCTCACCTCTCAACCGATTAAAGGTTGATTGGTCCAAAGGCTTGGTGAAAATATCAGCAAGCTGATGATGAGTATCAACATGGCGAAAGTCGATATCACCCTTCTCATAGTGGTCTCGCAGAAAATGAAAGCGCACATCAATATGTTTGGTCTTCGAGTGAAGCACGGGGTTCTGAGCAACGCTAATCGCACTCGTGCTGTCACAAAGCAATGGAACACGAGAAAAGCTCAGACCAAAAATGCGCAAAGTGGCCATCATCCAGAGTAACTGGGAACAGCAGCTAGCCGCAGCAACATACTCAGCCTCCGTGGTAGATTGGGCGACACTAGACTGCTTGCATGGAGACCACGAAACAAGAGAAGATCCAATAAACTGGCAAGTCCCAGAAGTGGACTTGCGATCAATGCGAGATCCAGCAAAATCGGCATCGGAATAACCACAAAGGGAAAGGGTGGAGGAAGCAGAATACCAAATCCCAAATTCTGGAGTGAAGGATAAGTACCTCATAATGCGCTTGACCGCCTGACGGTGCGAAGTGCGCGGCGACGACTGAAAGCGCGCGCACAGGCACACCGCGAACTGGATGTCCGGGCGTGTCGCCGTCACGTAGAGGAGCGACCCGATCATACTCCGGTACTCCTTCTGATCCACTGCTTCTCCCTCCTTGTCCACATCCAGGGCCGTCGTGGTCGACATGGGTGTTGGAAGAAGCTTGGCCTCACCCATATCGAACTTCTTCAGAATGTCTCGGGTATACTTGCCATGGTGCATGAATGTTCCCTCTCGAGACTGCTTGATTTGCAGTCCGAGGAAAAACGTCAACTCGCCCATCATGCTCATCTCGAACTCCCTGCTCATAGTGTCTGCAAACTTGGCAACCAAAGCATGAGAAGAACCACCGAAAATGATATCATCCACATAAATTTGGACCAAGAGAGTATCAGTTCCTTGCTTGAGGAGAAAGAGCGTTTTATCTACACATCCCATTTTAAAACCCTTAGCAAGCAAAAAGGTTTTCAACCTATCATACCAGGCTCTAGGGGCTTGTTTCAAACCATACAAAGCTTTGTGAAGTTTAAAAACATGGTTTGGAAACTTGGGATTTTCGAAACCAGGGGGTTGTCTAACATACACCTCCTCTTCTATGTAGCCATTTAAGAAGTCACTCTTGACATCCATTTGAAAAAGTTTGAAACCTTTGGATGCCGCAAAAGCCAAGAGTATCCTAATAGCCTCCAAACGAGCTACAGGAGCAAACGTCTCCTCATAGTCTATCCCCTCCTTCTGACTATATCCCTGGGCTACCAGTCTGGCCTTGTTTCTCACAACATGGCCATCTCTCCCTGTTTGTTTTTTAAAACCCATTTTGTCCCAATTGGGTGACACTCAGAAGGTGGAGACACTAGAACCCAAACCCGATTTCTCTCAAAGTTTTCTAACTCCTCATGCATGGCATTGACCCAATCTGGATCCGTCAAAGCGTGTCCAACATCCCAGGGTTCAAAATCAGCAACAAATGCAGAATGAGCAAAGTGAGAGATTTGCCTTGACCGGGTGACGCGTTCGTCGATGCTGTCGATCATCTGCTGAGGTTGGTGCTGATGCTGAATGTATCGTGGCACCTCCCTTGCCAAAGTGGCCTCCCCCTCAACAGCAGCTGGTGCCTCCTCGGGTACAAAGGGTACCGCACGAGGTGGCGGATCCCACGGCCCCCAGGAAGAAGACGTGTCGGGGCCGTGAGTCGTCGTAGAAGCCGCTCTTTGCGGCACAGCAGGTGGAGGAGGTGCTGGGTCATCTATCCCTTCAGCACCTTCTTCTTCATCATCGAAAAGAGGTTCGCCAACCTCATGATCACCTGCACGCTCAAAACGAGAAGAAGGACAAACCATGGTCTCGTCGAAGGTGACATCGGATGTCTCCATGACTTGGTTAGTATCAAGGTTAAGTACACGATAAGCTCGAGTGTGAGTGCCATAACCCAAAAATACACCGTCAGAAGAACGAGACTCAAATTTGTCCAAGTTGCCCTTTTTTAGTATAAAACAATGGCAATCGAAAACTCGAAAATAACTCACCTTGGGCAGTTTTCCAAAACGCAACTCATAAGAGGTCTTTTTCAAGAAAGCTCAAAGAAAAATGCGATTGGAAATATAGCATGCAGTGCTCATGGCTTCGGCCCAATATCGCCTAGGAGTCCTATGCTCATCGAGCATTGTCCTGGCCATCTCTAGAAGGGTCCGATTCTTCCTTTCTACAACACCATTCTAAGGCGGTGTGTAGGGAGAAGAAAACTGATGCTCTAAACCCAAAGAGTTACAAAACTTCTCAAAATCCGAATTCTTGAATTCGGAACCATTATCACTCCAAATTGCTCGCATTGAGTTCAAAGGGAACTCATTCTCAAGATGCAAAATCAGATTGCGAACAAGGGAGAAAGTCTCGGTCTTCTCAGCTAAAAAGAAGACCCACGAATATCTCGAAAAATCGTCGACAACAACAAGCACGTACCATTTCCCCCCAACCGAGCTCACCCGAGCCGGACCAACAAGGTCCATGTGTAAAAGCTCTCCTGGGTGCGAAGTCATGACCTGAGTCACTGGATGGTGGGGAGCGGAAACCATCTTTCCATGTCTACAAGAATGGCAAACAAGATCCTTCTCCATCGACAGCTTGGGCAATCCTCGGATTAGGCCAAGTGAGCTAAGTCTTGCATGCAAGTCGAAGCTTAAATGACCGAGCCTCCTATGCCACTTCCAAAGATCAGAGGAGGAAGGACTAGCCAAAAGACAGCGGGAAATACCAAACGACTCCGAGAAATCCGCACGAAAGACTTTTCCAAAGGGCGAAATCACACATACAAGATTGCCCTGAGGATCCAAAATGCGACTAAGATTCGGTTTAAAACGAATCTCATAGTCATCATCGAAAAGTTGCGAAATGGAAAGAAGGTTAAAATGCAGGTTAGAAACAAGAGCAACATCGCGCAACACAAAGTGCTCATTAACCCGCACAGACCCACGAGACAGCACCTTACCTTTGCTGTTGTCGCCGAAGGTTATATACTCCTTTCCGGCGACCGGACTAAGACTGGAGAACCACTTGGCGTTTCTGGTCATGTGCTTCGAACACCCGAAATCCACCAACCAAACGTTCTCCAATCGTTTTACCTACATCAATAAAAAGACATAGGGTGAGCATACGGTCCAACACTAGGGTTAGTGAAGTAAGGGGAATACCAGTGTTGGGCTAGCTGCTCAAAAGAACGGTTAGCAGAAAAACCATTCCTAGCACACCTACGAAAGAAGCGATCACCACGTTTAGAAGAACGTGGTCCGCTAAGGAAGGAGTGTCCATCGCGATACTCAAAACGCGGTGGGGGAAAACGCTCAACTACAAAGCCTCCGCCACGGGGTCCAAATCCTGCAACTGCAGGCTCCCGCCGGGCACGCTCTCTACGAAGCCTAGGCCTAGGAACTTGAGGTACTGCACCTCTAGGCCTAGCATCTCTCCTTGGAGCTCTCCTCTGCCTAGGTCTGGGAACTTGAGGTTCTGGACCTCGGGGCCTAGCTGCTCTCCTCGGAGCTCTCCTCTGAACATTCGGCACATGTACATCATGGAAAGGATGGTACATATCCGTGTTGTTCATCTCCTTTGCACGGCGCGCCTCTCTCTTGCGCCGAAAGCAAAACTCACTGAAGTGTCCATCTCTCCCACAGTGCTCACAATGGTACCTCACCGCTCTCAAAGGGGGTTGTTGGTACTCACGGTGGTGGGAGTGGATCACTTTGCCCTTCTGTGGCATAAGCTCCTCCTGGATGGGTGGCATGGTGTCCAGTTTGTTCTTGAGGTGGTTTGGTTTGGGAGCCCATTGCTGGTTCTTGGGTGGAGCTCTCGGAGGCTCAACAAAGACCCCAACCTTGGTGTTAGGCTTGAGAGGCTCTTTGGGTGGAAGCTTGGTAAGTTTGGGAGCAGTGGTGGAGTTGGGCTTCTCACATGGGTTTAGACCACTTGACTCTCCAATCTTCCCAAAAGCAGAAAGATCAACACCCGGAGCAAAACCTATACCAGGACCTCCAGCAGCTCGCTTGAATTGGGAGATCATCATCCCGAGCTGTGGCTCACCACTAGACACCCATGACAAGATGGTCCGAAGGTATGTGTTTTCCTCCTCGGTTTGCATCTTGCCATGCTTCACATTGGCAATCTCCATCTCCAAGCCCTCACAAAGAACACACCTAGCCACACATGTGCTACCTGAGTTGGCCTCTTCAAGAGACACAATCTTGACATTCTTCTCTGCCAACTCAGATTGCAAGCCTGGACAGGTCTTGCAAGCACCCAACAACAAGGGTCTAGCACGAAGCTCATCCACCTCTCCTACCAACACAACATACTTGCTTCTCAAAGTGAGAAGGTCAGTCATGTGTGTGGTGCACATCTCACACTCCACCTCCTCAGAAACGACCACAGTGGACTTAGCAAACTCAAGATCCCTCACTGTGTCTTCCCACTTCTGCCTAAACTCCTTGCGCTCTCTAGCAGCACGCCTAAGCAGCTTATCCTGACTAAGCAAGGCGGCAGTAAGCTTATCGACTGATGAGGACATCAACACCAGCGATACATCCTCTCCGACACAACCTATAGCTGGTCCTCTTACTCGTGCTCGTGCTCGTCAACTTAATCATCAAGTGAGTTCCATGATAAGCTCTTGTCCATCTTGTTTAGACAATGGAAACGCGTGCACTCTTGTTTTGATTAGGAACCGAGGAGAAGACCGAAAGGGAGAAGGACTCGCGCTAGCTGGATTCGGACTGCAGCAAAGCACCAACTTGTGACCGCCACCACGGTTGCATACGGATTCGGATTCAGGCGCTTCAGGACTTGTTGGAAAGCTTATCAAGTTTACTTTCATATGAATCAAGTCCCACGTCAATATCTGTTCGGCAGCAGCGGCAATGATCCAATTACCGTCGACAGGTCTTGCTGTCCAGGGTGCTGCGTCACCTCATTTTGGGCTTATGGCCCATGTATCAAGTTGGGTCCATTAGGGACGCGTCCTAGGGTTGGAGGACGACCCCAACACTCTTTTGGTCGTCAATCCATCTACTTATATCCCTCTATAGCCGCCATGGTCGGGTTGGGTTTTGTTTAGATCAAGTTTAGCCTTAGCTACTTGCTTGTAGGCGCGCGTGCAGGATCAGCCGCCCGTCTCCTTGTCTTCGGAACCCCATTGTTGATTAAGATTCAGTTGGAAACCCTCAATTTCATCTTACAAATTTAGTGCTTGTTTCCTCGTTCTTGCTAGTTCTTCGATTGCTTGCAGGACGGGAGCCCTAGGGGCTGGTTGTCGCGCTCCACAAGATCGTGACGGCTATTGGACGTGGTGTATCGGTTGCTAAGGCGCGGTCTTGAGGGCTGTAGTCGGGCCGTGAACGTCATCTCCATCCACCAATCGAGTTATCCCCGTTTCTCATCGAAAGATCGGGCAAAAACCCTAGCGGGTTCGCATCATCGACCTCAGCTGAAAGCTCGTCGTGGGTGAGGGATACCTGGGAGGTGTCGTCGTCGTCGTCGTTTCGAGGGGAGTTCACCAGCTCGCCGTCGACCTCCTTGCCGAGGGCCATGGTGCAGAAGCCGTCGTTGTCGGCGAAGAAGCAGAGGCCGTTCAGCTTGTCTTCGATCCTCTTCTTCTTCTCGGACTCGTCATCGCTTGAGCAAGCGGAGTCGTCATTCGAGCCGTCGACGTCGCTGAGCGTGGCTAAGAACGCACGCTGCTCAGCCTAGGCCTTCTCCAAGTACTTCTTCTTGATGTACTCCTTGTCGAAGCCACCCCTCCGCTTGTGCCTCGCAGGGACGTACTTCTCCTTGCGCTTGCCGGAGTCGTACTTGTGCCCATGATCGCCCTTCCCAGATGAGTTCTTCTTCTTGGGATAGTTGGCGATGAAGTGGTCGGGGTCGTGATGAGGACATCAACACCAGCGATACATCCTCTCCGACACAACCTATAGCTGGTCCTCTTACTCGTGCTCGTGCTCGTCAACTTAATCATCAAGTGAGTTCCATGATAAGCTCTTGTCCATCTTGTTTAGACAATGGAAACACGTGCACTCTTGTTTTGATTAGGAACCAAGGAGAAGACCGAAAGGGAGAAGGACTCGCGCTAGCTGGATTCGGACTGCAGCAAAGCACCAACTTGTGACCGCCACCACGGTTGCATACGGATTCGGATTCAGGCGCTTCAGGACTTGTTGGAAAGCTTATCAAGTTTACTTTCATATGAATCAAGTCTCACGTCAATATCTGTTCGGCAGTAGCGGCAATGATCCAATTACCGTCGACAGGTCTTGCTGTCCAGGGTGCTGCGTCACCTCATTTTGGGCTTATGGCCCATGTATCAAGTTGGGTCCATTAGGGACGCGTCCTAGGGTTGGAGGACGACCCCAACACTCTTTTGGTCGTCAATCCATCTACTTATATCCCTCTATAGCCGCCATGGTCGGGTTGGGTTTTGTTTAGATCAAGTTTAGCCTTAGCTACTTGCTTGTAGGCGCGCGTGCAGGATCAGCCGTCCGTCTCCTTGTCTTCGGAACCCCATTGTTGATTAAGATTCAGTTTGAAACCTTCAATTTCATCTTGCAAATTCAGTGCTTGTTTCCTCGTTCTTGCTAGTTCTTCGATTGCTTGCAGGACGGGAGCCCTAGGGGCTGGTTGTCGCGCTCCACAAGATCGTGACGGCTATTGGACGTGGTGTATCGGTTGCTAAGGCGCGGTCTTGAGGGCTGTAGTCGGGCCGTGAACGTCATCTCCATCCACCAATCGAGTTATCCCCGTTTCTCATCGAAAGATCGGGCAAAAACCCTAGCGGGTTCGCATCAGGTCGCCGCACTCGTAGCATCCCGAGCGTCTTCCTCCGCGGCGACGGTTCATGCGGTTGTTGTGAAACCGCGAGAACCGATTGACGAGCAAAGCTAGCTCGTCATCCCCCAAAGACTCAAGCTGGTCCTCTGTGATAGACAAGAGTGAAGAGAGTGCAAATCCTCCAGAGGGGTTAGCAGAAGAGCCAGAAACCAAAGCCATCGACGGGCCAGAAGGACTTTCATAAGAAGCCCTCGCCATGGCGTCAATCTCACTGGACTTGAGCTTACTGAAGAGCTCGTCGCACGTGAGGGTCTCATAGTTAGGCGATTCGCTGATCGCCTGAACCTTGGAATCCCACACCGATCGATCAAGAGTATGCAAAAGCTTCAAAGCTCTCTCATGATCATCGAAAGGCAACAGCTCCTTGTTAGCCCTCATCCTGTTGACAATCACCTGAAAGCGAGCGAATAAACTTTCTATGCTCTCGCCAGGCATATGTCAAAAGTTCTCATACTCTCACTTGAACGACTCGTAGAGACGGGTTTTGACTTGAGAGGTTCCCTCATGGAAACGCATGAGGGTGGCCCAAATCTCCCGAGCCGTAGCGAGGTGAGAAACGCGATCAAACTCACTCATGCTCAAACATGAGAAAAGAGCATTACATGCTCGGCTATTGGCATCGTGATCATCGATCTGACGCTGAGTCACACGAGCAGCCAAGACCACGTAATCGGCAGAGTTGCAAATATCCCAAATGGAAGCACCAAGACTCTGCAGATAGGCCGACATGCGTATCTTCCAATACGCATAGTTGGTCCCATCGAAAAACGGCGGTTTGCCCACGCCGCGATCCATGTCGCCTTCTGTGGATCTAGAACCGGCTAAGGTGGAAGATCCTTAACCTGGCTCCGTTACCAATTGAAGGACTGAGAAAGCACTAGCAAGGCGACCAGAGGGGGGGTGAATGGGAGCTCAAAAATTTCTCTCAAAACTTTGGCCAAATGTCCCCAAAATCAACCCCGGGAAACTGCGACCCAAACCGTGATGCTCACGACCCTTGGAAGAGGGTGGATGATCCCTAGGATCACAACGGAGCACCACCAAGAGATAGCAAACCAAACGCCAAAAAGCACCGGCTCGAACACAACCCCAAAAACCAAGTCCCGTACATAGATTGACGGCTACGTTGATAAACTCCTAAATACCTATGCTAACAAGTAGCAAAGGTACCTAGAGTGGTTCCTTGGTCAACTCTAGGGCAAAACGAGAAGTCCGAAAACCAAGCGAACAAGCCGGGAGAGCAAACGCACTAAACCGGAAGACACAGCCAAATCCCAGACTGTCCGCCGGTACGGTCCCGGACTGTCCGGCTCAACTGCGGACTGTCCGCGGGGAATGGCGGACTGTCCGCCGGCAGGATCCCTGAAACAGCACAGTTGCTGAAGTCTCCCTGCTCGGGCCCGGACTGTCCGCGCCTGACAACGGTGGACTGTCCGCCGGTCACTCGAGTCAAAAACAGTCAAGCCACACGACCACTGCTCGGTCGAAGCCCGACGCGCGGACTGTCCGCCGGTCAAAGCCGCGTACTGTCCTCGAGTACGCAGGGAGGGCGATTTCAGTCGGCTTCTCCCCAAAACTCTCCAAATTTGATCCAAATCAAAATCCCACATTCCCAAACTTGGAGAAGATGATCACGGGATAGTTAGGAGACTATCCCAAAGAAATCATCCGCTCAAATCGAGTCAATCACCGGGAAATCAAAAGGGGAAGAGGATGAACCGAAAAACGCCACGAAAACGAAATCAACCCGATCTACTTGTTCGTAAGGAGTTAGATAATTTCCTTCGGTGGAAATGATCTCCTTTCAAATATGAACAAGATGATTCAAACGGATTTCGCAAAGACGCACTAAGGAGAGAGATCGAGTGACGGGAAAATCGCAGAGAAACAAAGAACACGAATCAAAACGCGAATCAACACATCGATCTGCAACCGTGTGGCTACAACACGCTACAACAGTGAGGTTACGGCCTCACTTCCTCAAAATCTCCAGTACACAGAGGTATGGTTCTCTGTGGATCTCAGCTAGCTACAGCAGGGGATAGGCAGAGCAGGAAACCCTAGAAGCAAAGAGCGAATGACTGAGATAAGATGGGAGGAGGGTGTCTCCCTCTACTTATCCTAATTCTAATTCCTACTCTACCCCTCTCTAATTACAGAGCGAACCAGCTAAACCCTAGGGTTATTCTGGACCAACTCGTGGTAGGTGGTGATCCGACGGCCACGACCGCACAACTCGTAGCGTTGCCTCGACGCAACCTTCCGATTGCCGCCACATGCCGCCCTCACTCTGCACCCCCGGTTTTGTGGCCCAAACCGGGAAACCAGCCTTTCCAGCCAACCCCCGGTTTTGAGGCCCAAACCGGGAAACCAGCCCACCAGCATCTGAGTTTTGAGGCCAAACTCAGCAAACCCTCAGCGCCCAAGTTTTGAGGCTCAAACCTGGAAACCGTCCTCAGCCCGAGTTTAGTGGCCAAACTCGAAAACCCTCAGCACCCAGGTTTTGAGGCCCAAACCTGGAAACCGTCCACTCCATGGTTTTTCTCAGCCTCAACCACCAAACCGAAGCTGTAGATGGGATGCACCGCCCGTGCACCCCGTCCACCGACACGTGTCCCCAAGTCCTTGACTTAGGCAACACATGACCGCAAGTCTTCGCTCGTCGCTGTCCCAGGCTGCCAGCCACTACAGCTGATCCTCGGGCCACCGGTCCCTCAGTCCAAGCCTCACGTCCGCCCTTTGCCACTCTCGATCCATCGGCACGGCACGTCTCTACTTGACCTTCACCTTGCCTTTGATCACTGTATCCATGCTCGACACCTGCACAACACAAGCCAAAGAACATGTGCATCATCCCATTTGGCAATCACACACCACTCAGAGACTCGGCATACACCCATGTATCCGCAGTTGTTGTTATTGATTGTCGTAGGGAGACGTCGTTCTTGGCAAAACCAAATTGCAATGGTTTGCCAAGATGTGAAGACCTGAGAGGCGCGATGTCATGCCATGGTTCAAGGGATCGCTCCAGTTCTGAATGCCGTATACACGACTGGTCAGTCCGGCGATCTTCTGCATAGACCAGCTGGTATGCTAGAGCAGTGTGCTGGATCATGGGCAGCCATGAAAAAATTCGTAGCTGGTGCCAGCGAGCAGGTTGCCGCATACGTCCTGGCTGTTGCGCGGGCGCACTATCCAGGGATCGACGTGAAGAGGCTGGAGGGCGGTTTTCCCAGAAATACGTCAGAAACTTAGGCGTCCGAGCTTAATGAACAATCCAGGGAAACAGCTGCTATCGCAGAACCGTCCTGATTATAAGATCTCAAGTACCGTCTTAGTCAATTATGTCTGACATCGACCTGCACTTGAAGCCATATAATCCCGGTAGTTCGGAAATCTTGAAGGATTTCAAACATCGTACAACATACATGATCGCATCGTTCAAGTATTACATTCGTAAGGAGACATCACAGTTAAACAAAACTGAATTTAAACATCAGAGTGCGAAATTAAAACGGAGTTACTACAATACCGAGTTTCAAAGTGCAGAAGCTTAAATAAGTTTCGAAACATGACCACCACACATGTGGTCCAAATAAAACATTGTTTGATAACTTAACTCAACACAACTCACTCCTCCTTTTTCAGATAGTGTGCCACTAGGAGTCTCAGTCCAGCAAAAGAGAAGGGGAATGTACACCTGGCCAACTACAACAACGGGATAAACCCCGAGTACGGGAATGTACTCAGCTAGACTTACCCGTCCAACTGAAAATAAAGACACCAAGGGTATGCAAGGCTTTTTGGTGGAGCTGGGACCTTTAGTTGCTAAAAGCTCAAAATTTTAAGAGAAGGAATATGTAATTATGTTGATGAGTTGTCAGATTTAAAACCTACCTCTTAACCTAGGTTTGCACCTGAGCTATTACACACACTTGGGTCTAACAAGCAATAATATAACCATATCCAGTTGACTTATCAAATTTTAGTTTAACCTTTAAAATATCACATGGAGTTGTATCGTGGTGAAGCTCGCCATAGTTTCCCACTAACCGGGGGAGATGGCGACTCAAATCAAATTCCAAACCAGCTGGTGAAAGACCTTTAATACCAACCCACACTTTTCCCGTCGGGTCCATGCATTGGGTAACCGCTCGATGCTTGTTCGTGGTGGTAATCGTCGCGGTTCAAGCACGGACCGCCCAATTGGAACCTGGCGATGGCCTCACGCGGCAGATCGCATTTCCATACTAGAGGGCGCGACTCGGGTTGATTCCGGCCCGAACAGCATCTAACCGGCTTTGGGGTCGATGATTACGGCACCGACTAAGTAAAACGGCGCGTTCAAAAATGAACGAGGGCTAACATCGATACAAACCTACACGATCCAACGGATGGACTGCCCCAAGTTTCCAAACTTGTGCCTTGCCTTCCACTTGACCGTATTTCATTACTACTCAGGTTCTTTTCCATGATAGCAAATATAGCCAACCGTGATCCGGTAAATACCCACCAGGGGTATTACAGAAACATCCTTAACTACTACTTTTTATTAAGCACACTAAGCAGTTCTACAGTATAAAATAGATGACAGGATAACAAGGCAAGTACAACAATAATCAAGGAAGGGTAATGCAGCAATTAGGAATCAATCAACTCCTATACCTAATGCAACACAATATAAAATACTTAAGTAAATTAATTATAAAAACTGGGAGACTTAGGATGCTCCGGGGCTTGCCTTGGGAAAAGACTGAGGCCTCGTGAGTGGGGCACTCAGGCAGGTTAGTTTCCGGCTCGGGGTCGACTTCCTCGGTCCTGGGCAGCTCCGGTATTTCCTGCTCGTCGTTTACTTCCGGCTCCTGGTTGGGCTTCGGGACTGTCGATCCTATTGTATGCGGTGAATAATAATTAAATAATGCAATGTGCAACACGTTGGTACGAAAAGTATCATTTCATGCAAACCAACAAAATCAACTTGTTGAACAACTTTTGACATTGAGGTAACTTCTCAATTACCCCATAAAACAAAACCATTATTTCAACTATTTCCTATTTATTAATTCAAAAGAACTCGGGTTTGAACTGCAAGTGCATTTTTCTGAACTCAGAAAAATCCACAAAAATTCTAGAAGGTAATTAATACTAACTGGATTTAACTGAACAATTTTTAGCCAGAAGTAATATACAGAACAGCAGATACAAAAAGATGAAGCAAACTTGCTCAAAAGGTGTTTTGAACTAACTCTTTTGATGAAAAGTGTCAAACAGCACATTTTATATTTTTCCTAGCTTTACCTATTCATAAACACTCTACTGTAGAAAATTTACTATCAAAGCATAAACACATAAACCTACACAAAATAAACAATTTTACTCCAGATAAAACCATTTGAACTACAACCCTGCTGGAAAAGGGTGTGGTACTCATTTTTATATTTTTCCCAGATTCTATTTCATATTTTATATTTATCAACAAAGTTCCACGAATAGAAACATTATATTATTCTCTACATGAATTTTCTAAGAAAAGCATAGAAAAGCACATTCATACAGCAACTTCATACTTTTCCACATAACAACCTATGTTTAACATTTTTCCTAACTGGAACATCACACAGAGAGACTGCACAAATTTTCCCATATTTTATTTTTACATATAAAACACCTTAACACTTATTCCAAGAAAACAGCCAAAAAGGATTTTAAACCTTAACAGACACTTTTTTCTAAATAAACTGTGCCTCATACATTTTTCACACGTACATAACATGGTAAGGAACCTACACAAATTTTATCATGAATTAACTCGACAAGAAAACATATAAATCCATTTATCTCAACAAAAGCACATAAACTGAAATAAATAAAAACAGTTACATAAACTTTCACCAAAAATACTTTCCTATTTTTCCATGATAGATCTACTCATGAGAAAACTACCAAAACTGAAAGCACCTCATTTGGACTTTTAAATCGTGCTACACAAAAATAACAAACCTTTCTGAGAAATAAAACAAAAAGAAAAACATTTGAAAACTCTGGCCCAACTCGCACAGACCCGGTCTATGGACCGTGAGTGGCTGACGCGTGGGACCTGCTGGTCAACGGGACCCACTGGTCAGAGAGAAAAAACAGGGGAAGGGGTTGACCGCGCGATTCTTGCCGGCGGTGAGGTCGCCAGCGGTGAGGTGGTGCTCGGCGTGTTCCCCTTGACAAGGCGGACCGAGTGGTGGTGATGGTTGGGCTAGCGCATGGCCGTAGCTCGCCGACGGCGAGCAATGGCGGACGGCGGCGGCGGTGACGCACGACTACGCCATTTCCGGCGGTCGCCGGCCAAAATAACGGGAGTGATAGCTTTCGTGAACCCTAGGAAGGCTACTAGAAGGGTTGGTTCGACCGGTGAAGCTCCGGTGGAGCTCGACCACGTGCGCGGCCTTGGCGGCGTCCATGGCGCTCGGTCAGGCAAGAGTGGGAGGCTAGAGGGCGGTAGAGACCTCGCGGAGGCGTGTTCTCAACGTGCCTTGGACTGATGAAGCTTGTCGGTGTAGGAGGAAGGCGGCGGAGCTTTGGTCGGGGGAGAACGGCTTCAAGCTCCGGGCGGCGTCAATGGCACCGGCGGTGGAGCTCCTCGGGTTTTGACGTCAGTGAGGCTCGGGAGGTGGTGCTAGCGCGAGCACCGAGTGTCCGAGGTGTAGGCGGGATGGTTCGTGCGAGGAATCGAGCCGAGAGGCTCTAGGGAGGTGGGAACGGCGAGGGCGCTCTTGCCGTGGCGTGCGGTGGCAAGGCGAGTCGAGCGCTCGGCCTTGCGTTCACGTGTAGAAGAGGGAGTGAGAGCGAGAGCGAGGGAGTGTGCGTGCGGTTGAGTGAGCGAGTGATGGAGCGAAGGGAGACACTCAGGTTTTGCTCGGCCGGCGGTGACCTGAGGTCGTGGCGGGGGCCACGACCGACGCGACGTCGTGGCAGAGCGGCGCGAGCAGCGAAGCGGCGCGGCAGGCGAGGCAGCGTGGGAGTGGCCGGTGGAGATCGCTGGCGTGATCGCGGAGGGAAAGATCGAGAGGCGATAGGCGGGCGCGGATTTGCGGCAGGGACAAGCCGCCACGCGGCGGGCCGGCCGGCGTACGGCGCGGTGCGGTCGCTGACCGACGCGGCACGGCACACGCGCGGGTGGGAGCAGCGCGCGGCTGGGCTTCGGCCGAAAAGGCCGCGTGGGTCGGAAGTGAGGGCGCGGGAGAAAAGGTTTTCCTTTTTATTTTTCCTAAAACTTTTCAAACTTTGACCATTCAAAAACACTTTCAAAAACTCCAAACTAGGCTTTGACCCAAAAATAAAAGTTGCTCAAAATAATTTTCTCTACAACTTTCATATAAGACACTTTTGCGGAAAAGCATTTTCTCAAACTCCACAGAAATAAAGCCAATTCTTGAGCTATAAATCATTTTGTCTACCTCATTTTTATTTGCCAAACTATTTTGAACTAGGTTAAAGTATTAATATAAAAAGTATTAGACTCAATGTTTTCTATTTTATCAAATTATTTACCAAGTCAGAAATCTATTTAAACCATCAAGTCCAATAGAAATCAAAATCCAAATAAATAAACCAGGGACAAAAAGCACTTTCATGCACATGAAATGATGCAATGCATTGCTTATGCATTTTAGTAGCTAAAAACAATTTCTAATGCAGTGCTTGACACTAAGGTGTCACAGCCCTTCCCCCCTTAAAGAAATCTCATCCCGAGATTTGGGTTACGTACCAATCTTTATAAAAAGTGGGATAGTTTACGCGCAAGTACTCCTCGGTTTCCCAAGTCGCATCATTGGGTCCGTGATTGCTCCAAAGAATCTTGTAAGTCTTCACTGTTCGGTTGCGAGTCTCTCGAGTCTTGGTATCCATTATCTCCTGAGGTTGTTCATAGTATTCCAGATCTGATTTGATAATGATATCTGGAATCCGAACTTCTTCTCGTTCCGGGACTCGAAGACACTTTTTCAACTAGGATACGTGAAACACGGGAAAGACTGCGCTCATCTCTGGAGGTAACTGCACTTCATAGGCTACTTCTCCCTTTTTGGCTATGATCTGATATGGTCCCACGTATCGGGGTGCTAGCTTTTTCTTGACTCCAAAACGTTGGACCTTTCTCATGGGTGAGACCTTAAGGTAGACGTAATCTCCTACTTGGAACTCCAAGGGTCTCCTTCGGGTGTCAGCATAGCTTTTCTGTTGGGACTGTGCTGCCTTGATATGCTGCTGTACGGTTTGCACGATCTCCTCGGCATCCTTTACATAGTCTCACCCATAAAATCCTCTATCTCCTGATTCAACCCAATTTACCGGGGTTCTGCACCTTCGTCCATATAAAACTTCAAACGGTGCCATCTTTATGCTTTCTTGATAGCTATTGTTATAGGAGAACTCTGCGAGGGGTGACCATTTCTCCCATGACTCTCCTGAGGATAGAACACAAGCTCTAAGGATAGCTTCCAGAATTTGGTTCACTCTTTCTGTCTGTCCTGCGGTTTGAGGATGATAGGCGGAACTTCTTACCAACTTAGTTCCTAGCTCTTTGTGTAACTGCTCCCAAAAACGTGCTATGAACTGGGGTCCTCTATCAGAAACAATCCTCTTAGGAACTCCATGTAACCTTAAGATGTTCTGGATGTACAAATCCGCATACTAGTGTGGCCGATGGGTAGTCTTAACTGGGATGAAGTGAGCCACTTTGGATAACCGATCCACGATAACCCAGATAGAATCATGTCCTTTTTGGGTGGTTGGGAGACCTGTGATAAAATCCATACTAATCTCTTCTCATTTGCATTCTGGGATGGACAAAGGTTGTAACAATCCGGCAGGTCTCAGGTGTATAGCCTTTATCCTGTAGCAAGTATCGCACTTTGCGACGTAAACTGCAACTTCTTTCTTCATCTTTGACCACCAATACTTGGTCCTCAGATCGTGGTACATCTTACTGCTTCCTAGATGGATAAACAACTTTGAATGGTGGGCTTCATTCAGAATTCTTTCTTTTAGCTCCGTGTTCTTGGGAACAACCAACCTCTGGTTATACCACAAAATTCCCTGTTCATCTGCTCTGAAGTTCAAAGAACTATTGGTTTCCAACCTCTTCTTGATCTGGCAGATCTCTTCATCGGTCTTTTGTCCTTCGATGATGTCACTCTCCAGGGTGCACTGTATGGTGATGTTATTTAGCATAACGGGGTGCATAAGGTTGAACCCATCTTCCAACAGTGGTTGTAGGGAGTTGCAATGAGTCTTGCGACTCAAGGCATCTGCTACAACATTCGCTTTTCCAGGGTGATAATGCACTTCTAGGTTGTAATCCTTAATCAACTCTAAGCATCTCCTCTGCCTCATATTCAACTCTGGCTGGGTGAAGATATATTTCAAACTTTTGTGGTCGGTATACACATGACATAGGTTACCCATAAGATAATGGCTCCATATCTTGAGTGCATGAACTACAGCTGCCAATTCCAAATCATGAGTCGGGTAATTCTCTTCATGTGGTCGCAACTGACGCGAAGCATATGCTATAACTCTCCCATTCTGCATAAGCACACATCCGAGTCCAATCTTGGACCCGTCACAAAACACATCAAAAGGTTCCTCCAAATCTGGCTGAGCCAAAACTGGCGCCGAAGTCAACAAGGTTCGCAGAGTACGAAATGCTGCCTCGCACTCTGGAGTCCATTCAAACTTCTTGTTTTTCTGAGTTAGACGAGTCATAGGTTTTGCGATCCTTGAGAAATCCAGAATGAACCGACGGTAATACCCGGCCAATCCTAGAAAGCTACGTACCTCATGTACGTTAGTGGGTGCTTGCCATTCCATAACTTCCTGTACCTTCGTGGGATCCACAGAAATTCCTTCCTCTGAAAGGATGTGTCCAAGAAAGGGTACCTTCTTTAACCAAAATTCACACTTGCTAAACTTAGCATACAACTTGTGCTCTCAAAGTCGAGCTAAGACGACTCGTAGATGCTCAGCGTGATCCTTCTCATTTTCCGAGTATACCAAGATGTCATGAATAAACACCACAACAAACATATCCAACTCAGGCATGAAGACAGAATTCATCAGGTACATGAAATGTGTCGGTGCATTGGTTAATCCAAAGGACATAACTAGATATTCATAGAGTCCATATCTGGTAGAGAAGGTTGTTTTTGGTATATCCTCCCTTCTAATCTTGATCTGGTGGTAACCTGACCTCAAGTCGATCTTGGAGAACACTTTTGCCTTTGATAACTGATGGAATAAGACGTCAATTCGAGGTAAGGGGTATTTGTTCTTTATAGTTACTGCATTAAGCGGTCGGTAGTCCACACACATCCTTAACGTTTTATCCTTCTTTTTCACAAAGATGGCGAGGTATCCCCAAGGTGACGAACTAGGACGTATCAAGCCTTTATCCAAAAGTTCTTGCAACTGATTCTTAAGCTCTGCCAACTCGTTAGTTGGCATCCTATACAGCCTCCGAGAAATTGGTGTCGTTCCAGGGATTAACTCTATAGCAAACTCCACATCCCTATCCAGTGGTAGTCTTGGCAACTCATCAGGGAAGACATCGGGAAACTCACACACTATCAGGATCTCAGCTATCTGCTTGGCTGTGATATTGAACAACACTCCTATCTCATGGGGGTTTCGGGGTAACTTAAAACGGATAGAAGACTCGTTCCGAGGGCTCACTAGGGAAACCACTCGTTCTGCGATATCCAAATTAACTTTCCAACGTTTCATCCATCCCATTCCCAAAATCACATCCAAACCTAACCCGGGAATCACAATGAGATCCACAGATACCTTCTTATCCCCAAAAGTGATTTCCATTTCCTTAGCCATGATACGGGCAGAAAGAACAACCCCTGCTGAACTTATCTGATAACCCCTATCCAATTCTACCAACTTAGGGTTACTTCTCATAACAAAATTCTCACTTATGAAAGAATGCGATGCTCCGGAATCAAATAACACAACTGCAGGGTATTGATTAACCAGAAACGTACCGGCGGTGACAGGTTCTCCTTCTGGCACTTCCTCAACGTTGGTATAATGCACATGGCCTATGCGAGGTGGAGGCTGGGTGTACTGCTTCTTCGGTCGAGGGCATTGACGTGACAAATGTCCGGTCTGGCCACAGTTGTAGCATGGTCCGATCACATATGGGGTCTTGGCACCACCTAAACCTCCTGCCTTTGCCTTGTTCTGCATCATGGGAGCGGTGTAGGGCTTCTAAAAACTCGGGCGGGAGCGGTTGTTAGTTATCTTCCTCTGCGGGGGACGGAACCTTGCTCCTGCAACTGGCGGGCGATACGGGGTGCGTGCTCCGAAAGGGGCCCTCTGTTGAGACGAACCTCCTTCGTTTGCACGACGACGGTTTTCTATCGCCAGCCTGCTGTCATTCGCCTCTTGGTTCAGGCAGTCACTGACGAAGTCACTGAAGGTGGTACGGTGGCTGTTTCCCATCTTGGAAAGCATGGTGGCACTCATGCCATGCTTGAAGCTAGCAATCTTCTTTGCCTCTGTGTTGACAAAGTCAGGGGCATAGCGAGATAGGTTGTTGAAGCTGTGTAGATACTCTGACATAGACCTGGTTCCCTGGGATAGCCTCATGAACTCTGTGGTCTTCATTTCCATCAAACCACTGGGGAAATAGTGGTTGCGCATAGCAGTAGAGAACTGATCCCAAGTGACTCGTGCATTTGTAGGTAGGGATGCACGGTACTGGGCCCACCATAAACCTGCGGGTCCTTCCAACATGTGGGCGGCATACTCCGCCTTAAGCTCTTCCGTCAGACGGAGCAAGCGGAACTTCTGGGTGATGGAATTGAGCCATTCATCTGCTTCAAGCGGCTCGGTGACTTCCTTGAACACAGGGGGACGAGTGCCCAAGAAGTCACGGTAGGAGCTGTACTGGTTGGGCTCTAGGCCTTGGCGCTGTTGATGTTGCTGCGTAGTGTTGTTAGCGATGTTGCGGAGGGTGGCCTCCATGTGCCTCTGCATCTCTTCCATGTTCCTCTGACTGCCCAGAAACTGGCCGAAAAACGCTTCCGGCGTCATTGGTGCCTGAGGGGGTGGTGGCAGATTCTCCTCCTATCCAGACCCATGTCCACGTTGGCTGCGGGTGTGTGCCGACATCTGCATATCCCATTAATAAGCAGGCATTAGGTGATGTCACATTGATCATGAATAAATACTGCGCTGTACATAATTTGAAATTTAGCACACGACCAAGTATAATTATTCATTTCCATATAACATCACAGAATAATTGCTCGAAATTAGACATGCAAACGACGAAATTTCCATAAAAAGGTGCCAGATCGAAGTCTGGACTTTGTCTAAAAGCCACACACGTCATGATACAACTTAAACATAAAAACCAACACATGTCTGGGGGTTACATCATCAGCGAGCATGCTCAAGCTATACAAAAGAAAACGACTCCTAACGAATCTAACGTTCTGGCGTCTCCATCGGCGGATGCGGCTTCCTCCTCATCGGCGTCCATCATCGGCTCGTCGGCGTGGTCCTCGTCGTCTGAAGAAGGCTCTGGACCAAGCACTACCCCATCCTGGGGCTCCTGGGCCTCATCTGCAGGGGCCTCGTAAGCTGCTGGGGCGGTGGCCTCCTGTGCGGCGTGATGCATCTGGTGAACTGCCCCATTGAGCTGATCGATGTAGGCCTGCTGGTGATGTATCTGCTGTATCAGTTGATGGGCGCCTTCTCTGAGCTGATCAAGCGCTGTGCGGGCCTCGTCCC
Source organism: Coix lacryma-jobi var. lacryma-jobi (assembly GCA_009763385.1). Classification (NCBI taxonomy): domain Eukaryota; kingdom Viridiplantae; phylum Streptophyta; class Magnoliopsida; order Poales; family Poaceae; genus Coix; species Coix lacryma-jobi. The sequence goes on along the minus strand of CM019830.1, from coordinate 77,753,689 downwards.
GCTGTAGGGATGCCGTCAGGTACATCAGTTGATCCGCGCATGGTCGTAGCTCGCTGGCGGCAAGCGATGGCGGATGGCAGCAGCGGTGATGCACGGCTACGCCGTTTCTAGCGGTCGCCGGCCAAAATAACGGGGGCGATAGCTTTCATGAACCCTAGGAAGGCTACTAGAAGGGTTGGTTCGGCCGGTGAAGCTCCGGTGGAGCTCGACCACGTGCGTGGCCATGGCGGCGTCCATGGCGCTCGGTCGGGCAAGAGTGGGAAGCTAGAGGGCGGTAGAGACCTCGCGGAGGTGTGTTCTCACTGTGCCTTGGCCTGATGAAGCTTGTCGGTGAAGGAGGGAGGCGGTGGAGCTTTGGTCGGGGGAGAACGACTTCAAGCTCCGTGCAGCGTCAATGGCACCGGCGGCGGAGCTCCTCGGGTTCTGACATCGGTGAGGCTCGGGAGGTGGTGCTAGCGCGAGCACCGGGTGTTCGAGGTGTAGGTGGGATGGTTTGTGCGAGGAATCGAGCCGAGAGGCTCTAGGGAGGTGGGAACGGCGAGGGCGCTCTTGCGGTGGCGTGCGGTGGCAAGGCGAGTCGAGCGCTCGGCCTTGCGTTCGCGTGCAGAAGAGGGAGTGAGAGCGAGAGCGAGGGAGTGTGCGTGCGGGTGAGTGAGCGAGTGAGGGAGCGAAGGGAGACGCTCAGGTTTTGCTCGGCCGGCGGCGACCCGAGGTCGTGGCGGGGGCCACGGCCGACGCGACGTTGCGGCAGAGCGGTGTGAGCAGCGAGGCGGCGTGGCAGGCGAGGCAGCGCGGGAGTGCCCGGTGGAGATCGCTGGCGTGATTGCGGAGGGAAAGATCGAGAGGCGATAGGCGGGCGCGGATTTGCGGCAGGGACAAGCCGCCACGCGGCGGGCCGGCCGGCGTACGGCGCGGCGCGGTCGCTGACCGGCACGGCACGACGCGTGCGCGGGCGGGAGCAGCGCGCGGCTGGGCTTGGGCCGAAAAGGCCGCGTGGGCCGGAAGTGAGGGCGCGGGAGAAAAGGTTTTCCTTTTTCTTTTTCCAAAAACTTTTCAAACTTTGACCATTCAAAAACAGTTTCAAAAACTCCAAACTAGGCTTTGACCCAAAAATAAAAGTTGCTCAAAATAATTTTCATATCGTGTCCCTGCTCGCCTTATATAGACACGGGGAGCAGGGTTACAGATCTTTAGAAGATCGGATCTCATGACAGAATAAGGAAACCTAGTCGATTACAAATCCATATCGTGAAGGACACAATATCTTTCCTAACCGACTACACTTCCTTGCTTTCCGGTTCTGAGAAGTCCTCCGCGCCATTATCCGTTTAGCTGGGCCGCCTGTCCAACCAGCAAAGTATTAACGCCACGGACCTTCGCAGCGAGTTGGCCCGGCCTTCACGTAGCAGCCCAAGTCCAATCGCGAGGGTACCTGGGTTTATACCCCCACAAGCAGTTAGTTTGAATACAAACATGGTCTGTCAGGTGATGATCGGGAGATGATTTCTAGTATTGTCAGCGATGAATGAAGATTTGGAATCAACCCCAGAAATAGAGCCTCTATTTAAATTATTCCAGAAATGATTAACAAGACAAGTTAATAATGATTGCCCAATTTTGGAATATTCAAGATTACTGCTAAACATGACTTTTCATGTTCCCTGCTTCAGTTCCTATCTATGGTGACTAGTAGAAAAGTTTCGCGAAATTTGGAATCAATAAGTCACATAAAATGACGAGTCACAACTTTGCCTATCATCACGGATTAAGTGAAGAAGATCAGTTGAGTTCAACCGAGTCTAGCAGTTATGGCCAATCAATTATTTATTGACTCACGAGCAAAAGTTATGAAAGTTTTATGTTGAGCAGGCGACCGGAAAATATTCCGACTGACGAGAGACCGTAATCTGGATCCTACCGGGTGACCGCTTTGACCGGAGTTGAACGGTATTTTCGATTGTTCGCATGTCAGTGCGCCTTAAACGAAAGTTGTAATACAGATCGAAAGGAACAAATTTTGTTTTATGGCCGAGACTTGGATCGATGCCAAAAAGGGTGAAAGTGAGCTCACAAGATGAGATACAACGCAGTTTTCAGGTTCCGGAAGTCAGTTAAGTCTGTACTACAAAAATTGGAATTTCGGTCACCGCGATGCTGCCGTCGACGATGGTTACCGGACAAACGATTGGGAATCTGACCAAGTGCCTTTAACGAAAGTCGGAGTACTCGGCGAAACGACGACAACAAAATTAGTTTCATCGAAATCGGAGTCCGTTTGAGCAGGGTTCGCAATTTTTGATCTTGACCGAAAGTTTCCGGAAACATGCCTTTTTGGGAAAGAAATTTCTCCGGGAAAAAATTTGGTGGCTGACATGGTTAGGCCCGTGAGGCCGCGTGGCTTCCCTCCCTGGCCACGCGCCCTCCCCTCCCTGGCGCGCGCCCTCATCCATTGGCGCAGAAGGCCGGTGCCCGTGTCCCGAGGCCTCGCTTGTCGCGCCCTCTCTCCCCGTTGGTCAAAAAGGACTGCCTCCTTGCCTCCTGTCAACGAAATATGGTCGATAGTCTACCGAGGGGTATGCCCAAGGTAGTAGATTGAGCGGCGGAGGCGTGCAAGACGTCTGCAAAGCGTAAACATAGGGACGAAAGACGACGATTTAGACAGGTTCGGGCCGGCAAGTCGTCGTAATACCCTACGTCCTGTGTTCTGGTGGCTGGTTTGTATTGATGGATTGGAATATGGTGTGAGTTTGGAGGGGATCCCTGCTCGCCTTATATAGCCGGGGAGCAGGGTTACAACTTGCCGAATCCTAACAGATTACAATCGGTTCCTTTTGGCAAGGAATCCGGGTCTATCTATTCGGATCTTCCTTGTCGAACAAGTCATCAGGAGAGTCCTTGGCGGCTGCGACGACCTGGTCGCGGGCTGCAAGGCCTTCTGGTTGGGCCGTATCTGTAGAAGAGCCCAAGTCGTGCCATGGGGGTATACGGGTGTAATATCCCCACAGCTAGTCCACGAGCACTTTGCATCCATTGTGCTGGGCGTCGTGAAGTCTTCCGAGTAGGTCGAGTCTGGTCGTATGTTGGTGGAGGCGTCCTCCGACCAGGTCGCCTGGTCGCGATTGCACTTGTAGTAGGCTTCCGACCAGGTTAAGCTGGTCACGAACGTAGCATCCTGAGCTGTAGCCGAAGTGCTGCCGGGTGGAGTATTCTGCGTCGTCCTGCAAAAAAGGATGCAAGGTGCTGCAAGAAAATTTTTGAAGATCTTTCATCTGGTGAAGTGTATCCACTTTGGACGCAGCTAGACACCAGTAGCCGATGACGTTCCGGTTGATGTCCAAGGTAGTCCATATCAAGCTGTAAAAGAAACAAGATGAACAATACATTCACCGCTAGGTGAAGTGTATCCACTTAGTCCCCGAGCTTAGGAGTAGGTGTTGTAGGCATGTGGTGCCAAGCTTGTATTTTTTCTGTATGAAACAGAGTCATTTTTACGAAAGAAAAAATAACGTGTGTACACGTAGTCCCCGGGCCTGCTGTAAGAAGCAGCATGGTTCTTGTAGCAGGGCCAAAGAAAAAGCATTAGTATAAACTTGAGGGGAGAGTCCCCGAGGGTGAAGTTGGAGATCTACAGTCCCCGGGAGTTACTGTAGCGCCGACCAGGAATTGTAAAGCTTACTGTTCCCCTGAAATGGACATTAGAAATAGTAAGGGTAGTCAGTCCCCGTGCATTAGTATCGCGTTTACTGGCGCAAAATAATTGAAATTGAAGAAATAAATGAGGGCGAACGGACAGGCCGTTTTGTCAAACCAATGGCCCAGCAGCCCATTAAGGCGGATGCGGAATGGGCGCGCGCGTGCGGTTGCCCCAGGCGACATGGCGGTCGTGGGCGTGATGGGCACGGGTTCCCAGGAACCCTGGAGCCGAAGGGTCCGGCCGCACCGTATAAAAGGGGAAACAGACGGTGGCGGTTCCTCACTTGTTCCTTGTTCTCTCGCCTCGTAGCCCTCGTCTCCTCTGCTTCCTTCGAACGCGCGAGCGATTCCGAGCACAAAAACACTGTAGCCCCAGATCTAGATCCGAATCCCCACCTCGTCGTCATCAATGGTGGTGGAAAGCGCACTCGCGGAGGCTCGGCGAAGGCGAAGAAGGCGGCGAAGGCGGAATCTGATGACCGCGTCGAGGTGCTGAGCTGGGCACGCGGGTGGACGCGGAGTGTTCTCCGCCGGGAGAATCTGGAGGAGCTCGTCTTCGCCGGCCTGCTGCTCGATAGCGTCACTAGCGGGTGGAGGGATGCGTACCTGGAAGATTGGCCGACGCCCAACACCTCAGAGCTCGTTGTCTTCGAGGCGTTCTTCAGGTGCGGGTTCGGGATCCCGGTCCACCCCTTCCTCCATGGCCTACTGGAGTACTACCAGGTCGCGCTGTGCAACCTGACGCCGAACACAATGCTGCACATCTCGGTCTTCATCCACTACTGCGAGGCGTATCTGGCCATCGAGCCCCATTTCAACCTCTTCTGCCACTTCTTCTGCTTGAAGATCAACGACACTGGAGCATCGAACATCGTCGGGTCGGTGTATCTCCAGCTGCGGGACGGAATGGTGGAGAAGTACATTGCTATGCCGCTGCACTCGAAGGCGATGGAGTACAAGCCCAAGTGGTTCTACATCCATCAGGAGGCGCCGAGGCCGCCGTGCTACCCGGCCTTCGAGCCGAAGGTGTTGCCGTCGTGGTCGGAGCGTCCCGGCGCGGCGGCGATGGATCATGTGGTGGAGCTCCTGAAGCTGGTCGATAAGAAATGCGTCGACGGGGTGGCGGTGGCGTCAAACTTCATCAAGCGGCGTTGCCAGTCCTGCAAGGAGAGGGCGCACCCGGCGTACGAGTATGCCGGGGATGCGGAGGACCAGACGCGGGAGGCGTCGGAGGCCCTGTCGTCAAAGGAGGTGTTCCTGCGGGTCGATGCACTGTTCGACCTGCAGAAGAGGAAGAAACTGGAGTACTTGCGGAAGTCGTACTCCCTAGAGTACCCTCCGCCGAAGGTCAGTATCTTTGCCCTATGTGTGTTCGTTAAAATGCATAAGTAGATACTCAGTGTTGAAAAGTGTAACACAGGGTCGGGCGACGTTCATGTCGCAAGCGCCGTCGAAGGCGTGGCCGAAGGGCATTGACCCGCCAGGGGATGGTGTCGACGACAATGGTCGCAGCGCGGCGGAGGTCGACGTGGAGGAGATCGAAGATAGCGGGGATGAGGGGAGCTGAGACCCCGAGCCCCGGTCTGGTGGGCGGCGGGCCCACATTGACCCGAAGGGAAAGCGCCAGGCCGCCCCTGCAAAAAAGAAAAAGAAGGTGTCGCTGGAGACCGATGGCGCCTTCACCATTGACGAGGAGGCGGTGAAGCGTCGCCGCGTGGTCATCGATTGGTCGGACGACGCATCTTACAATGACGATGAGGTCCCACTGAGTGCCCGCTTCGGGCAGGGATCCTCGGCGGGTCGCGGAGCGGCGAAGGCAAAGCCGAAGCCAAAGGAGACGCCGCAGCAGGCGTCAGAGACCCAGGAGTCATTTGGCGGGGCGGCTGGTGTGCCCGAGCCGCAGGAGGAGTCCGCAGTCAGTGGCGCACGTCCGCGCTCTCGTCGCTTCTCTCGAGAGAGGAAAGTGTCGGGCCTGTAAGTATCCCCTACTCATCTTATGATTCTTACCCTGGTCGGATCTGAGTGTTGACGACGTGTCCATGCCCTTTGCAGGTTGGCGGATGCCGCAGAGGTGCCAGACACCGAGGGCGGTGGTCGGAGGGAGACGAGCCCTCCGGTGGAGGCGGACGTTGGCGGGTCGGCGAAGTCGGTCGTGCTGGAGGAGGCGTTAGAGGCGGCGGTGGGCGTCGAGGCATCTACAGTCCCCGAGCCTCAAGGGGCGGAGCAGCCGGAGGCGTCCGAAGTCCCCGAGCCTCAGGAGGTGGAGCGGCGAGCGTCCCCAACGCCTGGGGGAAGTTCTGGAGGAGGCGTCGCGGCGGGAAGTGCTGCGGCTCTGGTGGTCGGGTCCCTGGGTCGTCACGCCCGGGGGACAAAGAGGAAGGTGGCGCCGCCTGCCTCGCCGGAGATCGAGGAGGTCGAGCGTCCGGAGGAGGAACCGCTTCGGCGTCCTGTCCGCCGTTTCCGCGTTGATGGCGACGAGGTCGTCGAAGTTGATGATGAGGCGGCTACCGCGGCGACGGACGCCATGATCGGAGACGCGTCGAAGCTGCTGGAGAAGATCCAGGTGAGTACGTTCACCTCTTCATGTTGTCTCTCCGGATGGCCTTTGTTCATGCTAGTCGTCGTTCCCCTGCAGTACCTGTTGAAGGTCGGGGAGGAGCGTAAGCTCGCCCTTGACCGGATGGCGCCGATGGCCGAGGAGAACGAGCGACTTCGGGCAGATGTAAAGCGCGTCGAGGGCCAGTTCGCTGGCTTGGAGGCGCATCTAGAGGATGCCCACGCACGTTCTCGGAAGCTTGAGGAGATCATCCAGCAGCAGGGGCAAGAGAACTTCCAGCTTCAGCTGCGGGCCGATAAGGCCGATGAGTTCACCGCACGTAAGTCGACGATGCTGTACTCCCTTTTTCTTAGTACGCCATCTGGTCGGAGTCCTGAATCTTGGTGTTGTCTTCGCAGAGGCGATGCAGGCGGGCAAGGAGAAGCGTCTCCTGGCCGAGGAGAAGGCGAAGTCCGACGAGGAGTTGCGGAAGTGGCAGGTCATGCACGCCGGTAAGTCTCCTTGGTGAAGCGTGGTCAGAGGTGGTCGTCGTCTTACCCTTTGCTTTGGCATTTGCAGTTTACCGGGAAAATGTGAAAATGCAATTTGCAGATCTACAGCGGCATATTGATGGTTACCATGAGCGCTTCTAGTCGTTGGCGGAGGAGGTGGCCCTGTTGGTGCAGTGCATCGATGAGGAGCCTTTCTTCCCGCCGGAGAAGGAGCGGCGAATCGGCGACCATGTCGTCCAGAAGGCGCGTGGCGTGTGGGGGCGCTTCCAGGCGTATACCAAGGCGGCGGCGCAAAGTGTGGCGGCTCATGGCCTCGCCATTCTTCATTCGCATTATCCGCGGATGGAGATGTCAAGGCTGGGCGCAGGCTTTGCGGCGAACACGTCGGAGGCCGAGATGGAGCGTCTGGAGGAAGAAGCCGAGCCTGCTGCCGAAGCCCTTGTCGGAGGTGTAGACTTGTTCGGTGCTGGGCACCAGTAGTATGTATATCAGGAGATAATCTATAAATAGACTCTTGGGCGAACTGAATCAAAACTTGAAGCGGGTCGACGTGTTTTGTTCGTTCCCCGAATCCGCAGACCCGATAGTTGTGAGTCGTGGCAATAAACATTTCGGCCTTGGGTTATTCCCGGATCCGTAGCGTAGAGCGCGGAGCTCGTTTGCGCGTGGGAGTCGAGGGCGTCACCCAAGGAACCTCTGCTGGCATCCCATAGCGCAGAGGGCGGGCGCTCATGCACGCGTAGGGAGGTACCACGGCCAAGGTCTTTTCCGAGAGGCTCGATCGTGGCGTGACATGGGTGAATGGCGACCGTTGTCGAGCGCTTGGGTGGCGCGAACGCGAGGCACTGAGCTTATAACCTCAGAATTCTCAGCCCAAGTTAGCCTTTCCTTCAGAGCGCAGAGGGCGGGCGCTCATGCACGCGTAGAGAGGTCAGGACGTCACCTGGGAGAACTGTTGGCCACCGAAGAGCAGAGGGCGGGTGCTCATGCACGCGTCCGATGGTGACAATAGCCCCAGCTCTGAGTTTTTGTCGGCATTAGTCAGGCTTCTTGAAGACCGAATGGAGAACGTGCGCATAACCGGCGCATACAGACACTGGACGTATAGCCTCCGGAGGACTCAACCCAAGCGTAGCCTTCCCTTCGTAGCGCAGAGGGCGGGCGCTCATGCACGTGTAGAGAGGTCGGGACATCAATTGGGAGGACTACTGGCCACCATAGCGCAGAGGGCGGGCGCTCATGCACGCGTCCAGTGGTTACAGTAGCCCCTGCTCTAAGTCTCCTTTGGCATCAGCCAGGCTGTTTGGAGAAAATGGCGAGTCATTCGGAGACGAGTTGGAGAGGTCGGCGAGCCGTCCAGAGATGGGTGGAGGAGTCGGCGAGCCGTCCGGAGACATATTGGAGAGGTCGGCGAGCCATCCGGAGATGGGCGGAGAGGTCGGCGAGCCGTCGCTTTAAGCGTAGAATTTTCTAAGGTGCTCGATACTCCAGGAGTTGGGCACGTCAATGCCTTCGAGGTCGGCGAGACGATAGGCGCCTGGTCGTGTGACTTCCTTCACTGTGTAGGGGTCGTCCCAGTGTGAAGATAGTTTGTGCAGGCCGTTGGTCTTGAGTTTCCGCTTGAGGACGAGGTCGCCGATGATGAAGGATCAGTCTTTCACGTTGCGGTTGTAGTAGCAGCGAACTCCTTCGAGATACTTGGCGGTGCGGAGGCAAGATGCTAGGCGCTCTTCCTCTAGGCGGTCGAGGTCATCGCAGTGAGCCTGGTCGGAAGCTTCCTCATCATAGTTCTCGACGCGCGGAGAGCGGAAGATGACATCGGCGGGGATGACGGCTTCGGAACCGAAGACCATGAAGTACGGCGAAACGTTGGTGTTACGGCTGGGTTGAGTCTGGAGACCCCAGAGTACGGAGGGGAGCTCGCGCATCCAGCGACCAGGGTGCTTCTCGTCTTTCTGGTAGAGGCGTTTCTTCAGGGCATCGAGGATCATGCCGTTGGCACGTTCGGCCTGGCCGTTGGCTCGAGGATGGGCGACGGAGACATACTTGACGAGGATGTCGTGGCCTTCGCAGAAATCCCAGAAGACGTTGCCGGTGAAGTTGGAGCCAAGGTTGGTGATAATGGAGTTCGGGAGACCGAAGCGATGGATTATTTCGTCGATGAAAGAGACAGCGTTTTCCACGGTCGCCTTGGTGATTGGCTTTGCTTCGATCCACTTGGAGAATTTGTCGACGACGACATATATCCACTTGAAGCTTCCCAGAGCTGGTCGAAAAGGGCTGATCATGTCGAGTCCCCAGCAGGCGAAGGGCCCCAAGGCCGGTATTGCTTGAAGTGACTGGGCAGGAATGTGGGTTTGTTTGGCGAAGAATTGGCACCCCTCGCAGGTGCGGACGAGCTGTTCGGCGTCAGCGACCGCTGATGGCCAGTAGAATCCTGCACGGAAAGCCTTACGTACCAATGTCTTCTCGGCCGCATGGTTCCCACATTCGCCGGCGTGGATGTCGAAGAGTATTTCGAGGCCATCTTCCCTAGAGACACATTTTTGGAGTACCTCGTTTCTGGAGTTTTTGCGCATGAGTGTACCGTCGACCAAGATGTAATGTTGACACGACGAACGAGGTGCTCAACTTCGTTCTTGTCAGCAGGGACAAGGTTCTCGGAGAGATATTTGATGAAGTCCTCGCGCCAGTCGAACGGTGTTGAGGGAACGGCGGCGACCAGTTGTTCTGTCGGTGGAAGTGGAGTCGTGGCATCCATGGATGAGCCGAAACCTAAGTGATCGGCGATGGTGGGCTCGAGCAGATCGTGGACGAATACGATGGCGGGGGCCGGAGATCTTGACGACGCCAACTTGGAGAGCTCATCGGCCGCCTGATTCCGATCACGCGGTAGATGATGGTATTCGATACCGAAGAATTTACCTTCAAGCTTCCGGATGGCAGCACAGTAGGCGTTCATCTTGTCGTGGGAGCAGTTCCAGTCCTTGTTGAGTTGGTTGATGATGAGGGCGGAGTCACCGTGGACCATGAGGCGCTTGACGCCTAGCTCGCTGGTGATGCGTAGACCGTGGAGGGCGGCTTCATACTCGGCGGCGTTGTTGGAGGCTTGAAAGAGTAGCCGTAAAGCGTAGCGGAGCTTTTCACCGGAGGAAGATGTGAAGAGGAGACCGCCGGTGCCATGCAAGGTGAGGGAGCCGTCGAAGGAGAGGGTCCAATGTTCTGGTGCTTCCGGTGGTACTGGAGTTTGGAGATCCGTCCATTCGGCGAGGAAATCGGCGAGTGCTTGTGACTTGATTGTTTGACGACCTTGAAAGGTGATGTCGTAGGAGCCGAGCTCGATAGCCCATTTGATGATGCGTCCCGTAGCGTCCTTGTTGCGAAGTATGTCCCCGAGGGGGGAATTCCGTGACGACGGTGACCCGCTCGGAGCTTTGGAAGTAATGGCGTAGCTTGCGTGCAGTAATAAGGACCGCGTAGAGGAGCTTTTGTACCTGAGGGTATAGGGTTTTGGAGTCATTGAATACCTTGCTGACGAAGTAGCAGGGTCGCTGGACGGGGTAGGAGTGGCCGGCTTCCTCGCGTTCGACGACGATGACGGAGCTGATGACCCGGTTTGTGGCAGCGATGTAGAGCAGCAAGGGCTCCTTCTCCTTTGGTGCGGCGAGCACAGGAGGCTAGGTAAGATACTTCTTCAGGTCGGAGAAAGCGCAATCGGCTTCGGCGTCCCAAACGAACTTTTCGCCAGCCTTGAGGAGCTTGAAGAAGGGTAGCCCCTTTTCGCCGAGCCTGCAGATGAAGCGGCTGAGGGACGCCATGCACTCGGTGAGCTTCTGGATGTTCTTCATGTTAGAGGGAGCTCGCATGCGGAGGACGACCGAAGTCTTGTCGGGGTTTGGGCGAATGTCATCGCAGCTGACAATGTTGCCGAGGAGGTTTCCAGACGACACGCCGAAGATGCACTTGTTGGGGTTGAGCTTCCACTTGAACCTGTTGAGGACCTTAAAGGTTGCCTCGAGGTCGGAGATGAGCGTGTCGGTGGTGCGAGTCTTGACGACGACGTCATCCACGTAAGCTTCGACTTTCTCCGGGATGAGGTCCTTCATGCAATCCTGGATCGCACGCTGGTACGTGGCTCCGGCGTTCTTTAGCCCGAACGACATGGTCGTGTAGCAGAAGCCGCTGAAAGGCGTGATGAACGCCGTTTTGATCTAGTCTTCTACCTTCAAAGCAATTTGATGGTAACCGGAATACCAATCGAGAAAGGAGAGAAGTTCGCACCCGGCGGTAGAGTCGACGACCTCGTTAATGCGAGGGAGGAGGAAGGGGTCCTTAGGGCAGCGCTTATTGAGATCGGTGTAGTCAACGCACATACTCCATTCTTTATTCTTTTTGAGTACAAGAACCGGGTTGGCAAGCCAATCCGGGTGATACACCTCTTTTATAAAACTGGCAGCTAGGAGCTGGGTGAGCTCTACCCTAATTGCCTCCTTCCTATCTGGCGCGAAGCGACGAAGCTTTTGGCGAGCCGGCCTGGCGGTTGAGGAGACGTTCAGGGAGTGCTCGATGAACTTCCGTGGAACTCCAGGCATGTCCGCTGGTTTCCAGGCGAGCACATCAACGTTGCTCCATAGGAAGCTGACGAGCGCGTCTTCCTATTTGGGGTCGAGGTTGGTGCCGATGACAGCAGTCTTCTCCGGAGCGCCGTCCACTAGGGCCACCTGCTTCGTGTCCTTCGACTTCTAGCTGGAGCGCTGGTCGGAGGGCTCCGGGATCTCGAGATCGTCGGGGCGGAGCTTAGCAGCGTCGGCGATGTAGTCTTGGGCACCCAGGAGCTGTTGGCGTGTCTCGGCGGAGTTGATTATCTCCTGCTCACACTCGTACGCCACTTGGAGATTTGCCCGAACACTGAGGACGCCTTTCTTCGTTGGCATCTTGAGCATGAGGTAGGCGTAGTGTGGAACAGCCATGAGCTTGGAGAGCGCCGGGCGACCGAGGATGGCGTGGTAGGCGGTGTCAAAGTCGGTGACGATGAAGGTGATGTACTCCTCGCGGAAGTGGTTGGAGATGCCGAACTGCACTGGGAGGGTTATTTGGCCAACGAGCATGGATGGTTTACCTGGTACGATGCCCCAGAAGGGGAAATTCGCCGGGAACAAATCCCGCTTGGAGTAGTCGAGCTCGCAGAAAGCCGATGAGAAGATGATGTTGAGGGCGCTTCCGCCGTCGACGAGGACTTTGGGGTAGCGACAGTTGGAGATCACCGGGTCAATGACGAGAGGAAAATGCCCCGAAGACTTGTCGTCCGACCATTGGTCCTCCCTAGAGAAGGTGATGGGGCGCTCCGACCAGTCGAGGTAGCGAACGTTGGCGGGGTCGTCGGTGATGGCCGCGATGGAGGCGATGTCACGTCGTACTTGGCGCCGCTTCTGCTCAGTCTCGATGACGATGTTCCCGCCGAAGACGGAGAGGGTCCTCGCCGGTGCACGGAAGGCAGGCTCATTGTTGTCGGCGTCCTTGTCCTTGTCGTTGTCGATTCGTGGTCGCTTGTCATCGCTCCCGCGGACTCTGCGAGCGATGGTGTCGCACTCGCGCATGGAGTGTCTGGTGCCTTTGTGGAGAGGACATGGGCCGTTGAGGAGCTTCTCGTAGTCATTGTCGTAGGTGCGCCTTGGCCGAGTATTGGTGTTGGCGATGTAGCGGCGGTCGTGCCGACGGTGGCCTGTTCTCGGGCGGGAAGACTCTAGCCGATCGTGCCGGCGATCTCGGTCATCGCGGTGGTCGCATTGCTTCGAGCAGTGGTCGCGTCCTTCATTGTGTTGTTCATTGCAATGATCGTCCTCACGGCGACGCTCCTGGGACCGTGATCGGCGATGCGGGCGTTCATGATGGCGATGGGCGTTGTCGGCGTTGGCGTCGGCGTAGGAGTTGGCGATCGTCATTAGTTCGGTGACCGTGGTTACCTTTTTCTGGATGATCTTGTCGCGGAGCTCCTTATGGCGTAGACCGTTGGAGAACGTAGAGATGGCTTCAGCATCGGCGATCTCCGGAATCGTGAATCGCATGGTGGAGAATCGTCGGAGGTAGCTTCGGAGGCCTTCGTTGTGCTCCTGGTGGACGTTCTGGAGATCATAGCGCGTTCCTGGCTGAATGCAAGTGGCGCTGTATGGCTTGATGAAGACTTCCTTCAGTTGCTCCCAGGTGTTCTCGGCGAGCTTGTGGAGCCAGCTGTTGGCCGAAGACGATAGAATCACGGGGAGGTACTTGGCCATCACGTCGGATCCTCCGCCGGTTGCCTGAATGGCGATTTCGTACGTGGTAAGCCACTGCTCCGGGTTGGCCTTTCCATCGTACTTGTCCACCGTGGTGACTTTGAACCCTTGAGGCCATTGGACGGCTCGGAGCCAGGAGGTGAAAGGGCGTGGCCCTATCGAGGCGTCGGGAGCTGGAGCTTGATCGCGAGCGCGATTGCCTTGGGAGACTTCCTGGTCGCGACGTGGCGGCGATCTCCGTCGGCGTGAAGGATGCGGGCTTAGTGGCGTTCCGCTGTACGACGATCCGGAGGGTGAGGCGTAGCGGCCTCTCTCGTCGCACTGCACGGTGGCAGCTTTGACATGGGTGACAACCTTCTGTAGCTCAGGGGTCAGCGAAAGCTTGGTGAGTTCGTTGTAGACGACAGCGAGGTTGGCACTTGGGGTCGGGTAGACGGGTTGATCATCGACCCTGTCGAACTCGTAGATGAGGTCACGGCCTCCAGCATGGTCACGTTCCCTACGTCGTTCGTTGTCGCAATGCTCTCGGTCGCGGCGCTCCTGGTCGCGTCGTTCGTCGTCACGCCGGCGTTGCCGGTCGATGTTGCGTTGCCCCCGATTGGCGCGTTCGTCTTCCTCTTCATTCAGCGGTGGAGGGCTATCGGTGGAGACGTTAAAGATGATGCCGCCACGATACAGCGGGAAGTCGGCCCTGGAGTCGGTGGATATGACAGTCGTAGACCGTGTGGAGGTGGAGCCGTTTGTCGTGGTAGATCGGGACGCTGAACTTTCTGACACAGTGTCACCGGAGATCTCTTGTAGAGTCACCATGCCGATGAGTGGAGATGGAGTCATTCGATCGCGCTTGCTGGTCGGAGCCATCTGGTCGGAGCCAAAAGATTGAAGCTGGTCGGAGAGCCGTCGCAACGCCTGGTCCTGATATGTAGGAGCTACACCGCGGAGCCCGACGGGCATGGGCGTTGGAGGAGAAGTGCGGCAGTGAGTCGGATGCCGATCCGATCTGGGGCGGTGGGTGGGTCACGCGCTTGGAACTCCCAATGGTGTACCTGAAAATTGCTCAAGGCAAGATTGGTCGGAAAGCTGTATACGAGCTACCTCGATGGTGTCAATGCATTCTGTGATTCCTTGGTTGGCTCGGTCGATGGCTTCGATCAGGTCGTCACAAGGGACGATTCTCGGTAGACGGCGCGTCGGCTTGATGACGCTGCGGATGGACGGTAGAGCGTCCGGTGCAGGAAGCTGCGCAGACATGATTTCTGGAGCAGGAGCGTGGTCGCCCATGGTCCAGATCATAGATCCGATCTGAATAGTGGTGCCCGACTCTGGAAGAACCATGGAGTGAGGGAAAGTAACCGCTTGGCAGATCATGGTGTCATAGTACACACCCCCTACCTGGCTCGCCAACTGTCGACGAAATATGGTCGATAGTCTACCGAGGGGTATGCCCAAGGTAGTAGATTGAGCGGCGGAGGCGTGCGAGACGTCTGCAAAGCATAAACACAGGGACGAGAGATGGCGATTTAGACAGGTTCGGGCTGGCAAGTTGTAACGTAACGGCTCTAATCCCATGGCCCACTGATCACCGTCAACCACTGACAGTCGATCCGTATAGCCAAGAGATTAGGACCGGTTCCGCTACTGGGCTACATCAGTGCCCGATGTCCGCAGGATCATCTCACAATTCAGTTACAATCTCTTGAACATTTTGACAAATAACATCGGAGTAAATAGCGGAAGACTTAGATAACAATAGTTTTACAAACCAGGGTTCAACATAAAATCAAGTGAAGTTATTACAGACCATAGTTCAAATAGATAGAGTCGGCAAGTAGCATATGACAACAACTTAATGTAAAGATACATCACCCAGCCCGAGGGTGAATAATCACTCATCGGCCTCATCGGCCTCCTCCTGAACAACAGTCACACAGCAGGGTCCAAGGCATACTGAGGAATCTGCCATACCTGCAACATGGGTAATAAAACCCTGAGTACAAAGGTACTCAACAAGACTTACCCGACTAAAGAAAAAGGGAGAAGACTCAGGAATGCAGGCTTAGGGTAGTCAAGGTAAGGCTTAAGCAAGATCAAGTATTTTGCAGAAAAGCATTTTTGTAAATCTTATTTTATTTTGAAAGATTCAGTATTCCTCAATTCTTCATCCTTCATGATTCATTTTACATTTCAAAACATTCCTAGTTGAGAACCACTCTCCGTTGAGAGTCAATGGAACAAGTCTCCATAACCGAGGAGCAACGTTAATCCGGATAAAGAATACTCAGCTGAGGATCCCTATTCACACTGCATATGTAGCACCCAAGCTTGCATATGCCAACTCGTCTACCACGATTCCTCCAAGATTGGGCCCGGTCCTACGCCACCCGGAAGTACAGTACACCACTCCAATCCGGGCCTCTAACCCACGTGGGTACATGCTACTTCCGCCATCTCTCCACTCCCAGTGCGCGGTTGTCGGTCCAATAATGGATTTCTCGGAGCCAGAGCTTTCCGTAGTATGTGAATAGTTGCAAGTCCTGCCCAGCAGGCCCCCATACGGATGGTCCCTACATTTTTCCGCCAGCGACAAGCACCTCGGGCCTCTAACCCAAGAGTACAGGTCCTGTCGGTTTTTCAACCCTGTCCCGGTCGGTGTCAACTGTTGAGTCCCGGACTACAACATGACGGCACCGTACGCAAGGACAACCTCTCCTTCCCATTGACTAAGTACGGATCAGATACTTAGCCAATAGTGGGAGTAAAACCAAAATCCCATAAAGATTCTTAAGTGATCACACTTTTGAAATTGGCATTTTTGCAAATCTATTATATAGCATCACTAAGCATTTTGCAAATAGTTTTTTTTTTAAAACAAGGCGGGTGGATCCTTTGGTGGAGGTAAATAATGCAGGAGGCAATAGGTCATCACACAACTCCTATAACCTAATGCAGTAATTTAACTCAAAAGCATTTAAGGAAAACATTTTATAAATGGAAGGGTTAAATGCACCGGGGCTTGCCTTGGATGGCAAAAAGAGCAGACTCGGGGTTGGTGGTGTAGGTGCCGGAGCTCGGGGTCGCCTCGGGGGCAGATCCTTCGGTGGCTACCTCGACTGCAGGTTCTTCTTCGTCAACTATACGGATGCAATGATGAATGCTCATGAGAATGATGATATGGACTTAAGGTACAAGACAATTCTACTGATTCTAGATTACTCTTAAACAAGGCATGATTGAAATCTAGGTTGAGCATAAAAGGTAACCATTTCTTCCTTAAGCAATATTGATTAAACTAGACCTTATTATAATTATCCTAAGCATCAACCAATCATAGCATCACAAACATCATAGACCACAGGGTAGGGGTCTATGAACATCAATCAATCCAAAGATCACATCATCAACACTTATTACCAACCCTAATCCATCTTTTCTATTTTCTTAATTTATTTAAAAGGTCATTTTATGAAGTTGCTCCAAAAATTACCAAATAAATCACATAAGTTCATTATGGTGTAGATAGATGGAAAAACAAATTTCATAATTTTTGGAGGTCATTAAGGTGCTCAAATAAAATCAGACATTAATTAGCAAAAGGCACTATTTAACAATTAAAATAAAAGCTCAAAAATCAACTTGTTCCAAAAGACTTCAAAATTTTACCAGAGACTAAACATGGCATAAGAAGCTCACAAAAATTTGTCTCATGATTTTTGGAGTTATAAATCACTCTCCAAAAATACCAAAACCTTCATTTTTCAATTAAAAGGGGAATTTTATATTTTCAAATTTTTGCACAAAACTCAAGTTTCATATTTTTATAAAATACTTCAGAGCATAAAGAGTCTACCACAAAAATTTCAGAATTTTTGGATGCACACAGAAAATCATACAAAAAAGAGAAAACAGAACACTATTCACAACTATCAGAAAAAGAGAAGAGCACTGTGCTCGTTCTAGGCCGGGCTCGGCGAGTCGCGGGGCTCGGGCGAAACGGAGAAGTGAGCCTCGGTCCGAGGCCGGGCTCGGGCGAGACGGAGAGCATGCGTCGCCGAGGCTTGGGCTCGGTCGAAGCGGAGGGTCATGCGCTTGCCGAGGCTTGGGCTCGGGCGAAGCGGAGAAACAGGCCTCTGTCCGAGACCTGACTGGGGGGGCTCGGGCGAAACGGAGTTGAAGCAGAGGCCGAAGGCTCGGATGCTTACCACGTGTCGGAGGCAGGGCTCGAGGGTGAGGCTCGACTCGTTCTCGAGGGTGAGGCTCGACTCGAGGGTGAGGCTCGACACGAAGGTGGGGCTCGACACGCTCGGGGAGAAGATGACCGCGGCGGCGCTCCGGCGGTCCGGCGGTCCTGAGCAACAACAGCGACCGCAAGGGCCGGGTTAGAGTCGCACGGGGTCAAGGAACACAACACGGGGGTCGGGAGAAGGTATCTGTGGCCGGAGACGGCGAATTCCACGAACCCGAGCTCGCCGGGTTTCGGCCGGGGATGGGGACGGCGAGCTTACGCCGGGCAAACGGCGGCGGGGAAGGTGAAATTGAAAGGTGGGAAAGCTTCACGAGCTCAAGGCGGAGCTTCTGAGCTAGGAGGTGGAGCGGAGGAGTGTCTGGAGAGTGCTGGCCACGGTGGCGGAGGTGGATGCGGAGGTCGAAGCTCCGGCGGCTTATATAGCCGCGGCTATGGGACGGTAGAGAGCTCGAGGTCACGCGGTTAAGGTTTGCGGGGGCGTGCGCACTCGATTGCGCTCTGGCGGATAAGCTGGCGCGCAGCCGGGGCTCGGGCGCAATGCTCGGCCGGCGATGGCCACGCGGCGGCAGCGGCTGGGCACTGTAGGGGCCGAGAGCGATGGTCAGCGCTCGCGTGCGAGCGCGGAGGGAACAGGGGAACATCGGTGGCAGGTTGGTGGCGCGTGGGGAGCAGCCGCCTGCGCTGCAGCCGCAGCGCCGGCGCCATGGCCGGGCCCCCCCTGGCCTCTGGCTCTACGGGAAGAAGAACAGTGCTAGGGTCTAGGGTTTGACTTTTGGCTGGTTTCTGAATTTTGCAAAAAATCTCCCAAAATTTGAACTGTGCGACAAAAACTCAAAACACCAAAGTTGTTCAGAAAAGAGAGGTCTACAACTTTGTCAATATGAACATTTTCAAATTCCAAATAGTTTTTGAACAAAATTCAAAAACAGAAAAAGGGGACACTTTTGAAATTTGAATCAATTCAAAATTACTTTGGATTTTATACTGAAACTAGAAAATCTTCAAACATGAAAGCTGTTCCTTTTATCAAAACCTACAACTTTGCTATAATACACTTTTCCAGAAACTCATTAGTTTTTGAACTCTTTTTGAAAACTGAAAAGGGAACAAAAGTTGGGGTTTGATTGAATTTGAAATAACTCAAAACTTTGTACTGCAACTTGAAAATTTGTAAATACCAAAGTTGTTTCTCTTTGACAGCTCTACAACTTTGCTTTTTGGACCAACCCCAAATTTTGAATAATTTTTAAATTACACCAGAGGGATAAAATCCAGGATTTGGAAATTAGGGTTTTGCAAAAGGGATTTGAAATCAAATTCTGATTTTTGAACTTTGGCCAACACAACAAAACTTCAAGACACCAAAGGAACAAGAATTACACAAAACTAATCACAGAGATGAAATTACCATTTTGCCCTAGTAGAGAGAAGTGGGCTAATTAGGATTTTTGCAATAGAGGTAATTCACATAAAATGATACACTTAGCAAAATGCATACACATGAAATCATGATCAAGATGCTTAATGATGCTAATGATGATATGTCAAGTTAATTACAGTTAAACACCAGAGGTGTTACAGCCTCCCCCCCTTAAAGAAATCTCGCCCCGAGATTCCACGTCTTATGAAAGGACAAAGAAGGGATAAAGGCAAAACCTTACATGGACAGCGATTCGAGAAAGTCGGGGTAGTTCTTTGCTAAGAAGTCCTCGGATTCCCAAGTAGCTTCTTCTTCAGAGTGCTGGTTCCACTGGATTTTGTACCACTTTGTGGTAGTTCTTCGGGTAACTCGATCTTTGTGATCCAACACGCGAACTGGATATTCCGAGTAGGATAGATCAGGCTCTAGCTCGACATCTTCAACTTCCACGACATGTTCAGGTATTCGGAGACACTTCTTGAGTTGGGAGACATGGAAAACATTGTGGACTGCGGAGAGATGATCGGGCAACTTTAGCTTGTAAGCTACCTTGCCACAACATTCCAAAATCTCAAACGGACCGATGTAGCGGGGTGCTAACTTTCCTTTAACTCCAAAACGAGTGACTCCTTTGGTTCGTGAGACCTTGAGATATACATAATCTCCAAATTGAAACTTCAGAGGTCGACGTCTCTTGTCAGCATAACTCTTTTGTCGGGATTGGGCAATCTTCATGTTCTCTTGTATCTGCTTGACTTTCTCTTCCATATCTTTGACCAGGTCAACTCCAAAGAATTCTCTTTCTCCAGGCTCAGACCAACTGAGGGGTGTACGACAACGACGACCGTACAGTGCTTCAAAGGGTGCCATTTTGATGCTCTCTTGATAACTGTTATTATATGAGAACTCCGCCAAGGGCAAACAGTCATCCCAAGTATCTGCGAAGGTGAGCGCACATGCTCTCAACATATCTTCTAACACTTGGTTGACTCGCTCAGTTTGTCCATCTGTTTGTGGATGATACGCTGTGCTGTATAAGAGTTGGGTTCCAAGTGAGGTATGGAACGCTTTCCAGAACTTTGCAACAAACTGGGTACCGCGGTCCGAGACAATGGTCTTGGGTATGCCATGAAGCTTCACTATGTTGTTCTTGTACAAGGCGGCATATGTGGGGACGGTGTAAATGGTCTTG
This sequence comes from Coix lacryma-jobi var. lacryma-jobi, assembly GCA_009763385.1. Taxonomy (NCBI): domain Eukaryota; kingdom Viridiplantae; phylum Streptophyta; class Magnoliopsida; order Poales; family Poaceae; genus Coix; species Coix lacryma-jobi. The sequence continues at coordinate 77,733,821 of CM019830.1, read as the reverse complement.
ACTGGCAGAAAGTGAGCTTGTTTGGTGAGTCGGTCCACGATTACCCAAATGGAATCAAAACCTTTCCGAGTCTTGGGTAGCCCATTAATAAAATCCATGCTGATATCTTCCCACTTCCAGGCAGGTACAGATAAAGACTGCAATTCTCCTCCAGGTTTCATGTGCACGGCTTTGACTTTCTGACAAGTATCACAGCGAGCGACATAGCGAGCGATTTCAATCTTCATCTTTGTCCACCAGAATCTCTGCCTCAGATCCTGGTACATCTTGTTGCTGCCGGGGTGGATGGAAAACCTAGACAGGTGTGCTTCATCAAGGATCAACTGTCTCAACTCAGGCACTTTGGGAACTACTAGACGGTTCTTGAACCAAACAACTCCTACATCATCGATCCTGAAACAATCAGCCTTTCCGGTCTGGACCTTTTCGATGATGTGCTTGATTCCAGGGTTATCTTTTTGTGCAGCAATGACCTGTTCTCTGATAGAGGTCTCGATCCTGACATTGCTCAGAGTTCCTTGTGGTACCATTTCAATACCCATCCTTTCAAGATCATGGCACAAGGAAAGATCATAGGGCTTCGTCGTCAGACAGTTGCAGTATGACTTGCGACTGAGGGCATCGGCGACTACATTTGCCTTACCAGGATGGTAATGCACTTCGATATCATAATCTTTAATCAACTCAAGCCATCTTCGCTGCCTCATGTTCAGTTCTTCTTGGGTGAAGATATACTTCAGGCTCTTATGATCGGTGTACACATTGCAGGCACTGCCCAACAGATAATGACGCCATATCTTCAAAGCATGTACCACTGCTGCTAACTCAAGGTCATGGGTTGGATAATTCTCCTCATGTCGCTTAAGCTGCCGTGAGGCATAAGCGATCACTCGACCTTCTTGCATCAAAACACAACCCAAACCAATACCAGATGCATCACAGTATACATCAAAGGGTTTCTCGATGTCTGGTTGAGCTAGGACTGGTGATGTAGTTAGTAGTTTCTTCAAGGCTTGAAAAGCTTGCTCACAGGCTGGTGACCAAACAAATTCCACGGAATTCTTCAACAACTCTGTGATAGGCTTGGCTATTCTGGAGAAATCTGGGATGAAACGACGATAGTATCCAGCCATTCCCATGAAGCTGCGAACTTCGCGGACAGTGGTAGGTGGCTTCGAATCCAAGATATCTGCCACTTTTTCAGGGTCAACTGACACACCTTCAGCGGACAGGACATGACCAAGGAATTGAATTCGGTCTAGCCAGAATTCACATTTACTGAACTTGGCATACAGCTGGTGATCTCTGAGACGAGAGAGAACGACACGAAGATGCTTGGCATGATCTTCAGGAGTTCTTGAATAAACAAGGATGTCGTCAATGAACACGACTACAAATTTATCGAGCTCTGGCATGAACACAGAGTTCATGAGATACATGAAATGAGCGGGTGCATTGGTCAAACCGAAAGACATGACCAAATACTCATATAGGCCGTATCTGGTGGTGAAAGCTGTTTTGGGAATATCTTCGGGACGAATTTTTATTTGGTGATAGCCAGATCTGAGGTCGATCTTGGAAAACACTCTGGCTCCAGATAACTGGTCAAAAAGAAGGTCAATGCGAGGCAAAGGATATTTATTCTTGATGGTGACCTCATTGAGTGGGCGATAGTCAACGCACAGACGAAGACTTTTGTCCTTCTTCTTCACAAAGATAGCAGGGCAACCCCAAGGAGATGAACTTGGGCGAATGAGACCCTTGTCCAATAGCTCTTGCAATTGGATCTTTAGCTCTGCCAATTCTCTAGGAGGCATTCGATAAGCTCTACGGGATATAGGAGCAGTCCCGGGCTTTAGCTCTATAGCAAACTCAACATCACGGTCGGGAGGTAGACCAGGTAGATCTTCTGGAAAGACATCAGGGAACTCACAGACCACGGGAATATCCCTGACTTCCGGAACACAGGCGGTATTCAACTGGGTGGTTGCTGGTTTTTGAGGCATAGGAAGTTGGAGAAGGAGTTTGGAAGTGCTGTTAGGAATATCCACTCTCACAACTCTATTCAAGATGTCTATCATGGCTTTATGCTGACACATCCAAAGATTGCTTTTGAACGAAACTGACTGATAAGATTCATTGATGTAAGGGTAGATAACTGATACAGAAGTTCGATAAAAACCACTGACTGACAAAAGAAAGGTACAAGACAAGATACAGACTCGACTAAACAGAAGACCAACTAACGCCCCAAACCTAGACTAAGGCTTTAGGTGAGCAGATGGTACAGACACAAGGAATCTAGTCGTCATCGATGAAGATCAACTCTTCGTCATCATCATCATCCTCGATGGTAAGCTCAGGCTCTTCCTCCTCATCTTCATCTTCAACGTGGACATCTTCAGCAGGTTCCACTTCCACGTTCTGATCGGGCTTATATTCCACTTCAGGTTCCTCCACGACTCCGTCTTCGGGGTCTTCCATAACCGGGGGTACCAAGGGATGGAGTTGATCATGCAGCTGATGCACTTCCTCGTGAAGCATATCATTGTACTGCTCGATCTGGGCGGTGTATTGCTGCAGTCCATGGAGCTGGGCTCTGGTGACATCCTCTCGGATCCATGTTGCATCACGCTGCTGGATAGCGCGAACCGTGTTCCGGTTGGCCTGCTCCAGGGAAGCTCGTGCCTCATAAAACTCCATGCGGGAAAGGTAGAAGTCATGCTCCATGTTCTCCATTTCAGCCTTCAGATTCTTGATTTCCTCCTTCAGCTGTTTGCGGGTGCGGCGGGAAAAACGATGACCATTGGAGGATTCTCCAGTCTCTTCTCCGGTGCGTGGCGCCAGCTGGTGACGCGGCACACCATGCGGTCCAGTCGACTTGCGAGCAGTCCGCTTGAGGATGACCATATCTGGACAAGAGGGTATAGGTGAGAAAGGCTAGCAAGAAAAAGGTAAAGGCATACTAACCCAACCGATTTAGAGAGGAAGTTAACTTAAGTGAACTTAAGTGATTATGACATGATGCATGATTCGTTCCTACGGAACAAGGCAATGCAACTACTAAGGTAAGGTACATAGGGCTTATACAAGTTGTCTTGCTACTAGTTGCCAAAGACAAGATGAGATGAGAGAAGCAATTTGGACTCAAAATAGTCAAGTTTAGCTTTTGTTAAAAACATTTTGAAGTTTTCGCAAAAAGATTGCGACGTCATAGTGAGATGCTCCGATACCACTCTGTAACGTAACGGCTCTAATCCCATGGCCCACTGATCACCGTCAACCACTGACAGTCGATCCGTATAGCCAAGAGATTAGGACCGGTTCCGCTACTGGGCTACATCAGTGCCCGATGTCCGCAGGATCATCTCACAATTCAGTTACAATCTCTTGAACATTTTGACAAATAACATCGGAGTAAATAGCGGAAGACTTAGATAACAATAGTTTTACAAACCAGGGTTCAACATAAAATCAAGTGAAGTTATTACAGACCATAGTTCAAATAGATAGAGTCGGCAAGTAGCATATGACAACAACTTAATGTAAAGATACATCACCCAGCCCGAGGGTGAATAATCACTCATCGGCCTCATCGGCCTCCTCCTGAACAACAGTCACACAGCAGGGTCCAAGGCATACTGAGGAATCTGCCATACCTGCAACATGGGTAATAAAACCCTGAGTACAAAGGTACTCAACATGACTTACCCGACTAAAGAAAAAGGGAGAAGACTCAGGAATGCAGGCTTAGGGTAGTCAAGGTAAGGCTTAAGCAAGATCAAGTATTTTGCAGAAAAGCATTTTTGTAAATCTTATTTTATTTTGAAAGATTCAGTATTCCTCAATTCTTCATCCTTCATGATTCATTTTACATTTCAAAACATTCCTAGTTGAGAACCACTCTCCGTTGAGAGTCAATGGAACAAGTCTCCATAACCGAGGAGCAACGTTAATCCGGATAAAGAATACTCAGCTGAGGATCCCTATTCACACTGCATATGTAGCACCCAAGCTTGCATATGCCAACTCGTCTACCACGATTCCTCCAAGATTGGGCCCGGTCCTACGCCACCCGGAAGTACAGTACACCACTCCAATCCGGGCCTCTAACCCACGTGGGTACATGCTACTTCCGCCATCTCTCCACTCCCAGTGCGCGGTTGTCGGTCCAATAATGGATTTCTCGGAGCCAGAGCTTTCCGTAGTATGTGAATAGTTGCAAGTCCTGCCCAGCAGGCCCCCATACGGATGGTCCCTACATTTTTCCGCCAGCGACAAGCACCTCGGGCCTCTAACCCAAGAGTACAGGTCCTGTCGGTTTTTCAACCCTGTCCCGGTCGGTGTCAACTGTTGAGTCCCGGACTACAACATGACGGCACCGTACGCAAGGACAACCTCTCCTTCCCATTGACTAAGTACGGATCAGATACTTAGCCAATAGTGGGAGTAAAACCAAAATCCCATAAAGATTCTTAAGTGATCACACTTTTGAAATTGGCATTTTTGCAAATCTATTATATAGCATCACTAAGCATTTTGCAAATAGTTTTTTTTTTAAAACAAGGCGGGTGGATCCTTTGGTGGAGGTAAATAATGCAGGAGGCAATAGGTCATCACACAACTCCTATAACCTAATGCAGTAATTTAACTCAAAAGCATTTAAGGAAAACATTTTATAAATGGAAGGGTTAAATGCACCGGGGCTTGCCTTGGATGGCAAAAAGAGCAGACTCGGGGTTGGTGGTGTAGGTGCCGGAGCTCGGGGTCGCCTCGGGGGCAGATCCTTCGGTGGCTACCTCGACTGCAGGTTCTTCTTCGTCAACTATACGGATGCAATGATGAATGCTCATGAGAATGATGATATGGACTTAAGGTACAAGACAATTCTACTGATTCTAGATTACTCTTAAACAAGGCATGATTGAAATCTAGGTTGAGCATAAAAGGTAACCATTTCTTCCTTAAGCAATATTGATTAAACTAGACCTTATTATAATTATCCTAAGCATCAACCAATCATAGCATCACAAACATCATAGACCACAGGGTAGGGGTCTATGAACATCAATCAATCCAAAGATCACATCATCAACACTTATTACCAACCCTAATCCATCTTTTCTATTTTCTTAATTTATTTAAAAGGTCATTTTATGAAGTTGCTCCAAAAATTACCAAATAAATCACATAAGTTCATTATGGTGTAGATAGATGGAAAAACAAATTTCATAATTTTTGGAGGTCATTAAGGTGCTCAAATAAAATCAGACATTAATTAGCAAAAGGCACTATTTAACAATTAAAATAAAAGCTCAAAAATCAACTTGTTCCAAAAGACTTCAAAATTTTACCAGAGACTAAACATGGCATAAGAAGCTCACAAAAATTTGTCTCATGATTTTTGGAGTTATAAATCACTCTCCAAAAATACCAAAACCTTCATTTTTCAATTAAAAGGGGAATTTTATATTTTCAAATTTTTGCACAAAACTCAAGTTTCATATTTTTATAAAATACTTCAGAGCATAAAGAGTCTACCACAAAAATTTCAGAATTTTTGGATGCACACAGAAAATCATACAAAAAAGAGAAAACAGAACACTATTCACAACTATCAGAAAAAGAGAAGAGCACTGTGCTCGTTCTAGGCCGGGCTCGGCGAGTCGCGGGGCTCGGGCGAAACGGAGAAGTGAGCCTCGGTCCGAGGCCGGGCTCGGGCGAGACGGAGAGCATGCGTCGCCGAGGCTTGGGCTCGGTCGAAGCGGAGGGTCATGCGCTTGCCGAGGCTTGGGCTCGGGCGAAGCGGAGAAACAGGCCTCTGTCCGAGACCTGACTGGGGGGGCTCGGGCGAAACGGAGTTGAAGCAGAGGCCGAAGGCTCGGATGCTTACCACGTGTCGGAGGCAGGGCTCGAGGGTGAGGCTCGACTCGTTCTCGAGGGTGAGGCTCGACTCGAGGGTGAGGCTCGACACGAAGGTGGGGCTCGACACGCTCGGGGAGAAGATGACCGCGGCGGCGCTCCGGCGGTCCGGCGGTCCTGAGCAACAACAGCGACCGCAAGGGCCGGGTTAGAGTCGCACGGGGTCAAGGAACACAACACGGGGGTCGGGAGAAGGTATCTGTGGCCGGAGACGGCGAATTCCACGAACCCGAGCTCGCCGGGTTTCGGCCGGGGATGGGGACGGCGAGCTTACGCCGGGCAAACGGCGGCGGGGAAGGTGAAATTGAAAGGTGGGAAAGCTTCACGAGCTCAAGGCGGAGCTTCTGAGCTAGGAGGTGGAGCGGAGGAGTGTCTGGAGAGTGCTGGCCACGGTGGCGGAGGTGGATGCGGAGGTCGAAGCTCCGGCGGCTTATATAGCCGCGGCTATGGGACGGTAGAGAGCTCGAGGTCACGCGGTTAAGGTTTGCGGGGGCGTGCGCACTCGATTGCGCTCTGGCGGATAAGCTGGCGCGCAGCCAGGGCTCGGGCGCAATGCTCGGCCGGCGATGGCCACGCGGCGGCAGCGGCTGGGCACTGTAGGGGCCGAGAGCGATGGTCAGCGCTCGCGTGCGAGCGCGGAGGGAACAGGGGAACATCGGTGGCAGGTTGGTGGCGCGTGGGGAGCAGCCGCCTGCGCTGCAGCCGCAGCGCCGGCGCCATGGCCGGGCCCCCCCTGGCCTCTGGCTCTACGAGAAGAAGAACAGTGCTAGGGTCTAGGGTTTGACTTTTGGCTGGTTTCTGAATTTTGCAAAAATCTCCCAAAATTTGAACTGTGCGACAAAAACTCAAAACACCAAAGTTGTTCAGAAAAGAGAGGTCTACAACTTTGTCAATATGAACATTTTCAAATTCCAAATAGTTTTTGAACAAAATTCAAAAACAGAAAAAGGGGACACTTTTGAAATTTGAATCAATTCAAAATTACTTTGGATTTTATACTGAAACTAGAAAATCTTCAAACATGAAAGCTGTTCCTTTTATCAAAACCTACAACTTTGCTATAATACACTTTTCCAGAAACTCATTAGTTTTTGAACTCTTTTTGAAAACTGAAAAGGGAACAAAAGTTGGGGTTTGATTGAATTTGAAATAACTCAAAACTTTGTACTGCAACTTGAAAATTTGTAAATACCAAAGTTGTTTCTCTTTGACAGCTCTACAACTTTGCTTTTTGGACCAACCCCAAATTTTGAATAATTTTTAAATTACACCAGAGGGATAAAATCCAGGATTTGGAAATTAGGGTTTTGCAAAAGGGATTTGAAATCAAATTCTGATTTTTGAACTTTGGCCAACACAACAAAACTTCAAGACACCAAAGGAACAAGAATTACACAAAACTAATCACAGAGATGAAATTACCATTTTGCCCTAGTAGAGAGAAGTGGGCTAATTAGGATTTTTGCAATAGAGGTAATTCACATAAAATGATACACTTAGCAAAATGCATACACATGAAATCATGATCAAGATGCTTAATGATGCTAATGATGATATGTCAAGTTAATTACAGTTAAACACCAGAGGTGTTACACAAGTCGTCGTAATACCCTACGTCTTGTGTTCGGGTGGCTGGTTTGTATTGATGGATTGGAATATGGCGTGAGTTTGGAGGGGATCCCTGCTCGCCTTATATAGCCGGGGAGCAGGGTTACAACTTGCCGAATCCTAACAGATTACAATCGGTTCCTTTTGGCAAGGAATCCGGGTCTATCTATTCGGATCTTCCTTATCGAGCAAGTCATCAGGAGAGTCCTTGGCGGCTGCGACGACCTGGTCGCGGGCAGCAAGGCCTTCTGGTTGGGCCGTATCTATAGAAGAGCCCAAGTCGTGCCATGAGGGTATACGGGTGTAATATCCCCACACCTCCCCCGGCAAGAAATCGGGCGGTCCTTTCCCCTCGCGCAAGAATCACCGAGCCCCCTCTCTTTCTTCCGGTCTCCTCCTTCTCCCATTCTCTCGTCATTTTCTTTTCCCCTCAGCCATGGCAGAAGAGCAGGCAAGCAGCAGCTTCTCCTTCCCTTGTCGCACCTTCCTGCTCCTCCTTTCTCCTCTCTGCCTTCTCCTCCATGACCAAGCAGAAGTTGACCAGCATCATGGCCACTTCCCCCTCTCCTCCAGGGCCGGTCTCCTCCCCTTCCTGCACGCGCTCGCCAGGAGTCGCGGCTACGGGCGTCCTCTGCGTGGTCGCGAGCAGCAGCGGCATCAGCAGCAGAGCGCAGGCAGCAGCACCACCACTGAAGGCCCCCTGCAGAAGCAGCAGCAGCGCCCCGGACCCGCCCCCAAACCCTAGGCGGTCTCCACCTCCCTGAAGCCAGCCATCCCCATCGTCTTCTCGTCGTTCTCCCGTGAAAAACAAGCTGAAGGGTATGGTTGAGAAGCTCAAGCTTTTCGTCGGATTTTTGTGCAAAGTACCATGACTCATGTGTTTTCTAATTAGTCCCTAAATAATTTCTGCAGGTTCTAGGGTTCCCGATGTAAAAGGGTTTTCTGTTTTCCGTTTTTGTTTAATTAAGCAAATCTGGTTGAATGTTGTAAAATGCATAGTCAATCGTAGGAATGTCGAAAAATTGCGAGTGAGGACTTTTTGGAATCCTTGTGAAGAGTACTGTCCAGTGAATGTTTTATATGATGGGTGTTAGTTGATAGTTTGTGCTGTGGTGATTTATTTGTGTTAAATAGCATTAAATAGGGATAAAATGATATCTGTTGTTTTTTTGCTTAGATGACTGTGAAAGTTTTATGGTAGTCTTTTTATGTGATATGTGTGCTGTGATAGAAAGTTCAGAATTTTTGGTGGATGTACGAATTAGTTATGAATTTATTTGTCTTGCAGCCTGTTAAATAGATTAAAATAATTTGTGATAAATGTTTGCATGTAAAAATAGAAAAGGTAGTTCCACTGCCTTCCTATGATGTTGTTGTAGCTTAGGTAATTTTATCATGGCCATGTGTTTACAGAAAATTTGATTTATGGAATTTTGTTGCTCTCACATGCATTTTTATGAATAAAAATTACCATGTTTTTAATAAATAAATTATAATACCTGAGCATGTAATGTTTTTACAGTAGTCATGATTTGGTATTATCTATCCTCAGTAAAAATATGAGCCCCAAATTATATGTTTGCCATGTCACTTAAAAATATGCCTATGTTTGTTAATTATTTTATTAATGAAAGCTTGGTGATATATAAACATGTATATGTTTGTATGCTTGTTTTGTTGTATATTAATCTGAGATGATTATTATGTGTTCATGTTTATGACTGTTAGAAGTGCTTTAATAGCTTATATATGTGCTCAAATGATTAACTAAACAAGTAGTAAGGTGAGTTTATTAATATGCTGAAATTGCTGCATGCATAGTTTCTGTAGTGGTGAATAGTTCGTGAAAAAAATGATGTTTTCTGTAGATGTGTTATATATAAAAGTTATAGATAACTTCCTTATCTTGATTGTCCTAAAATTTCATGATTTTAGGCCAAGTGGTTCAAGAGTTATAGTTTTTGTAAGTTGGCTGTCAGGTTTTGCATACTTTCTGTGCAGATCGGAAAGAATAAATTGTTTGGCTAGTTTAATTTATGAATCATGTGTTTGTGTTAATAGAAGAGTTGTAGTGTTTTTCATAAGCTTTCGAAATTATCTTGGATCACTATTTTTGGTGGTCTAGAACTTGAGTTGCATGTGTTTAAAGTTAGAAGTCAGAATCTGTCCAAGTCTGGACAAATTTATTTGTTTGAGATAGTTAGCCTTTTATAACTGCTTAATCATCTTGATATGATTATAAATTAGTTGTAGACAACTTAATAAGCTTTCTAATAAGTGTTATGTCAAGTCTTTTGGAGCTTTAGATCTCTAGTTATAGCTGTTTGAAGATGAATGTAATATTCTGTCCAAAGTTTGGACAGAAATGCTTGTCTGTTATGTTTGGTCTTTTTAATAGCTGAATCATGCTTAAGTGATAATAACAAAGTTGTAGATAATTTCATTAGCTTTCCAGAAACTCTAGGATCACCTTGTTTGGATATGTGTAGCTCTAGTTATGGTTGTTTCAAGTACATGGTGTGTTGCTGTCCAAACTGTATAAATGAACCGAAGTTGATTGCTATGGCTTAACGTTGCTTATGAGATTCTTGATGCTATGTCATGACTTGATAATGTTTAGTTTATGCATTTCATGTTATGAAACTTGATATATTATATAAATATGTTAGATAATGATGATTGACTTGTTTAACAAAAATAGGAGTTGTATGTGCATACATGTGTTCCATTTGTGTGATGTGTGATGTAGTCTTGATTGATTGTTATAGTTAGCCTCTCTGAGTGCCTAATGAACTGTGTCACACTTTTCTTTAGTATTAACCTGCTGAAATGATTATGCTATGTTGTGTGTTAGAGCTATGCCTACTTTTCGTAGTTATCCTGTATACGTATGTGAAGTACTTAGTAATGCTTGCGTTATGCACCTTTCTTTTGCTTCATAAGCGTTTTCCCTTGCATTCATACGCTTGCATTGCGCATCTCATTTAGGTAACAGTAGATACATCGTGAAGGACGTGATGATGTGGCTAAACCCGAAGACGGTGTTTCGTGGATTATCCCGAAGATGCGGAGTTAAGCAAGTGCTACAGCGGAGATGCTCGCCAAGCAAGTATCACCTAACAAACACTAACCTAGTGTTGGTTCCCAGGCAAGCCCCGGAGCATTCTAAGCCTCCTATTATTTACAATTAATTTAATTGAGTATTTTATATTGTGATGCATTAGGTATAGGAGTTGATTGAATCCTACTTGCTGCATTATCATTCCTTGATTATTGATTATACCTGCCTTGTTATCATCTTAGTGTTTTTAATGTAGAATTGCTTAGCCTGCTTAATAAAAGTAGTAGTTAAGGATGTTTTCGTAATACCCCAGATGGGTATTTACCGGATCACGGTTGGCTATATTTGCTATCGTGGAAAAGAACCTGAGTAGTAATGAAATACGGTCAACTGGAAGGCAAGGCACCAAGTTGGAACTTGGGGGCAGTTCGTCCGTTGGATCGTGTAGGTTTGTATCGATGTTGGCCCTCGTTCATTTTTGAATGCGCCCTTTTACTTAGGGATAAGTTGGTGCTGTAATCATCGACCCCAAGGCCGGTTAGACGCTGTTCGGGCCGGTCTTAACCCGTGTCGCACCCTCTACTATGGAAACACGATCTGCCGCGGAATGGCCATCGTATAGTTCCAATTGGGTGGTCCGTGCTTCAACCGCGATGATTACCGCCACGAACAAGCTTCGAGCGGTTACCCAAGGCATGGACCCGACGGGGAAAGTGTGCGTTGGTATTAAAGGTTTTTCACCAGCTGGTTTGGAATTCGATTCGAGTCGCCGTCTCCCCCGGTTAGTGGGAAACTATGGCGAGCTTCACCATGATACAACTCCATGTGACATTTGTTGGTTCAACTAAAATATTGATAAGCAAACCTGATATGGTAGTATTTGTTTGCTAGATTCAAGTGAGTGCTCTAGTACAGGTGCAAAACCTAGAGTTTAAGGAATAGGATAAAAGATGACTGCTCATATAATTAAATGATGAAGCCTTTATCTCAAGCTCCTTTTGCAAATAAAGTTAGCCAACTCAACTATTTATATCAGCCTTGCATACTCCTTGGTGTCTCTTTATTTCTGGTTTACGATGGGTAAGTCTAGCTGAGTACATTCGAGTACTCAGGGTTTTATCCCACCTTGTTGCAGGTGAAGGTTAGGTCTGCCGGAAGGTGATGACCAGTGCCGGTGGGCTCGACAGTTCCCTACTTCTTCTCTTTATGCTGTTGTTGGAGGATGTCACTCAAAGCTAGCAAAGTATTTCAACTTATGTTATGGTATTCATTTCAAAGCTATGTTGTTTCAAAGTAAATCAACTTGTATTATTATTTGTGAACTCTATTGTAATTTTGTTTCAGCTGCAAAGCTCCGTGAACATGATCTATATTTGCTTGACCATGCGATCTTGGCTTAGATGTTGAAAAAGTTTGAAATCCCTCAGGATTTCACGGACTACCAGGTTTATATGGGCTCAAATGTGCTAATTCAACTGCTCCGGTAGAGGTTTTCGCACTTGTGCTCTTATAAATTGGTCAGTTCTGTCACAAATTTTAGCTCCCCATGTGAACAAGTAGTAACATAAAGTTGATGCTTTCGTTGTTCACATGTGTTCTTTAAAAATGAGTTTTCTTTTTATAATTTCTTTGCTTTAGCCATCTCATTTTCTAAAGCCTTAGTGAGTCTACATACAAGCTTAAAATTTGGATCATCACAATCAACTACCACATTTGCAATTGATACCTTTGCATCACCATGTGACATGAAGCAATGTGGTGTAGATGAAGAACTTGTGGAGACATCACTCTGATAGCCATCATCATCATCATCATTATCATCAAGTGTGCATGAGGTAGCATCATCATTTGCACCACTTGAGGTTTGGCTATGGACACCATCTGAAACAACCTAATTTCCTCGAAGGGAAATCCACAGAGTCAAAGTGTAATTTGACCTTGGTAGATCATATTACCCAAATTCCAGTATAAATATCACAGTCTTACATCAAGGAGAGTACATAAATTTATTACATCGCCACACTAGCGGAAAGCAGAAAAATAACTATCATCCAGAAAAGCTTTGTTGAAGCGGTAACGTCCATCCCTGACTTGAGCATAGGCACGAAACCCTACTCGTCAAACTCCTCCGAATAGAACTCCTCCTCATAACCTGTCAACGAAATATGGTCGATAGCCCACCTAGGGGTATGCTCAAAGTGGTAGATTAGCGGGGAAGGCGCGTAGGACGATGATCCAGACTTGACGCAAGAAAGAACTAGATGAACACAGGGGTTTATCCAGGCATGGGCCGCTAGCTTTAGCGTAATACCCTACGTCTTGCGTCGAGTTGTCTGTTCTGTATGTAGATCAATCTGTTTTGAGGGGGGGTCCTTGCTCGCCTTATATAGCCACGGGGAGTAGGGTTACAGATCTTAGAAGATCGGATCTACTAATGGGATAAGGAAACTAGGTCAATTACAATAGCATATCGTGGAGGACACGATATCCTTCCTAACCAACTAGGTTTCCTTGATCTCCAATCCTGCGAAGGCTTTCGCGTCGCTGTTCGACCAGCTGGACTTCATGCCTGACCAGCTGGGCCTTGACGCCATAATCCTTCATAGTGAGTTGGGTTGGCCTCTTTGAAGTAGCCCAAGTCTAGTCGTGAGGGTACCTGGGTTTATACCCCCATAGCTAGTCCTCGAGCACATTGAATCTTGGAGCGGTGTAAAAGGTCTAGCGTCATTCCTGAGCAGTCTTGTCCCATACTTCGAACCTAGTCTCTGACCAAGTTGTAATATGTCATTTGCCATTTCCTGAAACCCACAAGATGCGATGTGCTCTTTGATAGATAAAAAAGAAAAAATGACTCTGCACTGCCGATGAAGTGTGCCCACTTTATACTGAGAAGTATAATTAACGACCTGTTCAACATCTTGACTATCTCAGATAGGCTAGCATACTCACCGACCAAGTGAAGTGTGTCCACTTAGTCCCCGAGCTTGGCAACAGATGTCTTCGTCATGTGATGCCAAGGTCAAAAAATTCAGGAAAAGAGGAAAAAACGATATACATGTGCGACCAAGCACCATGTATACACGGTAGTCCCCGAGCTTGAGAATAGATGACTCTGTCATGTGATGCCAAGGTCAAAAAATTCAAGAAAAGAAAAAACAATATACATGTGCAACCAAGCGCCATGTATACATGGTAGTCCCCGAGCTTGGCAATAGATGACTCCGTCATGTGATGCCAAGGTCAAAAAAATCAGGAAAAGAAAAGAAAAAATGATATACATGCGCGACCAAGCGCCATGTATACATGGTAGTCCCCAGCTTGGCAATAGATGACTCTATCTTGTGATGCCAAGGTCAAAAAATTCAATTTTGAGCCCATGATAAAGCGACGCCACAATGTCTGGCCATTCATGAGCAAAGAATCTACTTTTTGCCATCTTTTTCGCTGTAAAGTGTGTCCTATCTCACCTGTTGACTACATTTTCTGTAGATGCAGTTGTCTTGTTGTTGAAAGTGACTTTATATCTATTGAGTCCATGACTCAATGGAATTTCTTTTGGTGGGTGAACATGGTCCATGAACTAGCGTAACATGGCTATAAATGCACCTAGATGGTAACCTATGTTTCTTCAGCATCCATGGTGCCGAGACCTCGAACTCGCAACATTCTGAAAATGAGTGTCACCTAGCTTATCAATCCTCCTGGCAAAGCCTTGCTTGTTGCGTGTAAATAGTGATGTTCCTGGAAGAATTCTTGTGATGGGATCATTCGGTAGGATGTTCCCTGACTGGTTCAGTGCGGGTAAAGTTGACGACACATAAATTAAGCCAATTCTTGAGCTATAAATCATTTTGTTCTCACATTTTTATTTGTCAAACCATTTTGAACTAGATCAAGGTGTCAATATAAAAGTATTAGACTCATTATTCTCTACTTTATAAAATTATTTGCCAAGTCAGAAATCCACTTAAACCACTAAGTCCAATAGAAACCAAAATCCAATAAATAAACCAAAGACAAAAAGCACTTTCATGCACATGAAATGATGCAATGCATTGCTTATGGGTTTTAGTAGCTAAATGTAGTCCCTAATGTAGTGCTTGACACTAGGGTGTCACATGATGTGTCGTAATAAGAACGGTCGAAGCGCGGTTTCCAAAAAAACCCTGGGACCGAAGAGTTGCGCCGTCTTTATAAAAATGAAACGTAGTCGAGGTCATCCCTCACTCCGCCTATTGTCATTCCTCATTTCTCCACCCTTGCCCCCTTGCACTGTAGCCCTAGATCCCGAGAGGCTTTCACGAACTCAGTTCCCCCTATTTCCAGTAGATCTGATGGAGCGGAAGGTGAAGAAGTCAGCGATGGCTCCAGCTATTAGGCTAGATCAAGAATTGCTGTCGTCGAAGAGCACAGAGGAGAGCATCAACCGCCTCAACTCCGGCGGTCTTCTTACGGATAAGGTGACCGGTGGTTGGAGGGTGTCGAGTGGTGAGACCTATCCCCATCTTAATACTGACGAAATAGTCGTTTTTGAGGATTATTTTATTAGGGGATTTGGTCTTCCTTGCCATGCTTTTCTTCGGAAACTCCTTGATTTTTGGGGAATCGGGCTCTGCAATCTTGGCCCAAACTCCATCCTCTCCATTTCTATCTTCATCCATCTGTGCGAGGTGTATCTTGGGATACAGCCGCACTTCAACCTCTTCCATTACTTTTTTCAATTGAAGAAGAATAATCGTGGGTCCCGCATTGTGGGAAGCGTGTATGTGTTGCTATGGGAGGGGATGGCGTCTAAATACATCATAGTCCTCCTTCAAAGTAAAGTGAGTGTCTGGCAGGAGAAGTGGTTCTATATGACGTAATGCCAGACACCTGTCAGCTGTGATGTTGGTAAGGGCGTCGAGACAAGCTGGACTTGGTCGGCGAAGCCCTCCGTGAATGAAATGGACCAAGTGCAGGAACTCTTCCGGTTGGTGAGGGGGCTTACTACCGACATGATCCAAGTCACGGCCAACTTCATGTACCACCGGGTACAGCCGTGCAAGGAGAGGGTGCGACCCAGCTATGAGTACGCGGGGCACCCCGATCCGACCCATGAGAGCATGGAGGATCTAGCTGTTGCGGAGTTGGAAAGGCATGTGCATGTGGTGCTCCAATCCTCAGATTGGAAACAGCCAAAGAAAGTGACACAGCCGTTTAGTCTAGCGAGGCCCGTCCGAGATGTGAGTTCCCGTTTTTGTTGTGTGACGCCTCTGGTTGGTACTGGTAGTGGTTGGAGTGATTGAATAACCGAATTCTGACTTTTGCAGGATCGCTTTAGTGTTTATGTCTCGAATGTTCCATCGACCGACTGGTCGAAGGGGGTTGACCCTCGGCCAGAAAACATTCGGCCTCCTCTCCCCCAGGCTGGAGAGGCAGCGGCCAAAAAAGCATAGGAGAGCAGAGCAGCCACGAAAGCTGCTGGCCCGCGTGCTGTTGAAGCTGCGGGAAAACGCCCAATTGGGAGTCATGGGGCCACGATGAGGTCTTTGTTAAAGGCGGCAAAGATGGACAGCTCTTTGAGCATATCCGGTGACGGTTGCCGAAACACATCCGGGTCAATTTGCGATGGATGACGATGACGACGAAGATGAGCCGCTTGCATTCAAGCGCGCTCGAGTCGAAGAGCCAGCGAGGTCGGCGGTACGGGTCCCACCGGCCTCATCGGCGCAAAAAACCAAGGGCCCAAGACTGAGGGGCAGTCTGCGCATCAGCGACTTGTAAGTGCCCAGTCCTGGACAGTCCAAATTCAGATCTTTAGAAGCAACTTGGTTTTGACTGAACATTTTACAGGGATCCTATATTTTAGGTGGAACCTACTGCCAACGATTAAGATCCTAGGCTAGGAAGGGGTCCTGACGCCGAGCCCGACCAATCCGGCGATAGAACGGTCGAAAGCTAGGTGCCGGAGACGTGGAGGGGTACGGGTGCCGAAGTCGGCGGGCACCTGACCTCTGTTGGAGCTGGTTCTGGAGAGGATGAAGCTGGGTCTGGTGGAGGAGAAGCTCCCGGCTGGCGTTCGCCCGAGGAGGTACGCCCTGATTTCCTTGGGTCGGCGGTCTCTGCCCATGCACCGCCAGATGCGCCGCTGCCTCCTCCGGAGTCTTCTACGGAGGGCGCTATCGGACACACCATGGACCAGACTGAAGCTGAGGAGGTCTAGGCCCTCGAGGAGGAGATCGAGGAGATCTCTCGGCCACCAAGGTCTCCCGAGCACGTGGTCTAAGTGGCGCGCCAACGGGCCAGTGAGTGGGTCTTCAACGAGTAGAACACGGACAACTGCCCGATGAAGAACTTTGATCAGATGTTGAACCAACTCTGGAAATTTGCGCAGGTAACATGTCTAAAGATCTTGTATAAGGCTGGAAAGTTTAGTGATCGAGCTTGGCGACTTTGTTGATTTGCAGGGGTTGTCGGATGTGTCGGAAGGACTACATCGATGCTATGAGTCCATCGTCCCCCTAGCGGTTGCGAAGCAAAAACTAGAAGAGACGTGCGGGCGTTATCGAGCTGATTTCCGTGAGCTGACTCGAGGGCAGGCCTCAGAGATCAGCCGGTTGCTTCGCGAAAATGAAGGTGCAATTTACTGTCTTTAGCTGTTTATGAGTTGGACTCCCTGCTAACTTTTCTCTTTTGAAAACAGATCTGGCTTCGCAAGTTGCCATTGGGAGGTTGAAAATTCAAGACAGCGAGGCCGCAGCAAAAAGGGAAAAGGCCCGAGCTGATGACCTCGAGAAAGAGTTTGAAGGCTACCTAATGGGCTATAGATGTTGTATGTTTTATTGCCTGATTACTTGTAGTGACTCGTCGCTTGCTTTGATTTAGGGAAACGTCATTCCTGGCAGAACCAGGTCGCGATGGCTTGCGAGGGGGTGAAGCTTTGGGAGGTGTGGTGCCATGCCATGGTTTGAGGGCTTGCCCCTGTCATAGATGCGGTGTACTGTTGGCATTTGTTAACGTCGCTACTAAGAATAGAGTTTTAGTCTATCCCTAGCAACGGCGCCAGAAATATTGTGACACTCCTTAATGGAATCACTCTAAGAATGAACCACATAAACAATAAACTAGTGAAGGCACTAAGAAGTGTACGGGACACTACTAACTTCACTAAACGTCAAGTTGTCATCCCCAACATGAAGCTATCAATGTGATTATATCAGGGCACTGAATTTAAAGACAGATATTTACCTGCAAGCGCACAGATAAATACACCCGTTGTAGAAGCATTTCACCCAAGCTAGTCTCAGGTATCGTTATTTATATTTATCCTAGAGACTAATCAATTCAAAGTATGATGGTATTATACTAGTGAGGACTTAACAACAATCAATGTGGCACGCACTTATGATAAAGACTGATAACACACTTATTACTCTAAACAGGGATCAGATAGTAGAATAAATGATAATGATAAATGGTAATAGAGAGCAGATCAATCAAAGATAATCCTAGAACAGTACTACCTAGCAAGTGATGATTAGAACAAGTATTGATAAGAAACATTCCTAAGTTATTCTAATTACAAGTCATAGCATCCATTGATTAGTGCAAACATATTTGGCAATCATAGGCTAGGTCATATCATATTTATAATCAAGAGGCAACTCCATAGTAAAGGTGCCAAACAGAGTAACCCCTAAACCATGAGTTAATTGAGCCATACTGAACACTACATTCGGGAGGTGGAATACAAAGGACTCAACAGGAATATCACACCCGCGATCTACCACTCTATCCGGAACATAGGACACATTCGTAGATAAATAGTGTATAGGCACCACGCCTACACAGCAACCATCACCCACCCAATGATCATTAAGATGAGCGCTATATGAACATGAGTACAAACATAATGATGAACTATCTATGCCAAATATATAATCAAAGCATACTATAAGCAATATAGTTAAGAATATAATGATTGATCTCTTAGTCATATCAATTGTATTACTATCTAGAACATATAGATGAACAATAAGGTGAATTAGATCATCGAGAAGAACTATAGTACGAACTAGAACATGAACTAGATCAGAATTATGAACTAGACGATGAACTAGAACTAGACGACGAACTAGAACATAAACAATGATGAACTAGAAGAGCAATTATGAAATAGATCCATAATGTTAATACAAGAGAGAATATCTTGGGTTTACCGAGCCTTCTCGTGACTAGATCAGAAATCCAAGCGAAGCTTGCCTCCTCTAATCCTATTCTATCTAACTATTCTAGGTGGATGTAGTTCTAGGGCTTCCGATTGATCTCCTTCTCTGGTGATTCTGATGATGATCTGATCTAATGATGAATGTGATGCCCTGGAGAGGGGGGTCTGGGGTTGCTTATATAGCCCTGGGCGAGGAACCATGGCCGTTGGATCAAATCGACCTTAGGTACGGCTGAGATGCATCCTCATAGGCGGTGGTTGAATATTCCAGAAGATAGAGTCCATCGGCCCCAGGGGGCACCGGCCGGTCTGGTGGTGGGACCGGTCGGTCCCACCTGGCTGAGTCTAGTGGTGCCCGGCCTCCTGGTGTCTTCTAGTGTCCTCTAGATGCTTCTAGAATAATCCTGATGCGTCGGTTTCATTATCTCCCGTCGGTTTCCTTCTAGGGGAAGCAATCTGTGTTGATTTCCTGGTTTAGTCCCTGCAGAATCACAATTCACCAAAACTCGTGGAATATTGTCAATTGAAACCCTAAACATTTGTTGGTGATTGAATTCATCCCCTTTTCATATTTATTTATCCTTTAATTGTGATAGATAACCAGTGTCAACATGTACGCAGCTGTCCAGTCCGGTGAGCTTCCACCCCGACCAAGCGGCGTGCTGGAGCAGTGCGTCGGGTTATGGCCGGCCGTGAAGAAGTTTGTAGCTGGAGCCGGTGAACAGGTTGCCTCATACGTGCTTGCGATGGCGCATGCGCATTATCCGGGGATCGATGTGAGGAGGCTGGAAAGTGGCTTCCCCAGGAACACTTCGGAGGCCCAAGTGTCCGAGCTCTGCAAACAATCCCGGGAGACGACCGTCGTTCTTGTAAAAGATTTGGACCTGTGTGGGGAGCCTGGGGAACCCAGCGCTCCATAGGACCCCAAATTAATTAGTTAGACTTTGTTTAGAATGTAATGTTTAAAGTTATAAATGACCAGATGTTATGATGAATTTGCTTTTAACCAAGGTATCTTATATGAAAGTTTGTTTAGGTTTGCTTATTCATATTGGAGATAGAGAAAAAATCTCGAAGAAACTAAAATATAGCGAATGTTCTTATTTATTGAATCGTATGGAAATACAAGGATAAGTACATATCTTTTACTCCAAATAGTAGTTACGAATAGAAGCATCGAAGCTGGTCTATGTGCCAAGAATTTGAGACATCAGTCCCATTTAAGTCGCATAGTCTGTAGGAGGTTGGTCTTGTGACCTGCTTGACGAGGTAAGGGCCCTCCCAGTGAGACGACAGTTTGTGTAGGCCGGCAGTGTTCTGGATTCTCCTGAGGACCAGGTCTCCTACGACGAAAAGTCTTTCCTTTACATTATGGTTGTAGTATCTTCGGAGGCCTTCAATGTACTATGTTGTTCGGACGCAAGAGTCCAGTCGCCGTTCCTCAATGCAATTGACCTCTAGTTCTCTGGCCTAGTCGGACTTCACCTGGTCGTGATGCTCCAATCTGGGAGATCTGAATGTGACGTCAGGCGGCAAGACTGCTTCGGCATTGAACACCATGTAGTACGGGGAGACGCCTCTGTTCTGACTAGGCTATGTTTGGAGCCCCCATTCCACCGCGGGTAACTCTTTCAACCAACGACCGACCTTTGCATCTTTATCGTTCGCCCTGTACAACCTCTTTTTTAGAGCTTCAAGTATCATGTCGTTGGCTCGCTCGACCTGCCCATTGGCTCTTGGGTGGGCTACGGACACATATTTTATGACTATGTTTCTGTCTTCACAAAAATCCTAGAAATCCGCACTGGTAAAAGTGGAGCCCAAGTCAGTGATGATGCAATTAGGTAGGCCAAAATGGTGGATGACATCATCGAGCAGCTCTGCTACCTTTTATGCTATGGATTTTACCAACAGTTTGTAGTCTATCCATTTGGAAAATTTGTCGATCATGGCGTACACGTACTTGAATCCTCTGGGAGCAGTTTTGAATGGTCCGATCATATCTAAGCCCCAGCATGAGATGGGCCAAGATGCAGGTATGGCCTGGAGGCCATGTGCCGGTACGTGGATCTGCTTGGCGAAGAACTGGCACCCTTCGCAGTACTTCACTAGCCTTTCTACGTCTGCAACTGCTGATGGCCTGTAGAAACCTGCTCGGAATGCCTTCCCGACCAATGTCCGGGAAGCGACATGATTACCACATATGCCGGCATGAATGTCTTCCAAGATGCGTACGCCTTCTTCCTGCACCATGGCCCTCGGCGATGAGGTCAATAGCGAGTTGGAGGAGATCCCTCGGAACGACGACGACTCCTCCCAGGTATCACAGACTCCTGACGAACTCTCTGTTGAGGTCGAGAAACTTACTGTTGCTCTTCTTAGTCAAGATAAGCTGCTTAGACGTGCTGCTAGAGAGAGGAAGGAGTTCAGGCAGAAGTGGGAGGATACAGTGAAGGAACTTGAGTTTGCCAAGTCCACCGTTGTAGTCACCGAGGAGGAGTGTGAGATGTGCTCCAAGCACTTGACTGACCTTCTCACTATGAGAGGGAAGTATGCTGCTTTGGTTGGAGAGGTGGATGAGCTTAGGGCTAGACCCGTATTGCTTGGTGCGTGCAAGTCTTGTGCAGGCTTGCAATCTGAGTTGGCAGAGAAGAATGCCAAGATTGTATCTCTTGAAAAAGCCATCTTGGATAGCACTTGTGTGTCTAGGTGTGCTTTGTGTGAGGGTTTGGAGATTGAGATTGCAAACGTGAAGCATGACAAGATGCAAACCGAGGAAGAAAACACATACCTTCGGACCATCTTGTCATGGGTGTCTTGTGGTGAGCCGCAGCTTGGGATGATGATTGCCCAATTCAAGCGTGCTGCTGGAGGTCCAGGTGTAGGTTTTGCTCAGGTGATGGAGAGTGCTGCTTCTTTTGGCAAGGTTGGAGAGTTTAGTGGTCTCAATCTTAGTGAGAAGCCCAACTCCACCACTACTCCCAAACTAACCAAGATTCCTCCCAAAGAGCCTCTCAAGCCTAACACCAAAGATGGAGTGTATGAGGAACCTCCCAGAGCTCCACCAAAGAAACAAGTGTGTTCTCCTAAGCCCAACCACCTAAGGAACAAGCTAGACACAATGCCACCTATCCAAGAGGAGCTCATGCCACAAAAGAACCAAGTGATCCACACCCACTATCGTGAGTACCAACAACCCCCTATGAGAGCGGTGAGGTACCACTGTGAGCACTGTGGGAGAGATGGACACTTGAGGGAGTTTTGCTTTCGGCGCAAGAGAGAGGAACGTCGTGCAAGGGAGATGAACAATGTGGACATGTACCATCCTTTCCATGATGTACATGTGCTGAATGTTCAAAGGAGAGTTGCTAGGCCTAAAGGTCCAATGCCTCAAGGTCCTAGGCCGCAAGGAGGTGTTGCCCGACGGGATCCTAGCTTTGCAGGATATGGACCCCGTGGCGGTGGCTTTGTTGAGCGTTACCCTCCACCACGTTTTGAGTATCGCAATGGACGCTCTTCCCTTAGCGGACCACGTTTTCCTGTGCGTGGTGATCGCTTTCCCCGTAGGCGTGCTAGGAATGTTTTTTCTACTAACTGTTCTTTTGAGCAGCCGGCCCAACACTGGTATTCTTCCCATTTTACTCACCCCAGTGTTGGACCGTATGCTCACCCTATGTCTTTTTATTGATGTAGGTAAAATGATTGGAGGACATTTGGTTGGTGGATTCAGGGTGTTCAAGGCACATGACCGGAAACTCCAAGTGGTTCTCCAGTCTTAGTCCAGTTGCCGGAAAGGAGTTTATCACCTTTGGCGACAATAGCAAAGGTAAAGTGTTGTCTCGTGGGTTGGTGCGAGTTAATGAGCACTTTGTGTTGTGTGATGTTGCTCTTGTTTCTAACTTGCATTTTAACCTTCTTTCTGTTTCACAACTTTTTGATGATGACTATGAGATTCATTTTAAGCCGAATCTCAGTCGTATTTTAGATCCTCAGGGCAATCTTGTGTGTTTGATTTCGCCCTTTAGGAAAGTCTTTCGTGCGAATTTCTCGGAGTTGTTTGGAATTTCTCGTTGTCTTGTGGCTGGACCTTCCTCCTCTGATCTTTGGAAGTTGATGAGGACATCCTCCATTATTACCCGCTGGCAAAGACGCAACAAAAATGGGCCAAGAGGCCTAGTTGTAGTCGGGCGGCGACCGTGTGAGCCTCTCAATAATCCCACCTTGCTTAGCTTGGGAGGAGGAAGTCATCTTAAAAGGGAGAGCCACCCTTCCCCTATCAGACTAGTCTTTTAGGGAGATTGAGTCTTTCCCCGAGTGGGTGTACATAAGAACTGTTGGGGTCCGGCCAACCATAATTTGTTGGGCCTCGGCCAACCCCACGCCTGGGCTGGATGCATCATTTGGTATCAGAGCTGGGCCCTTGTTAAGAAGGGGAGAATGATGAGGACATCCTCCATTATTACCCGCTGGCAAAGACGCAACAAAAATGGGCCAAGAGGCCCAGTTGTAGTCGGGCGGCGACCGTGTGAGCCTCTCAATAATCCCACCTTGCTTAGCTTGGGAGGAGGAAGTCATCTTAAAAGGGAGAGCCACCCTTCCCCTATCAGACTAGTCTTTTAGGGAGATTGAGTCTTTCCCCGAGTGGGTATACATAAGAACTGTTGGGGTCCGGGCAACCATAATTTGTTGGGCCTCGGCCAACCCCACGCCTGGGCTGGATGCATCAGAAGTGGCATAGGAGACTTGGTCATCTGAGCTTCGCCTTGCTTGCAAGGCTTAGTTCACTTGGCCTAATCTGAGGATTGCCCAAACTACACATGGAGAAGGATCTTGTATGCCATTCTTGTAGACATGGGAAAATAGTTGCCACTCCCCACCATCCAGTGAATCAGGTTATGACCAAGCGCCCTGGAGAGCTTTTACATATGGACCTTGTAGGTTCGGCTTGAGTGAGCTCGGTTGGGGGGAAGTGGTATGTGCTTGTTATTGTTGATGATTTTTTGAGATATTCGTGGGTTTTCTTTTTAGCTGAGAAAACTGAGACTTTCACTTTCGTTCGCAATTTGATCTTGCGACTTCAGAACGAGTTCCCTAAGAACTTGATGCGAGCTATTTGTAGTGATAATGGTACCGAGTTCAAAAACTCGAACTTTGAAAAGTTTTGTAACTCTTTGGGTTGGAGCATCAGTTCTCTTCCCCCTACACACCGCCACAAAATGGTGTTGTAGAGAGGAAGAATCGGACCCTTGTTGAGATGGCTAGGATGATGCTCGATGAGCATAGGACTCCTAGGCGTTATTGGGTTGAAGCTATAAACACTGCGTGCTATATTTCCAATCGCATTTTTCTCCGAGCTTTCTTGAAAAAAACTTCTTATGAGTTGCGATTTGGAAAACATCCCAAAGTGAGTTATTTTAGAGTTTTTGGTTGCCATTGTTTTATACTTAAGAAAGGCAACCTGGACAAGTTTGAGTCTCGTTCTTCTGACAGTGTATTTTTGGGTTATGGTAATCATACTCGTGCATATCGTGTACTTAACCTTGATACTAACCGAGTCATGGAGACATCTGATGTCACCTTCAACGAGACCATGCATTGTCCTTCTTCTAGATTTGAGCGTGCAGGTGATCACGAGGTCGGTGAACCTCTTTTTGATGATGAGGAAAAGGGTGCTGAAGGGATGGATGATCCAGCACTACCTCCACCTGTTGTGCCGTTAGGATCGGCTTCTACTACAACAACTCACGACCCCAACCCCTCTTCATCGACTACTTGGGGGCCATGTGATCGACCACCTCGGGTTGTACCTTTTATACCTGAGGGAGCACCAGCTACTGTTGAGGGGGAGATCACATCAGCTCGGGAGGCGCCACGACACATTCAGCGCCAACAACCTCCTCTACAGATGATCGGCAACATCAATGAACATGTCACTCGGTCAAGGTCACAAAAAATTTCTCACTTTGCTCATTCTGCATTTGTTGTTGATTTTGAACCCCGAGATGTTGGACATTGTTGACACTCCTTAATGGAATCATTCTAAGAATGAACTGGATAAATAATAATCTAGTGAAGGCACTAAAGAGTGTACGGGACACTACTAACTTCACTTAACGTCAAGTTGTCATCCCCAACATGAAGCTAGCAATGTAATTATATCAGGGCACTGGATTTAAAGATAAATATTTACCCGCAAGCACACAGATAAATACACCCATTGTAGAAGCATTTCAACCAAGCTAGTCTCAGGTATCGTTATTTATATTTAGCCTAGAGACTAATCAATTCAAAGTATGATGGTATTATACTAATGAGGACTTAACAACATTCATTATGGCACACACTTATAATAAAGACTGATAACACACTTATTACTCCAAAAAGGGATCAGATTACATAGTAAATGATAAAAATAAATGATAAATGATAACAGAGATCAGATCAATCAAAGATAATCCTAGAATAATACTACCTAGCAAGTGATGATTAGAACAGGTATTAATAAGAAACATTCCTAAGTTATTCTAATTACAAGTCATAGCATACATTGATTAGTGCAAACATATTTGGCAATCATTGGCTAGGTCACATCACATTTATAATCAAGAGGCAACTCCATAGTAAAGGTGTCAAATAGAGTAACCCCTAAACTATGAGTTAACTGAGCCATACTGAACACTATATTCGGGAGGTGGAATACAAAGGACTCAACAGGAATATCACACCCGCGATCTACCACTCTATCCGGAACATAGGGCGCATTCGCAGATAAATAATGTATAGGCACCACGCCTACACAGCATCTATCACTCACCCGTTGTACTTTAAGATGAGTGCTATACGAACATGAGTATAAACATAAAGATGAACTATCTATGCCAAAAATATAATCAAAGCATACTATAAGCAATATAATTAAGAATATAATAGTTGATGTCTTAGTCATATCAATTGTATTGCTATCTAGAGCATAAAGATGAACAATAAGTTGAATTAGATCATTGAGAAGAACTAAAGTATGAACTAGAACATGAACTAGAACAGGATTATGAACTAGAAGATGAACTAGACGATGAACTAGATCTAGATGATGAACTAGAACATAAACAATGATGAACAATGATGAACTAGAAGAGCAATTATGAAATAGATCCATAATGTTAATACAAGAGAGAAGATCTTGGGTTTACCGAGCCTTCTCGTGACTACATCAGGAATCCAAGCGAAGCTTGCCTCCTCTAATCCTATTCTATCTAACTATTCTAGGTGGATGTAGTTCTAGGGCTTCCGACTGATCTCCCTCTCTGGTAATTCTGATGATGATCTGATGAATGTAATGCCTGATGATCTGATGAGGGGGGTCAGGGGCTGTTTATATAGCCCTAGGCGATGAACCGTGGTCGTTGGATCAAACCGACTTAAGGTACAGCTAAGATGCATCCTAGAGGTCGGTGGGAGAACCTTCCAGAAGATAGAGTCCAGCGGGCCCCGGGGAGGACCGGTCGGTCCCTTGGTGGGACCGGTCAGTCCCACCTGTCATGCTCTCGCGGTGGTCGACCTCCTGGTGTCTTCTGGGGTCCTCTGGAGTCTTCTAGAAATTTCCTGACGTGGCGGTGGAGTTATTGGGACAGAACCGACCAATTTATCCCAGATTAAGCACCCAAACCTCTGCTTTCGCAAAGACTAATGTGTACATAAGCTCGTACAAACCAGGTAGTCCAGAAATCTCGACGGATTTCAAACCATTTCAACAACAGCCAAGACCGTAATAGTTCAGCGAACATGTTCACAAGTTACATCACAGTTTGCACATAGTTCAGATACATCGGAGTTGAAACAATATTACAAACCATAGTTTGGAAATTGTAGCGGAAGCAACATAGTTTTAAAACATAAGTTCACTGGTTCACAATACGGTGCCATTTGCCTGATCAGTCCACAAAAGCATCAGGTGAGGATAAGAGGTGACCATGCCCATGGTCTATTCATTACCCGTAATAGGGTACAGGCAGTTCTCATAGTAGCCATAGAAGCACTATGTTGACACTTCTTAATGCAATTGCCTATAATAAACTTTAATGAACTGATTCTAGCAAAAGCCCTCAGAAATGTACAGGACATTCCTAGCATCAGTTAATGTCAAGTTGTCATCCCCAACATGATACTAGAAATGTAATTCATATGTGACACTAGCTCAAAAGATATAAACAAATATTTATCCGCAAGCGCACAGATAAATATACCTGTTGTAGCAGCATTTCACCCAGGGTATCTAGGCATCGTTATTTATATTCTACCGAAGATAACAGCGAAGCAGGGAACCAATGGATAAATGTGATTCAAAGGTAATGGAGATTCATTCATTCACTACTCACATGTCTAGCAGGGGTAAGACAAGGTAAAGATAAATAATAATGATAGTAATAATAACGGGAATTCTAGAGATAGAGCGAACTACATAGATCAAGCAGAGAGTCAGGAGATTAATTAAGAGATTCGAATCCTAAGTTACTTCATATTTACTAAGCCTAGTGATTACTCTAGTTAATATACAATCATTTATAGCTAATTAATCTATCATCCATGATCAAGGGACATTACTAAATTAGAATCAAGAACAAAGTAATGAATTCTAACTTGCAACCGCGTCCTACTAAGATCTACACTCGGAGGGAGGACTACAAAGGACTCAACAGGACTGTCACTCCTGCGATCTACCTCTCGACCCGGAGCATAGGATGTATTCGCAGGTAAACTTAGTCTAAACACCATGTTTACACCAGTTTGACCATTTAACTCTATCCGGAATAAAGCTAAGTACTTTACGTCAACACACTGTCCATCTGCAACAACAAGGGATAAAACCCTGAGTACAAGAAAGTACTCAGCTAGACTTACCCATCATAAACCAGAAATAATGTGATACCAAGGAGTATGCAAGGCTGTATTTGGGGTTGGCTCTACTTACCTTTTTGCATGAAAGCATTTCCATTATTAGATAATCATCATTAGAGTATTAGCACTCAATTTTATGTAATTAACCTGATTAACTAGATTCGCACCTGATCTAGAGCAATCACTTGGCTAATTAATCAAGCAAGAGTGACTATTTCATCAATAGCCTTTCAGATTCAGTATCATAACCATCTTTAATTCCATAAGTTCCTACGGTAACACATGCCCAGTCAAGTTACTCACTGTCCAGGAGCGATGGCGATTATAATCGATTCCTACCCAGCTGGGGATAAAATGTTGCACACTCGCCTGATCACACCCTGCCAGGTAGCCGTCGGCTGCCACTCAGGATATTCGAGAACACAACGCGTGGGACGGCCATGGGCCCTTCTACACCGGGGGTTATCTCAATGCCAAGTCGCTCAACCTATAACTACCCACGGTCATGCCAGGTCAATCAGGCCCTGCCTGTCCACGGACCATGCCAGCAGAATGCTAGCAAAGGCTCAAACTGATCACTAAATACGAAATATGAACATGAGAGCAAAACGAGCAGTTTTCAGCCAAAAAGGTATTCACCATCAAAATAGCACAAAAACATGTATAGACAGGAAATCAGACAAGTGCTAAACATGTATACAAGGGGAACTACCCCTAGCACAGTTCAATCATCATGCTATAGAATGAAACATAGACTTGTGTATCCAAAGTTTATCGGAGTTGCAGTGGTTAAAGTACACAAGTTTAAATTTCAGCATGTGATTGCGAGAGGTTGAAAGCTTGTCATTGCCTAACTTTTCAACTATGCGAAGCCTATGCAGAAGCAATCAGAAGCTTAAAGCAACAGTTTTGGTCATACACTACATAGCTCAAGTTTAACTCAAAGTGCAATGAGAAACTGTCTTGAAACTGTGATGTGCTGACAAGCAATCCCAACTCGATCTTTCCAATTCACTTAACTTGGTTCAGATTTTAAAACAGAATATGAACATACCAAACAAGTGAATGACTCAACACTAGAGACATAGCAACCTAGCATATATGAAGAGCACAAGTGATTTCAACACATTCTACACATGCTAGTTGCATATCTCAATGGTGAACATTTGCAAGTTTTAAGTTCATCAATCAGATTCACCATTCATAAAATAGCTCCACTCACAACATGTAACAGTGATCAGAAAGAGCATAAGCTACAACATCATCATAAAGCATCGGAGCAAATATTATACAGAGCATAGTTACATTCTAGAGATTATATATATGAAGCTCTGAAAGTAAATATGCAAGATGAAATGCAAAGATGCATGAAGAAACCAACTGAAAAACACAAAGACAGTTTATAATACAAGAGTCAAAATGTTTCCCCCATCTAAAAGGGGAAACACACACCAAGCTCACCTCTCAACCTAGCAAAAGTTGAGTATCGACATGGCGAAGGTCGATATCACCCTTCTCATAGTGGTCTCGCAGAAAATGAAAGCGCACATCAATGTGTTTGGTCTTAGAGTGCAGCACGGGGTTCTTAGCAACGCTAATAGCACTCGTGCTATCACAAAGCAAAGGAACGCGAGAAAAGCTCAGACCAAAATCACGCAAAGTGGCCATCATCCAAAGCAACTAGGAATAGCAGCTAGCCGCAGCAACATACTCAGCCTCCGTGGTAGACTGGGCGACACTAGACTGCTTGCGAGAAGACCACGATACAAGAGAAGAACCAATAAACAGGCAAGTCCCAGAAGTGGACTTGCGCTCAATGCGGCAACCAGCAAAATAGGCATCGAAATAACCACAAAGGGAAAGGGTGGAGGAATCAGAATACCAAATCCCAAACTCAGGAGTGAAGCATAAGTACCTCATAATGCGCTTGACCGCCTGACGGTGAGAGGTGCGCGTTGACGACTGAAATCGCGCGTAAAGACACACCACGAACTGAATGTCTGGGCGTATCGCCGTCAGGTACAGCAGCGACCCGATCATACTCCGGTACTCCTTCTGGTCCACTGCTTCTCCCTCCTTGTCCGCATCCAGGGCCGTCGTGGTTGACATGGGTGTTGGAAGAGTCTTGGCCTCACCCATATCGAATTTCTTCAGGATATCCTTGGTATACTTACCCTGGTGCACAAACGTTCCCTCTCGAGATTGCTTGATTTGTAATCCGAGGAAAAACGTCAACTCGCCCATCATGCTCATCTCAAATTCCCTGTTCATAGTATCTGCAAACTTGGCAACCAAAGCGTGAGAAGAACCACCGAAAATGATATCATCCACGTAAATCTGAACCAAGAGAGTGTCACTACCTTGCTTAAGGAGAAAGTGCGTTTTATCCACACATCCCATTTTAAAACCCTTAGCAAGCAAAAAGGTTTTCAACCTATCATACCAGGCTCTAGGGGCTTGTTTCAAACCATACAAAGCTTTGTGAAGTTTAAAAACATGGTTTGAAACTTGGGATTTTTGAAACCGGGGGGTTATTTCACATACACCTCCTCTTCTATGTAGCCGTTTAAGAAGGAACTCTTGACATCCATTTGAAAAAGTTTAAACCCTTTGGATGCAGCAAAAGCCAAGAGTATTCTAATCGCCTCCAAACGACCTACAGGAGCAAAAGTCTCCTCATAGTCTATCCCCTCCTTCTGACTATACCCTGGGCTACAAGTCTGACCTTGTTTCTCACAACATGGCCATCTTCTCCTTGTTTGTTTTTGAAAACCCATTTTGTCCCAATAGGGTGACACTCAGGAGGAATAGGAACAAGAACTCAAACCCGATTTCTCTCAAAGTTCTCAAGCTCCTCATGCATGGCATTGACCCAATCTGGATCCGTCAAAGCGTGTCCAACATCTCGGGGTTCAAAATCAGCAACAAATGCAGAATGAGCAAAGTGAGAGATTTGTTGTGACCTTGACCGAGTGACGCGATCGTTGATGTCGCCGATCATCTGTTGAGGCGGGTGCTGGCGCTGAATGTGCCGTGGCGCCTCCCTTGCCGAAGAGGCCTCCCCCTCAACAGCAGCTGGTGCCTCCTCGGGTACAAACGGTACCGCTCGAGGTGGCAGATCCCACGGCCCCCAAGTCGAAGAAGAGGGATCAGGGCCATGAGTCGTAGTAGAAGCCGCTCTTTGCGGCACAGCAGGTGGAGGAGGTGCTGGGTCATCCATCCCTTCAGCACCCTCTTCCTCATCATCAAAAAGAGGCTCGCCAACCTCATGATCACCTGCACGCTCAAAACGAGATGAAGGACAAACCATGGTCTCATTGAAGGTGACATCTGATGTCTCCATGACTCGGTTAGTATCAAGGTTAAGTACACGATAAGCTCGAGTGTGAGTGCCATAACCCAAAAATACACCGTCAGAAGAACGAGACTCAAACTTGTCCAAGTTGCCCTTTTTTAGTATAAAATAATGACAACTGAAAACTCTAAAATAACTAACTTTGGGCTATTTTCCAAAACGCAACTCATAAGAAGTCTTTTTTAAGAAAGCTCGGAGAAAAATGCGATTGGAAATGTAGCATGCAGTGCTGATAGCTTCGGCCCAATATCGCCTAGGAGTCCAATGCTCATCGAGCATTGTCCTGGCCATCTCTACAAGGGTCCGATTCTTCCTTTCTACAACACCATTCTGAGGTGGTGTGTAGGGGGAAGAAAACTGATGCTCTAAACCCAAGGAGTTACAAAACTTCTCAAAATCTGAGTTTTTGAACTCAGAACCATTATCACTTCTAATAGCTCGCATTGAGTTCAAAGGGAACTCATTCTAAAGACGCAAAATCAGATTGCGAGCAAAAGAGAAAGTCTCAGTTTTCTCAGCTAAAAAGAAAACCCACGAATATCTCGAAAAGTCGTCAACAACAACAAGCACATACCACTTCCCCCCAACCGAGCTCACCCGAGCCGGACCAACAAGGTCCATATGCAAAAGCTCTCCAGGGCGCTTGGTCATGACCTGAGTCACTGGATGGTGGGGAGCGGCAACCATCTTCCCATGTCTACAAGAATGGCAAACAAGATCCTTCTCCATGCACAACTTGGGAAATCCTCGGATTAGGCCAAGTGAACTAAGCCTTGCAAGCAAGTCGAAGCTCAAATGTCCTAGTCTCCAATGCCACTTCCAAAGATCAGAGGAGGAAGGTCCAGCCAAAAGACAACAAGAAACTCCAAATGACTCCGAGAAATCCGCACGAAAGACTTTCCCAAAGGGCAAAATCCCACAAACAAGATTGCCCTGAGGATCCAAAATACAACTGAGATTCGGCTTAAAACGAATCTCATAGTCGTCATCAAAGAGTTGCGAAACAGAAAGAAGGTTAAAGTGCAAGTTAGAAACAAGAGCAACATCGCGCAACACAAAGTGCTCATTAACTCGCACCGACCCACGAGACAACACTCTACCTTTGCTATTGTCGCCGAAGGTGATAAACTCCTTTCCGGCGACCGGACTAAGACTGGAGAACCACTTGGCGTTTCCGGTCATGTGCCTTGAGCAACCGGAATCCACCAACCAAACATTCTCCAATCATTTTACCTACATCAATAAAAAGACATAGGGTGAGCATACGGTCCAACACGGGGTTAGTGATGTAAGGAGAATACCAGTGTTGGGCCGGCTGCTCAAAAGAACGGTTAGCAGAAAAACCATTCCTAGCACGCCTACGGGGAAAGCGATCACCACGCTGAGGAAAACGTGGTCCGCTAAGGAATGAGCGTCCATCGCGATACTCAAAAAGCGGTGGGGGAAAACGCTCAACTACAAAGCCACCGCCACGGGGTCCATAGCCTACAACTGCAGGCTCCCACCGGGCACGTCCTCTCCGCTACCTAGGCCTAGGAACTTGAGGTTCTGGACCTCTAGGCCTAACAGCATGCCTCTGAACATTCGGCACATGTACATCTTGGAAAGGATGTACATGTCCATGTTGTTCATCTCCTTTGCGCGGCGGGCCTCTCTCTTGCGCCGAAAGCAAAACTCACTCAAGTGTCCATCTCTCCCACAGTGCTCACAATGGTACCTCACCGCTCTCATAGGGGGTTGTTGGTACTCACGGTAGTGGGTATGGATCACTTTGCCCTTCTGTGGCATAAGCTCCTCCTGGATGGGTGGCATGGTGTCCAGCTTGTTCTTGAGATGGTTTGGTTTGGGAGCCCATGATTGTTTCTTGGGTGGAGCTCTCGGAGGTTCAACAAAGACCCCATCCTTGGTGTTAGGCTTGAGAAGCTCTTTGGGTGGAATCTTGGTAAGCTTTGGAGTAGTGGTGGAGTTGGGCTTCTCTCATGGGTTAAGACCACTCGACTCTCCAATCTTCCCAAAAGACGAAACATCAACACCTGGAGCAAAACATACACCTGGACCTCCAGCAGCTCGCTTGAATTGGGAGATCATCATCCCGAGCTGTGGCTCACCACTAGACACCCATGACAAGATGGTCCGAAGGTATGTGTTTTCCTCCTCGGTTTGCATCTTGTCATGCTTCACATTGGTGATCTCCATCTCCAAACCCTCACAAAGAACACACCTAGCCACACATGTGCTACCCGAGTTGGCCTCTTCGAGAGACACAATCTTGGCATTCTTCTCTGCCAAATCAGATTGCAAGCCCGCACAGGAATTGCACGCACCCAACAGCAAAGATCTCGCCTTTAGCTCATCCACCTCTCCTACCAACACAGCATACTTGCTTCTCAAAGTGAGGAGGTTAGTCATGTGTGTGGTGCACATCTCGCACTCAACCTCCTCAGACACGACTAAGGTGGACTTGGCAAACTCAAGCTCCTTCACCGTATCCTCCCACTTCTGCCTAAACTCCTTGCGCTCTCTAGCAGCATGCCTAAGCAACTTATCCTGACTAAGGAGTGCGACAGTAAGTTTCTTGACCTCAGCAGAAAGCTCGTCGGGGGTCTGAGATACCTGGGAGGTGTCGTCGTCATCGTCGTCGTTCCGAGGGGTGTCCTCCAGCTCGCCGTCGACCTCCTTGCCGAGGGCCATGGTGCAGAAGCCCTCGTCGTCGGCGAAGAAGCAGAGGCCGTTCAGCTTGTCCTCGATCCTCTTCTTCTTCTCGGACTCGTCATCGCTTGAGGCAGCGGAGTCGTCATCCGAGTCGTCGACGTCGCTGAGCGTGGCGAAGAACGCACGCTGTTCAGCCTGGGCCTTCTCCAAGTACTTCGTCTTGATGTACTCCTTGTCGAAGCCGCCCTTCCGCTTGTGCTTCGCGGGGACGTACTTCTCCTTGCGCTTGCCAGAGTCATTCTTGTGCCCATGATCCGCCTTGCCGAAGGTCTGCTTGTTGTTCTTCGGGCAATTGGCGATGAAATGGTTGGGGTCACCGCACTCGAAACATCCCGAGCGTCCTCCTCCGCGGCGACGGTTCATGCGGTTGTTGTGAAACCGTGAGAACCGGTTGGCGAGCAATGCCAGCTCGTCATCCCCCATGAACTCCAGCTGCTCCTCTGTAATAGAAAGAAGAGAAGAGAGTGCAAAACCTCCAGAGGGGTTAGCAGAAGAACAAGAAACCAAAGCCATTGACGGGCCAGAAGGATTTTCATAAGAAGCCCTCGCCATGGCATCAATCTCACTGGACTTGACCTTACTGAAGAGCTCGCGCACGTGAGGGTCTCATAGTTAGGCGATTCGATGATCGCCTGAACCTTGGAATCCCACACCGATCGATCAAGAGTATGCAAAAGCTTCAAAGCTCTCTCATGATCATCGAAAGGCAACAGCTCCTTGTTAGCCCTCATCCTATTGACAATCACCTGAAAGCGAGCGAATAAACTTTCTATGCTCTCGCCAGGCATATGTCAAAAGTTCTCATACTCTCGCTTGAACGACTCGTAGAGACGGGTTTTGACTTGAGAGGTTCCCTCATGGAAACACATGAGGGTAGCCCAAATCTCCCGAGCCGTAGCGAGGTGAGAAACGCGATCAAACTCGGACATGCTCAAACAGGAGAAAAGAGCATTACGAGCTCGGCTATTGGCATCGTGCTGATCGATCTGACGCTGAGTGACACGAGCAACCAAGACCATGTAATCGGCAGAGTTGCAAATATCCCAAATGGAAGCACCAATACTCTGCAGATAGGCCGACATGCGTATCTTCCAATACGCAGAGTTCGTCCCATCGAAAAATGGCGGTTTGCCCTCATCACGATCCATGTCGCCTTCTGTGGATCTAGAACCGGCTAAGGTGGAAGATCCTTAACCCGCTCCGATACCAATTGAAGGACCGAGGATGCTACAAGAAAGCGACCAGAGGGGGGGGTGAATGGGAGCTTCAATATTCCTTTCGAAAATTTGTCGTCACAGTCCCGAAAAGGAATTTGTCGTCACTGTCCCGAAAATCAACCCCCGATAGCAAACCCTAGAGCTCGTAAGTGTCCACGACCCAAGAGATAGGGTGGATGCTTCCGAGAAGCACAGCGAGACACTTCATGACTCTAGAAACCTAACACAAAAACCAGAAATCAAAACCAACAACGGACGAGCGAACCGTGGACCAAACAACGCAAACTCCACTTGACCGGACTCTGGCCAGCGTCCGGTTAGTGAGCACCGGACGCGCCTGGTCGTCTAAAATCCAGTTTGGGACCTTACTGTTTCTGACCGGACTCACAGTCGAGGTGCGTCCGGTCGTGTACAGAGCGTCCGGTCAACAATAGCCAAGCTCGATGAACAGTAGTAAGGATGAGTCCGATCACTGTGCAGTAAGAGCGTCCGGTCGGTCACAGAAAAACTTCGCGTGACATTCAACCAACGGACGCGTCCGATCAGCCCGATGTCAGCGTCCGGTCGCCCCGATAGCCCCCTGTTCGTCTTCCGATTCGAATCAAACTCTCCTAAAATGAAACCTCTAGGGTTCAAACTTGGAGAGATGAGTCACAAAGAGGATAGTGAGCTATCTCTAAGAGATCATGGCTCGAACCTATCTCCAAATCGATGAATCAGAGAATTTTGGGGAAAGGGAGAAAAACTTGACCCGAAACAAAATCAACCGATCTACTAGCTCGTGAGGTTAGAGGAGAATTCCTTCAGTGGAAAGAAGTGCCTCACGATCTAGAACATCTTTGTTCAAACGGATTCGCAAAAGACGCAACGAACAAAAAGATCGATCGACGGGAAAAATGTGGAGAAAAGTAACCCGCGAAGAACATGAACAAAACGCGAATTACAACCACAAAATTTCAACCGTGTGGCTACCACACGCTACAAACAGTGAGATTACGGTCTCACTTCCTCAAAATCTCTTGAGCACAGAGGTATTGTTCTCTTCTCTGTGGATCTCAGTTCGCTACAGCAGTGAGTAGGGATAGCAGGAAAACCTAGAAGGCAAAATAGCAAATGACTGAGATAAATGGAGAGGTGGTTGTCTCCCCCTACTTATCCTAATTCTAATTCCCACTCTACCCCTAACTACTTATAGAGCGAACCAGCTAAACCCTAGGGTTATTCTGGACCAACTCGTGGTAGGTGGGGATCCGACGGCCACGCCTGCACAACTGGTAGCGTTGCCTCGACGCAACCTCACCGATTGCCGCCACGTGCCGCCCCCACTCTGCTTGTCCTTTTCCCGGACGTCGCACCCCCGGTATTGTGGCCCAAATCGGGAAACCAACCTTCACAGCCAACCCCCGGTTTTGAGGCCCAAACCGAGAAACCATCCGACCATCGCCTGTGTTTTGTGGCACAAACTCAGCAAACCCGTAGCACCCAGGTTTTGAGGCCCAAACCTGGAAACCGTCCTTAGCCCGAGTTTTGTGGCCCAAACTCAGAAACCATCCGCGCCCAGGTTTTGAGGCCCAAACCTGGAAACCGTCCACTCGGTCGTTTTTCTGTGGCTCAACCACCAAACCGAGCCGTAGAAGGGATGCACCGCCCGTGCACCCCGTCCACCTGCAAGTCTTCACTCGTCACTGTCTCAGGCTGTCAGCCCCCACAGCTGATTCTCAGGCCACCGGTCCCTCAGTCCAAGCCTCACGTCCGCCCTTCGCCACTCTCGGTCCATCGGCACGGCACGTCTCTACTTGACCTTCACCTTGCCTTCGATCACTATATCCGTGCTCGACACCTGCACAACATAAGCCAAAGAACATGCGCATTATCCCAATTGAGAATCACTCATCACTTAGAGACTCGGCATACACCCATGTATCCGCATATTCACCGCTGCAACTCGGATAAAATTTGAAAACACAAGTCTATGTTTCATTCTATAGCATGATGATTGAACTTTGCTAGGGGTAGTTCACCTTGTATACATGTTCAGCACTTGTTTGACTTCCTGTCTCTACATGTCCAGTGCTATTTTGATGGTGAAACCCTTTTCTGAATGGCTTAAAACTGCTCACTTTGCTCATACGTTCATATTTCGTATTTTGTGATCAGTTTGAGCCTTTGCTGGCATTTATGCTTGTTGTCGAGTCGTCGGATCAACACTCTTTAGAGCATCTATTCATTCCATCGACTATATTCCTGAAGCTGCTAATCTGCATTTCTGACTCATATGCATTTGCTTGATTGTGCATTATCAACTAAGGGGGAGAACTTTGACAAATCATGTCCTAGTTGTGTGCACTATTGAAGGGGGAGTTCATGTCCAGGGGAGGTTGCTTGCTTGATGAGTTTTCAATTGTTTTGGAGCGCGTTTTGCAGCTAGTTGTGTTGAGCCTTTGCCTCTTTCTTGATGAAGGACCAAGAAAGCACTAGCAAGGCGACCAGAGGGGGGTGAATGGGAGCCAATCAAATTTCTCTCGAAACTTTGGCCAAATGTCCCAAAATCAACCCCGAGAAGCAACGACCGAAACCGTGATGCTCATGACCCTTGGAAGAGGGTGGATGATCCCTAGGACCACAGCAGAGCACCACAAAGCGATAGCAAACCAAACACCAAAAGCACCGGCACAAGTTTGCCCGTCAAAAACCAAGTCCCGAACGTAGATAGACGGCTACGTCGAGAAATCTCCAAATACCGATGCTAACAAGTAGCAAAGATAACTAGAGAGGTTCCTTGGTCAACTCTAGGGCCAAACGAGAAGTCCGGAAACCAAGCGTAGAAGCCGGGAGAGCAAACGCATAAAAACGGAAGCTTCAGGCAAGTCCCGGACTGTCCGGCAGTACGGTCGCGGACTGTCTGCCCAGTGGCGGACTGTCCGGGCTCAGGTCACGGACTGTCCGCCGGCCAAACGAGCAAAACCACAGTGCTGCTGCAAGTCCACTGGACGTTCTTGGACTGTCCGCGAGACCCAACGGCGGACTGTCCGCAGGTCAAATGCCAAAACAACGAAGGTGCTGAACAGTCCCTGGACGACTTCCGGAATGTCCGCGAGTTCCTTCGGCGGACTGTCCGCCGGTCAAGGAACAGTAACGCGACCGAGACCCGCAGCTACTGACCTGGCTCGATCCCGATGCGCGGACTGTCCGCGGGTTCAACGGCGGACTGTCCGCGAATGAACAGAGAGGGCGATTTCAGTCGCCCTTCTCACGAATCTCTCCAAATTCGATCCAAATCAAAATCCCACGTTCCCAAACTTGGAGAGGATGATCACGGGGTAGTTAGGAGACTATCCCCAAGAAATCATCCGCTCAAATCGATTCAATCACCGGGAAATCGAAAGGGGAAGATCAAGAACGAAAAAGCACCACGAAAACGAAATCAACCCGATCTACTTGTTCGTAAGGAGTTAGATAAATTCCTTCGCTGGAAATGATCTCCTTTCAAATACGAACAAGTTGATTCAAACGGATTTCGCAAAGACGCATTAGGGAGAGAGATCGAGTGACGGGAAAATCGCGGAGAAACGAAGAACGCGAAGAACACGAACCAAAACGCGAATCAAGTCATCGATCTACAGCCGTAGCTCAAACACACGCTACAACGGTGAGGTTACGGCCTCACTTCCTCGGAATCAACAGTACACAGAGGCAAGTCTCTCTGCGGATCTCAGCTAGCTACAGCAGGGAATGGGAGAGCAGGAAACCCTAAGTGCGAAAGAGCAAATGACTGAGATCAATGGGAGGAGGGTGTCTCCCGACTACTTATCCTATTACTAGCCTAAGTCTATTTCCTACTCTACCCCTCTCTATTCTAATTACAGAGCGAACCAGCTAAACCCTAGGGTAATTCTGGACCAACTCGGTGGTAGGTGTATCCGACGGCCACGCCCGCACAAACCGAAGCGTTGCCTCGACGCAACCTCCGGATCGCCGCCACGTGCCGCCCTCGCTCTGCACCCCCGGTTTTGTGGCCCAAACCGGGAAACCAGCCTTTTCCAGCCAACCCCCGGTTTTGAGGCCCAAACCGGGAAACCAGCCCACCAGCATCTGAGTTTTGAGGCCAAACTCAGCAAACCCTCAGAGCCCAGGTTTTGAGGCCCAAACCTGGAAACCGTCCTCAGCCCGAGTTTTGTGGCCAAACTCGGAAACCCTCAGCTTGAGTTTTGTGGACAAACTCGGAAACCGTCCACGCCCAGGTTTTGAGGCCCAAACCTGGAAACCGTCCATCCGATGGTTTTTCCCTGGCTCTACCACCAAACCGACGTCGTAGATGGGATGCACCTCCCGTACACCCCGTCCACCGACACGTGTCCCCGAGTCCACGACTCAGACAACACATGACCGCACTTCTTCACTTGTCATCGTCACAGGCTGCCAGCCACCACAGCTGATCCTCGGGCCTCTGGTCCCTCAGTCCAAGCCTCACGTCCGCCCTTCGCCACTCTCGGTCCATCGGCACGGCACGTCTCTACTTGACCTTCACCTCGCCTTCGATCACTGCATTCGTGCTCGACACCTGCACAACACAAGCCAAAGAACATGCGCATCATCCCAGTTGACAATCACTCATCACTCAGAGACCCGGCATACACCCATGTATCCGCAATCTCCCCCTTGATGAGTGCATTGTCAACTACTCACACAAATCATAATGGAAAGAAGAAGAGAGGGAGGAAGAAGAAGAGAGAACTTGACCAAATGACCCAAAAGCATAGCAAAGCCGAAGAAGGTCAAGTGGAAAGAGCGAAAGAACTTGGTCCCCAACGACATGGGCAACGGCTCGACGCAACCAAGCAAAGCACAGCTAGCCCTCAAGAAGAGGTAGAACAGGCTCAACACCGCTAGCAAATCACAGTTGGAAAATCAAAGCAAAATGCTAGTCCCTCAAGATAGAGGCACAGAGGCTCAACACAACTAGCAAAGAAGGCTTGATACCAAAGCCTTACAACCAACAATAAAGCTCGATACCAAAACACGCACCGATCCAATTGAAATCAAATGCCCTAAAAAAATGTTTGCTAGTCCCTCAAGACAGAGGCGAAGGCTCAACACAACTAGCAAACTCCCCCTCAAAAAGTGCAAGCAACCATATGATTTGCAAACTCTCCCCCTTAGTTGAAAATGCACTAATCAAGTAAAAGGCTCTCCCCATCAGAAAAAGGCACCAACAAAAGTGCGAACAAGGGAGGTTCTCCCCCTTCCAACATGCATATGAGTCAAAATGCAAGTTAGCAGCTTCAGGCATATATTCAGGAGAATGCGAAGATGCTCTAAACAGTATAACTCCAATGACTCAACAATAGCATACAAGCTCAGCAAAGGCTCAAACTGATCACCAGATATGAAGTATGAACCTATGAGCGAAAATGAGCAGTTTTGAGTCAAAAGGTATTCACCATCAAAATAGCACTAGCAATGTATAGATAGGAGTCTGAACAAGTGCTAAACATGTATACAAAGTGAACTACCCCTAGCAAAGTTCAATCATCATGCTTAAGAATGAAACATACACTTGTGAATTCAACTTTAGATCGGAGTTGCAGCGGTGAAATTACACAAGTTCAATTATTAGCATGTGATTGCGAGAGGTTGAAAGCTTATCATTGCCTAACTTTTCAACCGAGCGAAGCCTATGCCGAAGCAATCAGAAGCTTAAAGCTACGGTTTCGGTCATACACTACACGGCTCAAGTTTAACTCAAAGTGCAATGAGAAACAGTCTCGATACCGTGATGTGTTGACAAGCAATCCCATCTCGATCTTTTCAATTCACTAAAACTTGGTTCAAATTTTAAACATGATATGTATAGACCAAACAAGTGAATGACTCAGAACTAGAGACATAGCAACCTGGCATATATGAAAAGCACGAGTCAACTCAACACGTCCTACACATGCTAGTTGCATATCTCAATGGTGAACATTTTCAGATTTTAAGTTATTAAGCAAATTCACCATTTCAAAATAGCTCAGCTCACAACATGTACTAGTGATCAGGAAGAGCATAAGCTACAAGCATCAACATAAGCTTCGGAGCATAATACATAGAGCATAGTCACATTCTAATGATTATAAACATGAAGCTCAGAATGTGAATGCGTATGCTAAAATGCAAAAGAAAAGAAAGACAAACGAAAAAGAGTCAGTCAAGGACCAAAAATGTTTCCCCCATCTAAAAGGGGAAACACACACCAAGCTCACCCCTCAACCGATTAAAGGTTGATTCGTCTAAAGGCTTGGTGAAAATATCAGCCAGTTGATGATGAGTATCGACATGGCGAAGGTCGATATCACCCTTCTCCTGGTGGTCTCGCAAGAAATGAAAGCGCACATCAATGTGTTTGGTCTTCGAGTGAAGCATAGGGTTCTTAGCAACGCTAATAGCACTTGTGTTGTCACAAAGTAAAGGCACGCGAGAAAAGCTCAGACCAAAATCACGCAAAGTGGCCATCATCCAAAGCAACTAGGAACAGCAGCTAGCCGTAGCAACATATTCAGCCTCTGTGGTAGACTGAGTGACACTAGACTACTTGCGAGAAGACCACGAAACAAGAGAAGAACCAATAAACTGGCAAGTCCCAGAAGTGGACTTGCGCTCAATACGGCAACCAGCAAAATCGGCATCCGAATAACCGCAAAGGGAGAGGGTGGAGGAAGCAGAATACCAAATCCCGAACTCAGGTTTGAAACGAAGGTACCTGAATACGCGCTTCACTGCCTGACGGTGAGAAGTGCGCGGCGACGCCTGAAAGCGCGCGCACAGACACACCGCGAACTGGATGTCCGGGCATGTCGCCGTCAGGTAGAGGAGCGACCCGATCATGCTGCGGTACTCCTTCTGGTCCACTGCTTCTCCATCCACATCCGCATCCAGGGCAGTCGTCGTCGACATGGGTGTTGGAAGAGGCTTGGCCTCACCCATATCGAACCGCTTCAGCAAGTCTTTGGTGTACTTGCCCTGGTGCACAAACGTCCCCTCTCGGGATTGCTTAATTTGCAACCCGAGAAAGAATGTCAGCTCGCCCATCATGCTCATCTCGAACTCCCTGCTCATAGTATCTACAAACTTGGCAACCAAAGCGTGAGAAGAACCAACGAAAATGATATCATCCACGTAAATCTGGACCAAGAGAGTGTCTTTGCCTTGCCTGAGGAGAAAGAGCGTTTTATCTACACATCCCATTTTAAAACCCTTAGCAAGCAAAAAGGTTTTCAACCTATCATACCAGGCTCTAGGGGCTTGTTTCAAACCATATAAAGCTTTGTGGAGTTTAAAAACATGGTTTGGAAACTTGAGATTTTCAAAACCGGGGGGTTGCTCAACATAAACTTCTTCTTCTATGTAGCCGTTTAAGAAGGCACTCTTGACATCCATTTGAAAAAGTTTGAAACCTTTGGATGCAGCAAAGGCCAAGAGTATCCTAATTGCCTCCAAACGGGCTACAGGAGCAAACATCT
The DNA here is from genome assembly GCA_009763385.1 of Coix lacryma-jobi var. lacryma-jobi. Taxonomy (NCBI): domain Eukaryota; kingdom Viridiplantae; phylum Streptophyta; class Magnoliopsida; order Poales; family Poaceae; genus Coix; species Coix lacryma-jobi. Next base: position 77,691,343 of record CM019830.1, on the reverse strand, counting down.
CCTCATAGTCTATCCCCTCCTTCTGACTATAACCCTTCGCTACAAGCCTGGCCTTGTTTCTAACAACGTGGCCATCCTCTCCTTGCTTGTTTTTGAAAACCCATTTTGTCCCAATAGGCTTACACTCAGGAGGAGGTGGAACTAGAACCCAAACTCGATTTCGCTCAAAATTTTCTAACTCCTCATGCATGGCATTGACCCAATCAGGATCCGTCAAAGCGTGTCCAACATCTCGGGGCTCAAAATTAGCAACAAAAGTAGAATGAGCGAAGTGCGAGATTTGCTGTGACCTGGACCGAGTGACTCGTTCATCGATGCTGTCGATCATCTGCTGAGGCGGGTGCTGGCGCTGGATGTGTCGTGGTGCCTCCCATGCCGAAGTGGCCTCCCCCTCAACAGCAGCTGGTGCCTCCCCGGGTACAAATGGTACCGCTCGGGGTGGCGGATCCCACGGCCCCTAGGAAGAAGAGGTGTCGGGGCCGTGAGTCGTCGTAGAAGCCGCTCTTTGCGGCACAGCAGGTGGAGGGGGTGTTGGATCATCCATACCTTCAGCACCCTCGTCCTCGTCATCAAAAAGAGGCTCACCAACCTCATGATCACCTGCACGCTCAAAACGAGAAGAGGGACAAACCATGGTCTCGTCGAAGGTGACATCTGATGTCTCCATGACTCGGTTAGTATCAAGGTTAAGTACACAATATGCGCGAGTGTGAGTGCCATAACCCAAAAATACTCCGTCAGAAGAACGAGACTCAAATTTGTCCAAGTTGCCCTTTTTGAGTATAAAACAATGGCAACCAAAAACTCGAAAATAACTCACCTTGGGCAGTTTTCCAAAACGCAACTCATAAGAAGTCTTTTTCAAGAAAGCTCGGAGAAAAATGCGATTGGAAATGTAGCATGCAGTGCTCATAGCTTCGGCCCAATACCGCCTAGGAGTCCTATGCTCATCGAGCATCGTCCTGGCCATCTCAACAAGGGTCTGATTCTTCCTCTCTACAACACCATTCTGAGGAGGTGTGTAGGGGGAAGAAAACTGATGCTCTAAACCCAAAGAGTTACAAAACATCTCAAAATCCGAATTCTTGAATTCGGAACCATTGTCACTTCGAATTGCTCACATCGAGTTCAACGGGAACTCGTTCTGAAGACGCAAAATCAGATTGCGAGCAAAGGAGAAAGTCTCGGTCTTCTCAGCTAAAAAGAAGACCCACGAATATCTCGAAAAGTCATCAACAACCACAAGCACGTACCACTTCCCCCCAACCGAACTCACCCGAGCCGGACCAACAAGGTCCATGTGCAAAAGCTCTCCAGGGTGCTTGGTCATGACCTGAGTCACTGGATGGTGGGGAGCGGCAACCATCTTCCCGTGTCTACAAGAGTGGCAAACAAGATCCTTCTCCATATGCAACTTGGGCAATCCTCGGATTAGGCCAAGTGAACTAAGCCTTGCAAGCAAGTCGAAGCTCAAATGTCCAAGTCTCCTATGCCACTTCCAAAGATCAGAGGAGGAAGGTCCAGCCACAAGACAACGAGAAGTGCCAAAAGACTCCGAGAAATTCGCACGAAAGACTTTTCCAAAGGGCGAAATCAAACACACAAGATTGCCCTGAGGATCCAAAATACGACTGAGATTCGGTTTAAAACGAATCTCATAGTCGTCATCAAAGAGTTGCGAAACAGAAAGAAGGTTAAAATGCATGTTAGAAACAAGAGCAACATCGCGCAACACAAAGTGCTCATTAACTCGCACCGACCCGCGAGACAATACCTTACCTTTGCTATTGTCGCCGAAGGTTATGTACTCCTTTCTGGCAACTGGGCTAAGGCTGGAGAACCACTTGGCGTTTCTGGTCATGTGCCTCGAGCAACCGGAATCGACCAACCAAATGTCCTCCAACCGTTTTACCTACATCAATAAAAAGACATAGGGTGAGCATACGGTCCAACACTGGGGTTAGTGAAGTAGGAAGAATACCAGTGTTGGGCCGGCTGCTCAAAAGAACGGTTAGCAGAAAAACCATTCCTAGCACGTCTACGAGAGGAGCAATCACCACGTAGAGGAAAATGTGGTCCGCTAAGGGAGGAGCGTCCATCGCGATACTCAAACCGCGGTGGGGGAAAACGCTCAACTACAAAGCCTCCACCACGGGGTCCATAGCCTACAACTGCAGGCTCCCACCAGGCACCCTCTCTACGAGGCCTAGGCCTAGCAACTTGAGGCACTGCGCCTCTAGGCCTAGCGTCTCTCCTCGGAGCTCTCTGCTGCCTAGGCCTGGGAACTTGAGGTTCTGGACCTCTGGGCCTAGCAGCACGTCTCGGTGCTCTCCTCTGAACATTCGGCGCATGTACATCATGGAAAGGATGGTACATGTCCGGGTTGTTCATCTCCCTAGCACGGCGTGCCTCTCTCTTGCGCCTAAAGCAGAACTCGCTCAAGTGTCCATCTCTCCCACAGAAGTCACAATGATACCTCACCGCACGCAAAGGGGGTTGTTGGTACTCATGGCTGTGGGTGTGGATCACTTTGCCCTTCTGTGGCAACTCCTCCTGGATAGGTGGCATTGTATCCAGCTTGTTTTTTAGGTGGTTGGGTTTGGGATGCCACACTTGGTTCCTGGGTGGAGCTCTCGGAGGTTCCTCAAATACCCCATCCTTGGTGTTAGGTTTGAGAGGCTCTTTGGGTGGAAGCTTGGTAAGTTTGGGAGTAGTGGTGGAGTTGGGCTTCTCACTCGGGTTCAAACCACTCAACTCTCCAATCTTCCCAAAAGCAGAAAGATCAACACCCTGAGCAAAACCTACACCGGGACCTCCAGCAGCTCGCTTGAATTGGGAGATCATCATTCCGAGCTGCGGCTCACCACAAGATACCCATGACAAGATGGTCCGAAGGTATGTGTTTTCTTCCTCGGTTTGCATCTTGTCATGCTTCACATTGGCTATCTCCATCTCCAAACCCTCACAGAGAGCACACCTAGCCACACAAGTGCTACCTGAGTTGGCCTCTTCAAGAGACACAATCTTGACATTCTTCTCTGCCAACTCAGATTGCAAGACAGGACAAGTCTTGCATGCACCCAACAGAGAAGGTCTAGCCTTCAGCTCATCCACCTCTCCTACCAACGCTGCATACTTACCTCTCAAAGTGAGAAGGTCAGTCATGTGCGTGGTGCACATCTCACACTCAACCTCCTCAGACACGACCACGGTGGTCTTGGCAAACTCAAGCTCCCTCACCGTGTCCTCCCACTTCTGCCTAAACTCCTTGCGCTCTCTAGCGGCACGCCTAAGCAACTTATCCTGACTAAGGAGCGCAGCAGTAAGTTTCTCGACCTCAGCAGAAAGCTCGTCGTGGGTGAGAGATACCTGGGAGGTGTCGTCGTCGTCGTCGTTCCGAGGGGTGTGCTCCAGCTTGCCGTCGACCTCATCACCAAGCGCCATGGTGCAGAAGCCGTCGTCCTCGACGAAGAAGCAGAGACCGTTCAGCTTGTCCTCGATCCTCTTCTTCTTCTCGGACTCGTCATCGCTTGAGCAAACGGAGTCGTCATCTGAGCCGTCGATGTCGCTGAGCGTGGCGAAGAACGCACGCTGCTCAGCCTGGGCCTTCTCCAAGTACTTCTTCTTGATGTACTCCTTGTCGAAGCCGCCCGTCCGCTTGTGCCTCGCGGGGACGTACTTCTCCTTGCGCTTGCCGGAGTCGTACTTGTGCCCATGATCGCCCTTCCTAGATGAATGCTTCTTCTTAGGGCAGTTGGCGATGAAGTGGTCGGGGTCGCCGCACTCGTAGCATCCTGAGCGTCCTCCTCCGCGGTGACGGTTCATGCGGCTGTTGTGGAACCGCGAGAACCGGTTGGCAAGCATTGCCAACTCGTCATCCCCCAAAGACTCAAGCTGGTCCTGTGTATTAGAAAAGAGAGACAAAAGAGCAAAACCTCCAGAGGGGTTAGAAGAGCCAGAAACCAAAGCCATAGTCGGGCCAGAAGGATTCTCATAAGAAGCCCTCGACATGGCGTCAATCTCACTAGACTTGAGCTTACTAAAGAGCTCGTCGCAAGTGAGGGTCTCGTAGTTAGACGATTCGATGATCGCCTGGACCTTTGAGTCCCACACTGACTGATCAAGAGTGTGCAAAAGCTTCAAAGCCCTCTCATGATCGTCAAAAGGCAACAGCTCCTTGTTTGCTCTCATCTTGTTGACAATGACCTGAAAGCGAGCGAATAAACTCTCTATGCTCTCGCGAGGCATGTGTCGAAAGTTCTCGTACTCCCGCTTGTGTGACTCGTAGAGATGAGATTTGACTTGAGAAGTTCCCTCATGGAATCCCATGAGGGTAGCCCAAATCTCACGAGCCGTGGGGAGGTGAGAAACTCGATCAAACTCAGACATGCTCAAACAGGAGAAAAGAGCATTACGCGCTCGGCTATTGGCATCGTGCTCATCTATCTGAAGCTGAGAAACACGAGCAGCCAAGACAACGTAATCATCCCTGTTGCAAATCTCCCAAACAGAAGAGCCCATGCTCTGAAGATAGGCCGACATGCGTATCTTCCAATACGCATAGTTCCTCCCATCAAAGAACGGCGGTTTGCCTACGCCGCGATCCATGTCGCCTTCTGTGGATCTGGAACTGGCTAAGGTGGAAGATCCTTAACCTGCTCCGATACCAATTGATGGACCGAGAAAGCACTAGCAAGGCGACCAGAGGCGGGGTGAATGGGAGCCAATCAAATTTCTCTCGAAACTTTGGCCAAATGTCCCAAAATCAACCCCGAGAAGCAACGACCGAAACCGTGATGCTCACAACCCTTGGAATAGGGTGGATGATCCCTAGGACCACAGCGGAGCACCACAAAGCGATAGCAAACCCAATGCCAAAAGCACCGGCACAAGTTTGCCCCTCAAAAACCAAGTCCCGAACGTAGATAGACGGCTACGTCGAGAAATCTCCAAATACCGATGCTAACAAGTAGCAAAGATGCCTAGAGAGGTTTCTTGGTCAACCCTAGGGCCAAACGAGAAGTCCGAAAACCAAGCGTAGAAGCCGGGGGAGCAAACGCACAAAACCGGAAGCTTCAGGCAAGTCCCGGACTGTCCGGCAGTACGGTCGCGGACTGTCTGCCCAGTGGCGGACTGTCCGGGCTCAGGTCGCGGACTGTCCGCCGGCCAAACGAGCAAAACCACAGTGCTGCTGCAAGTCCATTGGACGTTCCCGGACTGTCCGCGAGACCCAATAGCGGACTGTCCGCAGGTCAAATGCCAAAACAGCGAAGGTGCTGAACAGTCCCTGGACGACTTCCGGACTGTCCGCGAGTTCCTTCAGCGGACTGTCTGCCGGTCAAGGAACAGTAACGGGACCGAGACCCGCAGCTACTGACCTGGCTCGATCCCGATGCGCGGATTGTCCGCGGGTCCAACGGCGGACTGTCCGCGGATGAACAGAGAGGGCGATTTCAGTCGCCCTTCTCACGAATCTCTCCAAATTCGATCCAAATCAAAATCCCACGTTCCCAAACTTGGAGAGGATGATCACGGGGTAGTTAGGAGACTATCCCCAAGAAATCATTCGCTTAAATTGATTCAATCACCGGGAAATCGAAAGGGGAAGATCAAAAACGAAAAAGCGCCACGAAAACGAAATCAACCCGATCTACTTGTTCATAAGGAGTTAGATAAATTCCTTCACTGGAAATGATCTCCTTTCAAATACGAACAAGTTGATTCAAACGGATTTCGCAAAGACGCAGTAGGGAGAGAGATCGAGTGACGGGAAAATCACGGAGAAATGAAGAACGCGAAGAACACGAACCAAAACGAGAATCAAGTCATCGATCTGCAGCCGTAGCGCAAACACACGCTACAACGATGAGGTTACGGCCTCACTTCCTCGGAATCAACAGTACACAGAGGCAAGTCTCTCTGCGGATCTCAGCTAGCTACAGCAGGGAATGGGAGAGCAGGAAACCCTAAGTGCGAAAGAGCAAATGACTGAGATCAATGGGAGGAGGGTGTCTCCCGACTACTTATCCTATTACTAGCCTAAGTCTATTTCCTACTCTACCCCTCTCTATTCTAATTACAGAGCGAACCAGCTAAACCCTAGGGTTATTCTGGACCAACTCGGTGGTAGGTGTATCCGACGGCCACGCCCGCACAAACCGAAGCGTTGCCTCGACGCAACCTCCGGATCGCCACCACGTGCCGCCCTCGCTCTGCACCCTCGGTTTTGAGGCCCAAACCGGGAAACCAGCCTTTTCCAGCCAACCCTCGGTTTTGAGGCCCAAACCGGGAAACCAACCCACCAGCATCTGAGTTTTGAGGCCAAACTCAGCAAACCCTCAGAGCCCAGGTTTTGAGGCCCAAACCTGGAAACTGTCCTCAGCCCGAGTTTTGTGGCCAAACTCAGAAACCCTCAGCCTGAATTTTTTGGACAAACTCGGAAACCGTCCACGCCCAGGTTTTGAGGCCCAAACCTGGAAACCGTCCATCCAATGGTTTTTCCCTGGCTCTACCACCAAACCGACGTCGTAGATGGGATGCACCTCCCGTACACCCCGTCCACCGACACGTGTCCCCGAGTCCACGACTCAGACAACACATGACCGCACTTCTTCACTTGTCGTCGTCACAGGCTGCCAGCCACCACAGCTGATCCTCGGGCCTCTGGTCCCTCAGTCCAAGCCTCACGTCCGCCCTTCGCCACACTTGGTCCATCGGCACGGCACATCTCTACTTGACCTTCACCTCGCCTTCGATCACTGCATCCGTGCTCGACACCTGCACAACACAAGCCAAAGAACATGCGCATCATCCCAGTTGACAATCACTCATCACTCAGAGACCCGACATACACCCATGTATCCGCACTTGAGGGACTAGCATTGCATTCTTATGCGCTTTTCAGTTGGTATCATTTCAGTTGGTATCGAGCTTTCCTACTAGCGGTGTTGAGCCTGTTCTGCCTCTTCTTGAGGGCTAGCTTTGCTTTGCTTGGTTGCGTCGAGCCGTTGCCCATGTCTTTGGGGACCAAGTTGTTTTGCTCCTCCACTTGACCTTCTCTCGGCTTTGATATGTTTTTGGTTCATTTGGACGAGTTCTCTACTCTTCCTTCTTCTTCTTTCTTCTACCTTCATATGATTTGTGTTGGTAGTTTGACAATGCACTAATCAAGGGGGAGAGTGCGGATACATGGGTGTATGCCAGATCTTGAGATGATGAGTGATTGTCATCTGGTTTGATGCGCATGTTCTTTGGCTTGTGTTGTGCAGGTGTCGAGCACGGAGACAGTGATCGAAGGCAAGGTGAAGGTCAAGTAGAGATGTGCCGTGCCGATGGACCCGGAGCGGTGAAGGGCGGACGTGAGGCTTGGACTGAGGGATCGGTGGCCTGAGGATCAGCTGTTGTGGCTGACAGCTTGGGACAGCGGCGAGCGGAGACTTGCGGGGCACGTTGTGGCTTGGGTCGTGGACCTGAGGACACGTGTCGGTGGACGGGGTGAACGAGCGGTGCATCCCCTCTACGGCGTCGGTTTGGTGGTTGAGCCACAGAAAAACCACCGGGTGGACAGTTTCCACGTTTGGGCCACAAAACCTGGGTGTTGCGGGTTTCCGAGTTTGGGCCACAAAACTCGGGCTATGGACGGTTTCTAGGTTTGGGCCTCAAAACCTGGGCGCTGGCGGGTTTCTGAGTTTGGGCCACAAAACTCAACTGATGGACAACAGGTTTCCCGGTTTTGGCATCAAAACCGGGGGGCGGTCCAGGTTTCCCGGTTTTGGCCTCAAAATCGGGGGAGGTCCGTGAAAAGGACGAGCGGTGCGGTGGCGGCACGTGGAGGCATCAGGTGAGGTCGCGTCGAGGCGAAGCTACCGGATGTGCGGGCGTGGCCGTCGAATCGACTACACTTCGAGTTGGTCAGGAATACCCTTAGGGTTAGCCTGCCCGCTCATTAGCAGTAGGGGTAGAAGGGGAATAATTGTATTAGGCTATATAAGGAGTGGCAACCCCTCCCTCCTAATGATCTCAGCCATTGCTATTTTCACTCTAGGTTTTCATGCCTTCCCATTCCCTGCTGTAGCTACTAAGATCCGTAGAGACAACTAATCATACCTCTATGTTCAGGAGATTTTGAGGAAGTGAGACCATAATCTCACTATTGTCTCGTGTGTTCGAGACACGTTTTGAATTTGTTCTTTGCGTTCATCTTTTCTCCATGATTTTCCCGTGGCTCGATCTGCCTCCTCGCTACGTCTTTTTCGAATCCACTTGAATCAACTTGTTATTTGATGTGAGGAGAACATTTCCACCGAAGGAATTCATCTCAATCCTCACGAACAAGTAGATCGGGTCGATTCAAGTTTCGTGGCGACTTTTTCGTTCTTGCACCTTCCCTTTCGATTTCCCAGTGATTGAGTTGATTTGAGCGCATGATTTCTTAGGATTAGTCTCCCAACTACCTAGTGACCATCTTCTCTAATTTTAGGAACAAGGGATTTTGATTTGGATTGGATTTGGGGAGATTTGGGAGAGAGGCGACTAAAATCGCCCTCTCTGCAGGGTCGCGGACAGTCCGCCACTTTGCCCGCGGACAGTCTGCGCATCGGGACTCAGCCGAGTCAGTGTCTGCGTGTCTCGCTGAACAGTCCCTCGGTTTGACCGGCAGATTGTCCGCCGTTGTCAGTCACGGACAGTCTGGGACTGTCCAGGGGGGTTTCAGCAGACTTGTTGTTTTGCATTTTGGCTGGCGGACAGTCTGCCATCCATCCGCGGACAGTCTGACAGTACCGCGGACAGTCCGGGACCGTACCCGCGGACAGTCCCGCATCCTACTATGTGTTGGTTTTTAGTGCGTTTGCTCTCCCGGCTTTTCGGCTTGGTTTCTGAACTTCTCGTTTGCTCCTAGAGTTCACCAAGGAACCTCTCTAGGTATCTTTGCTACTTGTTAGCATAGGTATTTAGGGATTTCCCGACGTAGCCGTCTATCTACGTTCGGGAGTAGGTTTTTGGGGTTAAACTTGACCCAGAGTTTTTGAGTTTTGGTTTGCTCTCGTTTGGTGGTGCCTCGCTGTGATCCTAGGGATCATCCACTCTCTTTCCGAGAGTTGTGGGCATCACGGTTCCGCTCGAAGCTTTTGGGGGTTTGATTTGTGGGACAGAGGCCAGAATTTCAAAAGAAATTTTTAGGCTCCCATTCACCCCCCTCTGGTCGCCTTTGGTAGCATTCTCGGTCCTTCATTTGCTATCACTTTTGCTTGTTGCTTAGTAATCGGATCAGCACTCTTTAGACATGCCTTCACTCTATCGACTATATAACTGAAGCTGTGGACTTGCATTTTTGACTCATATGCATGCGCTTGCTTCGATAGGCATCGCCCTAGCTCCATTTTTGCTTGTTTAAGCTTCTTTCCCCTTCTCATTTGATTGCAAATTGCCCCCAAGGGGGAGAATTTTCATGGTTTGGTGACAATTTGCAATTTTTGTGCTTCACTTGTTGAGGGGAGTTCTTTTAGTGAGGGGGAGCTTTTCTGCTTTGCTTCGATTTGGCTTTCAATTGGTATGAAACTATCAGCTAGTTGTGTCGAGCCTATGTGCCTTTGTCTTGAGGGACTAGCTGTTTTCACCGTTTTTGATTGACTGTGATTGGTATCGAGCTTTCTGCTAGTTGTGTAGAGCCTCTGTGCCTCTATCTTGAGGGACTAGCAGTTTTTGCTTTCTTATGCGTTGATTCAGCCTCATTTGGTTTCAAGCATTCAGCTAGTGGTGTTGAGCCCTTTCTGCCTCTTCTTGAGGACTAGTTTGATTTTGACTTGGTTGCATCGAGCCCTTGCCCATGTCTTTGGGAACCAAGTCTTTCGCTTTGTTTGATCGAGTTTTGCTCTATGTTGAGTTGTTGCTCCGATCCTTTGCTTGGTTGTGTCGAACCGTTGCCCATGTCTTTGGGGACCAAGCTTTACTTATCTCGATTTGACCTTCTTTGGCTTTTATCTAGGCTTTTGGACACGTTGAGTGAGCTTCCTCTTCTATCTACTTCTATTTTCTTTTCTTCCTTGATGATGGTTACAATGTGTTGATGATGCACTCATCAAGGGGGAGATTGCGAACACAAGGTTGATATGTGCCCTTATAGTTCCCTTCCTGAGTGATGAGCAATCGGTCAACAGGCTCACCGGAAGGGGTGAGAGGCAACATGTGTCTCTTGGCTGTGTTGATGTGCAGGTGTGGAGCTCGAAGACAGTGGTCGAAGATGAGGTGAAGGTAAAGTAGAGACGTGCCCTGCCGACGGACCATGAGCGATGTGTAACACCCTAGGTGTTAAGCAACTCTAAATGCATAACTTGACATAGCATAAGCATAGCATCATGTCATTGCATATGCATCTTGAGTGGTGTGTTGTTAAGTTCTTTTGCTAGTCCCTAGTATAGATAGTAGATGCTTTGTTTTTCTGAGGAAATGCCTTAAACCAAAGTTGTAGATCTTGACAAGAGAAACAACTTTGCTTAAAAGCACTTTTTCAGAAAAGGTCATTTAATGGGTGTTTCTTGCATTAGAAAAATCAGACTAGAAGTGAAATTCTTTTTCCAGGCAGAATTTGGACTCGAGCCTTAAAATGATTTGTTCCTTGCAAAATTCTAAGCAACTTTGCTTTTAGGACTTTTTCCTAGTTTGGTGTAGTTTGGGAGATATAGGGCAGAAAAGTTTTTCAGCAAAACCTCTTTGTTTAAACCCTAGTGGGGCTCGCAGGTCAGCCCCTCTCCTTTCTCCTCCCGCGCGCTGCGCTGCTTGCCCGCACCACACTGCACCGTACACCGGCGCCCGCTCGCCTGCACCCAAACAGCAAACACCAAAACCGCCCGCTCAACGCCCACCGACTCCACCCCCCCAACAACGCCTTCTGCCCCCTCTCTGCTCGTTTGCCGCGTGGCCGCCGCATGCTGGCCGCCGCCGCGCCTGGTCGAAACAGAGGGACGGGATCCGTCCGAGTTCAACGAACCTTGTAACACGCTCGCTTTTGCCTTCTCCACCTCTTGCGCTTGCAACCGAGCCGCTTATTCACTCACTCGCACTCGCTATCGCTCTGCTCCATCTTCTTCTCCACCACACCACCGCCATAGCCGCCGAGCTTCGCCGGCCAAATACTCGCTACTCAGAGCATCGCCGTTTGATTCCTCCCGCCAATCTCTCCGCCCTAACCTCCTCTTTCACTTGCACGAGTTGGTTTCCCTTCTCCTTCATCCTAGCTGGCGGAATGTCGAATGCCATCCTCGCGTATCCGCCATGGCCGCCGCGATGATCTTCACGTGAACCGGCCATCTTCGGCCAAACCATCCCGAACCGAGCCCCGTTCTAGCCTTCTCTACCTCCGTAGTTGCCTAGGTTTAGATGGAGACCTCTCTCTCGCCGTGTTTCAGCCGGAACCGAGCCTTGCCACGGCCGTGTTCGCCGTGGACCGCCGCCGTGCGTGGCACCGAACAATGCCGAGGTTGCCATGGCTCGATAGTTGCCCCAATAGGTCGCTTAGGGCTTGCTTGGGCTAGTGCTGGTCTCGCCGAGCCTTGGACTTGCCGGGATGAGCATTACCGTTGCGTCACAGCGCCGCCGCTCTGCCATGGCCGCCGTCGAGCTCGCTCTGGTATCCCTCTGGCTCAACAAGTAGGTCGGTCATGTTCGCCTCGCAAACCCGCATCTAGAGGTAGGCTCGGCGTCGCCGAAAGCCTCGCCGCTGACGAGCTAGGGCCAGTCAACGTCGGCGGAGGAAATGTTCGTCGTTGACTACCGAGCCTGGTGAACCAGGTGACATGGTCGCCTCACCAATTGCAGATACATGGGTGTATGCCGGATCTTGAGTGATGAGTGATTGTCAACTGGTTTGATGCGCATGTTCTTTGGCTTGTGTTGTGCAGGTGTCGAGCACGAAGACAGTGATCGAAGGCAAGGTGAAGGTCAAGTAGAGACGTGTCGTGCCAATGGATCCAGAGCGGTGAAGGGCAGACATGAGGCTTGGACTGAGGGACCGGTGGCCTGAGGATTAGCTGTGGTGGCTGACAGCCTGGGACAACGACGAGCGGAGACTTGCGGGGCACGATGTTGCTCAGGTCGAGGACCTGGGGACATGTGTCGGTGGACGGGGTGATGAGTGACGGCCCGATCATCCGTGAGGTAGCGATAGATTCGATTGGCGGAGGACTCGACGTTGGCGATCTGGCTTCGAATCAGACACAATTCGAACCCTGCAACTGTTACACCACTGCTCCTTTGGTTATCAACCAAGCACAACTTGATTGACCTCGCCAAGAAGGCTATTCCTGCAAGCGAATCAAAGAACACAAGCAAGAAGGTAAAAACACGCAATCTGAAATTGCAAATATGAATCTCACGAATTTATATGAAGGGTTCAAGAACTCGGTTCCAAAGGACTAATCGACACAGTGGAGGAGATCAAGAACGGGGGCCCTGGATCACTGTAAAAGGATTCGACACCACAGTTACAATGAACGATTCAGTTTCTCGATGGAAAACTAAACTCTAAACAAAACCCAAGACCTAACGACGGCGGCGGCGGCTAATTATAGGGTTTAGGATGTCGTCTATGCTGGGCGCCCCCCCTAATGGGCTCTAAGACGATACACGGCCCAACGGACCAAAATACGGTGACGCAGCACCCTTGCAGATTCTGGACGCTGACTTGTTTCGATGATTCCCATTGACTCTGGACGTATTTTGATGTGATTCTAAATCCATTGGTTAGATTATCAAATTATCTTTTCAAGCATATCTGGTTCATCGAAAACGGAGTCTGTATGCGTCTAGGGCGTTGATTTTACCCAGGACTACTCCTGAATTCCGAGGGTGACGAGGTAGCTGAGTTAAAGACGGATTGCAACCTAGGGAAGACCATGGCGTCGGTGTGTCCAGCGTGGTGATGTCCTCATCACGGGGTGCATGGGTGGTGCATCCCCTCTACAGCGTCGGTTTGGTGGTTGAGCCACAGAAAAACCACCGGGTGGACGGTTTCTAGGTTCGGGCCACAAAACCTGGGCGTGGCCGGTTTTTGAGTTTGGGCCACAAAACTCGGGCTGAGGACGGTTTCGAGGTTTGGGCCTCAAAACCTGGGCGCTGGCGGGTTTCTGAGTTTGGGCCACAAAACTCAGGCGATGGACGACAGGTTTCCCGGTTTCAGCCTCAAAACCGGGGAGGACTTGAAGACTGGTTTCCCGATTTCAGCCTCAAAACCGGGGGGACATCCATGAAAAGGACGAGCGGCACGGTGGCGGCACATGGTGATAATCGGCGAGGTTGCGTCAAGGTGAAGCTACCAGTTGTGCGGGCGTGGCCGTCGTATCACCATCTACTTCAAGCTGGTCCAGAATAGCCTTAGGGTTTAGCTGGTTCGCTCTCTGTATCATTAGGGGTAGAGTGGGAATAAAATTAGGATAAGTAGAGGGAGACACCCACCTCCCAAGCTATCTCAGCCATTGCTATTTTCATTCTAGGGTTTCCTGCTTCCTATTCCCTGCTGTAGCTAACTGAGATCCGCAAAGACGACAATCATACCTCTGTGTTCTTGAGATTTTGAGGAAGTGAGACCGTAATCTCACTATTGTCTCGTGTGGTAGCCACACAGTTGCAATTCGTGGTTTTGATTCGCGTTTTGAACTTGTTCTTTGCGTTCTTTGTTTCTCCACGATTTTGCCATCACTCGATCTCCCTCCTCGCTGCGTCTTTTTTGAATCCACTTGAACCAACTTGTTCTTTGATGTGAGGAGAACATTTCCACCGAAGGAATTCATCTCAATCCTCACAAACAAGTAGATCAGGTCGATTCAAGTTTCGTGGCGCTTTTTTGGTTCTTGCACCTTCCCTTTCAATTTCCCATTGATTGAGTTGATTTGAGCGGATGGTTTCTTAGGGATAGTCTCCCAACTACCTCGTGATCATCTTCTCCAAGTTTGGGATCGAGGGATTTTGATTTGGATCAGATTTGGAGAGATTTGGGAGAAGGGCGACCAAAATCGCCCTCTCTGGGCACTCGCAGACAGTCTGCCAGTGTGCCCGCGGACAGTCCGCGCGTCGGGCTCGGCTAGATCAGTGGCTGCGTGTCTCGGGCAACTTGAGTTCTTTTTGACCAGCGGACAGTCCGCCGTTGTAACTCGCAGATAGTCCGGGACTGTCCAGGGAGCTTTCAGCAGCAGTGCAGTTTTGCACTTTTTGCTGGCGGATAGTCCGCCATCCACTCGCGGATAGTCCGGGATCCTGCTGAAGCTTGTGTTTTAGTGCGTTTGCTCTCCCGGCTGTTCTGCTTGGTTTCCGGACTTCTCGTTTGGCCCTAGAGTTAACCAAGAAACCTCTCTAGGTATCTTTGCTACTTGTTATCATAGGTATTTGGGGATTTCTCGACGTAGCCTTCCATCTACGTTCGAGAGCCTGTTTTTGGGGTGGAACTTGAGCCGGAGCTTTCGGTGTTTGGCTTGCTCTCGTTTGGTGGTGCCTCGCTATGATCCTAGGGATCATCCACCCTCTTCCAAGGGTCGTGGGCATCACGTTTCGGTCGAAGCTTTTGGGGGTTGATTTTTGGGACAAAGGACAAAGTTTCGAAAGAAATTTTTAGGCTCCCATTCACCCCCCCTCTGGTCGACTTGCTTTAGCATTCTCGGTCCTTCAATTGGTATCAGAGCGGGTTAAGGATCTTCCACCTCAGCCGGTTCCAGATCCACAGAAGGCGACATGGATCGCGGCATGGGCAAACCGTCGTTTTTCGATGGGACGAACTATGCGTATTGGAAGATACGCATGTCGGTCTATCTTCAGAGCATGGGTGCTTCTGTCTGGGAGATTTGCAACAAGGCCGATTACGTGGTTTTGGCTGCTCATGTGACTCAGCTGTAGATCGATGAGCACGATGCCAATAGCCGAGCCCGTAATGCTCTTTTCTCCGGTTTGAGCATGTCTGAGTTTGACGGGTTTTCTCACCTCCCCATGGCTTGGGAGATTTGGGCGACCCTCATGCGCTTCCATGAGGGAACCACTCAAGTCAAATCCCGTCTCTACGAGTCTTGTTAGCCCTCATCCTGTTGACAATCACCTGAAAGCGAGCAAATAAACTTTCTATGCTCTCGCCAGACATATGTCTAAAGTTCTCATACTCCCGCTTGTGCGACTTGTAGAGACGGGATTTGACTTGAGTGGTTCCCTCATGGAAGCGCATGAGGCTCGCCCAAATCTCACGAGCTGTGGGGAGGTGAGAAACGCGATCAAACTCAGACATGATCAAATAGGAGAAAAGAGCATTATGGGCTCGGCTATTGGCATCGTGCTCATCGATCTATAACTGAGACACACGAGCAGTCAAGACCACGTAATCAGCATTGTTGCAAATCTCCCAGACAGAAGCACCATGCTCTGAAGTTAGGCCGACATGCGTATCTTCCAATACGCATAGTTCATCCCATCGAAAAATGGTGGTTTGCCCACGCTGCGATCCATGTCGTCTTCTGTGGATCTGGAACCGGCTAAGGTGGAAGATCCTTAACCCGCTTCGATACCAACTGAAGGACCGAGAATGCTACCAAAGACGACCAGAGGGGGGTGAATGGGAGGCTAAAAATTTCATATGAAACTCTGGCCTTTGTCCCAGAAAATCAACCCGAAAAGCAAAGCTTACAAGCATGATGTCCACGACCCAAGATATTGGGTGGATGTTCCCAAGGAACACAGCGGGACACCACAAAAGCTCACTCGTCCAAGTTCACGCAAGTCAACTAGTGACAGGATGAACTTTGGGTAACCTCAACCTCCACCGAGCAATGCGAGGGGGATTCAGGCTATTTTGCAAAGCAAGAAACTCGATTTCTGTAGAGCACGAAGTTGGAAATCCAACGCAAAAACCCAAAACCAAATGTGAAGTCAAACGGTCAAACTGCGGACAAAACAGTGAAGTTTTCACTGCATCGGACGCTGGCAGCGTCCGATGCCAACCCACCGGACGCGTCCGATGCAAACAGGTCTTCTCTGGAACCTTACCGTGTGACCATCGGATGCTGCTACAGTGTTTGGTCAGCGTCTGATGCTCAGGGTCCAGCGCGTCCGATGATCAACGGATGCGTCCGATGCCGAGCGTCCGATGTCCACTCAAAAGCACCAGAACAGACACGTGTCACCGGAGCATCCGGTGCCCCCGAAAACAGCACAGTTCTTCGGTGATTCAACTCGATCTCCTCCGAGTTGAAAGCTCTAGGGCTAAGATTTAATCTGAGAGGTCACAAGGATGTTAGTGAGCTACTCTTAAGAGATCATGGCTCGAACCTAACTCCAAATCGGTGAATCGAAGAATTCGAGGCAAAAGAGGAGAAAACCGATCCAAAACGAAAAACCGATCGATCTACTTGTTCGTGAGGTTTGAATTGAATTCCTTCGGTGGAAATGATCTCCTCACAACAAAGAACAAGTTGTTTCAAACGGATTAGAGAAAGATGCAGCAAGGAGGGAGATCGACCAACAGGAAATTCGTGGAGAAAAGCAAACCGCGAAGAACAAGTTCAAAACGCGAATCACAACCACGAATTGCAATCGTGTGGCTACCACATGAGACAATAGTGAGATTACAGTCTCACTTCCTCAAAATCTCAGGAACATAGAGGTATGATTAGCCATCTCTGCGGATCTCAGTTGCTACAGCAGGGATGTGGGAGAGCAGGAAACCCTAGGTGAAAATAGCAAATGGCTGAGATAATTTGGGAGGTGGGTGTCTCTCTCTACTTATCCTAATTCTAGTTCCCACTCTACCCCTACTAATTACAGAGCGAACCAGCTAAACCCTAAAGTTATTCTGGACTAACTCGAAGTAGATGGTGATCCGACGGCCACGCCCGCACAACTGGTAGCTTCGCCTCGACGCGACCTCACCGATTGCCGCCACGTGCCGCCACCGCTCTGCTCATCCTTTTCACGGACCTCGCCCCCGGTTTTGAGACCGAAACTGGGAAACCAGCCTTCAAGTCCTCCGCCCGATTTTGAGGCTGAAACCGGGAAACCTGTCGTCCATCGCCTGAGTTTTGTGGCCCAAACTCAGAAACCTGCCAGTGCCCAGGTTTTGAGGCCCAAACCTGGAAACCATCCTCAGCCCGAGTTTTGTGGCCCAAACTCGGAAACCAGCCGCACCCAGGTTCTGTGGCCCAAACCTGGAAACCGTCCACCCGGTGGTTTTTCTGTGGCTCAACCACCAAACTGGCGCCATAGAGGGGATGCACCGCCCGTGCACCCCGTCCACCGACACGTGTCCCCAGGTCCTTGACCCGAGCAACACCGTGCCCCGCAAGTCTCCGCTCATTGCTGTCCCAGGCTGTCAGCCACCACAGCTGATCCTAAGGCCACCGGTCCCTCAGTCCAAGCCTCACGTCCGCCCTTCATCGCTCCCGGTCCATCGGCACGACACGTCTCTACTTAACCTTCACCTTGCCTTCGATCACTGTATCCGTGCTCGACACCTGCACAACACAAGCCAAAGAACATGCGCATCAAACCCGTTGACAATCACTCATCACTCAAGATCCGGCATACACCCATGTATCCGCAGAAGAGATCAAGAAGGAGCTCCGGCCTGTCGGATCAACTTTTCTTAATCTTGTACCTGCGGATTCAAGTTCATCTTCAACTTGCTTCAGCGATTGTTTCAGTAATCAACGTCTATATTTAAGTTTGAGCCATTGTTCTTATTATTCTTAAGGTTTATGACTCTCTTTTGAGTACTTTAATTCTAGTCATTCTAGAGTTAGAGTAGTTCGATAGTGTAAGCATGGTGCTTAGACTTGATAGCTCATAAATGACTCCTATAACGCCGGTAGTAGTGGTTGTTCGCAAGGGTGACTCTTATAGCCTTGTTGATTCTTCTATAGTCCACTTACCCGTGTGTAGGCTCGGTAGGATTATACATTTGCATAAAAGACTTATACTCTATTTGTGACCTTTTATGGCAACTTCCCCACTAAGAATAATGCAAACATATCACTCTTAAATTGGAATTAGACAGCCTTAGTGATCCCCTCTATACTTCTAGATTCTCCATCCTTGTTAGCTACTCAGGGGTTAGACTTTAAGACTTAGCACTATCTGTTCCTTTGGGTTCAATATTAAAACTGGGTTACTTCGGTGAAGTGATACATGGGTAGATTTTATCTGTGCGCTTGCGGATAAAGTAGAGTGTGCGTTAATTTATACCAACAAGCATTTCTGGCGCCATTGCCGGGGAACGGTAGATCATCTTAAGTCTTAGTTTAATCTTGTAATCATACTTTTATCTTTTCCTTTTTTGTCCTAGTCTTTTCATTATTTTTGTGTTCATTCTTATGAATGTTGTTTTTTGAATTCCACTCTTATCTATCACTAACCCAATGAGCGCAAGCTATAACCAGTAGAATCCTTACACCCCATCATAATACATGGGTATTAGCTATGCCTACCTTTCTGCTGCACTGAGCATAGAAATATATTTGTGAAAATATTCCTTCGGGTATTCTTGTCACTAACCTTTCCAAGTCTGGAGCATAAAAGAACGAAGGAACAACAAACACAAGGTATGTCCAACCAATCATCATGTAACATTGAATTGCATTCATCCAATCTTGATTTGTGCAAAATCCAAGCTTGGGGAATAGACTTTCTAAGAGCATCTCTTGTCGTGTTGCTATGTTGGTTGTCCCTACCTTTAAGATATGCTCATCATGCTCTTTCATCACCATCTGAATAAATCTCTATAATACTTTCATGTTACCCTCATTCGCTATATTATATGTTTAGGTTTGGAGTAGTTGCATACATCTCTTAAATTAAGCATGGTTCCTAGTTTAGGAGTGGTAATCTTGCTTTCAAAGGCTTTTAATTTAAGCAATTAAGTTAAAATAACTTCCTAGATCAAATTAGACATGGTGTCTAGGTTGATTTTTGAGCTGATAGTATGCTATAGTGGATGCTGGATGTTTTGTTGGACTAACCCCTGCAGGGAAACTTTCAATATCAATTTGGGAAAGTCCGGAGATGAACTCACACTAGAGATGAAGAGACACATGAACTTCAATAACTTTTGCACTATGAAGACTCAGCTCATTCATCATGGATGAAAGAACTATGAATATCAAAGTTTATTTATTTTGTCTTATACTGCAAGTTATCTTTTGCCTTGTGTTGGCGCAAAAAGTGGCGCACTGCGCCAAGCACACGGCAAGCCAGAGAAGCTGGCTTCAATCGTGGCCCGGGTGCTCAGAAGTCCGGTGCGTGCCAGTCAGTTTGCCCTGCAACTAACAAGGGAGATAAACTGTTAAATACAAAGCTGGAACATGCCGGGTATGACTAGACAGTTCCAAAATATACGGCCCTGAAGCCACTTACGACGACACATAGCTATGAAAGCTATCTGCCAACATGTTTAAAGATTATTCGGCAATATGAACAGAGTTACATGAATAACAGGTTGCCGAACACGTTTGCATGAGAATCGTACTTGCATGACGTATTATATATAAGTTAAAACTTAACCAATCTCGATTGTACAACCGAGTTGGGGTCCATGGAGATTGAACATACAAGCTAAGCATGACTAAGCTAATCTAAAGCCTGCGCCTGCCGCACGACACCTAGCCTTATCATAGATCAAACGCACTTAACATGCATGAACCCTCACCACGTGGCAATCCAGATACGATCCGTTCGGCTATTACGAACAATAGATCTACTGCATAATAGACCTTTCAATGATAAACATGAAAGAACAAAGCAGATCTATAAAGATGGAGCCGAACCAAATGGTATCTAGATTGGGCAAAAGTGTTATGATGAGATAAACATAGCAAAACGCATAACACAGGGTAACTTAATGAATCTATCAGATTGCCAAATCTAACAGAGCCGATAACTATTTTTACTCATGACTCAATCCGCCGCACGATACAAGGCATAAGCAAAAACCTCCCGTCATAAGCTTAAATCCGCCGCACGATACTAAGCTTAACGTACGAGACTACTTGCACCATATCGAAATCCGCCGCACGATACTAGACATGATAACAAGGTTGCCGGAACTTACGGAGGTCGACGGATCGATGGCTCCTCTCGAAGAACACGACGACACGACTTGGACTCGAAGACGGCACGGGGCCGGGGTTGGTTGTATTGATTGTGAACAGATTTACAACAGTCTCAGGGTTTATATTTATACCCTGGTGTCCTACGAGTCCTAGGAGGACACGATTACGACGATAAAACAGGAAACCTATCTGAAACATGATGCCTTTTGCTCCAAGCTTCCTTTAATAACCGGCACGCGCTAAAATGAACGAGATTCCCGTCGCTAAATCTTCTTGACATGTCGTATTCGTCGCAAACCGACTTGGCTCGAGGTAACCGACCGTAGCGTTACGTTGCCGAATCCGCTCGCTGTTGACTAATCGCTTTCACAGCCTTGCCGAATACATCGAGTTAGCCGACCGCATCCGCCGTCTGCCGAATCCTTCAAGCGGCGGCGTTCGCCGAATCATCATAGTGCCGGTCCACTTGTCATAGTGCGAAAACTCGGTGTTAACACATGCCCCCTAATTTTGGGATAAATGTTTTATTCTAAAATTCATCTTCTTCTTTTCGCACCACTGTAGAGTCTCTGGAAGCATCCGACTTCCTTTGTCATTAATCATCACAGCCGCCGACTCGCCTTCCAATGCACTCGAGATCCTTAAAAATTCCTCTCTATTCCATTTCGGCCTGAACTTCCCGAATTCCTCTGTTCAGCTTCATCATCTAGAAAAACCCTCTCTTCTCTTGCCCTGAACCGGAAAATGTCTTCCCAAGCAAGCCATTACAGTCTCGAGCTCGGCGACACCAACACTTCTAAGAGAAGGTTGCTTCTGCTTTGATCTTTTCGCTTTGGATAATTATGCCTCATTTTGTTTCCCCTTCAGGAGGACTGGCGACGACCTCATCGAGGACCTGGCTCAGAAGGTTACAGATCTCCAGTCTGATCTAGGAAAGAAGAATCGGGAGATTATTCAAATCTCTCAGGAGCGCGATACCTTTCGAGAACAAGCCATCGGTAAGTATCCCTGAACTGCCCTTTTCTTAACCCTTCCTTCTGCTTGACCCCTTTTTCCTTCAGCTCTGGAGACTAGGCTCCACTCCCTCGAAGCTGCTATCGCCGACCTTGCTACTTCAGCCAATGTGCCAGGCATGGTATCTCTAAAGCAGGTAAATGAGATCAAGCGGATCCTTCCTGACATTTCTAGGGCCGGCATGGGCTACGGCGCAGCACTTGCTTTTAATGCCGTCCGAATCCATTCTGGCGCCGACTATCGCCATTTTGACGTTTGTGAGCGAGGACTAGAATTTAGGATAGCACATTCTGTTGAAGATATGAAAGAAGCCGGAACAGACTTAGCCGACTCTTTCGATTCTAATCTTCCGATTGGAAATAGAATGACATGGACGAACTGATCCTTTATTTGTAATTGACTCCGGTTATGTGGATAAGAAGTCCTTTTATTTTCTTGAAATCAATCTGTGACTGATCTTTCGGAGTCAAGGCGTACTCTATTCCATGTACTTGGCCATTTGTAACATATCTGCATTTTGCATCCAATCGGTTACCGTTCTGATGACATCGTGTTTAATCGTGTGAACCTGTTCGGCAATCTGGCCAGTGTTCGTCTCGAACATCTGAATCGGCAGTTTTGCCGAAGACAGGCGCTCTGTTCCCCGCCGAGCACGTACGTGAGTGCACTCAGACTGCCTGCACAGCCCATTACTGTAGAGGCCCATCTTGGGAAGCAGAAAAACCCCCAATCCGTCGGTTGATATTCGACATAAATCGTCCCTGGAGGCCTGCCTTCCCCCAATCTTGGATCCGCTCTTTTAGTACTCTCGCCGCCTCGGCTTCCTTGCTTGCTCCGCCCCAGGAAACCCTAATTTTCCGAGTGCAATGGCGAGCCGTGATGACCGCGGCAAGCGCCCGGCGACCGAGGAGGCCGAAGGGAGCCGCGCTCGGCGCCTCCGTCAGCGCGGGTAGGACTCCTCGTTTACGTCCTTTGTGGCAGTTTCTTGAAGACTTCGCTCACGCTCGGTTACTGCTCGCTGACAGGGTCCCGGATATCTCTTCCGCCGG
Source organism: Coix lacryma-jobi var. lacryma-jobi (assembly GCA_009763385.1). Classification (NCBI taxonomy): domain Eukaryota; kingdom Viridiplantae; phylum Streptophyta; class Magnoliopsida; order Poales; family Poaceae; genus Coix; species Coix lacryma-jobi. Next base: position 77,669,211 of record CM019830.1, on the reverse strand, counting down.
CGGGCATGCCCGGCCTTCTCCAGCGTCGGGGAGGCCAGAGGCTCCACCATCGGGCTCGTCAAGCTCCTCCGACAGCCTCTCCTACCATTCCCATCCTTGGGAGGCGAGCCCGGACCGGGATTCCGACGGCGGCCTCTACGACCACAACGACGCCTTGAACTTCATGGCGCTGCGGGACGAGTCCCGGGAAGAGCTGGCCGCCGTCTCGAAGCAGTACGGGATAGACCAGCTGGAGTGGGAAGACCAGCGCCGGCAGTTCTGCGACGCAATCACGGGTATGAATACCCAATCCTAGATCAGCTTTCGGTCGTTCTTGTTGATCTTTTAACCGATTCATTTCAACTCATCGTTCATAGCACTGTCTGAAGAGCTGGAGCGCCTGAAGATGGCGGCGAACGCCATCGCAGACCGGGTGAACGCCCAGGGCGACACCGCCGAGGCGCGCCTGGCCAATGTACATGGCCGCGTCGAGCAGGTCGCCCTGCAAGGTGTGCACCATGGCGTGGCGCTGGGGCTGTCGGCGCTAACGGTCCGCGCGGAGGAGGACTTTTCCGTGACGCCGGTTGGCTTTCCCGGCGGGGCATGTCCGGAGGACGTCGAGCAGATCGATGATCTTCTGGACTCCTACGAGGATCATGCTCGCGCCCTCGCCGCAGTCACCAATCCGCAGACGGTCATCAACAGGATGTTCGGTAACTGATCTGCACCTTTTGCGCATTCCCCACTATGAACAATGTTCCATTCTGCTATGTTCATGTGCACAATCTGTTCTCCTGTCCTGCGCTTGTTGAGCGTTTGATTTAACTAGCCGATTGCACAGCACCGCGTGCACTTGGCCCTGTATTTCTGCGTTTTTGTGCTAGAGGCGACACACACTATGTCGGCTATTTTTTTTGTTCTAAGGGCGATAGAACCTATCGGCCATTTTTTGTGCTAAGGGCGATACAATCTTGTATCGGCCATCGGTGCCCACTAGTCCTTGATTCCGTTATGCACCGACCTCCACGCTAGGATGAAATCTCTTTAGATAACGTCCATTAATTGCCCTAGCAAACTCTTCTCCTTGGAGGGTTTTCAGAATGTACGCATTACCCGGAGCATGTCTCAGAATTCGAAAAGGCCCTTCCCAGTTAGGGGACCATTTGCCGAATACCTTGTCTTTGGTACCGATTGGCAAGATAATTTTCCAAACTAAATCTCCTTCTTCGAATCCTTTTTCCCTCACTTTTCGGTTGTAGTACTTGGCAACGCGTATCTTGTTCTTCTCAATATTTTCCAAGGCCTTGAGACGAATCAAATGCAAATCCTCTAGCTCATCCATCATCAAATCCTTATAATTCTCTTTAGCCAGATCGTTCTGCAATGTAACTCGTCTTGACTCCGACTGCAACTCCCATGGTAACACTGCGTGATGCCCGTAGACCAACTCGTATGGCGACGTCTGAGTCGACCCATGACAAGCCATTCGGTACGCCCACAAAGCTTCGTTGAGTACCAAGTGCCACCTTTTAGGTTTCTCTTCGATCTTCTTTTGAATGGTTTTAATCATGATTTTGTTAGAAGCCTCTGCTTGTCCATTGGCCTGTGCATAATAAGGGGAAGAATTATAGAGTTTAATCCCCATCTCTTCGGCAAAGTCACAAAACTCCGAAGAAGTGAACTGAGTTCCCTGATCGGTAGTGATGGACTGAGGGATGCCGAATCGGTAAATGATGTGCTCCCTGACGAAGGACACCATGTTCTCTGTTGTCACCTTCTTCAATGGGATGGCTTCAACCCACTTAGTGAAATAGTCCGTGGCCAACAGGACAAACTTATGTCCTTTGCTAGATGGAGGGTGAATCTGGCCGATCAAATCAATGCCCCATCCTCTGAAAGGCCAAGGCTTAATGATTGGATTCATGGCCGATGCTGGAGCCCTTTGCACATTGCCGAACCGCTGGCAATCCCGACAACCTCTGTAGTACTCAAAGCAATCTTTGAGCATAGTCGGCCAAAAATATCCAGTCCTCCTGATTAACCATCTCATACGGTGAGCCGACTGGTGTGCACCACATACGCCTTCGTGCACCTCATACATCAGTTTCCTAGCCCCGTCTTGGTTCAGGCATTTAAGCAAAACCCCATCTATGGATTTGTAGTACAATTGATTGTCCAAGAGTGTGAACTTAAGAGCCTTGTACCTGAGTTTTCGGGAGACTTTCCTGGATGGGTCCCTGAGGTAATCGGCAATGTTGTCTCTCCAGTCTTCAATTGCCTGATTATCACTTGGGACTGCTTGATCACCTTCTGGGGTTGTTTCCTCTCCCTCAAGTGCAAAAATGTTTCGATTCTCCCTATACCCGGACGCTGCCTGAGCCAACTGGTTTGCTTCTTCGTTTTGCCCCCTAGGAATATGTTGCAAGGTTGCCGATCGAAACTGTCTAAGGAGCTCTTGGCAACCTTCGAGATATTCCTGCAGCGTGTCGTTCTTGCACTCGTACTTGCCGGTCAATTGCTTGATCACTAACTCCGAGTCACCGAAGATCTCCACGGCGTCTGCCTTAATGTCCACAAGCAACCGCAGCCCTCGGAGCAGTGCTTCGTACTCTGCTTGATTATTAGTCACCGGGTACCCGATCGGTATAGAGTACTTGAAGGGTGCCCCCTTGGGAGAAATCAACACGATCCCGACTCCACCACCTTTGCTGCACGAGGATCCATCAAAAAACAATGCCCAAGGGATAATGGCTACCAAGTTAGCATTAGGATCACGGTGGTGAGTGATAAAATCAGCCATAATCTGGCCTTTAACAGCCTTTGCCGATTCAAAACGCAAATCAAATTCAGAAAGAGCCAAAACCCATTTACCGATCCTTCCACTTAAAATCGGCATTGATAACATGTGCTTGATTACATCAAACTCTGATACTACCACGCATTCGGCATTCAGTAGATAGTGCCGAAACTTGGTACAGGAATAGAAAACGCACAAGCACAACTTTTCCATAGCCGAATACCTTGTTTCGGGGTCCAGTAGCTTTCGGCTAAGATAGGCTACGACTCTTTCTTTCCCTTCGAATTCTTGCATGAGGGCCGACCCTATCGTTAGGTTGTCGAATTCTTGCATGAGGGCCGACCCTATCGTTAGGTTGTCGGCCGCCACGTACAACTTGAAAGGCTTGTCGAGTTGTGGAGGAACCAACACTGGTGGCGCCTTCATGTACTCCTTGATCTCATCGAAAGCCTTTTGTTGCACGTCACCCCACACGAACTCCTGATCTTTCTTGAGCTTCAATAGTGGAGAAAATGGCAGCACGCGCTCAGACAAGTTGGATATGAACCTTCTGACAAAGTTGATTTTGCCGAGCAGTGATTGAAGTTCTTTGAGATTGGTCGGCGGCACTACCTTATCAATTGCTTCCATGCTCTTCCTGTCGACTTCGATCCCCTTTTTGTGGACCAGGAATCCCAGAAACTCACTAGCCGACACCCCAAATGCACACTTGGTTGGATTCATCTTTAAACCATGTTTCCTCGTGCACTCCAAGGTCTTCCTTAAATCGGCTAAGTGTCTTTCCTTGCTTCTGGATTTGACCACCACATCATCAATGTAGATCTCTACGATCTTGCCGATCAGCTCATGGAATATGTAATTCATGGCTCGCTGGTAAGTGGCACCGGCATTTTTCAAACCGAAAGTCATGACCATCCATTCAAACAAACCTATATGGCCGGGGCACCTGAAGGCGGTCTTTGCCACATCCTCTGCAGCCATGAAGATCTAGTTGTAACCTGCGTTGCCGTCCATAAAGCTTATGATTTCAAAACCGGCCGAAGCATCCACTAGCAAATCGGCCACCGGCATTGGATAACCGTCCATAGGAGTGGCTTTGTTGAGGTTTCTGAAGTCGATGCAGACTCTCATCTTCCCATTTTTCTTGTACACCGGGACAATATTGGAGATCCATTCCGCATATCGACACGGCCGAATGAAGTTAGCTTCTAGCAATCTTTCCACTTCCTTTTTCACGTCGGCCAATACCTCCTCCTTGTAGATCCTGCGCGGAGGTTGTTTGTATGGGCGGTATCCAGGCTTGATCGGCAACTTATGCTCAACAATGGACCGATCCAATCCAGGCATTTCTGTGTAGTCCCAAGCGAAACAATCTTTGAATTCTTTTAGAAGATCTACTAGCTGCACTCTGAAAGCAGGGTCTAAACTGGAACTTACAAACATCGGCCTCTTCTTACTCGCGTTACCAACATCCACCTCTTCTAACTTGTCAGCCAACGTGAACCCACGTCCCAGTTTGCCCTCGCTGTTGTCAGTTGGGTTGTCCATCTAAAAGAAGCTTTGAGAGCCGACTGCTTGGATCGGCTGTTGATCTCTGCCGTAGACGTTGACAGGACCTTCTCCCCACACACGATCGGAGAAGCAATCTACTCCGTCAAATTCCCAGTAAGTGGGCTCAATGGTAGCAACACTCACCGAGTCATCAGCTTGGACAATCTCGATGTCATCTCCAACCCACTGAACGAGTATTTGGTGCATGGTCGACGGTATGCAGCAGTTGGCATGGATCCAATCCCTGCCCAAAAGCAGGCTGTATGCCCCCTTGCCGTCAATGACAAAGAAGGTCGTGATGAGCGTCTTGGATCCTATCATCAGTTCCACGTGCACGGCACCCCGAGTGTCAAAGGGATTGCCGGCAAAATCACGGAGTATCATGTCCGTTTTGAGCAAGTCTTCATCGTTCATGCCCAGCTTTCTGAAGGTGGCGTAAGGCATGATGTTAATCGCTGCGCCGCCATCGACAAACATCTTGGTCAACGGCTTTCCATTGACGTACCCTTTGACATACAACGGCTTCAAATGCCGATGCATGGCTGGCTTGTCAAATGCTGCCTTCTGAGACAACACGAGCTGTGCCGCGAGCTCGTCGAGCTCGTCCTCGTCAGAATCCGTATATACCTCGTCCTGTGCCCCCCGGCCGGCAGGAGCCATGAACTCCAGGGGAAGGAAGAAAGTCATGGCCACGTCAGCGCCCTCGTCGGCGTCATCTGGTTTTTCCTTCGGGCGCCACTCTTGCTTCTTCCCGTTGGCAGCTGCTTCTTCCAACTCCCTATTCTGGAGGCGTTGCACTCTCCTTTTCTGGCTTTTTCTGAGCCCTGGTGGGCACCACTGCCCCTTTTGCCACCTATATGGGCGGGGCTGTACCTCCTTGCTGTCGTCCTGGTGATGCACCCACTCCTGGTCGGCATATCTTTTGGCTTGCCGACCCGGGCTTCTCATTTTTAGGCGCCGATCGTCCATTGGGATGCGTGCTCCCAACCTTTCATGGACGGGACGGCGGTTGACCCGATCCTGCCTATACCCCTTGTACTGATCGCTGCATTCGGGGCAGTTGTTGACGGCGGGCAGTTTCAAGCCTTCGTTCCAGCAGTGGCGGAAGAACGGGCAGCCCCAGTGAGCTTGCTCCCGCTCTTGGCGGCGTTCTTGCTCCCAGCGATGGGCCTGTTCTCTGTGGTAAGCCCTCTCCTCCAGACGATACCAGTGCTCTCCCGCGTGATCGTCTTCATGCTGGTATTCCTCCGTGAATTCTCGCTTTTCGCGTTGGAGACGCCTCTGCTCTTTCTCATTTTGCCGGCGCCACTTGTTAAGGAGATCTCTGTGGGTAGGCCTGCGCCTGGAAGATGACTCTCCGTGCTCGTATCGGCTATTTGCGGCGTGGGCGTGCTGTCGGAGCTCATCGCCAGTGATTTGCCGATCGGGATCCACTGCGCCAGACTCGCGCGCCTTGTCAGAGGTGAGGACTTTGACCTTGCCCTTGCCTCTGGGATCCTCCGGGGCTACCATGTTCACTGAGATGAACACGGATTTCCGGGCGAAGGGGTTGGCATCGATCTTCATCTTGCCATTGAACTTGATGTGCCCATCCTGGATGGCCTTCTGGATCCTTGTCCTGAACACACGGCAGTCATTAATAGAATGGGTGTTAGTGTTATGAAAGCCGCAGTACTTCTTGTCCTTAACCCCTCCAGGACGCAGCATCGGGTGATCCGGGGGTAGCCTGACTCTCCCCTCGGCAATCAGAAACTCGAAGAGTTTGTCGGCCTTGGTGACGTCGAAGTCGTATGCCCCTTTCTGCTGGCGCAGCCATTGCCTGTTGGCCTGGGTCGGCTCTTTATCCCAGTTGAGTTCTGCAGCGGCCACCTCATCTTCGGCATCGGTATAGTCATCGGCCTCGTCTAGGAAAGCTTGATACATCTGGGCCGCGACATTGTCTCTCTGGAAGCGCTCTTCCCTCCGGAAGCCTTGCGCTTGGATAGTCATTTCATTCAGCCGGCGAGAGAGATGACCCAGGTCCTCGAACTCCTGGCCGAAGAGCTTGTCTCTGATGCTTGGGAGCATGCCCGCCACGGCCAATGGTGGCAGCTGGTCGTCCGGCAGGTACATGCCGAAGCACTGGCTTTTGACTTCCCTAAACCTGCGCAGGTAGTCCTGCGGTGTCTCGTTCGGCCTTTGGCGCACATACATGATGTCCACCAGCTTCTTCTCCTTGGTGCCCGTGTAGAAGTGCGTATGGAACTTCTGTTCCAAGTCTGCCCAAGAGAGAATAGAGCCCGGTGGCAGAGACGTAAACCAAGCGAACGCCGGCCCAGTGAGCGATGACGGGAAGTACCGAACCCTGAAGGCATCCTCGGTATTGGCCTCTCCAAGCTGGAGCAGATAGCGACTGATGTGCTCCACCGTGCTAGTGTCGTCTAAGCTGGAGAACTTGGACAGGTCTGTCGGTACTTTGACTCTGGGAGGTAGAGCCACACGGTGGAACCATTCGGGGAACGGAGATCTGTAAGCATGAGTACCCTTAGGCTTCAGGCCGAAAGTGCGCTGCATCATATCTGCCATCCTCTCTAGCATGACATCGACATTAGAGTCGGCGGTCTTCTCGGCCGTCGGCTTCCCGTATCCTGGATGCGGGGCACCCTCTATGTTGTGAGGCTCAAGCATCTCATGGTACCCGTTTCCATAGTAGTCCTTTATGAGCCTATAGGTTTGCGGGGAGATCTTGCGTGTTGACTTTGGCGGCTGACCCTTAGCACCGAACGTGAGCTGACCCATGGTCGGCAACTGGCCTTCTGGCGTCTGCTTCTCTTGAATGGTCATTCCGCTCGATTGAGCCTTAGGCGGGGTCTCCTCACCAGCAGTTCCTGCCCCCTTGAGGTGATTCGGCAGATTGAAAAGATGCGGTCCTGCTATAGGGCCAAACTCGGCCTCCATAAGTTCATCGGCCTTGGGGCCGAATTGGGCGATCATGATGGTGCGGAAAGTGTTGAGAAACGCCCCATGCATGCGACCGATGGCACCAGAGACAGCTTCGTTGATCATATGAGACATTTTCAGCACTGCCTCCGCTTCCCCGGGATCATTCGGGTTGGGCTGGACGGGCTTTGGCAGATCGTGCAGACGGCGAACCTTTCCGCTCTTGTTCTTGGAAAAGGCTTCTAGGCACTTGGCCTGAAATTCGGCACAAGCATCCTCCACCTGCTCTCTGTACTCGTCGGGTAGTTCGGTGAGCTGCACCTGCACGAGCCCCGCCTTGTTGCTGGCCTCGGCTTCAGTGACTTCGACCATTGCTGCAGGAAAAAAGGGGTCCCACCGGGCGTGCCAAAAAGTGTGTTGGCGCAAAAAGTGGCGCACTGCGCCAAGCACACGGCAAGCCGGAGAAGCTGGCTTCAATCGTGGCCCGGGTGCTCAGAAGTCTGGTGCGTGCCAGTCAGTTTGCCCTGCAACTAACAAGGGAGATAAACTGTTAAATACAAAGCTGGAACATGCCGGGTATGACTAGACAGTTCCAAAATATACGGCCCTGAAGCCACTTACGACGACACATAGCTATGAAAGCTATCTGCCAACATGTTTAAAGATTATTCGGCAATATGAACAGAGTTACATGAATAACAGGTTGCCGAACACGTTTGCATGAGAATCGTACTTGCATGACGTATTATATATAAGTTAAAACTTAACCAATCTCGATTGTACAACCGAGTTGGGGTCCATGGAGATTGAACATACAAGCTAAGCATGACTAAGCTAATCTAAAGCCTGCGCCTGCCGCACGACACCTAGCCTTATCATAGATCAAACGCACTTAACATGCATGAACCCTCACCACGTGGCAATCCAGATACGATCCGTTCGGCTATTACGAACAATAGATCTACTGCATAACAGACCTTTCAATGATAAACATGAAAGAACAAAGCAGATCTATAAAGATGGAGCCGAACCGAATGGTATCTAGATTGGGCAAAAGTGTTATGATGAGATAAACATAGCAAAACGCATAACATAGGGTAACTTAATGAATCTATCAGATTGCCAAATCTAACAGAGCCGATAACTATTTTTACTCATGACTCAATCCGCCGCACGATACAAGGCATAAGCAAAAACCTCCCGTCATAAGCTTAAATCCGCCGCACGATACTAAGCTTAACGTACGAGACTACTTGCACCATATCTAAATCCGCCGCACGATACTAGACATGATAACAAGGTTGCCGGAACTTACGGAGGTCGACGGATCGATGGCTCCTCTCGAAGAACACGACGACACGACTTGGACTCGAAGACGGCACGGGGCCGGGGTTGGTTGTATTGATTGTGAACAGATTTACAACAGTCTCAGGGTTTATATTTATACCCTGGTGTCCTACGAGTCCTAGGAGGACACGATTACGACGATAAAACAGGAAACCTATCTGAAACATGATGCCTTTTGCTCCAAGCTTCCTTTAATAACCGTCACGCGCTAAAATGAACGAGATTCCCGTCGCTAAATCTTCTTGACATGCCGTATTCGTCGCAAACCGACTTGGCTCGAGGTAACCGACCGTAGCGTTACGTTGCCGAATCCGCTCGCTGTTGACTAATCGCTTTCACAGCCTTGCCGAATACATCAAGTTAGCCGACCGCATCCGCCGTCTACCGAATCCTTCAAGCGGCGGCGTTCGCCGAATCATCATAGTGCCGGTCCACTTGTCATAGTGCGAAAACTCGGTGTTAACACCTTGAATCATGTTAAAGTGCAGCCAACACATGAAATACTAGTCTATGCTAAAGTAATCCTAAAAACATCTTTCTATTAGCATTGATGCAAAAAGTTGTGGATAATAACCCATGCTTCAAATTCTTGCAATCCTTCGGGTATATATCCACTAACATTATGCAGGAAAGAGATTTTGTTCATCCATGGTTTGGTCTAAACATTGAAGATCCAAAACCCAAACCATAGACACACAAACCTACTCTCATATTACAAATGGTTCTAGCCTAGCTTTGAGTCTTGCTTGGGCGCTGATGACAAACAGGATGCAACTTACCTCGTATGAGACAACCTATGCCTGCAACCATCGTTGTCCAATACATCAAGACAAGAAGTGTGGAGTTATCTTCTTTTCTAATCAAGAGCTAGCCTGGGAGACAAGATGGTACCACTACAGCAATAGCAAGATCCACAAGTCAAACACATGAACATGTTGTTGGGAGTCTATCTACATCACAAGCCAGCCTAGGAGAGACAATTTCGTTGTCTAGATGTGTTTCACAATCAAAGGGAGGAAGGAGAAACCCAACTTCAAACATATTAATCTCCTACCCACCACTTTGATCAATACAAGCCACTAGATGCTATCCCAGATGAGAAGAAGAATATGATCCACCACTCATTCTTGGAAGATCATTCTTGAACACCATCAATGTTATCATCTTTGCCGAACCTGGAGAAGTCAACTTTTGGATCTTTCGCTGCATCTTCAATATCTACATCACTTATGAGCAGCCAAAGAGAACCAAGAGAAGACGTCGAAGGGAGAACCAACTGCCAAGAATTGAGGAGGGCATCATGAAGGATGAAGCCACTGCACCACAAGAGTTAGAAGATGGAGAGATAGTACCTGAGCCAGTGAATCAAGAAGAACAGTCGATAAGGTCTCCATCATCTAGACACTGTTGAGAGGGCAAGTCTCAGTTGTGACATTACAAGACAAAAGACTATCATAGAGGCACTCGAGTAGCAGCTCTAATTTCAAGTCTCTTGTCAACCTTTCTTGTTTTCCCTTTAATTATTGGGTTGACAAGAGAAGAGGATCCTAGGCAGCATACTCGAGGAACAATGCGCCTTCACTAATAAGTCGACACAAGAGAAGGAAGATCGATACCTCTAAAGATGATTCCATTGTGATCTTCCTCCTCTCAATCACACTGTGAGACAAACAAGAGAAGACAAGCCATTCATAACAACAACCAGCTAGACAAGAGGAGCTTCTGCAAGGTGGTTCAGCACAATCACTTTCCAATGACAAAGTAACATTTCAAGGTAAGTAACCCTCACTTTAAAAGCTTCTTCTTGACTCTAGTATGAACATAAATAAAGAACTAAACATTTTTAAGTTGCACTTCACTTGATCCAACCTAATCAAATCAACATGTTCAGTCCTTTGATTTTTTGTTTCTAGCTTTACTCTCTTGTATCTCACTGTCTTAACTAAATGAGCTAAAATATTGTGCATCTAACCATTGGAAGATGATATATCTCAATTATGAAAAGATCGACACTTTATGCATAGATTATCCTTCCTTGGGTTTAGTAATTTGATCTATTAAATATTTTAAGATGCTATTTTTATGCTCATCCTCTGATCCTATCACTCATATTAAGATTGAATAGAACACATAAACAACAAGTTTGTCTTGTGCAATGTGCCTAAGGATAGAGGGGAATAAACAAGACTGTAACACCCTAGGTGTTAAGCATTCCTTAAACTGCATAATTTGTCATAGCATAAGCATAGCATCTCATCATTTCATATGCATATGTGTGAATAAGTGCTTAAGTCCTTGCATAGTCTCTAGTGTAACCTTGTTTTGCTTTATGTTTCTGACTTAGTGCCTTAAAACAAAGTTGTAGATCTTGATGAAAGAAACAACTTTGTTTAAAAGCCCTTTCTCGGAAAAAGTTGTTAAAATGTGATTTCTTGCATTAGAAAATTTGATTAGAAGTAAATTTCTTTTTTTAAGCAGAATTTGGACTTGAGCCTTAAAGATGGTTTGTTCCTTACAAAATTCTAAGCAACTTTGCTTTTAGGACCTTTTCCTAATTCGGCTTAGTTTAGGAGTTGTGGAGCATCAAAGTTTGTAACCAAACTTCATTAGTTTAACCCTAGTAGGCCCGGCCTGTCAGCCTCTCCTTCTTCTTCCCGTGCGAACGCCGCTCCCTCCGCGCCGACAGAACCACCCGCTGCCGCGAGACCGCCTCGCCGGCCGGCCAAACCACCGTCATCGCCGCCCGTGCTTTGCGCCCGAACTCGCCACGTCGCCCTGGCGCTCGGTGCTTGTTCGCCGCGTGGCGCACGATGCCTGACGCCGCCGCGACCGGTCGGGAGCTCCTCCCCGACGGGAACTGGCCAGGTGCAATGCACCCAGCGCTTGGTTTCCTTTTGCCTTCGCTCCGCCCCGTGCTCGCAACCAGAAGAGCATTTCATTGCTCACTCTCTCCCTCGCTCCACTCCACCCCATCTTCACCAGAGCTCCACGCCGCCGCCGCCCGCCGAACTCCGGCGAGCGATTACTCGCTACTCACCGCACCGCCGCCCGATTCCTCCCGCCATCCTCTCCGCCTTGACCTCCTCTTCCACCTATTAGGGTTGGTTCCCTCTCTTTTCCTCTCTAGCCGGCAGGACGTCGAGTGCTATCCTCGGGTTCTCGCCATGGCTGCCACCATGACCTTCACGTGAACCGCTCATCTCCGGCCAAGTTATCCCAAACCGAGCCATGTTCTAGTCTTCTCTACCGCTGTAGTTGCCTAGGTTTAGATGGAGACCTCTCTTCGCCATGTTTCAGCCAGAACCTAGCCGTGTCGCCGCCATGTCCGCCGTGGACCGCCGCCGTGCATCGCTCCGGGCAATGCCAGGGATGCCGAGGCCCGAAAGTTGCTCCAATAGGTCGCTTAGAACTTGCTTGGGCTAGTATTAGTCTCGCCGAGTCTCAAGCTCGCCGGGAAGAGCTTCGCCGCCGAGTCGCAGAGCCGTCGCTCCGCCATGGCTGCCGTCGAGCTTGCTCCGGTATCCCTCTGGCTCAGCAAGTCAGTCAGTCGTGTTCGTCTCGCAAACCCGCATCCAGTGATGGTCTCAGCATCACCGGAAGCCTCGTCGCCGATGAGCTAGGGCCAGTCAACGACAACGGCGCCAAACTCCGCCGTTGACTGCCGAGCCTAGCCTCGCCGAGTAACTTGGTCGTCTGACCACTGAGCCTCGCCGACCGAGTCAAAGAGAGAGTGTGAGAGAGAAAAAGGGAAAATCTGGGTATAGTAGGCCTCGGGCGAGTCCAGTCGAGTGTGCCGAGCGTTGCCTCGAGCCTCGGATGAGTCAAGTCGAGTGTGCCGAGCATTTGCCTCGAGCCTCGGCTGAGTCAAGTCGAGTGTGCCGAGCATTTGCCTCGAGCCTCGGCTGAGTCAAGTTGGGTGTCCGTAACGTTTAGGATTGAGTTTCTTTTAGTTTGTTTTTGCAGAATTATGAAAAGGCTTCAAAAAGTCCTACAAGGCTCATTTTAAGTCCAAATCCTGTGAAACAAATTTTGTTGTGTTCAGCATGATTAGATCTAACTGTGAAAAATGTTAAATGCATTTTGGTGATATTTTTATGTGTAGATTTATTTAAATTAGAAAAGTGCTGATAACTTGGAAAATGCATAACTAATTATGTATAAGTCAGAAAAATGTGATTCTAGTTTTGTTAGATTTGTATGGATATATAGTTTCAGGGAAAAAATATAATATAAGGTTGTTCTGTGAATTATTTTAGCAGTAGCTTTTAAAATGGTTAAATGTTGTTTCCTTGTTTATTTTGTAGTAATTAAAATATGAGGGATATGAACTTGACAATTTTTGCTGTCTGCTCTTGTGTTAAGAAGTTCAGGAGAAAATTATGAAATTTGTTGTTTGACACTTTTTAATATGATGTGTAGTTCAAAGCACCTTTTCATGGTAGAATTTGTCTTTTTCATAGGGGATAGAGTTTAAATCCAAATGAGTTGAAATTTTGACAGAGAACTAGTTTGAGTGTTGTTAACTTCCAGTAATTTCTGTAGATTTTTCTGAAGCTATCTAGGATGGGTTGCTGTTAGAGGCTAGTTTAATTAGATTTATTTCAGCAAGTAATTAGAGGGTAATAAACTCATTAAGTATACTTTGATGTGGTGACAACATAGCTTAACAAGTTGAATATGGGAGGTTAAGCAGTTGAGTAGCAGTAGATGACATGTGCTTATCTCCTGGAATGCCTTGTTCCATTTGCATCCCCATGCATCCCGCATGCATTCGCGTTATTTATTCATATTATGCATCATACAGGATCAGCGGAGGAGATCCAGACTCAGTCGGCACTGGAAGAGCCCAGTCCGGAGGAGAACCTGACAGAAGAAGCCGGAGGGACCGACGCCGATGAGCTACCCGAGTGCCGCGACCACCGTCCGTCGGACTTTGAGAAAGGCAAGCCCCGGAGCATTCTAACTCCTACGGTTTGCAAATGCTTTACAATTAACCTGATGATGGATGTTGCATTAGGTTATAGGAATTGATTGCTACCGTTGATGCATTATTACTTATCCTTGTCCACCTGCAATATATCTTGATATCCCTGTTTAGGTCTAGGCTCGTTATATGCTTAGCCCTGCTTAGACCGGTAAAAGTCGGGTGATTTCCTGTCTCCCGCAATAGGTGGATACTGATCATGTTTAGCCTGTGCTATCATGAGATAACCATGTGATAATTAATCTGAGACGGAGGCAGGATCTAAGAGCAGCAGGACATGGGTTCTGTGTGCTAGTAGGCTCCCGTCTGTGTCGCCTAGGACCCGTTTGGGAATGTAACTTCAGTCAAATTGAACGCGTCGATCACTTAACGGAGTAGGTCTGAGTACCTCCCGCGAAGCCGAGTAAGGTTATTCGAGCCGGTGATGGAGATGTTGACGCCTAACACCCAGGGCCTTAGCTGTACCATGGGCAACTGTTCTGATCAACCTGGCATGGTCCGAGGGCAGGCAGGGCCTGATCGACCTGGCATGACCATGGGCAGTTATAGATTGAGCGACCTGATACTGAGATAACCCCCGGTGTAGAAGGGCCCATGGCCGTCCCGCGCATTGTGTTCTCGAATCTCCTGACTGGTAGCTTACGACTGTCGTAGTCGGAATGTGCCGGGCGAGTGTGAGACATTTTATCCCCAGCTGGGTAGGAATCGATTATAATCGCCATCGCTCCTGGACAGTGAGCAGTTGACTTTAGATCATCTCCCGTAGAACTTATGGAACTAAAATGGTTATGGAATCTGAAAGGCTATTAATGAAATAGTCACTCTCTATTGATTAATTAGCAAGTGCTTGTTTAGTACAGGTGCAAATCTAGTAAGGTAGAGTTAATGACTAAAAGCAATTGCCAACATCTGAAACTGAGTTTTATTACTAAAGCTTTCATGCAAAGGAGTATGTACAGCCAACCCCACTTATATAGCCTACATGATCCTTGGTGTCTCATTATTCTGGTTTTGTCGGGTAAGTCTAGTTGAGTACCTTCACATACTCAGGGTTTATTTCTCTTGTTGTTGTAGATGGCCAGTGCTTTTATGGCTACTGCGAGAACTGCTTGTACCCGGTAACGGGTGATGACTAGACCAAGGGCATGGTCAATGCTTATCTCATCTGTTGCTTTTGTGGACCCGGTCAACTGATGGCACCGTATTTATGAACAATCCAACCTTATGTTTTAAAGACTATGTTGCTTCCGCTACTACTATCAAACTATGGTTTGTAATATTATTTCGTACTCCGATGTAATTTGAACCTTATGCAACTGTGATGTAACCCGTGAGCATGTTCATGGAACAAGTACGATCTTGGCTGGATGTCGTTGAATGATTTGAAATCCTTCGAGATTTTCGGACTACCGGGTTTGTACGAGCTTAAGTACTCGATGATTTCTGCGAGAGCGGAGGTTTTCAGTGCTTATTCTGGTGCAAATTGGTCGGTTCTGTTACAAAGACTTTTGGTTCTGTTGGTGTTTTCCCACCAACAGAGCCCATGCACTTGATCTCGACCTTGTCTTTATGAGCAGGACACACTCTTGAGCAGACATGGAGAAGTTTATCACTCCCAAATTCTATAGAGTGAAGGTCCTAGATCTGGAAGAACATGCACACTGAGCAAGATGCTGCCAGCTTCGATAATTAACGCTTCACTTCAAACTGCTGGACGAACGAAGAACAAGAGTGACACCATATCAAGAGACATAAACAAGAAGGAATGATGGAAGACGTCGTAGTCAAAATTAAAGGTCGTGAAGTCCCCACAGACTTCTTGATCCTCGACATGAGAAGACGATGATGTCCACCTCATCCTAGGAAGACCATTCCTCTACGCTACAAGTGCAATCATCTACAAGAGGAAATCCATTTTCACTTTCGTGGAGAAAAGGCACGATGCAACTTCATCAACTACATACCCAATGAAGCACCCAAGAAGAATAGAAGTGAAAGACGCCGCTCTCAAAGCCAAAGAAGACAAGCTATCAAGAATAGAGAGGCTAATCATGAAGAAGAAGCTATCGACACTGTCCAAGAAAAGAAAGGAGAGAAACCTCAAGATAGTGAACCACACAGGAAGTGAAGACTCAGACCTAGAAAGTATGGAAGAAAAATTCTACACCTAAGAGGTACAATCAATAACAACTTTCCAAACGTCTGACATACCTTGGGAGGTCTAAACCAAGGGAAGGTCTGGTTCGTCGGACCTAAATATCTGAACCTTCGCTCAAAGGTAAAAAATTGGTAGTTATCCTCATATTTACTTTCCTGCATATTTCTCATATTTAATCCATAATCATTTCTTATATAATCATATTTAATTCACAAACATTTTAATAAAAAATATTTTAATGCATCATAAATCCCCATGTGAATAAATCTTTGGGTGTAAAAATCCATAGGAATGTTCACCATGGTGGCATAAAAATAAATATACATACATTCATCCTGTTGTATTTTTCTCTTGCATCGTAAAAATATTAAAATACAAAAATATTGAGAAAAGAGATCTTACTGAAATTCTAGACAGCTAAGGCTTGAGTGGCCAACCACTAATGCTTAATCTGTTCCACAAGTTTTGTTGTGTATTTGAGTTTCACAGGATTTAAAAGGCCAAGAAAAGTTGATGAACAGGTGAATGCTCCATCCACTGTTGAAGCACTGTCTTAACAAACATCAATCAAAGCTCTAATAGAGGAAGGACTATCCACTGTCAGTCTGTTACATAGCAAGATCAAACTACTACGTCCACATTCAGCTTGGGGGAAGGCAAAAAATTCAGCTTGGGGGAAGATCAAACTTACCATGTATCCACGTAAGTATCTTTATCCTCTTAAGTTTTTCATTCTATAAATAAGTTCAAAATAAAACAAAAAAAAGTGAGCACATGAAGGCTCACCCTTAAAAAGAAAAGAACAAAAAATATGTGGACACATGAAGGCTCAACGCTATTAAGGGAACCAGCTTGGGGGAGACGCACCCCCATTATCTTCATGATTCAGGTATGTCTTTATTATTATTATTATTATTATTACTACTACTATTATTAGCTTTTATATTATATCTTAAAGTGTGTTAGATTAAATAAATAAAATAGTGTGTCTAGTTTGTTTTAAGAAGTTGATGATCAAAGAAGAACCCTCTCTCTAATCTTTTGCATGGAAATGATGAATAGTTTCTCTATCTAATTTCTTTCAAGTACATAGCCTTCAAAGCATGAGTTCTCCTAATTAATAATGATGCCTTAAAAGAAAATTAAATACATGGTTGACAAATACTTAATCTAAGATCTAGGTAACTAAGATATGACATGTGATGATCCGAGCTGCTATTATCTTGTTCTAAACAACACTAAAGGTTCGGAGATTTCTAAATATGAATATGACTAATAATTGTATTGAGTTAAATTAACCTTTGTGACCCTGTGAGATATTATCTTGCCATTGAATTGAGATCACTTACACATTTCATCCATCTTTCGCATAAATGCTCATAATTATCTGTTGCTACCCTCTCAGAAGTCTGTTGGAAGCATGTGGCTATTAAAAAAAACAAAAAAAAGAGAGAAAAGAAAAAAAAAGAAAGATCCGAGGAAATAAAAAGGGACAATGTCCGAAACCTCAAAAAGATAGATCCCGAGGAAATAAAAAGGGACAAGTATCCGGAACCTTGAAAAAATGTTAAAAATAAATGGGCACGTGCCCAACAGTAGAATTAGCCTGATAGCCATATGTCTCTGATAAACAGAAGAGAGTGAATATATTCAAAAGAGCATCTGACTCCATTTTTCCATACACATGGACTTCTTGATTCAATGGTTGGTTGACTTTCTCTTTGAATCCATTTTTTAATTTGACAACACATGTATTAAAGCTTTTGAAAATCAATTAAAACTCCGGGATAAATGTGAAGTGAAAGAACTAGAAACATAGTGCTTGATTTGATCATTCAATCTTTCTACTCGCGATCTAAGTTAAAAGTAATAAGCCCCATGAAGAATAACATGTTATGTTTCGGAGAATTTTTGTTTAACAGCAGGTGTACTTGTTGGAAGTGAAGATATTGTAGCAACTCCTGATCCATTGTTAAGTTTTGGTTTTGCTAAGAGACTAGCAAAGGGTACGCTTGGGGGAGTTGTTGACACTGGTTATCTATCAAAATTTAAGGATAAATAAATATGAAAAGGACATGAATTCAATCACCAACAAAGGTTTAGGGTTTTAATTGATAATATTCCATGAGTTTTGGTGAATTGTGATTCTGCAGGGACTAAACAAGAAAACCAGCACTGATTACTTCTCCTAGAAGGAAACCTACGGAAGATTACGGAACCGACACGTCAGGAATACTCCAGAAGGACCAAGAGGACACCACGAGGCGGGACACCCCAAGAGGCCACTAGGTGGGACCGACCGGTCCCACCCTATGACCGGTCGGTCTCCCCCTGGGCCCGATGGCCTCCGTCTTCTGGAAGCTTCCTCCACCGCCTTTGAGGATCCATCTCAGCCCTACGTGAAGTCGGTTTGATCTAACGGCCACGGTTGATCCCTTAGGGCTATATATACAGGCCCCCAGGCCCCAGGGAAGATCAAGTCTCTCTTCAGAAAAGTCTACGCCTCATTCAGAAACCCTAGAAGAAGACTTCAAAAGCTAGCTTTCAAGTAGAAGACTAGATACCCCTCTAGTTTAGGTTTAGAACCTAGTCTTATACTAGAACTAGAAGAGAGAGAGAGAGAGAGGAAGAGATTAAGAAGGAGCTCCGGCCTGTCAGATCAACTTCTTCATCTTGTACCTGCGGATTCAAGTTCATCTTCAACTTGCTTCAGCGATTGTTTCGGTAATCAACATCTATATATAAGTTTGAGCCATTGTTCTTATTATTCTTAAGGTTTATGACTCTCTTTTGAGTACTTTAATTCTAGTCATTCTAGAGTTAGAGTAGTTGGATAGTGTAAGCGTAGTGCTTAGACTTGATAGCTCATAAATGCCTCCTATAACGTCGGTAGTAGTGGTTGTTCGCAAGGGTGACTCTTATAGCCTTGTTGATTCTTCTATAGTCTACTTACCTGTGTGTAGGCTCGGTAGGATTATACATTTGCATAAAAGACTCATACTCTATTTGTGACCTTTTATGGCAACTTCCCCACTAAGAATAATATAAACATATCACTCTTGAATTGGAATTAGACAACCTTAGTGATCCCCTCTATACTTCTAGATTCTCCGTCCTTGTTAGCTACTCAGGGGTTAGACTTTGAGACTTAACACTATCCGTTCCTTTGTGTTCGATATTAAAACTGGGTTACTCCAGTGAAGTGCTACATCGGTAGATTTTATCTGTGCACTTGCGGATAAAGTAGAGTGTGCGTTAATTTATACCAACATGCACCAGGGCAAGTACACCGAGGACATCCTGAAGATGTTCGATATGGGTGAGGCCAAGCCTCTTCCAACACCCATGTCAACCACGACGGCCCTGGATGCGGACGAGGATGGAGAAGCTGTGGACCAGAAGGAGTACCGAAGCATGATTGGGTCGCTGTTGTACCTGACGGCGACACGCCCGGACATTCAGTTCGTGGTGTGTCTTTGCGAGCGCTTTCATGCGTCGCCGCTCACCACACACCGTCAGGCGGTCAAGCACATTATGAGGTACCTTCATTTCACTCCAGAGTTCAGGATTTGGTATTCTGCTTCCTGCACCCTCTCCCTTTGTGGTTATTCTGATGTCGATTTTGCTGGTTGCCGACTTGATCGTAAGTCCAGTTCTGGGACTTGTCAGTTTTTGGGCTCTTCTCTTGTATCTTGGTCTTCTCGCAAGCAGTCTAGTGTCGCCCAGTCTACCACAAAGGTTGAGTATGTTGCTGCGGCTAGCTGCTGTTCCCAGTTGCTTTGGATGATGGCCACTTTGCGTGATTTTGGTCTGAGCTTTTCTCGAGTTCCTTTGCTTTGTGACAACACGAGTGCTATTAGCGTTGCTAAGAACCCCGTCCTGCATTGTAAGACCAAACACATTGATGTGCGCTTTCATTTTCTGCGAGAGCATTTTGAGAAGGGTGATATCGACCTTCGCCATGTCGATACTCATCATCAGTTGGCAGATATTTTTACCAAGCCTTTAGACCAATCAACCTTTGCTAGGTTGAGAGCTGAGCTTGGTGTGTGTTTCCCCTTTTAGATGGAGGAAACATTTTTCAATTGTATCATAAGACTGACTTTTTTCTTTTCTTTTGTTTTTGTCTTTGGTAGGTTAGTCTGTGCATTTCATCATGCATCTTTGCATTTTCAAGCTTCATGGATATAATCTCTAGAATGTGACTATGCTCTGTTTAGTGTATGTTCCGATGATACATGATGATGCTTGTAGCTTAGGCTCTTTTTTATCACTGATACATGTTGTGAGCTGAGCTATTTTATGAATGGTGAATATGCTTAATGAACTTAAAGTTTGAAACTTGTTCACCATTGAGATTGGCAACTAGTATGTGTAGATTTTGTTGAAATCACTTGTGCTTTTCATATATGCTAGGTTGCTATGTCTCTAGTTCTGAGTCATTCACTTGCTTGGTATGTTCATATTCTGTCATAAAATTGAACCAGGTTTAAGTGAATTGGAAAGATCGAGATGAGATTGCTTGTCAGCACATCACGGTATCGAGACTGTTTCTCATTGCACATTGAGTTAAACTTGGTCGTGTAGTGTAAGACCGAAATTGTTGTTTTAAGCTTCTGATTGATGTTGCACAGGCTTAGCTCGGTTAAAAAGTTAGGCAATGACAAGCTTTCAACCTCTTGCAGTCACATGCTAAAATTTGAACTTGTGTTTTTTCACCGCTTGTTGACACTCCTTAATGGATTCACTCTAAGAATGAGTCACATAAAATAATAAACTAGTGAAAGCATGAAAGAGTGTACGAGACACTACTAACTTCACTTAACGTCAAGTTGTCATCCCCAACATGAAGCTAGCAATGTAATTATATCATGGCACTGGATTAAGAGATAGATATTTACCCGCAAGCGCACAGATAAATATACCCGTTGTAGAGCATTTCACCCAAGCTAGTCTCAGGTATGGTTATTTATATTTAGCCTAGAGACTAATCAATTCAAGGTATGATAGTATTGAAAGAACTTAACAGCATGTATCATGGCACACACTTATAATAAGACTGATAACACACTAACTACTATGAACAGGAACCAGCTACAGAGTAAATGATATAATAAATAATTGATAAAGGATAACAGAGATCAGATCAATCAAGGATAAACTTAGAACAGTACTGCCTAGCAAGATGATGATTAGAACAGGTATTAAAAAGGAACATTCCTAAGTTATTCTAATTACAAGTCATAGCATACATTGATTAGTGCAATTATATTTGGCAATCATTGGCTAGGTCACATCATATTTATAATCAAGAGGCAACTCCATAGCTAAGGTGTTAATCATAGTAACCCTTAAACTATGATTTAACTGAGCCATACTGAACACTATATTCGGGAGGTGGAATACAGAGGACTCAACAGGTCTGTCACACCCGCGATCTACCACTCTATCTGGAACATTGGATGCATTCGCAGATAAATAATGTATAGGCACCACGCCTACACAGCATTTATCACCCACCCGTTGTACTTTAAGATGAGCGTTATACGAACATTAGTATAAACATAAATATGAACTATCTATGCCAAATATATAATCAAAGCAAACTATAAGCATTATAACTAAGAATATAATCATTGATGTCTTAATCATATCAATTGTATTGCTATCTAGAACACAATAATTAACAATAAGGTGAATTAGATCATCGATAAGAACTAAAGTACGAACTAGAACATGAACGAGAACAAGATTATGAACTAGACGATGAACTAGACGATGAACATGAACTAGACGATGAACTAGAACATAAACAATGAAGAACAATGATGAACTAGAAAAGCAATTATGAATTAGATCCATAATGTTAATACAAGAGAGAAGATCTTGGGTTTACCGAGCCTTCTCGTGACTAGATCAGGAATCCAAGCGAAGCTTGCCTCCTCTAATCCTATTCTATCTACTAATCTAGGTGGATGAAGTCCTAAAGCCTTCAATTGATCTCCTTCTGGTTGGTCTAACCCTGATGAATGAATTGCCTGAAAACCTATTGCCTGATGCTCTGGAGAGGGGGGTCAGGGGTCTGTTTATATAGCCCTGGGCGATGAACCGCGACCCTTGTATCAAACCGACTTGGGGTACGGTCGAGATGCATCCTGGAGGTCGGTGGAAGTAGCTTGCAGAGGATGGAACCCAGTGGGCCCAGGGGCCGACCGGTCGGTCTGCCCTATGGGACCGGTAGGTCCCACAGGTCGGCCTCATGTGGTGTCCTTCGTCGTGGTGTCCTCTTACGTCTTCTAGAGTCTTCTGGAAGTATCCTGACGTGGCGAATGCGTTATCTCCCGTCGGTTTCCTTCTAGGGGAAGCTATCGATGCCGATTTCCTGGTTTAGTCCCTGCAGAATCATAACTCACCAAAACTCATGGAATATTGTCAGTTGAAACCCTAAATCTTTGTTGGTGATCATATTCTTGTCCTTTTCATATTTTTTTATCTCTTAATTATGATAGTTAACCAGTGTCAACAACTCCCCCAAGCTTACCTTTTGCTAGTCCCTTAGCAAATATTTATCTGGAACTGTTACTATGCCTCCGCATATAAAAATCTTCCTTGGTTTAGAGTTAACTATTCTGACTTTCTCATATTACCTTTAACCATGGAGCTTTTGCCTTCACCTGGGTCTTTAAACAATTGAAAGATAGAACAATCAAGTTAAGCACTGTATCTCTAACTCTTTGATCAACCTTCATTCTGGAGTTGTTATATATATTTGCAAAATAAAACTCACAGATTCCTTTGTATGATACTCTCAAATCGCTCTTTTATGTTTTATGATTACTCACTGATGCAATTTTCCTTCCTTTCATGGATATATATATATATATATATCTGGAGCTTTAAGAAGTGGAAAGCATATCTTACTAAGTCAAAGTTCAAAGTTTAGGAAGAAAGATGTCATACTCATGGATCAAGACTTTAGAACAGTTGAAATTTGTCATCTCTTATTGGCATATTGTAATTAGAGGAACCATGGGCTATCAATCTTTTTCTCATACTTTTATCATAACTCTTTTCTTTTTCTCTTTTTTTTCTTTTTCTTTTGAGGTAGTCGAACATTTGTCCCTTTTTATTTCCTCCTTTTATATTTTTGCATAGCCCATGCCTCTAACACAATACTACTTTGGAAGAGTGAATCTTTTAATAAAACATTCTTGATCTCTAGAGCATGATAAATTTCTCAACCATAACTAAAAACTTAGAACAAAGCAAGTAGCCTTATCTTAAAATCATATTAATGGCTCTGGGTAGGAATTCATGTTATGTCATACAGGATCTCATCATGTGTTTTTAATCTTTTCAAAATGTAAATCTCCAGAACTCTAGTATCTCTAGGAATTAGATAAACAGCAGCTCAAACCCTTTTATATCATACCTCACAATTATCTAGACTTTAGATCAAGCATTTGCCATCCACAGGTTTTAGGTTCAGAGTTTATTCAGAACAACTTTGTCTAAAACTCAAGAAAAAGTTCAAGTTTAAACACTAAGTACTTAAAAAGGCCGAGCAAAAAGTTCATCATTTAATATGAGCAAAATTAGGTTCTTATCCACCTAGATATTTATTTATTATATATATCTTTATTTGGTTTTATTATAGTTATTTATCTTTTTAGGAGATTCTATATTTATTGACCTGATCTAACTAGATAGAACTAATAGTAATAGATAAAAAGTCGTGATACTTATCGTGATAACTAAGGGTGCTCTCCCCCAAGCTGGATCTTGACTTATTCTTTTTTTTCAGAAGCTGAGTAGACCGATAATGATTTCTTGAGTCCTTCTCCTCTTCTCTTCCTGCTAAATTCAAAGATAGACAACACAACTAGTGGAACTTGATTAAGCGTTAGTGATAAATATTCCTCCATATGTCCAGTTGTCTTAAAACTCTTAAGATCATTTATGTTCTTTCTTTCCACTAAGCAGAGTTTCAGCAGTGTTTCTTAATATCTTTTTAGATTTAATGGTGAGCCTTCATGTGCCCACATATTTTTATCTTTTTCTTTTGAGGGTGAGCCTTCATGTGCTCACATATTTTTGGTGTTTTAAATTTATTTATAAAAAACTTTTTAAAAGGATAGGGATACTTATATGGATACATGGGGGTGCTTTCCCCCAAGCTGAATATTGACGTAGTCACTTTGTAATGTAGCAGACTAGCAGTGAACATGTCCTTCTTCCATTAGAGCTTTGATTGATGTAGATGTTTGTTGAGACAGTGCTCCAACAGTGGATGGAACATTCACTTGTTCGTCAGCTTTTCTTGATCTTTCAAATCCTGTAAAACTCAAATAGACAGCAGAACTTGTGGAACAGATTAAGTATTAGTGGTTGGCCACTCAAGCCTTAGGTGTCTAGAATTTTAGTAAGATCTTTTTCTCAATGTCTTATTTTTAATTTTATGATGCACGAAAAAATGTAACAGGATGAAATGCAGAAGTAAATATAAAATTATTTTATATTTTTTTATGCCTCCACGGAAAGTATACTACTCTCATGGGGCTTAGAATTTCTATATTTTTATTTTGTTTTCTGCTGCAAAATGCTTAAGAAGTAAATATGATGCTAATAGTAAATAATCATGCTTTATCTAATTATGCAATGATGAATTTAACGCTAATGATTTATGGATAACTACCGAATTACCTTCCGGCGAGGATTCGACATTTTATAGTTTATCGAGCAAGACTCTTTGTACGCTCTTTTATTCTTCCTTGGGTGCATCAGCAGATCCTGAGGAGGACCTCGATGTTTGCACGTCAGTAGAACTCTCTTTCTTCCTCCACACTTGCTTGACTGGTGGACTTGTCTCTTTTACTTCTTCGTCCTTTGTTTCCTCCAATGGGATATCTTCACTTCTGGTGACTTCTCCTTCATAGTCAGCCCATCCATCCTTGATTTGTCGTCTTTTGTTGTGTTGGGATGTGCGGCATCTCCTCCTTGAGTGATTCTTCTTTCCCTGTACATTAGTGGCATAACTATTGAAGTAACAGCGTACCTTTTCTCTGAAGAACTGGAAGTGGATCTCTCCAGATCTCATGTAGATGATGGCGCCCGTGGTGTTGAGGAAGGGTCTTCCTAGGATGATGTGAACGTCATCTTCTTTTCCCATGTCTAGCACTAAGAAGTCAGTGGGAACATAGTGGTCTTTAATTTGGATCATTACGTCCTTCACTACTCCCTCTGGGAACCGATAAGTTTGGTCCGCCATCTGCAGCTGCACGTTTGTCGAATACATAGGTCTATTTTTATATAAATGCTCATACGTTACCTTAGACATTATATTGACACTTGAGCCGATGTCGCAGAACGTCTTGTGGAATGTACTTCCTTCGATCTTGCAATCGATGGTGGGTACACCTGGGTCCTCTCTCTTAGCGAGGAATGGTGATGCGAGAAGGTGGTCGTATTCTGTTTGAACAGAATTGACCATCCACACTGTGTCTTGATGTGGTTGTGTAGTCTTGTTCTTCCTTCTTCTGTTTCTATTCTTCTTCTTTGATGATATAGCGTTTGCATCTTCGTAGGGCATCTGAGGGTGGACTTTGGTAGTGAGTGTACGGCTCTTGAAGCTGAATCTCTCTTTGTTGCCTGCGATTGTGAAACAGATCTTGGCGGTGTCCGCGCAGATGATAGCTTTGGTTGAGCTTAGGAACGGGCGTCCAAGAATGATGGGTGCTCTTTCGTTTCCACCTATTTCAATGATCATAAAGTTTGCACACACATACGAGCGTCCTACTCGTATACAGATGTCTTCTAGAATTCCTAATGGGTAGCACAGTGTCTGATCTGCAAGCTGCAAACACATGGTTGTATACAATAGAGGTGCTCCATGTATTTGTTCATATATTACCCTTGGCATAATGTTGACGCTTGCTCCAAGGTCACAGACTGCTTCTTCAAAACTGTGAGGTCCAATATGAATTGGAATCACAGGACTTCCTGGATCTCCTTTCTTTGGGGCAATGGAGTCATCCATCCATTCCCTCGAAGGTCTGGGTATGAGGTGTCCTGCATCAAAGATGTCTACAAGGTTTGCAGTTTCTAGCTCTTTTGGACTTCCTGGAATCTTACCGTTTTCAGTCATAGGGACTGAAGCTGCTAGCTGAGATAACTGAGATTCTGTCATTTTATTAAAGCTATGCTGATTCTTTATGGCAGAAGTAAAGCTATCCATTCTAGTATTAATATTTTCATGTAGTTTATCATTGGAAGCTATCTTCTTAGACATATTATCAATAATTTTATTTTGATTAGATATCATCTCTCTCAAAGGTGGTTGATTGAAAGTATTACCTTGGTAGTTACCTGAGTAGTTACCTGAGTAATTAGGCCTTGATTGCTGGTTCCATCCTTGAGCTTGTTGAGGACGATAGTTGGTGTTGTTGTTGATATACTTTGCATCCTCTTGAATCTCAGGGCAGTTGCTCCCTGAATGACCAGTGCCTCCACACTCTTCGCATGTCATGCGAGATTCGTAGATTTGCTTGACGACTTCTCTCTTGGGAGTGTGTTCATCGAACTTCTTCATGAGTAGGTCAAGTTTAGCAGACAACATGTCTACTTCCTTTAGTTGATGTATTCCTCCCCTCTTGCGTGGCTAAGAGCGTTCCTCATTCCATCCTTGGTTTGAGGCCATCTTCTCTATGAGTGTAGTTGCATTGCTGATTGTGAGTGATAAGAATGATCCTCCAGCAGCGGCATCTACATTCTCACGGGTACTCGAAGTGAGCCCGTGATAAAAGGTCTGCATGAGTAGCCAATTCTCCATCCCATGGTGAGGGCATTCTGATATGTAATCTTGGAAGCATTCCCAAGCTTCTGGGATTGATTCTTCATGTTGTTGTTGGAAAGTTGAAATCTTGGCACGGAGGGCATTCGTCTTGCCCACTGGAAAGAACTTTGCTAGGAAGGCGGTTGAACAGATCGCCCACGAGGTGTTTTTGTCTTTGTTGGCGTAGAACCATTGTTTTGCTTTTCCCAAGAGTGAGAATGGGAACAAGCGAAGTAGAATGGTGTCCCTCTCGACTCCTCTAATGGTGAAAGTGCTGCAAATCTCCAGAAAGTCTTGGAGATGAGCGCTTGCGTCTTCATGTGCCTTTCCGCAAAACTGATTAGCTTGCACCATGTTGATCAAGGCTGGCTTGAGTTCAAATCCGTTGTCCCCTACATTGACTGTTGGTCCAGTTCTAATGTTGGCAGTGGTTGGTGCAGAGAACTCGCGGAGTGTCTTGTCGGCCATAGTGTCTAACACTGGTGTCAGGCTTCTTCTTATCTGGCTAACTTCTGGTAGTGGTGCTGAGGGCCTCTTGAGTTTGTGTCTAGTTTTCCTTAGTAAAGCTTCGGGATCCTCAGTGTAGTTGTTCGGAAGTTGGAAACCAGTCATACATCACCCTGCATAAAATAATAAAGATAAACAAAGCCAGGGTAAGTCTGTAAAGTAATTACTGCATTATCATGTGTGTGTAAATAAAATGATATGTTCTAGCTACCGTTTTAAATGCTGCTAATGCAATGTCCTTTCAGTGTTCATAAAGATTATAATGAAAAACCCTAGGTACTATCCCTAATTGAATTGATGTGCTCCCCGGCAACGGCGCCAGAAATGCTTGTTGACACTCCTTAATGGATTCACTCTAAGAATGAGTCACATAAAATAATAAACTAGTGAAAGCATGAAAGAGTGTACGGGACACTACTAACTTCACTTAACGTCAAGTTGTCATCCCCAACATGAAGCTAGCAATGTAATTATATCAGGGCACTGGATTAAGAGATAGATATTTACCCGCAAGCGCACAGATAAATATACCCGTTGTAGAGCATTTCACCCAAGCTAGTCTCAGGTATGGTTATTTATATTTAGCCTAGAGACTAATCAATTCAAGGTATGATAGTATTGAAAGAACTTAACAGCATGTATCATGGCACACACTTATAATAAGACTGATAACACACTAACTACTATGAACAGGAACCAGCTACAGAGTAAATGATATAATAAATAATTGATAAAGGATAACAGAGATCAGATCAATCAAGGATAAACTTAGAACAGTACTGCCTAGCAAGATGATGATTAGAACAGGTATTAAAAAGGAACATTCCTAAGTTATTCTAATTACAAGTCATAGCATACATTGATTAGTGCAATTATATTTGGCAATCATTGGCTAGGTCACATCATATTTATAATCAAGAGGCAACTCCATAGCTAAGGTGTTAATCATAGTAACCCTTAAACCATGAGTTAACTGAGCCATACTGAACACTATATTCGGGAGGTGGAATACAGAGGACTCAACAGGTCTGTCACACCCGTGATCTACCACTCTATCCAGAACATAGGACGCATTCGCAGATAAATAATGTATAGGCACCACGCCTACACAGCATTTATCACCCACCCGTTGTACTTTAAGATGAGCGTTATACGAACATTAGTATAAACATAAATATGAACTATCTATGCCAAATATATAATCAAAGCAAACTATAAGCATTATAACTAAGAATATATTCATTGATGTCTTAATCATATCAATTGTATTGCTATCTAGAACACAATAATGAACAATAAGGTGAATTAGATCATCGATAAGAACTAAAGTACAAACTAGAACAAGATTATGAACTAGACAATGAACTAGACGATGAACATGAACTAGACGATGAACTAGAACATAAACAATGAATAACAATGATGAACTAGAAAAGCAATTATGAATTAGATCCATAATGTTAATACAAGAGAGAAGATCTTGGGTTTCCGAGCCTTCTCGTGACTAGATCAGGAATCCAAGCGAAGCTTGCCTCCTCTAATCCTATTCTATCTACTAATCTAGGTGGATGAAGTCCTAAAGCCTCTGATTGATCTCCTTCTGGTTGGTCTAACCCTGATGAATGAATTGCCTGAAAACCTATTGCCTGATGCTCTGGAGAGGGGGGTCAGGGGTCTGTTTATATAGCCCTAGGCGATGAACCGCGACCCTTGGATCAAACCGACTTGGGGTACGGTCGAGATCCATCCTGGAGGTCGGTGGAAGTAGCTTGCAGAGGACGGAACCCAGTGGGCCCAGGGGCCGACCCGTCGGTCTGCCCTGTGGAACCGGTCGGTCCCACAGGTCGGCCTCCTGTGGTGTCCTTCGTCGTGGTGTCCTCTTACGTCTTCTGGAGTCTTCTGGAAGTATCCTGACGTGGCGAATGCGTTATCTCCCGTCGGTTTCCTTCTAGGGGAAGCTATCGATGCCGATTTCCTGGTTTAGTCCCTGCAGAATCATAACTCACCAAAACTCATGGAATATTGTCAGTTGAAACCCTAAATCTTTGTTGGTGATCATATTCTTGTCCTTTTCATATTTATTTATCTCTTAATTATGATAGTTAACCAGTGTCAACACCGCTGCAACTCCGATAAAATTTGAAAACACAAGTTTATGATTCATTCTATAAGCATGATGATTGAACTTTACTAGGGGTAGTTCACCTTGTATACATGTTTAGCACTTGTTTGACTTCCTGTCTATACATGTTTGGTGCTAGTTTTATGGTGAACATCCTTTTCTGAATGGCTGAAATTGCTCACTTTGCTCATATGATCATATTTCGTATTTGGTGACCAGTTTGAGCCTTTCTGGCACTGATGCTTATTGTTGAGTTGTCAGATCAGCACTCTTTAGAGCATCTTTTCATTCTATCAACTATATTCCTGAAGCTGCTAACTTGCATTTTTGACTCATGCATTTGAGGGGGAGAAGTCTGCTTGATAGTGCATTATCATCTAAGGGGGAGAAATTTTGTCAAATCATATCTTAGTTGTGTGCATTATTGAAGGGGGAGTTTGCTCGGGCTTGCTTGATTGATAAATTTTCAATTTGTTTTGGAGCATTTTTCAATTAGTTCGGAGCTTCTCTGCTAGTTGTGTTGAGCCTCTGTGCCTCTATCTTGAGGGACTAGTAGTTTTGCAGTCTGATGTGCTTCTCAATTGATTTTGGTCCAATTACTATGGAGCTTTCTTGCCTCTGAGTTGGTATCGAGCTTTCTTGCTAGCGGTGTTGAGCCCGTTCTGCCTCTTCTTGAGGGCTAACTGTTCAATTGATGTTGAGCTTTCTCAAAGGTTCAATTGGTATCGAGCTTTCTCGCTAGTGGTGTTGAGCCTGTTCTACCTCTTCTTGAGGGCTAGCTTTACTTTGCTTGGTTGCGTACTTGCGTCGAGCCGTTGCCCATGTCTTTGGGGACCAAGTTGTTTCACTCCTCCACTTGACCTTCTTCCGGCTTTGCTACGCTTTTGGGTCATTCAGATGAGTTCTCTACTTCTCCTTCTTCTTCTTTCTTCTACCTTCATATGATTTGTGATTGTCAACTGGTTTGATGCGCATGTTCTTTGGCTTGTGTTGTGCAGGTGTTGAGCACGGAGACAGTGATCGAAGGCAAGGTGAAGGTCAAGTAGAGACGTGTCGTGCCGATGGACCCGGAGCGGTGAAGGGCGGACGTGAGGCTTGGACTGAGGGACCGGTGGCCTGAGGATCAGCTGTGGTGGCTGACAGCCTAGGACAACGATGAGCGAAGACTTGCGGGGCACGATGTTGCTCGGGTCGAGGACCTGGGGACATGTGTCGGTGGACGGGGTGCATGGGTGGTGCATCCCCTCTACAGCGTCGGTTTGGTGGTTGAGCCACAGAAAAACCACCGGGTGGACGGTTTCCAGGTTTGGGCCACAAAACCTGGGCGTGGCTGGTTTCCATGTTTGGGCCACAAAACTCGGGTTGAGGACGGTTTCCAGGTTTGGGCCTCAAAACCTGGGCGCTGGCGGGTTTCTGAGTTTGGGCCACAAAACTCAGGCGATGGACGACAGGTTTCTCGGTTTCGGCCTCAAAACCGAGGGAGGACTTGAATAATGGTTTCCCGGTTTCAGCCTCAACACCAGGGGGAGGTCCGTGAAAAGGACGAGCGGCGCGGTGGTGGTACGTGGCGACAATCGGTGAGGTTGCGTCAAGGCGAAGCTACCAGTTGTGCGAGCGTGGCCGTCGGATCACCATCTACTTCGAGCTGGTCCAGAATAGCCTTAGGGTTTAGCTGGTTCGCTCTCTGTATCATTAGGGGTAGAGTGGGAATAAAATTATGATAAGTAGAGGGAGACACCCACCTCCCAAGCTATCTCAGCCATTGCTATTTTCATTCTAGGGTTTCCTGCTTCTCATTCCCTGCTGTAGCTAACTGAGATCCGTAGAGACGGCAATCATACCTCTGTGTTCTTGAGATTTTGAGGAAGTGAGACCATAATCTCACTATTATCTCATGTGATAGCCACAAAGTTGCAATTTGTGGTTTTGATTCACGTTTTGAACTTGTTCTTCGCGTTCTTCGTTTCTCCACGATTTTCCCGTCACTCGATCTCCCTCCTCGCTGCATCTTTTTTGAATCCACTTGAACCAACTTGTTCTTTGGTGTGAGGAGAACATTTCCACCTAAGGAATTCATCTCAATCCTCACGAACAAGTAGATCGGGTCGATTCAAGTTTCATGGCACTTTTTCGGTTCTTGCACCTTCCGTTTCGTTTTCCCGTTGATTGAGTTGATTTGAGCGGATGATTTCTTGGGGATAGTCTCCCAACTACCTCGTGATCATCTTCTCCAAGTTTGGGATCGAGGGGTTTTGATTTGGATTGGATTTTGGGAGATTTGGGAGAATGGCGACCAAAATCGCCCTCTCTGGGCACTCGCGGACAGTCCGCCAGTGTGCCCGCGGACAGTCCGCACGTCGGGCTCGGCCAGATCAGTGGCTATGTGTCTCGGTCGACTTGAGTTCTTTTTGACCGGCGGACAGTCCGCCGTTGTAACTCGCGAACAGTCCGGGACTATCCAGGGAGCTTTGAGCAGCAGTGCAGTTTTGCACTTTTGGCCGACGGACAGTCCGCCATCCACTCGTGGACAATGCGCAATAGGCACGAACAGTCCGGGACCTGCAGTCCGGATAGTCTGGGATCCTGCTGAAGCTTGCGTTTTAGTGCGTTTGCTCTCCCGGCTTTTCAGCTTGGTTTCTGGACTTCTCGTTTGGCCCTAGAGTTAACCAAGAAACCTCTCTAGGTATCTTTGCTACTTGTTAGCATAGGTATTTGGGGATTTCCCGACATAGCCTTCCATCTATGTTCGGGAGCCGGTTTTTGGGGTGGAACTTGAGCCGGAGCTTTTGGTGTTTGGCTTGCTCTCGTTTGGTGGTGCCTCGTTGTGATCCTAGGGATCATCCACCATCTTGCAAGGGTCGCGGGCATCACGTTTCGGTCGAAGCTTTTGGGGGTTAATTTTTGGGACAAAGGCTAAAGTTTTGAAAGAAATTTTTAGGCTCCCATTCGCCTTGCTATAGCATTCTCGGTCCTTCACCAGTGGACCCCGCTGAGAGTTAAAGAGAGAGTGTGAGATAGAAAAGAAAGGTCTGGGTGAAGTAGGGCTCAGAAAGGTTGGGTGTGCCGAGTGTTTTGCCTAGTGTCTGCTGATGTTTGAAGTTGGGTGTCCATAGAGTTTTAGGATGGTTTTCCTTTAATCCAGTTTTTGCAGAAATAGTTTTAATGCTTCTAAAATGTGTTCAAGGCTCATTTTGAGTCCAAAGGATGTGAAACAAATTTTGTTGTGCTGGAAATGAATAGACGTACCTGTTAAAATATTAGATGCATATTTTGTGATACTTTTATATGCAGTTTTATCTAATTAAGTAAATGGTTGTTAACTTAGAAAATGCATAACTAGTTCTGTATAACTCAGCAAAATATGATTCTAATTTTGTTAGGTTTGTGTTGATGAGTAGTATTAGGGAAAAATATATCATGTGTATGTCATGTGAAAAATATTGGCAGTAGCATTTAAAGTTGTTAAATGTTGTTTTCTTTATGTAATTTTAATAAATAGAAATGCTTAGATTCTGAGCTTAGTAATTTTTGTGTGGCTAAGTTAGAGTTTAATGATGCCATGAAAAATGTTAAGTTGGACTGATTTGACAGTTGGTAGTACAAACTATGAAAAGTGCCTAATTTGTGAATTAGTAAGGTTAATTTTTATTGCATGCTAGTGTTATTGTTTTGAGCTGAAATTTTTATGGTAGTCTAATTTTTGTCTGTAGTAACTTGTGTAAAAATTTGGGAATTTTGTAAAGTCATTTCAGTATCATGATAGTCATGCCCTGCTTAGTAAATTAAATAAAAAAGATTAAGTGGATAAATAAGTGAGGTTGCATAATTTAAATAATGTTGTTGTTATTAGACATGTTAAGTGGCTGATTAGGAAGATTAAATGAATCATTAGGTTGTAGGGTGTTGGCAAGGTAGTAATATTTAACTAGATAATAGCAACTATTTTGTTAAAGAAAATGAAGTAGATGACATGTGTTTATCTCCTGAATTGCCTTTTCCTATGTTGCATCGCATAAGCATCCCATGTGCATTCATCATATTTATACTTGCAATTCACCATACAGGATCGCTAGAGGAGAACCCAAACCTGCCGCAGCCGGAGGACCAGATTCCAGAGGAGACGCTATTCGAGAGGACTGAGGAAGACGCCGGAGAATAGCTCGAGTGTCAGGACCATCGACCGTCTGACTTCGAGAG
Source organism: Coix lacryma-jobi var. lacryma-jobi (assembly GCA_009763385.1). Classification (NCBI taxonomy): domain Eukaryota; kingdom Viridiplantae; phylum Streptophyta; class Magnoliopsida; order Poales; family Poaceae; genus Coix; species Coix lacryma-jobi. The sequence goes on along the minus strand of CM019830.1, from coordinate 77,635,819 downwards.
AGGCAAGCCCCGGAGCATTTAACTCCCTACAGTTTGAAAATTACTTACAATTTAAACCGATATGCTTGTTGCATTAGGTTATAGGAATTGATTGCTATCGTTGATGCATTATTACTATACCTTGTCCACTACAATGATTATCTTGATATCCCTGCTAGGTCTAGGCTCGATTATATGCTTAGCCCTGCTTAGACGATAAAAGTTGGATGATTTCCTGTCTCCCGTATATAGGTGGATACTGATCATGATTAGCCTAGTGCTATCATGGAATAACCATGTGATAATGAATTGGAGACTGGACGGGATGTAAGGAGCAGCTGGACATGGGTTCTGTGTGCTAGTAGTCATCCGTCTTTATCGCATAGGACCTGTTCGGGAAGCGCCCCTCAGTCAAATTGAACGCGTCAAACACTTAACGGAGTAGGTCTGAGTACCTCCCGTGCAGCCGAGTAAGGTTATTCGAACTGGTGATGGAGATGATGACGCCTAACACCCAGGGCCTCAGATGTACCGTGGGCAACTATTCTGAGCAACCTGACATGGTCCGTGGACAGGCGGGGCTTGACTGACCTGGCATGACCGTGGGCAGTTATAGCTTGAGTGACCTGGCATTGAGATCACCCCCGGTGTAGAAGGGCCCATGGTCGTCCCGCGCGTTGTGTTCTCGAATTTCCTGAGTGGCAGCTTACGACTACCGTAGCCGGACGTGACGGGCGAGTGTGCGACATTTTATCCCCAGCTGGGTAGGAATCGAATATAATCGCCATCGCTCCTGGACAATGAGTAATTGACTGGTGTCCGCTACCCGTAGAACTTATGGAACTAAAGATGGTTATGATGTGGAATCTTAAAGACTATTGATGAAATAGTCACTCTTGCTTGAATAAGTAGTCAAGTGCTTGCTATAGACAAGGTGCAGATCTAGTTAATCAGGATTAATTATAAAAGTGACTGCCATCACCTAAAATTGTGTTTTACTCATAAAAGAGCTTTCATGCAAATGGTATGTTGAACCATTATTTCTGGTTTATGATGGGTAAGTCTAGCTGAGTACCTTCTTGTACTCAGGGTTTTATTTCCCTTGTTGTTGCAGATGGACAGTGCTTCTATGGCTACTGTGAGAACTGCTTGTACCCTGTCATGGGTGATGACTAGACCATGGGCATGGCCGTTCCCTATCTTTCCTGATGCTTTTGTGGACTTGATCAGGCTAATGGCACCGTATTGAGAACAAACTGAACTTATATTTCAAAACTATGTTGCTTCCGCTACTGTTCAAACTATGGTTTGTAATATTGTTTCGTACTCCGATGTATTTGAAATATGTGTGAACTGTGATGTAACTTGTGGACATGTATGCTGAACTAGTACGATCTTGGCTGAAGTTGAAATGATTGAAATCCTTTGAGATTTCCGGACTACCGGGTTTGTACCAGCTTAAGTACATGATAATCTTTGCGAAAGCGGAGATTTTTGGTGCTTAATCTGGTATAAATTGGTCGGTTCTATCACAGCTGGCATCAGAGCATAGTTTAGCGTTACTGTTCATGAGTGTATTTGAAAAACAGTATTTTCTAAAGGATACAACAGTATTTGTCAACTAATAGTTATATTAGGATTTGAAAGTCTTAAGCTAAAAACTAAGTCGTGCCAGTGATCATGTCCTTATGCCCAGTTAGGATTCTAGGTGGCTATTTAAGTACTGACTTGGAGGGGCTATGCATCATATTTAATTTCTGTTGTATACTGTCGTCCATACGGCAATGGGGAATTGTACGGGTGCTATTATTTGGAATAGTAATGTATGGATCATTTGCCTCTACGCCAAGGTAATAAGTGAGTTGTGAGAGCATGACCAAACAAACGGTTGTCTAGGGGAGAGCTAGTTTGGTATGGAACCTGTACACGTATCCACACGGGTACAAGTGAAGGTATTTAATTGCGTGTAGATTTAAGAAACAGGTAGTATAATGTGAGTCAAACGGTTGTCTAGGGGAGAGCTAGTTTGGTATGGAACCTGTACATGTATCCACACGGGTACAAGTGAAGGTATTTAATTGCGTGTAGATTTAAGAAACAGGTAGTATAATGTGAGTGAGAGCATGATCGGACAACCGCCGATCTAGGGTGTGCTAGATTGGTACTGGATTATATACATGTTATACACAGGTATATATGAAAGTATTTAATTGTGGGAGTCATATTATTCTGATGGGTGCATATACTACTTACGTGTATACTGGGTGTGCACCTAAGTTAGTATCTAGATTTAAATTTCAGCAATGCATGATATTCATACTATGGGCAGGGTTGAAATAATTTTCTGCAGGTACACTAACTTGCGAATGTGTAGTACATCTAGTTAACGCTATGAGTGAACATTGTATGCCACCGTCTAGCCGTTAGGTTGTTAGACAGTGAGGACGTATGTTAGGTACATGCATCATGATCATACAATCTTGTATTTAATCTTACTTCCTTCCTTATGTTATCTGTCCCGTTTCATAATAAAAGTTGTCCTCAACTAATTAAAACCTATGTGGTTAAAATTCTTTCAGATGGCTCGTACCAAGTGTACCGCCCGTAAGTCAGCTGGAGGTAAGAGGCCTAACTACTTGTTGGGACCATGGACTGCCGTGGGATCGGAGGATTTCCTGGACGAGTTCGGCATGCCTACCATCCTTTGGAGGGTGCTGCACTTGGTTGGATACCAGGAGGGCCAGGAGCCGCAGTATGACTGGCACCGTGTGTAATTCTTGGAGGACTGATATATGTATACAGTGGAGGTGGACGTGCCTAGCCGTGATGAGCAGGATCACGTATGGTGTCGCCGGGTGTTCGCACTGTAGGGTAGGACCCCGTGGGATGGAGCTAACAGGGTTGCCTATACTGTTCTTCGGGACATTATGGAGGATCACCCGGAGGTGGTTGCGCAGGCCACTGCTAGCATATTCCTGATGGCGGACCCTTACCAGTCAGTGTGGCGTCAGCCGGGAGCCGCCATACTGGAGGCCAGTTCACTTGAGAGGGAGCACTGTGCCGGACCAGCCGGAAGTGCGATGGCTGCCCTTATGGCTACTTATGTGTGTCTGTCACCTAGCTACGACCAGTTGGACCACATCCTCAGTGAGGACATGGTTGCACAGCATTGGAGGCAGGAGGAGCATGCAGCAGAGATAGTCCGTCTCACAGCGGAGTTAGCTCGTATGACCGTCGAGAGGGATCAGGCCAGTCAGAGGGAATAGGACACTGCGCAGCAACTCAGCGACCAGCAAGGGATGACGACCTTCTTGTCCACGATCATGGCTGAGACTGAGGAGTCCCTTCGAGGTGTGTGTCTTGAGGGCATGCGCTTGTTGACACTTACTAACATCGTTACTAAGAATGGACCTTACGATCCATCACCGGCAACGGCGCCAGAAATGCTTGTTGGTATTTCTTAGCGTAAGCAGAAGAATCCGCAAGTGCACGGAATTACCGTTGTAGCACTTCACCCGGTGGTATTCAGGGTATCGTATTTCCACGAGGAACGGAGGTACTTCTTCTATCTAGTTCGTCCAAGGACAACACAAGGGTAGAGAAAGAGAGGGGAATAGAGACGGATCGCTAAAGCTTTACTATCTAAAGATAGATAAACGTTACTTCTACTTGTTCACTTCGGGCACCGGCTTATACCTGGTCTGCCAGGTAACTCCGGCCTTTGTGTAGCTCTACGCCGTAACCGAACGTGGGGAAAACTAAGGGCAAACAGGGCTGTCACCACCTGCCGCCGATCCCTCACCCGTGGATTACGAGGCAAACGAAGGTGAACCCTAGCCTAGACACCACGTCTACGCTATTGATCACTACTCTAGCGTTGCGCAGGAACCCGTCCAAATGATTCAGAGGTTCCTCTACTAGAGTATCCGCTACGAGAACGGACGACGAACCCGCAAACAAGAAGAGATAAAGCTTATCTAATCAAAAGAACAATAATACTGTAGAAACCACGAACACTTACTATGTATGGATCCCGATGTGGGTACAAGGTAAGGGCTCGTCGAGGTACAAGCTCGGGGAGAGACCGACAAGCCCGGTACTTCCCCGCCCTCTTCCCTCACATCTCACTCTCCAACTCTAGAAAACTACTAGGGCATAGCCCTAAGGAGTGGGGATCTACTCAAGAGAGAGGTGCTCTTCTATTCCTTTGTGTGTTGTTCTCTTGGCCTCCCCTCCTCCTCTCCTTATATAGGTGCTTTAGGTTGGTTTAGGAGGGACTTCGCTGCAAAATTCACCCGGAACCGCCTTAGGGAGGAGTTAATGCACCGCCTCAACAAAATTGGGCTAAAACCGACGTTCTAGGGGGCGGCCCCCCTGGTGGGCCCAAACAGGGTCGGCCTTTCTGGGGTGCGTCCGTCTTGGTCTTAGCTTTCCGAAATGGCCTGAAGTTTGTGATTTGGACTTCGGATGCATCCTGGGCCTCCATTTTACTAAAGTAGGGTCATGCAGCCCATGGGAGATTGGGATTCAGTTTTGGGCCTCCACTACTTGGGTTCTCTGTTGGGTATTTTGGCCTGTGTCTGAGGCCTGGATTGCACGGTAGGTGGGCCACTTGGTATTTGTGTTGCATAATGATGTTTTATGCATTATTTTCCTTGCCTTTATATGCATTTCCATCGATGTATGCCTGTAAGCGAATAATCACCAAAACTCGTGGAATGCATTAGTGTAAAGCCCTATTCACTAGTCTTGGGAATATTTTTATATATTTTTATAATGAAGTTGGTGGTATAAAATATGAGTTAAGGACCACCAACAAACTCCCCCACACTTAGCCCTTTGCTCGTCCTCGAGTAAAGATTAGGACTAAGATGGGTCATCTCTCTGATATGTAACCTGCATACAAGTTATTCCAAGCTTCACCTGCACTTATGAACTCTGAAGTGTCTACCATGATATCTTGGGTGATTGAAAAATGGAACAACATGGATTCAAATCCCCTTGCATCAATCAATTCAGAAACTTGGGTTTTCATTTTCAAAATGTAAACCATAGCTTAGCTCCTCAAATGATTCTCTCAAATCGCTCACTTATGTGTTTGGTTCCTCACCAAGGCATACCAAAGTGTTGCCTTCTTTCTTTCCTATTCCTAAAAAGCTTTTGTGGAGTTTGGGTAGGTAAAGATATGAAGGCATACTTACTCCGCATATTTTGCTAAGTCAAATCTCGGGTCCGAGGAGAAAGATGCCATACCCTTAGATCAAGAAGTGCAAGTGTGGGGAATATATATGTATATATTTTTTTTTTGAACTCCTTTGTCATGCTTCTCTCTCCCCCTTTTTTTAGAAACTTATGAAAATATGGGCTATCTTTATTATTATTTTTTTAGAGAGAGGCGGGCATCGAAGTACCCATTGTTTTCTCATTTGGACACTTGTCCATTTTTTTCTGCTCTCTCATTTTTTTGGCACATGCTTCTTTGGCATGGCATCTTTTCTCTTTTCTTCATGCTTTTTGGCATGGGATTATTTTTTTTCATAGCCCATATTTTGCAAAAGTAAAAAGGAATTTTGGGAAGAGAGGTTCATAACACAAGTGGTGGAGTTTTTATTTTGGTGGAATGGAAAGGCATGTTTTTGCGTAACTCTTAGTGCAAGAGTTAGCATTTTTTTTTATGTGGGTGTACGTGAATCTTGATCTTAGGGGCATGATAAGTTTCTGCACAAGGCATCAACAAGACTTGACAAAACTCAATGCAGTAGTAAGTTGCAAGTATTTGGAGGTTTTAAAATCTAACACTAGATATGGCTTTGGTAGGAATTTTCATATCATTGAGGAGCATGCTATTTGAACTTTGTTTTTGTAAAATAAATCCCAAGTTCTTCACATGAAAGAGCAAGGTTCATTTTCATCCTACTATATCTCATATTTCAATTACTTAGATAGCATGGGATCCCTATGAAATGTGTTCACAAGTTATAGGAATATTAGCAAGGAATAAAGAGTATGCAAATTTTATCAAAGGATAACTTGGAGATGACATGTCAAAAGTTTTGTCTTTTTAATTTGTTTAGTTTTAATCTTCAAAACATGGGAGATGTGAGGATAGAGTTTTGCACAAACCATCGTTTGAAGATGAAGGAGTTTACGATGAGTTAGAAATGATTTGACCAACCCGGAAGTTAAGTCAATCCATTCTAAAACCTTTTACCTTGTCCTTCTCCATGTTAGGTTTCTCGATGTTGTGCAAAGTGTTGGGGAGATCTCAATTGTGTGAAAGGTTATACTTGGGAGATCTCCCCCACACTTATTCTTGTACCTGTTTATTGAAACAAAACAAAAAAAACAACAAGAAAGGCTCTACCAGTTTGAAAACTGGGAAGGCTCAATTTTATTATGAAAAACCTTTTTTTTATTTTTATCATTTAGGAAAACTCTCTTTTTTTTAGGATAATCCGGGGTATCTCCCGGCAGTGCTTAAGTTATAGTCTTAAGCTCGACCTTGGGAACTTCATCTTGCAGCCTACAGTGGTGGTGTAATTCCCAGTTCACCACCAAGTATTTGGCATTAATACTCAAGCTGCAAGGTTAGCACCACCATGCATCTACGGGATTTGCAATGTTTGTGATAAACATAAGCATCCACAACCATTCTCTTAAAGAGTTTGACAACGAGAATCAAGAGAAGGTTGTGATCCTCGTAGAAGCATGTGGTTTGAAGCAAAACAAACTCTAGAGAACCTAAAAGTGAGCATGTGACATGAGGGATCTCAAAAGAGAAGTTATCATGCTCATTAACAGATTCTTGCTTGGTTTCTAGAGTTGTTGCTTCACACATGTCCATGGCATGAAAGTTTCCGCACTGGAAAGATCTATCAAGAAAGACGAGCGTTGATACTTGACTGCTGTCGAGAACAACGTTATGATGGCCAGAGGGACATGGATTAAGCTCGAGCGAGGATGGTACTGGACGTATCATTTCACAAGGATGAGATTGAAACTCAAACGAAACGCACGGAGCTATGCATTTTACCACCTCGCATGAGTTAGCGTTGGGCTGCTCCTTCGCCTTTGGATTTGCGGAACTAGCGATAGACTCGGCGGAAGTGATTGCTCCCAACTGTTCATCAGGGCCCCCATGGAATGGTTTCTCTATGGAAAGTTTTTCGAAAGGGTGGCCTAACAGAAGTTCGAATTCGAGGATGTCATAGATATGAAAATCTAGGTGAACCATGTTTTCGTTTATTTCAAAAGGTACGGCCTTAGCAACTCCACAACACTCCCAGAGAAACCCTGGCGGACCTTCAAAGAGTTTGTCGGTCGGGATTAGCGGAGTGTTACCCAAAAGAGATTCCGCTAAGAATTTTGACATGATATTTGTTCCGACCGATGGGTTGTGAAGAGCATCGACAATTGTTCCCCTAAATGTGCAAGATATGGTCGTGGAGGGTGAAAGAATCCGAATTACATCAGAATAACGTTTCACCTCCACTAACAATTCTTTTGATGGCTCTATTTTAGGGGACACTTCATATGTCGAGTGTTTTTCGTACCTACGAAGGTTCGTGATTCTGTCATAATCCTCGAATTCAATTGCAAACTCCGAAGGATAAAGCATTATCGGTGTTTGCAGCTCGGGTGAGGGCTCAAAAGTTGAATCTATGTATGGCAAAGTTGTTGATTCGACTGATGAGGGCTCCTCAAAACTTGACATGCCCTTGTTTTGGAGAGGTTTTGGTTCTACAACGGGAGAAGTGTGCTTCTCTAGGAAGTTATCAAGGATTTTTCTCTGTTCCGTTGTAGATTTGCTTGAAAACGACCCTCCAGCGGCCCTGTCAAGGACTGGGGCAGCATCTTCATCTAGACCCGTAGAAAAGAGATGCAATTGCACGCTCTTGGGTAAAGACATGTTTGGGCTAGTGTGTAGTATCGTCAAATACCTGGCCCAGGCTGCACCTATATACTCCTCATCTTGCTCGAAATGGAGGATTTCCTTTGGTATAGAGGTGATACGGGATCTAGGGAAGAATGCAAGATAAAACTTGTTTTTAAGTTCTTCCCAATCCCCATTCACACTTTCTACGACATTAGCGTACCATTGTTTCGCCTCCCCATTGAGGGAAGACGAAAACAATTTCCACTTAATCGTTTCTTTTGTCATGCCTGCGATGCTTAGGCATGAGCAAACTTCCTCAAGATCTAGCAAGTGGTTAAAAGAATCTTCATTATGAAAACAAGAGAAGTGTAGTGCCCGAGCTATGGATTTTAAATAAGGGTGGAGTCCATCATTGGATGAAAGTTTTGGAGAAGGTTTTGGCTCGACGAACTCCCCCTTTGAAGCAGACGGATTTTTAATTGGAGTGGTTGGCTTCATGATAGAAAAGGTAAAAAGAAAATATTTTTGGTTTTTATAAAAAGGGATACAGATACGAGGATGAACTAGGTTCGAAGAAAATAGCAACCGTTCCCCGGCAACGGCGCCAGAAATGCTTGTTGACACTTACTAACGTCGTTACTAAGAATGGACCTTACGATCCATCCCCGGCAACGGCGCCAGAAATGCTTGTTGGTATTTCTTAGCGTAAGGAGAAGAATCCGCAAGCGCACGGAATTACCGTTGTAGCACTTCACCTGGTGGTATTCAGGGTATCGTATTTCCATGAGGAACGGAGGTATTTCTTCTATCTAGTTCGTCCAAGGACAACACAAGGGTAGAGAAAGAGAGGGGAATAGAGACAGATCGCTAAAGCTTTACTGTCTAAAGATAGATAAACGTTACTTCTACTTGTTCACTTCGGGCACCGGCTTATACCTGGTCTGCCAGGTAACTCCGGCCTTTGTGTAGCTCTACGCTGTAACCGAACGTGGGGAAAACTAAGGGCAAACAGGGCTGTCACCACCTGCCGCCGATCCCTCACCCGTGGATTACGAGGCAAACGAAGGTGAACCCTAGCCTAGACACCACGTCTACGCTATTGATCACTACTCTAGCGTTGCGCAGGAACCCCTCCAAATGATTCAGAGGTTCCTCTACTAGAGTATCCGCTACGAGAACGGACGACGAACCCGCAAACAAGAAGAGATAAAGCTTATCTAATCAAAAGAACAATAATACTGTAGAAACCACGAACACTTACTATGTATGGATCCCGATGTGGGTACAAGGTAAGGGCTCGTCGAGGTACAAGCTCGGGGAGAGACCGACAAGCCCGGTACTTCCCCGCCCTCTTCCCTCACATCTCACTCTCCAACTCTAGAAAACTACTAGGGCATAGCCCTAAGGAGTGGGGATCTACTCAAGAGAGAGGTGCTCTTCTATTCCTTTGTGTGTTGTTCTCTTGGCCTCCCCTCCTCCTCTCCTTATATAGGTGCTTTAGGTCGGTTTAGGAGGGACTTCGCTGCAAAATTCACCCGGAACCGCCTTAGGGAGGAGTTAATGCACCGCCTCAACAAAATTGGGCTAAAACCGACGTTCTGGGGGGCAGCCCCCCTGGTGGGCCCAAACAGGGTCGGCCTTTCTGGGGTGCGTCCGTCTTGGTCTTAGCTTTCCGAAATGGCCTGAAGTTTGTGATTTGGACTTCGGATGCATCCTGGGCCTCCATTTTACTAAAGTAGGGTCATGCAGCCCATGGCAGATTGGGATTCAGTTTTGGGCCTCCACTACTTGGGTTCTCTGTTGGGTATTTTGGCCTGTGTCTGAGGCCTGGATTGCACGGTAGGTGGGCCACTTGGTATTTGTGTTGCATAATGATGTTTTATGCATTATTTTCCTTGCCTTTATATGCATTTCCATCGATGTATGCCTGTAAGCGAATAATCACCAAAACTCGTGGAATGCATTAGTGTAAAGCCCTATTCACTAGTCTTGGGAATATTTTTATATATTTTTATAATGAAGTTGGTGGTATAAAATATGAGTTAAGGACCACCAACAGCGCTCTACTGAGCAGAACAGGCTTCTGAGGCTTCGAGTGGGAGACCTAGAGTTGTAGCTTCACCATCTCCAGGACTACAATGATCGCCTGCACGAGGAGATCTATCGCTAGGAGAACGAGAGGAACCCCATCTTTCCTCAGGAGGACCCAGATCCTCGCGCCTCTTCTAGTGGTTCTTCAGACGTCTCGAGCGACGATGGTGATGATGGTGCCGACAGAGAGTAGGCTGGATAGCATGTTTAGCGCCTAGTGATCTTTTGTCACATGTCCTTCGTGCTTGATCTTTTGCCGTTGTTGTGGTTCAATGTAATGGTGGGATGTGAACCTATGTGCACGTGGTGCAAGACCTTTGGAAAATCCCATATGTATGGGCATTTGTGGATGTTTTATGTTGGCTTTTGCATGTATGTGATGAGCGATCTTATTATGTGATGTTGCGATGTGGATTGAAATTTATTATGCCTCTGCAATGGTTTGGCGAATTTGTTTTCCGAATAAAATCAGTTTGGCATAGTTTATTGTTCTCTACAATAATTGCAACATCACCTAATGATCACTTGCTGTTGACATATGCAGATGACGACGACTCGCAGTGGAGCTGGCGGTAGTGGTGGTAATGAGGATAACATAGACAACCGCAATCCACCACCTCCTCCACCAGCCACTCCAGAGCACCTCTTTGCCCAGTTTCTGGGGAGTCAGCGCAATATCGAGGCGTTGCTATGGAGAATTTGGCACATGGCAACCAGCGCCCTGAGTTGAACTAGTATAGCTCATTCAAGGATTTTCTGGACATGAAACCACCCATTTTCAAGGAAGCTGCTAAACCGTTGGAAGAGGAAGAATGGCTGCATACCATAGAGTAGAAGTTTTGATTTCTCAGGCTCACAGAGGAGCTCGAAGCAGAATATGCCGCGCATCAGCTTCAAGGACCGGCCGGGATTTCGTGGGGACACCATCGTACCACCTATCCTGCCCGTCCTCCAATTACTTGGGAGATGTTCTCACAAGCTGTCCGAGGGATCGCATTCCTTCATGAGCAAAGCATTTGCACAAAAGCATAATCAAAAAATGTCTGAAATGGAGTATGGGTTTCGCGTAAGCTCCATAGGGAGTAGCGTGTTATCCAGACAGATGGTTTGTAATGCAACCATCGAGATTGGATGGCACAAGTTCGGAGCTAATCTAGTAGTTTTACCTGGACTAAGCTTGGATGTAGTCTTAGGTATGAGTTGGATGAGTATGTGGAACGCGGTGTTAGACACTGCTAATAGAACTATTACCTTATCGAATGGACGAACGGGTAACAAACTTCATGTATCTCTTCCTCGAGGTGCCGATTTTGTTGACCTATCTTGCACTCTTGCCATAGAAGATCTTTCCAAAATTCCAGTTGTTCGAGATTTTCCGGATGTCTTCCTGGATGAGTTACCAGGGTTACCACCCAAGAGGGTTGTGGAGTTTGCAATTGAGTTGTTACTTGGGACAACACCAATATCTAGAAGACCATACCGTATGCCACCCAATGAGCTAGCAGAACTCAAAACTCAGATCAAGGAACTCTTAGGCAAGGGGTTCATTCAACCGAGTGTATCAGAATGGGGTTGTCCAGCCCTGTTTGTCAAGAAGAAGGATAAGTCGCTTCAGATGTGCATGGATTATCATCCGCTCAATGCCGTGACTGTTAAGAACAAGTATCCGTTGCCACGGATATACATCCTGTTTGATCAGTTATCCAGAGCCAAGGTGTTTTCCAAGATCGATTTGAGGTCCGGTTATCATCAGATTAGAATCAGGCCACAGGATATCCCAAAGACCGCCTTTTCAACCAGATATGGATTGTATGAGTCCCTTGTCATGTCTTTTGGATTGACGAATGCTCCAGCATACTTCATGAGTTTGATGAATTCGGTATTCATGCCAGAATTGGATAAGTTTGTATTAGTGTTCATTGATGACATTTTGGTCCACTCAGAAAACTCAGAAGACCATGCTGAACATTTGAGGGTTGTTTTGACCAGGCTTAGAGAGCATAAACTCTATGTCAAGTATAGTAAGTGTGAGTTTTGGATGAAGAAAGTACATTTTCTTGGGCATATCTTATTTGAAGAGGGAATCTCAGTGGACCCCAGTAAGGTGCAAGAAGTTATGGATTGGAAAGCTCCTACTATCGTTGGTGAGATTCGAAGTTTCCTTTGTTTAGTAGGATACTATCGCTGTTTCATTCCTGATTTCTCCAAGATTGCAAAACCTATGACGAGCTTATTGCAAAAGAATCAGAAGTTTGAATGGACAGAGGGGTGTGAAACCGCTTTCCGTACTTTGCGAAAATTGTTGACCACTGCTCCTATTTTGGCTCAACCAGACATTGAAAAGCCCTTTAATGTCTTTTGTGATGCATCAAAAGTTGGTTTGGACTATGTCCTTATGCCAGAAGGCATGGTAATCGCTTATGCATCTCGTCAACTGAGAAAACATGAAGTGAATTATCCTACACATGATTTGGAATTGGCTGCAGTCGTACACGCTTTGAAGATCCGGAGACATTATTTGCTCGGTAATGTCTGTAATATGTACACGGATCATAAAAGTCTCAAGTATATCTTCACACAACCTGAGTTGAATTTGAGGCAGAGAAGATGGCTTGAGTTGATTAAAGATTAGAATCTGCAGATTCACTATCATCCTGGTAAAGCAAATGTAGTTGTTGATGCTTTGAGTCAAAAATCGCATTGTAATACTTTGAAGTTACTGCCAGAAGATGAGTTCAGTTTAATGCATCCCGCAGTACTCCATGACATTGAGTTGCGTAGCACGTTGGTTGATCAAATCCTTGAGGGCAAAAAACAGATAAGGGTATCTATCATATCAAGGAAAAGATAAAGGCCGCAACTGAGCAAGTTAAGCATTTTTGAGTTGATGACAATGGAGTCCTATGGTTTGACAAACGCTTAGTAGTACCTAAGAGTAGAGAACTCAGAAATCAGATTATGGACGAAGCACATTTGTCCAAGTTATCCATTCATCCTGGAAGTGGCAAGATGTATCAAGATTTACGTCCAAGATTTTGGTGGACTAAGATGAAGAAGGAAATTGCTGCTTATATGGCTAGATGTGATACATGTTGTCGAGTAAAAGCAATTCACTTGAAACCAGCCGGAATGCTTCAACCGTTATCCGTACCCGAGTGGAAATGGGAAGAAGTGAGTATGGATTTTATCATCGGTCTACCAACTACCCAAAAGGGGAATGACTCAATTTGGGTAATTATGGATCGTCTCACCAAGACAGCACATTTCATTCTAGTCAAGACCCACTATAAAGCACCAAATTATGCGGAGATCTACTTAAGTCAGATTGTTCCACTCCATGGTGAACCAAAGATCATAGTATCAGATCGGGGATCATAGTTTATGTAACACCCCGGGTGTTTAATTAATTAAAATAAATTAGAATTTAATCAGGAAATGGCCAAAATCCTAGATGGAGGAAAAATCCTAACCAGATGTTTGTTGCATTCATGCCGCTGCATAATTTTTATTGGGTGAAAAAGAATTTTATTAAACCCGTATAGGGCGTATCGAATTTATTCTATTTCGAAAGCAAATAAAAGATTTATGAAAATTTTACAAAATCAAATTCAAAATTTTATTTGCAAAACCTAGGGAAGATGTTTTTTTTAAAACTTTACAAATTGGTTTTGATTTCAAACTGGTTTCGAATTTGGATTTGAAAAGAATTCACAAAAGTTTGAGAAAAGAAAAGAGAAAAGAAAAAGGGCAAATGGACTTCACCTTCTCCCTTTCTCCATTTCAGCCCGAGCAGGCCCACTCCCTCCCTCTCTTCTCCCCAGCCGACCCAAGCCAAGCCCGTTTCCCCTTTTCCCTCAACCCCTCCACTCACCCATCCAGCCAGCCCAACCCGCGCCGGCCCAACGTCCCCTCACCCTTTCTTCCCGCCGGCTCGTCACCCTCCCTTGCCCATCGCCTCCTTTTTCCTCCAGCGCGGCCCGCGCAAGCCGGCCCACTCCTCCCGCGTGCACGCTCTGAGCCGGCCCAGCAGCGCGCTTCCTTCCCCTCCCCGCGCGCACAGCCAGCCGCGAGCGCTCTCTCACCACACCTCTCTCTCGGTCGCTGCCAACCCGACCCCACCTGTCAACGCTCATCCTCAACCTCCCAACGAAATCGGGATTTGGTTGTTGCCGCCGCCGCCCGCTATTTCCGACGCTTGGAGACCTATCCAGTGGCCCATAGCGCCATAAAACGGGGCCGCCGCCATCTCTGCTCTTTTTCCCTCCTAGATCAAGCCCTTCAGCCCGCCACCGGACGTCTTCGACCTCCAAAACCCTAACACCACCGCCGCCTTCGCCATTGGAGGGCTCTGCCGAGCTCTCTGCCGCACGAGGGAAACCACCACCGGCTTCGCTCCTTCCTCCATAGGCATCGCGGAGTCATGCCGCGTCCGAGGAACCCGAGCACGAAGTGAATCAGCGCTGGGAGGACCATCGCCGACCTCACCAGAGACCAGGGCGCCGCCGTCCGCTCCACACCGTCCCCGACCGCCTCCAGGATGAATCCGGTGCCACCAACCCCTTCTTTGAGACCGCAGTAAGCCCACCGACCGATCCCAACCCTTCCCTCTATCTCTACTGGCCTTAGGTCAAACCCGAGCACGCCGGCGAAGTGCATCCATGGCGCCGCCGTGCTGAATGATGCCGCCGCTGAGTTAAATACCCCAACCGCCTCGTAGCCGTCCATTAGCCGATCTACGCCCGAGATTAGAACCCGACCTCGAACCGGTATGCACCGGGCGCATAGCGCCATGGACCCAGTCCACACAAGCTGCGTCAGCTGGTTTACTGGCCAGCTGGTGCACCGCACCAATCCAGAGCGGGCACGTGGCGCCGCGTCAGCATCGCGTGGCGCCCAGTCAGCACCGCGCCGACAGCTTTGGATGTTTTGCACTTTAGCCCCTCCCGCCTTCTCAAATCAACCCGCACTCCACCAGGCACTGTGCTCTGGGTCTTATGAAACTTTCATCCAGACCCCTCCCTTTTCACCAAAACGAGGCGCAGTCCACTGCACAGCCACACACACCCTCTCTCCCCCATCTAATCTAGACCGTCCGATCTGGATCGGGCGATCCAGATCAGAAGATACCCCTTTGCGGCACCTTTTGCTAAAGAGTCCCTCAGTTTCCAGAGAATCAACCCGCCGTCCTTTCGTACTATTCCTTGAGTCTGCGATATTTGACGATCCAGCCCCTGTTTTTCTCGGTAAATGACGCCCAGTCCGACCGCCATTTTCTTTTCAGTTTTTATTTATTTCAAATACGAAAATGAGTTCAACTTATTTGAGAGTGCGGAGTACGAGGATGCTCCAGACCCGTCTTGTGATCCTGCAGATTCGACCCAGCCCGAAGGCAAGTGTCCTTGAACATCTTGCTCCCGTATTTATTTTATTTTGAGTTAGAGTAGTTAGATCCAGTAGGTGCATGCAGTCTTAAATTGAATCCCATGATATAGTTTACTAGCAATTGATTATATTTTCCTTAACACCTGGTTTGGGATGTGTTGGGTAGAAGTCATGCTTAGCCCTGCAGTCATGGTTGGGATGGGATGGTTAATAATAAATAAATTTTGATTAATGATCTATGGAACATGGACTGGTAATGAGTAGTATGGTGAGTAGGTAAATCTAGCAGGATGGACCGTATTGGTGGATTTGTGCCGTGGACTCAGCAGCTGGTTTTGGTTTTTGGTTTTGGGTTTGTGCTAGATTATCCTGCCTGGATCCCTAGGACCCGGTTCTCGAAACCTGTAACCCGGCTTAACAGCGCAGCCATGAGGTCTGGATGGGCTGGACCTGGCTAAGTAATTAATTGCCTCCAAGTTGAGGGTTTACACAGGTCGGATTTGTGGCACAAGAGGGGGCTTCTGCAGTGGTGTGTATATCCACTGTGAGCGGTGAAACCTTAGTGAACGTGTAAAACGGGCTTGGAGGGAGTTTTGTAACGGCCTTGTAGTGCGACCCCGCTATGCACCTGGGCAGTGTTTAGCGTGACGGGGAACGCATGACTCATGGGTAACGATGTGCAACCTCTGCAGAGTGTAAAACTGATATATCAGTCGTGCTCACGGTCACGAGCGGCTTGGACTTCTTTGAGATTAGTTGGTGGGTTTGTTCTAGTTCGTTAGAGAAGCCTTATGTGGTTATTAGTCTCATATGACATGGGTACAGAGGCTTCTTCTACGTGGGTTACTGCTTGGTACGGGAGTGACTCCCAAGCTCGGGCGCAGACCTGGTGTTATTACGAAAGGTAGCTCTCTATGTCGTGACGTATGGAACTAATACACATAGGACTCCTTGTAACGGCCTGGTTCCCATCTGATGGACTTCAGGTGTGGTTTGCCTGATGGACTTCAGGTGTGGGTTTTGCTTGGTGTGACTCCAAGTGTGGTTGCTTGGTGGACTCCAAGTGTTGGTTGCTCGGTGTGACTCCGAGTGTGGTTTGCTCGGTGCGACTCCGAGTGTGGTTACTGTTACAGATGGAGACTATGGTTATAACCTAGTAAATAGGTGCATAGGATTAATAGGATTTAATAGGATGTGTTGCTTTAGGCGCTTGAGTCAAACTGAGTCAGCCTACCTTTGTTCATAGCCTCATAAGCATATATTTCCTACACTTGCGGAGTACATTTCTATGTACTCACCCTTCCTCTTTGAACCCCCTGCTACCCCACCCAGACGTTGGAGTCTACGACGCGGAGCAGGAGTACCCCGAAGACGACAGATACGACCCCGACAACTTGTACCCAGAAGACGGTGGATACGATCCAGACGACTTGTACTAGGATGGAGCAGCCCCCGGTCGACCTTCCTGTGGAGATGGCGTCCAGTTTCCGCGAGTCTACATTAGAGTTAGACTGAGAGTCTGTACTTTTCTTTTGGATCCGAGGGTCATTTTTGTAATAATGTTCGATATATTAATAAAACATTGTTTTGATATTTACTATGATGTGGATATATGTATGAAAATTGATCCTGGCATACATATATTGTGCTCCAATTTTGTTCTTAAAATTGGGGTGTCACAGTTTACCACACCATTTTGGGAGAAACTGCAAAAGGAGTTAGGCACAGAACTAGTTCGAAGTTCGGCCTATCATCCACAAACATCAGGACAAACAGAAAGAGTGAACCAAGTACTGGAAGATATGTTAAGAGCCTGTGTAACATTAGTAAAAGTTTCTTGGGAGAAGTAGTTACCATTGGCAGAATTCGCATACAACAATTGTTACCAAGAGAGTATTCAGATGGCACCTTTTGAAGCTTTGTATGGTAGAAGATGCAGGGCACCGGTAAATTGGGTTGAACCGGGAGAACGTCGATATTATGGAATTGATTTTGTTAAAGAAGCAGAAGAACAAGTTAGAACAATTCAACAACACATGGTACCTGCTCAATCTCGATAGAAGAGTTATGCGGATAAACGTAGAAGGCCGCTTGAGTTCAATGTCGGTGATTACATTTACTTGAAGGTTTCACCTATGAAAGGCGTCCAACGCTTTGGAGTAAAAAGGAAGTTAGCACCAAGATTTGTGGGGCCATATAGAGTTGTGAAAAGGAGGGGAGAAGTAGCGTATCAGCTACAGTTGCCAGAACATTTGAAGGCTATATTCGTTGTATTCCATGTGTCACAACTGAAGAAATGTCTTTGAGTACCAGAAGAAGAAGTACAACCAGCCAACATCAAGTTGCAATCCAATCTTACTTACTCCGTAAAGCTGCTTCAAGTACTTGACGAAAAGGAAAGAGAAACTCGCGGAAGAATAATTAAGCAATACAAGGTGACTTGGAGTGAACAAGATGATCGGGATGCTACTTGGGAAACGAATGACTATTTAAGAGAAGTATATCCACAGTTTTTGAAGGACCGAGAAAGCTCTAGCAAGGCGACCAGAGGGGGGGTGAATGGGAGCTCAAAAATTTCTCTCGAAACTTTGGCCAAATGTCCAAAAATCAACCCCCGAAAGCTATGATCGAAACCGTGATGCCCACGACCCTTGGATGAGGGTGGATGATCCCTAGGATCACAGTGAGGCACCACAAAGCGATAGCAACCCAAACGCCGAAAGCACTGAGACAAGTTCGACCCTCAAAAACCAAGTCCCGAACGTAGATAGACGGCTACGTCGAGAAATCTCCAAATACCGATGCTAACAAGTAGCAAAGATACCTAGAGAGGTTCCTTGGTCAACTACAAGGCCAAACGAGAAGTCCGGAAACCAAGCGAAGAGTCGAGAGAAGAAACGCACTAAACCGCAACCTTTAGGCAAGTCCCGGACTGTCCGGCCCTGGGGTCCCGGACTGTCCGCGAGTGAGTGGCGGACTGTCCGCCGGCAAAACTCGCCAAACAGCAAGGTTGCTGCAAACTCCCTGGACGTTCCCGGACTGTCCGCCAAACACAATGGCGGACTGTCCGCCGGTCAAGTTTCAGCACTGTTCACCGAGACACGCAGCCACTGCTCGGCTGAATCCCGATGCACGGACTGTCCGCGGGTCCAATGGCGGACTGTCCGCGGAAATCCAGAAAGAGCGATTTTGGTCGCCCAAAACTCAAACATTCTTCAAATCGATTCAAACCGAAAACCCTTGATCCCAAACTTGGAGAGGATGATCACGAGGTAGTTGGGAGACTATCCCCAAGAAATCATCCACTCAAATCAACTCAAACACCAGGAAATCAAAAGGGGAGAAAGATGAACCGAAAAGCGCCACGAAAACGAAATCAAGCCAATCTACTTGTTCGTAAGGAGATAGATAAATTCCTTAGGTGGAAATGATCTCCTTTCAAATACGAACAAGTTGATTCAAACGGATTTTGCAAAGATGCGCGAGAGAGAGAGATCGAGTGACGGGAAAATCGTGGAGAAACGAAGAACGCGAAGAACACGAATCAAAACGCGAATCAACACATCGATCTGCAACCGTGTGGCTACCACACGCTACAACAGTGAGGTTACGGCCTCACTTCCTCAAAATCTCCAGTACACAGAGGTATGGTTCTCTGCGGATCTCAGCTAGCTACAGCAGGGGATTGGGAGAGCAGGAAACCCTAGAAGCAAAGAGCAAATGACTGAGATGGGAAGGGAGGAGGGTGTCTCCCTCTAATTATCCTAATTTCTAATTCCTACTCTACCCCTCTCTAATTACAGAGCGAACCAGCTAAACCCTAGGGTTATTCTGGACCAACTCGATGGTAGGTGGATTCGACGGCCACGCCCGCACAACTCGTAGCGTTGCCTCGACGCAACCTCCCGGTTGCCGCCACGTGCCGCCCTCGCTCTGCACCCCCGGTTTTGTGGCCCAAACCGGGAAACCAGCCTTTCCAGGCAACCCCCGGTTTTGAGGCCCAAACCGGGAAACCAGCCCACCAGCATCTGAGTTTTGAGGCCAAACTCAGCAAACCCTCAGCGCCCAGGTTTTGAGGCCCAAACCTGGAAACCGTCCTCAGCCTGAGTTTTGTGGCCAAACTCGGAAACCATCCACGCCCAGGTTTTGAGGCCCAAACCTGGAAACCGTCCATCCGATGGTTTTTCCCTGGCTCAACCACCAAACCGACGTCGTAGAGGGGATGCACCACCCGTGCACCCCATCCACCGACACGTGTCCCCAAGTCCATGACTTAGGCAACACATGACCGCAAGTCTTCGCTCGTCGCTGTCCCAGGCTGTCAGCCACCACAGCTGATCCTCGGGCCTCTGGTCCCTCAGTCCAAGCCTCACGTCCGCCCTTCGCCACTCTCAGTCCATCGGCACGGCACGTCTCTACTTGACCTTCACCTCGCCTCTGATCACTGTATCCGTGCTCAACACCTGCACAACACAAGCCAAAGAACATGCACATCATCCCAGTTGACAATCACTCATCACTCAGAGACTCGGCATACACCCATGTATCCGCAATCTCCCCCTTGATGAGTGCATTGTCAACTACACACTCACACAAATCATAAAGGAAATAGAAGGAGGAGGAAGAAGAGAAAACTCAACCAAATGACCCAAAAGCATAGCAAAGCCGAAGAAGGTCAAGTGGAAAGAGCAAAACAACATGGTCCCCAAAGACATGGGCAACGGCTCGACGCAACCAAGCAAAGCAAAGCTAGCCCTCAAGAAGAGGTAGAACAAGCTCAACACCGCTAGCAAATACCAATTGAACAATCGAAGCAAAAATGCTAGTCCCTCAAGAAAGAGGCACAGAGGCTCAACACAACTAGAAAGAAAGCTCGATACCAACTGTTACCATCTTAAAAAGAAGAGCTTGACACCAATTGAAAATCTGAAAAGCAAATGCTAGTCCCTCAAGAAAGAGGCAGAGGCTCAACACAACTAGCAAAACCGCTCCAAACCAATTGAAAATGTCAAAGCTCATCCGGAGCAAACGCCCCCTCGAATAGTGCACATAACCAGGAGGATTCCCCTTAGTTCAACTCGGAAAGCAAATGATTTGCAATATTTTCTCCCCCTAAGTTAAACATCCGGAGAACACATGATTTGTCAAATTTCTCCCCCTTAGTTGAAAATGCACTTATCAAGTAAAAGTGCTCCCCCTCAGCAAATGCACCATCAAAAGTGCAAAACCGCAAGTTTCTTCCCCTCCCAGAATGCATATGAGTCAAAAAACAAGTTAGGAGCTTCAGGAGTATACTCAAAAGAGTGCAAAGATGCTCTACGGAGTTCTAAGCCGATGACTCACAAAAATGCACAGAATGCTAGCAAAGGCTCAAACTGATCACTAGGAATGAAATATGAACATGTGAGCAGTTTTTAGCCGAAAAAGATATTCACCATTAAAATAGCACAAGACATGTATAGACAGGAAGTCAAACAGGTGCTAAACATGTATACAAGGTGAACTACCCCTAGCATAGTTCAAACATCATGCTGATGCCAATGAAAGCATATACTTGTGATTTCAGGTTTTAATCGGAGTTGCAGCGGTTAAATTACACAAGTTCAGAAAACAGCATGTGACTGCGAGAGGTTGAATGCTTGTTATTGCCTAACTTTCCAACTGTGCGAAGCCTATGCAGAAGCAATCAGAAGCTTAAAGCGACAGTTTCGGTCATACACTACACAGCTCAAGTTTAACTCAAAGTGCAATGAGAAACAGTCTTAAAACTGTGAGGTGCTAACAAGCAAACCCATCTCAATCTTTTCAATTCACTTAGCTTGGTACAGATTTTAAACATAATATGACATACCAAGCAAGTGAATGACTCAGCACTAGAGACATAGCAACCTAGCATATATGAAAAGCACGAGTGATCTCAACACATCCTACACATGCTAGTTGCATATCTCAATGGTGAACATTTTCAAATTTTAAGTTCATTATCAAATTCACCATTCAAAAATAGCTCAGCTCACAACAAGTAACAGTGCTCAAAAAGAGCATAAGCTACAGCATCAACAAAGCATCGGAGTAAAGACTACACAGAGCATAGTTACATTCTTCTGACTATATTCATGAAGCTCAGAATGTAAAAGCGTATGCTAAAATGCAAAGATGCAAGAAGAAATCAAAAAGAAGCAGAAACAACTGAAAACACAAAGTTATTGTATCATACAAGAGTCAAAATGTTTCCCCCATCTAAAAGGGGAAACACACACCAAGCTCACCTCTCAACCGGTTAAAGGTTGATTGGTCCAAAGGCTAGGTGAAAATATCAGCAAGCTGATGATGAGTATCGACATGGCGAAGGTCGATATCACCCTTCTCATAATGGTCTCGCAGAAAATGAAAGCGCACATCAATGTGTTTGGTCTTCGAGTGCAGCACGGGGTTCTTAGCAACGCTAATCGCACTCATGCTGTCACAAAGCAATGGAACACAAGAAAAGCTCAAACCAAAGTCACGCAAAGTGGCCATCATCCAGAGTAACTGGGAACAGTAGCTAGCCGCAGCAACATACTCAGCCTCCGTGGTAGACTGGGCGACACTAGACTGCTTGCAAGAAGACCACGATACAAGAGAAGAACCAATAAACTGGCAAGTCCCAGAAGTGGACTTGCGATCAATACGGCAACCAGCAAAGTCGGCATCAGAATAACCGCAAAGGGAAAGAGTGGAGGAAGCAGAATACCAAATCCCAAATTCTGGCGTGAAGGATAAGTACCTCATAATGCGCTTGACTGCCTGACGGTGTGAAGTGTGCGGCGACGACTGAAAGCGCGCGCAGAGGCACACCGCGAACTGAATGTCCGGGCGTGTCGCCGTCAGGTACAGCAGCGACCCGATCATACTCCGGTACTTCTTCTGATCCACTGCTTCTCCCTCCTTGTCCGCATCCAGGGCCATCATGGTCGACATGGGTGTTGGAAGAGGCTTGGCCTCACCCATATCAAACTTCTTCAAAATGTCCCGGGTATACTTGCCCTGGTGCACGAACGTTCCCTCCCGAGACTGCTTGATTTGCAGTCCGAGGAAAAACGTCAACTCGCCCATCATGCTCATCTCGAACTCCCTGCTCATAGTGTCTGCAAACATGGCAACCAAAGCGTGAGAAGAACCACCGAAAATGATATCATCCACGTAAATTTGGACCAAGAGAGTATCAGTGCCTTGCTTGAGGAGAAAGAGCGTTTTATCTACACATCCCATTTTAAAACCCTTAGCAAGCAAAAAGGTTTTCAACCTATCATACCAGGCTCTAGGGGCTTGTTTCAAACCATACAAAGCCTTCTGGAGTTTAAAGACATGGTTTGGAAACTTGGGATTTTTGAAACCGGGGGGTTGTCTAACATACACCTCTTCTTCTATGTAGCCGTTTAAGAAGGCACTCTTGACATCCATTTGAAAAAGTTTGAAACCTTTGGATGCAGCAAAAGCCAAGAGTATCCTAATTGCCTCCAAACGTGCTACAGGAGCAAAAGTCTCCTCATAGTCTATCCCCTCCTTCTAACTATATCCCTGGGCTACGAGTCTGGCCTTGTTTCTCACAACATGGCCATCTTCTCCCTGTTTGTTTTTGAAAACCCATTTTGTCCCAATAGGATGACACTCAGAAGGTGGAGACACTAGAACCCAAACCCGATTTCTCCCAAAGTTTTCTAACTCCTCATGCATGACATTGACCCAATCAGGATCCATCAAAGCATGTCCAACATCCCGGGGTTCAAAATCAGCAACAAATGCAGAATGAGCAAAGTGAGAGATTTGCCTTGACCGGGTGATGCGTTCGTCGATGCTACCGATCATCTGCTGAGGCGGGTGCTGGCGCTGGATGTGTCGTGGCTGCTCCCTTGCCGAAGTGGCCTCCCCCTCAACAGCAGCTGGCGCCTCCTCGGGTACAAAAGGTACCGCTCGAGGTGGCGGATCCCACGGCCCCCAGGAAGAAGACGTGTCGGGGCCGCGAGTCGTCGTAGAAGCCGCTCTTTGCGGCACAGCAGGTGGAGGAGGTGCTGGGTCATCTATCCCTTTAGCACCTTCTTCTTCATCATCGAAAAGAGGTTCGCCAACCTCATGATCACCTGCACGCTCAAAACGAGAAGAAGGACAAACCATGGTCTCGTCGAAGGTGACATGGGATGTCTCCATGACTCGGTTAGTATCAAGGTTAAGTACACGATAAGCTCGAGTGTGAGTGCCATAACCCAAAAATACACCGTCAGAAGAACGAGACTCAAACTTGTCCAAGTTGCCCTTTTTGAGTATAAAACAATGGCAACCAAAAACTCGAAAATAACTCACCTTGGGCAGTTTTCCAAAACGCAACTCATAAGAGGTCTTTTTCAAGAAAGCTCGAAGAAAAATGCGATTGGAAATGTAGCTTGCAGTGCTCATGGCTTTGGCCCAATATCGCCTAGGAGTCCTATGCTCATCGAGCATCGTCCTGGCCATCTCTACAAGGGTCTGATTCTTCCTTTCTACAACACCATTCTGAGGCGGTGTGTAGGGGGAAGAAAACTGATGCTCTAAACCCAGAGAGTTACAAAACTTCTCAAAATCCGAATTCTTGAATTCGGAACCATTATCACTCCGAATTGCTCGCATCGAGTTCAAAGGGAACTCGTTCTAAAGACGCAAAATCAGATTGCGAGCAAGGGACAAAGTCTCGGTCTTCTCAGCTAAAAAGAAGACCCACGAATATCTCAAAAAATCGTCGATAATAACAAGCATGTGCCACTTCCCCCCAACCGAGCTCACCCGAGCCGGACCAACAAGGTCCATGTGTAAAAGCTCAACAGGGCGCGAAGTCATGACCTGAGTCACTGGATGGTGGGGAGCGGCAACCATCTTTCCATGTCTACAAGAATGGCAAACAAGATCCTTCTCCATCGACAGCTTGGGCAATCCTCGGATTAGGCCAAGTGAGCTAAGTCTTGCAAGCAAGACGAAGCTTAAATGACCAAGCCTCCTATGCAACTTCCAAAGATCAGAGGATGAAGGACTAGCCAAAAGACAGCGGGAAATACCAAACGACTCCGAGAAATCCGCTTGAAAGACTTTTCCAAAGGGCGAAATCACACAAACAAGATTGCCATGAGGATCCCAAATACCACTGAGATTCGGCTTAAAAGGAATCTCATAGTCATCGTCAAAGAGTTGCGAAACACATAGAAGGTTAAAATGCAAGTTAGAAACAAGAGCAACATCGCGCAACACAAAGTGCTCATTAACCCGCATGGACCCATGAGACAGCACCTTACCTTTGCTGTTGTCGCCGAAGGTAATATACTCCTTTCCGGCGACCGGACTAAGACTGGAGAACCACTTGGCGTTTCCGGTCATGTGCCTCGAACACCCGGAATCCACCAACCAAACGTTCTCCAATCGTTTTACCTACATCAATAAAAAGACATAGGGTGAGCATACGGGCCAACACTGGGGTTAGTGAAGTAAGGGGAATACCAGTGTTGGGTCGACTGCTCAAAAGAACGATTAGCGAAAAGACCATTCCTAGCACACCTACGGATGAAGCGATCACCATGTTTAGAAGAACGTGGTCCGCTAAGGGAGGAGCGTCCATCGCGATACTCAAAACGCGGTGGGGGAAAACGCTCAACTACAAAGCCTCCGCCACGGGGTCCATAGCCTACAACTGCAGGCTCCCACCGGGCACGCTCTCTACGAGGCCTAGACCTAGGAACTTGAGGCACTGCACCTCCAGGCCTAGCATCTCTCCTCGGAGCTCTCCTCTGCCTAGGCCTGGGAACTTGAGGTTCTGGACCTCTGGGCCTAGCAGCTCTCCTCTGAACATTCGACACATGTACATCATGGAAAGGATGGTACATGTCCGGATTGTTCATCTCCTTAGCACGGCGCGCCACTCTATTGCGCCGAAAGCAGAACTCTCCCAAGTGTCCATCTCTCCCACAATACTCACAGTGGTACCTCACCGCTCTCAAAGGAGGTTGTTGGTACTCACGGTGGTGGGTGTGGATCACCTTGCCCTTCTGTGGCATACACTCCTCCTGGATACGTGGCATAGTGTCCAGCTTGTTCTTTAGGTGATTGGGTTTGGGAGCCCATTGCTGGTTCTTGGGTGGAGCTCTAGGAGGCTCAACAAAGACCCCATCCTTGGTGTTACGCTTGAGAGGCTCTTTGGGTGGAAGCTTGGTAAGTTTGGGAGTAGTGGTGGAGTTGGGCTTCTCACTCGGGTTCAGACCACTTGACTCTCCAATCTTCCCAAAAGCAGAAAGATCAACACCCGGAGCAAAACCTACACCAGGACCTCCAGCAGCTCGCTTGAATTGGGAGATCATCATCCCGAGCTGTGGCTCACCACTAGACACCCATGACAAGATGGTCCGAAGGTATGTGTTTTCCTCCTCGGTTTGCATCTTGTCATGCTTGATGTTAGCGATCTCCATCTCCAAACCCTCACAAAGAGCACACCTAGCCACACATGTGCTACCTGAGTTGGCCTCTTCAAGAGACACAATCTTGGCATTCTTCTCTGCCAACTCAGATTGCAAGCCTGGACAGGTCTTGCAAGCACCCAACAACAAGGGTCTAGCATGAAGCTCATCCACCTCTCCTACCAACACAGCATACTTGCTTCTCAAAGTGAGAAGGTCAGTCATGTGTGTGGTGCACATCTCACACTCCTCCTCATCGGTAACAACCACGGTGGACTTGACAGATTCAAGTTCCTTCACCGTATCCTCCCACTTCTGCCTAAACTCCTTGCGCTCTCTAGCGGCTGGCCTAAGCAACTTATCTTGACTAAGGAGCGCGGCAGTAAGCTTCTCGACCTCAGCAGAGAGTTCATCGTAGGTCAGAGATACCTGGGAGGTGTCGTCGTCGTCGTCGTCGTCATTCCAAGGGGAGTTCACCAGCTCGCCGTCGACCTCCTTGCCGAGGGCCATGGTGCAGAGGCCATCGTCGTTGGCGAAGAAGCAGAGGTCATGCAGCTTGTCCTCGATCCTCTTCTTCTTCTCGGACTCGTCGTCGCTTGAGCAAGCGGAGTCGTCATCCGAGCCATCGACGTCGCTGAGCGTGGCGAAGAACGCACGCTGCTCAGCCTGGGCCTTCTCCAAGTACTTCTTCTTGATGTACTCCTTGTCGAAGCTGCCCCTCCGCTTGTGCCTTGCGGGGACGTACTTCTCCTTGCGCTTGCCGGAGTCGTACTTGTGCCCATGATCGCCCTTCCTAGATGAGTTCTTCTTCTTGGGACAGTTGGCGATGAAGTGGTCGGGGTCGCCGCACTCGTAGCATCCCGAGCGTCCTCCTCCGCGGTGACGGTTCAGGCGGTTGTTGTGAAACCGCGAGAACCGGTTGACGAGCAAGGCTAGCTCGTCATCCCCCAAAGACTCAAGCTGGTCCTCTGTGATAGAAAAGAGTGAAGAGAGTGCAAATCCTCTAGAGGGGTTAGCAGAAGAGCCAGAAACCAAAGCCATTGATGGGTCAGAAGGATTTTCATAAGATGCCCTCGCCATGGAGTCAATCTCACTGGACTTGAGCTTACTGAAGAGCTCGTCGCACGTGAGGGTCTCATAGTTAGGTGATTCGATGATCGCCTGAACTTTGGAATCCCACACCGATCGATCAAGAGTATGCAAAAGCTTCAAAGCTCTCTCATGATCATCGAAAGGCAACAGCTCCTTGTTAGCCCTCATCCTGTTGACAATCACCTGAAAGCGAGCGAATAAACTTTCTATGCTCTCGCCAGGCATATGTCGAAAGTTCTCGTACTCTCGCTTGAATGACTCGTAGAGACGGGTTTTGACTTGAGTGGTTCCCTCATGAAAACGCATGAGGGTAGCCCAAATCTCCCGAGCCGTAGCGAGGTGAGAAACGCGATCAAACTCACTCATGCTCAAGCATGAGAAAAGAGCATTACGGGCTCGGCTATTGGCATCGTGCTCATCGATCTGAAGCTGAGAGACACGAGCAGCCAAGACCACATAATTTGCGGAGTTGCAAATATCCCAGATGGAAGCACCCAAACTCTACAGATAGGCCGACATGCGTATCTTCCAATACGCATAGTTCGTCCCATCGAAAAACGGCGGTTTGCCCACGCCGTGATCCATGTCGCCTTCTGTGGATCTGGAACCGGCTAAGGTGGACCAAATGTCCCAAAATCAACCCCCGAAAGCTATGATCGAAATCGTGATGCCCACGACCCTTGGAAGAGGGTGGATGATCCCTAGGATCACAGCGAGGCACCACAAAGCGATAGCAACCCAAACGCCGAAAGCACCGAGACAAGTTTGACCCTCAAAAACCAAGTCCCGGACGTAGATAGACGGCTACGTCGAAAAATCTCCAAATACCGATGCTAACAAGTAGCAAAGATACCTAGAGAGGTTCCTTGGTCAACTACAAGGCCAAACGAGAAGTCCGGAAACCAAGCGAAGAAGTCGGGAGAAGAAACGCACTAAACCGCAACCTTCAGGCAAGTCCCGGACTGTCCGCGATACTGCCGGACTGTCCGCGAGTGAGTGGCGGACTGTCCGCCGGCAAAACTCGCCAAACAGCAAGGTTGATGCAAACTCCCTGGACGTTCCCGGACTGTCCACCAAACACAACGGCAGACTGTCCGCCGGTCAATTTTCAGCACTGTTCACCGAGACACGCAGCCACTGCTCGGCTGAATCCCGATGCGCGGACTGTCCGCGGGTCCAATGGCGGACTGTCCGCGGATGTCCAGAAAGGGCGATTTTGGTCGCCCAAAACTCAAACCTTCTTCAAATCGATTCAAACCGAAAACCCTTGATCCCAAACTTGGAGAGGATGATCACGAGGTAGTTGGGAGACTATCCCCAAGAAATCATCCGCTCAAATCAACTCAAACACCAAGAAATCAAAAGGGGAGAAAGATGAACCGAAAAGCACCACAAAAACGAAATCAAGCCGATCTACTTGTTCGTAAGGAGATAGATAAATTCCTTAGGTGGAAATGATCTCCTTTCAAATATGAATAAGTTGATTCAAACGGATTTCGCAAAGACGCGCGGGAGAGAGAGATCGAGTGACGGGAAAATCGCAGAGAAACGAAGAACGCGAAGAACACGAATCAAAACGCGAATCAACACATCGATCTGCAACAGTGTGGCTACCACACGCTACAACAGTGAGGTTACGGCCTCACTTCCTCAAAATCTCCAGTACACAGAGGTATGGTTCTCTGCGGATCTCAGCTAGCTACAGCAGCGGATTGGGAGAGCAGGAAACCCTAGAAGCAAAGAGCAAATGACTGAGATGGGAAGGGAGGAGGGTGTCTCCCTCTACTTATCCTAATTTCTAATTCCTACTCTACCCCTCTCTAATTACAGAGCGAACCAGCTAAACCCTAGGGTTATTCTGGACCAACTCGATGGTAGGTGGATCCGACGGCCACGCCCGCACAACTCGTAGCGTTGCCTCGACGCAACCTCCCGATTGCCGCCACGTGCCGCCCTCGCTCTGCACCCCCGGTTTTGTGGCCCAAACCGGGAAACCAGCCTTTCCAGGCAACCCCCGGTTTTGAGGCCCAAACCGGGAAACCAGCCCACCAGCATCTGAGTTTTGAGGCCAAACTCAGCAAACCCTCAGCGCCCAGGTTTTGAGGCGGAACGGAGGGACGGGATTCGTCCGAGTTCAATGAACCATGTAACACGCTCGCCTTTGCCTTCTCCACCTCTTGCGCTTGCAACCGAGCCGCTCATTCACTCACTCGCACTCGCAATTGCTCTGCTCCATCTTCTTCTCCACCACACCACCGCCATAGCCGCCGAGCTTCGTCGGCCAAATATTCGCTACTCAAAGCATCGTCGTTCGATTCCTCCTGCCAATCTCTCCGCCCTAACCTCCTCTTTCACTTGCATGGGTTGGTTTCCCTTCTCCTTCATCATAGCCGGCGGAATGTCGAATGCCATCCTTGGATATCCACCATGGCCGCCGCCATGATCTTCACGTGAACCGGCCATCTCCGGCCAAACCATCCCGAACCGAGCCCCGTTCTAGCCTTCTCTACCTCCGTAGTTGCCTCGGTTTAGATGGAGACCTCTCTCTCGCCGTGTTTCAGCCGGAACCGGGCCTTGCCACGGCCGTGTCCGCCGCGAACTGCCGTCGTGCATGACACCGAGCAATGCCGAGGTTGCCATGCCTCGATAGTTGCCCCAATAGGTCGCTTAGGGCTTGCTTGGGCTAGTGCTGGTCTCGCCGAGCATCGAACTCGTCGGGATGAGCCTCGTCATTGCGTCACAGCGCCGCCGCTCCGCCATGGCCGCCGTCGAGCTCGCTCTGGTATCCCTCTGGCTCAGCAAGTAGGTCAGTCGTGTTTGCCTCGCAAACCCGCATCTAGAGGTAGGCTCGACGTCGCCGAAAGCCTCGCCGCCGACGAGCTAGGGCCAGTCAACGTTGACGGAGGAAATGTCCGCCGTTGACTGCTGAGCCTGGTGAATCAGGTGACGTGGTCACCTGACCAGTGGACCCCGCTGAGAGTTAAAGAGAGAGTGTGAGAGAGAAAAGAATGGTCTGGGTACAGTAGGGCTCGGGAAGGTCGGGTGTGCCGAGTGTTTTGCCTCGTGCCTGCTGATGTTTGAAGTTGGGTGTCCATAGAGTTTTAGGATGGTTTTCCTTTAATCCAGTTTTTGCAGAAATAGTTTTAACGCTTCTAAAATGTGTTCAAGGCTCATTTTAAGTCCAAAGGATGTGAAACAAATTTTGTTGTGTTGGAAATGAATAGATCTACCTGTTAAAATATTAGATGCATATTTTGTGATACTTTTACATGCAGTTTTATCTAATTAAGTAAATGGTTGTTAACTTAGAAAATGCATAACTAATTATGTATAGCTCAGAAAAATGTGATTCCAATTTTGTTAGGTTTGTGTTGATGAGTAGTATCAGGGAAAAATATATTATATGTATGTCCTGTGAAAAATATTGGCAGTAACATTTAAAGTTGTTAAATGCGGTTTTCTTTATGTAATTTTAATAAATAGAAATGCTTAGATTCTGAGCTTAGTAATTTTTGTGTGGCTAAGTTAGAGTTTAATGATGCCATGAAAAATGTTAAGTTGGACTGATTTGACAGTTGGTAGTACAAACTATGAAAAGTGCCTAATTTGTGAATTAGAAAGGTTAATTTTTATTGCATGCTAGTGTTACTGTTTTGGGCTGAAATTTTTTGGTAGTCTAAGTTTGGTCTGCAGTAACTTGTGTAAAAATTTAGGAATTTTCTAAAGTCATTTCAGTATCATGATAGTAATGCCCTGCTTAGTAAATTAAATAAAAAGGATTAAGTGGATAAATAAGTGAGGTTGCATAAGTTAAATAATGTTGTTGTTATTAGGCATGTTAAGTGGCTGATTAGGAAGATTAAATGAATCATTAAGTTGTAGGGTGTTGGCAAGGTAGTAATATTTAACTAGATAATAGCAACTACTTTGTTAAAGAAAATGAAGTAAATGACATGTGTTTATCTCCTGAATTGCCTTTTCTTATGTTGCATCGCATAAGCATCCCATGTGCATTCGTCATATTTATACTTGCAATGCACCATACATGATCGCTAGAGGAGAACCCAAACCCGCCGCAGCCGGAGGAGCAGATTCCGGCGGAGACGTTGTTCGAGAGGATCGAGGAACACGCCGGAGAATTGCCCGAGTGTCAGGACCATCGACCGTCTGACTTCGAGAGAGGCATGCCCCGAAGCATTTAACTCCCTATGCTTTGCAAATTACTTTCAATTTAACCTGATATGCTTGTTGTATTAGGTTATAGGAATTGATTGCTACCGTTGATACATTATTACTATACCTTGTCCACTACAATGATTATCTTAATATCCCTGCTAGGTCTAGGCTCGATTATATGCTTAGCCCTGCTTAGACGGTAAAAGTCGGGTGATTTCCTGTCTCCCGCATATAGGTGGATACTGATCATGATTAGCCTAGTGCTAGCGTGGAATAACCATGTGATAATGAATTGGAGACCGGACGGGATGTAAGGAGCAGCAGGACATGGGTTCTGTGTGCTAGTAGTCTTCCGTCTGTGTCGCATAGGACCCGTTCGGGAAGTGCCCCTCAATCAAATTGAACACGTCAAACGCTTAAAGGAGTAGGTCCGAGTACCTCCCGTGAAGCCGAGTAATGTTATTCGAGCCGGTGATGGAGATGTTGACGCATAACGCCCAGGGCCTCAGATGTACCGTGGGCGACTATTCTAAGCAACCTGGCATGGTCCGTGGACAAGCGGGGCCTGACTGACCTGGCATGACCGTGGGCAGTTATAGCTTGAGCGACCTGGCATTGAGATCACCCCGGGTGTAGAAGGGCCCATGGTCGTCCTGCGCGTTGTGTTCTCGAATTTCTTGAGTGGCAGCTTACGACTGCCGTAGCTAGACATGTCGAGCGAGTTTGCGACATTTTATCCCCAGCTGGGTAGGAATCGATTATAATCGCCATCGCTCCTGGACAGTGAGTAATTGACTGTTGTCCGCTACCCGTACAACTTATGGAACTAAAGATGGTTATGATGAAGAATCTGAAAGGCTATTGACGAAATAGTCACTCTTGCTTGAATAAGTAGTCAAGTGCATGCTATAGACCATGTGCAGATCTAGTTAATCAGGATTAATTATAAAAGTGAATGCCATCACCTAAAATTTTGTTTTACTCATAAAAGAGCTTTCATGCAAATGGTATGTTGAGCCAACCCTAATATAGACTACATGATCCTTGGTGTCTCATTATTTCTGGTTTATGACGGGTAAGTCTAGCTGAGTACCTTCTTGTACTCAGGGTTTTATTTCCCTTGTTGTTGCAGATGGGTAGTGCTTCTATGGCTACTGTGAGAACTGCTTGTACCCTGTCATGGGTTATGACTAGACCATGGGCATGGTCGTTCCCTATCTTTTCTGATGCTTTTGTGGACTTGATCAGGCTAATGGCACCGTATTGAGAACAAACTGAACTTATGTTTGAAAACTATGTTGCTTCCGCTACTGTTCAAACTATGGTTTGTAATATTGTTTCGTACTCCGATGTATTTGAAATATGTGTGAACTGTGATGTAACTTGTGGACATGTATGCTGAACTAGTACGATCTTGGCTGAAGTTGAAATGATTGAAATCCTTCGAGATTTCGAGACAACCGAGTTTGTACAAGCTTAAGTACATGATAATCTTTGCGAAAGCAGAGATTTTTGGTGCTTAATCTGGTATAAATTGGTCGGTTTTGTCACACGGTAAAGCGCGAACGTGAGGCGTGGACCGACGGACCGGGAGACCTGAGGACCAGCTGTGGTAGTTGGCACGTGGCATCGGTGAGCGAGAGCACATGGGGATGTGCGGTGCATCGGCCGAGTCGGGAGGAAGGCGATGGTGCCGTGACACTTGGCGGGAGGCTGAGAAGGAAGGCGAATGCGTTGTGCCCGGCGTGGAGGCTGGACATACATCGGCATCGGTGCCGGTCGTCGGGGTGTGCGAACCACATCCCGTCTATTGCGCGGGTTTGGTGGTTCAGCCTCAAAAAACTACCCTCAACGGTTTCTGAGTTTGGGCCTCAAAACTCGGGGTGGCGGGTTTCCGAGTTTGGGCCTCAAAACTCGGCGTGGACGGTTTCCAGGTTTGGGCCTCAAAACCTGGGCTGGCGGGTTTCTGAGTTTGGGCCACAAAACTTAGCCGGAGGACAGGTTTCCCAGTTTCAGCCTCAAAACTGCCGCGCCTTCCTCGTGGATAGGTTCGTCTCCGCGCCGCCAAGCGACGACCGTCCTTTTTGGACCTCCCCCTGGTTTCCACGCGCAAAAACTGCTAGTCCCTCAAGATAGAGGCACAAAGGCTCAACACAACTAGCAGATTGCACGATACCAATCGAAATCACTCAAAGCGAGCGAAAGGCAGCTAGTCCCTCAAGACAGAGGCTCAAAGGCTCGATGCAACTAGCTGAAAACTCCATACCAATAGAAGATCCAATCAAAGCGAAGCAGAAAAACTCCCCCTCACTAAAAGAACTCCCCCTCAAAAAGTGAAGCACAGAAATTGCAAATTGTCACAATATGACAATTCTCCCCCAATTCTCCCACTTGGGGGCAATTTGCAATCCAAAGAGAAGAGAAAAGAGCTCAAATAAGCAAAACGGAGCTAGGTCATGCCTATCGGAGCATCCAAATACATATGAGTCAAAAATGCAAGTCAGCAGCTTCAGGTATATAGTCTGTAGAGTGAAAACATGCTCTAAAGAGTGCTGATCCGATTACTAAGCAACAAGCATAAGTGCTAGCAAAGGCTCAAACTGATCACAGAATACGAAATATGAACATTCAAGCTTAGTGAGCAGTTTTAGCCATTTAGAAAAGGGTTTCACCATCAAAATAGCACTAAACATGTATAGACTGGAAATCAAACAAGTGCTACACATGTATACAAGTTGAACTACCCCTAGCAAAGTTCAATCATCATTCTATAGAAAGAAACATAAACTAGTGTTTTTCAGTTTTTATCGGAGAATTGCAGCGGTTATTACACAAGGTCAGTTTTAGCATGTGATTGCGAGAGGTTGAAAGCTTGTCATTGCCTAACTTTTCAACCGAGCTAAGCCTATGCATATGCAATTAGAAGTTTGAAGCATCGGTTTTGGTCTTACACTGCACGGCTCAAGTTTAACTCAATGTGCAATGAGAAACAATCTCGATACCGTGATATGCTGACAAAGCAATCCCATCTCGATCTTTTCAATTCACTTATACTTGGTTCATTTTAAATAGAATACAAACATACCATGCAAGTGAAAGACTCAGAAATAGAGACATAACAACCTAGCATATATGAAGCACAAGTAACCTCAACACATTCTAAACATCCTAGTTGCCAATCTTAATGGTGAACAAGTTTCAAAGTTTTTGTTCAATTAAGCAAATTCACCTTTCGGAAAAATAGCTCAGCTCACAACATGTATTAGTGATCAAAGAGAGCCTAAGCTACAAGCATCATCATATACCATCGGAGCATACACTAATCTGAGCATAAATTCATTCTAAAGATTATAGACATGAAGCTTGAAAATACAAGATGTATACATGATGAAATGCATGCAAGGGTCAGTATCGGAGCAAAGACAAAATACTATAACAAACTCAAAAATCCAAAACAAAAGGATATCAGAAAGTCAGTCTATGATACATCAATCAAAATGCTTCCCCCATCTAAAAGGGGAAACACACACCATGCTCACCTCACAACCTAGCAAAAGTTGAGAGATCCAAAGGCTTGGTTGCGGATACATGGGTGTATGCCAGATCTTGAGATGATGAGTGATTGTCAACTGGTTTGATGTGCATGTTCTTTGGCTTGTGTTGTGCAGGTGTTGAGCACGGAGACGGTGATCGAAGGCAAGGTGAAGGTCAAATAGAGACGTGTCGTGCCGATGGACCCGAAGCGGTGAATAGCGGACGTGAGGCTTGGACTGAGGGACCGGTAGCCGGAGGATCAGCCGTGGTGGCTGACAGCCTGGGACAACGATGAGCGGAGACATGCGAGGCACGGGGAGGCTCGGGTCGAGGACCTGAGGACACGTGTCGGCGGACGGGGTGCACTGGCGGTGCATCCCCTCTACGACGTCGGTTTGGTGGTTGAGCCACAGAAAAACCGCCAGGAGGACGGTTTCCAGGTTTGGGCCACAAAACCTGGGTGCTGCGGGTTTTCCGAGTTTGGGCCTCAAAACTCGGGCTGAGGATGGTTTCCAGGTTTGGGCCTCAAAACCTGGGCGCTGGCGGGTTTCTGAGTTTGGGCCACAAAACTAAGCTGATGGACGATAGGTTTCCCGGTTTTGGCCTCAAAACCGGGGGGAGGTCTAGGTTTCCCGGTTTCAGCCTCAAAACCAGGGGGAGGTCCGTGAAAAGGACTAACGGCGCGTTGGCGGCACGTGGCGGCATCGGGTGAGGTCGCGTCGAGGCGATGCTACCAGATGTGCGGGTGTGGCCGTTGAATCGACTACACTTTGAGTTGGTCAGGAATACCCTTAGGTTTAGCCTGCCCGCTCATTAGCAGTAGGGGTAGAAGGGGAATAATTTTATTAGGCTATAGAAGGAGTGGCAACCCCTTCCTCCTAATGATCTCAGCCATTGCTATTTTCACTCTAGGTTTTCCTGCCTTCCCATTCCCTGCTGTAGCTACTGAGATCCGCAGAGACAGTTAATCATACCTCTGTGTATTTTGATTTTGCGGAAATGGGACTGGATTCCCGTTGTCTCCTCGTGGGGACAATTTTCGGCTAGTAATTGAGATTGTGGATCGCGTTCTTGAGTTGTTCTTCGTGTTTCCCTTTTTGCCTCAATTTTCCTGTCGCTCGATCTCCCTCCTCGCTGCGTCTTTCTCGAATCTGTTTGAAACAACTTTTTCTTTGTTGTGAGGGGATCATTTCCACAGAAAGAATTCAACTCAAACCTCACGAACAAGTAGATCGATCGGTTTTTCATTTTGGATCGGTTTTCTCTCTTTTCTCCATGATTTCTTCGATTCATCGATTTGGAGTTAGGTTCGAGCCATGATCATCCTTGTGACTCCTCTCACCAAGTTTGATCCTTAGAGGATTCATTTTGGGTGAGATCAAGTCGAATCGGTGGAAGAACTGCATGGAATCGGGGTGACTGTACTCACTCTTCGTATCGACCGGACTCTGTCTCGTGCGTCGGGTCGTTGAAGGCCGAGTAAGAACTGTCTTTGTGAACTTGACTGGACTCACTGTGTCTGTTTGATTGGATGCGTAGTTGTTACTGTTCACTCGTTTTTGATTGATCGGACGCTGTTGGTACTGTGACCGGATGCTCCACCACTGAGAGTCTGGTCCAACACAGAGAGTTCCGAAATCGGGTTTGCTCTGACCGGATGCGTCCGATCCATACTGATCGGACGAAGGCAGAGTCCGGTCAGTGCTGATCAACACGTTTTTGTTTGCAGTTTGCTTGATCGTTGTTGGTTTTGGTTTTCGGTTTTTGCGTTGGGTTTCTAGAGTTGTGTAGTGTCCCGCTATGCTTCTTGGGAGCATCCACCCTACACCTAGGGTCGTGGACACTATCAAGCTCGAGGTTTGCTCTTGTGGTTGATTCTCGGGACATTGGCTATAAGTTTCTAAAAATAAATTTAAAGCTCCCATTCGCCCCCCTCTGGTCGCCTTTGTGTAGCACTTTCAGTTCTTCAATTGGCATCGGAGCAGGTTAAGGATCTTTCACCTTAGCCGGTTCCAGATCCACAAAAGGCGTCATGGATCGCGGCGTGGACAAACCGTCGTTTTTCGATGGGACGAACTATGCGTATTGGAAGATACGCATGTCGGCCTATCTTCAGAGCATGGGTGCTTCTGTCTGGGAGATTTGCAACAAGGCTGGTTACGTGGTCTTGGCTGCTTGTGTGACTCAACAGCAGATCGATGAGCACGATGCCAATAGCCGAGCCCGTAATGCTCTTTTCACTAGTTTGAGCATGTCTGAGTTTGATCGCGTTTCTCACATCGCTACGGCTCGGGAGATTTGGGCAACTCTCATGCGTTTTCATGAGGGAACCACTCAAGTCAAAAACCATCTCTACGAGTCGCACAAGCGAGAGTTTGAGAACTTTCGACACATGCCTGGCGAGAGCATAGAAAGTTTATTTGCTCGCTTTTAGGTGATTGTCAACAGGATGAGGGCTAACAAGGAGCTGTTGCCTTTCAACGATCATGAGAGGGCTCTCAAGCTTCTTCGCACTCTCAATCGATTGGTGTGGGACTCTAAGGTTCACACGATCATCGAATCGTCTAACTATGAGACTCTCACATGTGACGAGCTCTATAGTAAGCTCAAGTGCAGTGAGATTGATGCCATGACGAGGGCTTCTTATGAGAATCCTTCTGGCCCGTCGATGGCTTTGCTTTCTAGGTCTTCTGCTAACCCCTCTGGAGCCTTTGCATTGTCTTCTCTTCTTTCTGTCATAGAGGAGCAGCTGGAGTTCATGGGAGACAACGAGTTGGCTTTGCTTGCCAACCGGTTCTCGCGGTTCCACAACAACCGCATGAACCGTCGTCGGGGTGGAGGACAAGCTGGGTGCTATGAGTGCAGCGACCCTGATCACTTCATCGCCAACTGCTCGAAGAAGAACAAAAAATCTTTTGGCAAGGGTGATCATGGGCACAAGTACGACTCCGGTAGGCACAAGGAGAAGCACATCCCTCCCAAGCACAAGCGGAAGGGTGGCTTCAACAAGGAGTATATCAAGAAGAAGTACTTGGAGAAAGCCCAGGTCGAGCAGCGTGCTTTCTTCGCCACGCTCAGTGACGTCGACGACTCGGACAATGACTCCAATGCATCAAGTGATGAAGAGTCCGAGAAGAAGAGGATCGAGGACAAGCTGAACAACCACTGTTTCTTTGCCGACAATGAAGGCTTCTGTACCATGGCGCTCGGTGATGAGGTCGATAGCAAGATGGAGGAAATCCCTCAGAACGACGATGACGATGACTTCTTGCAGGTATCTCATACTCCCGATGAACTCTGTGCTGAAGTTGAGAAACTCACTGCTGCTTCACTTAGTCAAGACAAGTTGCTGAGATGTGCAGCTAGAGAGAGGAAGGAATTTAGGCAGAAATGGGAGGATACGGTGAAGGAACTTGAGTTTGCCAAGTCCACTGTTGTAGTCACCGAGGAGGGTGAGTGTGAGATGTGCTCCAAGCACATGACTGACCTTCTCATTTTGAGAGGGGAGTATGTTGCTTTGGTTGGAGAGGTGGATGAGCTTCGGGCTAGACCCGCGTTGCTTTGTGCGTGCAAGTCTTGTGCAGGCTTGCAATCCGTGTTGGCAGAGAAGAATGCCAAGATTGTGTCTCTTGAGAAGGCCAGCTTAGGTAGCACTTGTGTGGCTAGGTGTGCTTTGTGTGAGGGCTTGGAGATGGAGATTGCGAATGTGAAGCATGACAAGATGCAAACCGATGAAGAAAACACATACCTTCGGACCATCTTGTCATGGGTGTTTTGTGGTGAGCCGCGGCTTGGGATGATGATTGCCCAATTCAAGCATGCTGCTGGAGGTCCAGGTGTAGGTTTTGCTCAGGGGATGGAGAGTGCTGCTTCTTTTGGCTAGGTTGGAGAGTTTAGTGGTCTCAATCCGATTGAGAATCCCAACTCCACCACTACTCCCAAACTAACACCAAAGATGTGTATGAGGAACATCCAAGAGCTCCACCAAAGAAAAAAGTGTGGTCTCCTAAGCCCAACCACCTAAGAAACAAGCTAGACACAATGCCACCTATCCAAGAGGAGCTCATGCCACAAAAGGACCAAGTGATCCACACCCAATATCATGAGTACCAACAACCCCCTATGAGAGCAGTGAGGTACCACTGTGAGCACTGTGGGAGAGATGGACACTTGAGGGAGTTTTGCTTTCGGCGCAAGAGAGAGGAGCATCGTGCAAAGGAGATGAACAATGCGGACATGTACCATCCTTTCCATGATGTGCATGTGCCGAATGTTCAAAGGAGAGCTGCTAGGCCTAGAGGTCCAATCCCTCAAGGTCCTAGGCCTCAAGGAGGTTTTGCCCTGCGGGATCCTAGCTTTGTAGGCTATGGACCCCGTGGCGGTGGCTTTGTTGTTGAGCATTATCCCCCACCGTGTTTTGGGTATCGTGGTGAGCACTCTTCTCCTAGCGGACCACGTTTTCCTATGCATGGTGATCATTGTCCCCGTAGGCATGCTAGGAATGGTTTTGCTACTAACCGTTCTTTTGAGCAGCCAAGCCAACACTGGTACTCTTCCTATTTCACTCACCCCAGTGTTGGACCGTATGCTCACCCTATGTCTTTTTATTGATGTAGGTAAAATGATTGGAGGACGACATTTTCTTCCACACTTTCTGTGGTCTGAGTCTTCACTTCCTGTGGTTCACTGTCTTGAGGTTTCTCTCCTTTATTTTCTAGGACAGTGTCGATAGCTTCTTCTTCGTGATTGGCCTCTCTATTCTTGATAGTTTGTCTTCCTTGGCATTGAGAGCAGCGTCTTTCACTTCTGTTCTTCTTGAGTGCATCATTGGGCATGTAATTGATGAAGTTGCATCGTGCCTTTTCTCCAGGAAAGTGAAAATGGATTTCATCTTGTAAATGAGTGTGCTTGTAGCGTAGAGGAATGGTCTTTCTAGGCTGAGGTGGACATCATCATCTTCTCATGTCGAGGATCAAGAAGTCTGTGGGGACTTCATGACCTCTAATTCTGACTACGACGTCTTCTATCATTCCTTCTTGTTTATGCCTCTTGATATGGTGTCACTCTTGTTCTTCGTTTGCCCAGCAGTTTGAAATGAAGCATTAATTATGGAAGCTGACAGCATTTTGCTCAGTGTGCATGTTCTTATAGATCTAGGACCTTCATTCTGTAGAATTTGGGAGTGATAAACTTCTCCATGTTTGCTCAAGAGTGTGTCCTGCTCATAAAGACAAGGTAGAGATCAAGTGCATGGGCTCTGTTGGTGGAAAAACACCAACAGAACCAAAAGTTTTGTTTATTCCTCTCTAACCTTAGGCATATTGCACAAGACAAACTTGTTGTTTAAGTGTTCTATTTAATCTTAACATGAGGGATAGGATCAGAGGAAGAGCATAAAAGTAGCATCTTAAAATATTTAACAGATCAAATTACTTAACCCAAGGAAGGATAATCTATGCATAAAGTGTCAAACTTTTCATAATTGAGATATATCATCTTCCAAAGGTTAGATGCACAATATTT
Source organism: Coix lacryma-jobi var. lacryma-jobi (assembly GCA_009763385.1). Lineage (NCBI taxonomy): Eukaryota > Viridiplantae > Streptophyta > Magnoliopsida > Poales > Poaceae > Coix > Coix lacryma-jobi. The sequence goes on along the minus strand of CM019830.1, from coordinate 77,595,715 downwards.
TAGCTCATTTCGTTAAGATAATGAGTTTCAAGAGAGTAAAGCTATGAACAAGGATCAAAGAACTGAATATGTTGAGTTGATTAGGTTGGATCAAGTGAGGTACAACTTAAACATGTTTAGTTCTTTATTTATGTTCATACTAGAATCAAGAAGAAGCTTTTAAAGTGATGGTTACTTACCTTGAAATGTTACTTTGTCATTGAAGAGTGATGTGTTGAACCACCTTATGGAAGCTTCTCTTGTCTAGCTAGTTGTTGTTTATGAATGGCTTGTCTTCTCTTGTTGAAGGACCGAGAATGCAACCAGAAAGCGACCAGAGGGGGGGGTGAATGGGAGCGCCAAAATTCCTTTCGGAGACTTGTTGCTAATGTCCCGAAAATCAACCCCAAGTGCAAACCCTAGAGCTTGCTAGTATCCACGACCCTAGATGTAGGGTGGATGCTTCCAAGAAGCACAGCGGGACACTACACAACTCTAGAAACCCAACGCAAAAGACGGAAACCAAATCCGACAACGGACGAACGAACCATGGACAAAAACGTGCAGAGACAGCACTGACCGGACTCTGCCTGCGTCCAGTCCCACCCCACCGGACGCGTCCGGTCAAACCAAAACGATTTTGAACCCTTACTGTGTTGGACCGAACTCTGTGGTGCGATGCGTCCGGTCACAACCTGTGCGTCCGGTCAACTAACAAAAGACCGGATGAACAGTGGGATCGTCGAGTCCGGTCACACCCTGAAGCCAGCGTCCGGTCAAGTCACGAAACAGACCAAACTCGGCCTTCAACGACCGGACTCACAGGGAGCGTCCGGTCGATGAATAGCCAGCGTCCGGTCACCCCGTGAATCCTCGGTTCGTCCACCGAATCGACTCAATCTCACCCAAAACACGTCCTCTAGGGATCAAACTTGGTGAGTAGAGTCACAAGGAGGATAGTGAGCTATCTCTAAGAGATCATGGCTCGAACCTATCTCCAAATTGGTGAATCGAAGAAATTCGGGGAAGGGGGAAACACTTGACCCGAAACCAAAATCGATCGATCTCCTAGACCGTGGGGTTAGAGGTGAATTCCTTTGGTCGAAAGAAGTGCCTCATGATCTAGAACAACTTGGTTCAAACGGATTTGCAAAAGATCAACCGAGCAAAGAGATCAAGCGACGGGAAAATCGTGGGGAAAAGGATTCCGCGAAGAACACAAACGAAACGCGAATCGCAAGCACGAATTTGCAACCGTGTGGCTACCACACGCTACAATAGTGAGATTACGGTCTCACTTCCTCAAAATCTCACGGGCACAGAGGTATTGTTCTCAACTCTGTGGATCTCAGGTTCACTACAGCAGGGGAGTGGGAGAGCAGGAAACCCTAGCTATGAAAGAGCAAATGACATAGATAGAATGGGAGGAGAGTGTCTCGCTCTACTTATCCTAATTCTAATTCCTATTCTACCCCTCTCTAATTACAGAGCGAACCAGCAAAACCCTAGGGTTATTCTGGACCAACTCAGTGGTAGGTGGATCCGACGGCCATGCTCGCACAACTCGTAGCGTTGCCTCGACGCAACCTTCCGATTGCCACCACGTGCCGCCCTCGCTCTGCACCCCCGGTTTTGTGGCCCAAACCGGGAAACCAGCCTTTCCAGGCAACCCCCGATTTTGAGGCCCACACCGGGAAACCAGCCCACCAGCTTCTGAGTTTTGAGGCCAAACTCAGCAAACCCTCAGCGCCCAGGTTTTGAGGCCCAAACCTGGAAACTGTCCTCAGCCCGAGTTTTGTGGCCAAACTCGGAAACCCTCAGCCCAAGTTTTGAGGCCAAATTCGGAAACCGTCCACGCCCAGGTTTTGAGGCCCAAACCTGGAAACCGTCCACCCGATGGTTTTTCCCTGGCTCAACCACCAAACCGACGTCGTAGAGGGGATGCACCTCCCGTGCACCCCGTCCACCGACACGTGTCCCCAAGTCCACGACTTAGGCAACACATGACCGCAAGTCTTCGCTTGTAGCTGTCCCAGGCTGCCAACCACCACAGCTAATCCTCGGGCCTCTGGTCCCTCAGTCCAAGCCTCACGTCCGCCCTTCGCCACTCTCGGTCCATCGGCACGGCACGTCTCTACTTGACCTTCACCTCGCCTTTGATCACTGTATCCGTGCTCGACACCTGCACAACACAAGCCAAAGAACATGCGCATCATCCCAGTTGACAATCACTCATCACTCAGAGACTCGGCATACACCCATGTATCCGCACTTGTTTGTCTTACAGTATGATTGAGAGGAGGAAGATCACAGTGGAATCATCTTTAGAGGTATCAATCTTCCTTCTCTTGTGTCGACTTATCAGTGAAGGTGTATTGTTCCTCGAGTATGTTGACTAGGATCCTCTCTCTTCTCTTGTCAACCTTTCTTGTTTTCCCTTTAATTATTGGGTTGACAAGGGACTTGAATTTAGAGCTGCTACTCGAGTGCCTCTATGATAGTCTTTGTCTTTTAATGTCACAACTGAGACTTGTTCTCTCAACAGTGTCTAGATGATAGAGATCTTATCGACTGTTCTTCTTGATATGTTGGCTCAGGTACTATCTCTCCATCTTCTAACTCTTGTGGTGCAGTGGCTTCATCCTTCATGATCTCCTCCTCAATTCTTGGCAGTTGGCTCTCCCTTCGAGGTCTTTTCTTGGTTCTCTTTGGTTGCTCATAAGTAATGTATATGTTGACGATGCAGTGAAAGATCCAAAAGTTGACTTTTCCATGTCCGATAAAGATGATAACATTGATGGTGTTCAAGAACGATCTTCCAAAAATGAGTGGTGGATCATATTCTTCTTCTTGACTGGGACAACATCTAGTGGTTTGTACTGATCAAAGTGGTGAGAATATGTTTGAAGTTGGGTTTCTCCTTCCTCCCTTTGATTGTGAAACACATCTAGACAACGGAATTGTCTCTCCCAGGCTGGCTTGTGATGTAGATGGACTCCCAACAACATGTTCATGTGTTTGACCTTCACCTTGCCTTCGATCACTGTCTCCGTGCTCGACACCTGCACAACACAAGCCAAAGAACATGCGCATCATCCCAGTTGACAATCACTCATCACTCAAAGACTCGGCATACACCCATGTATCCGCAATCTCCCCCTTGATGAGTGCATTGTCAACTACACACTCACACAAATCATTAAGGAAATAAAAAGAGGAAGAAGGAGAGAAAACTTAACCAAATTACCCAAAAGCATAGCAAAGCCGAAGAAGGTCAAGTGGAAAGAGCAAAACAACTTGGTCCCCAAAGACATGGGCAACGGCTCAACGCGACCAAGCAAAGCAAAGCTAGCCCTCAAGAAGAGGTAGAACAGGCTCAACACCGCTAGCAAATACCAATTGAACAATCGAGGCAAAATGCTAGTCCCTCAAGAAAGAGGCACAAAGGCTCAACGCAACTAGCAAGCTGCTCCAAACCAATTGAAGATTCAAATGAAAATGTCAAAAGCTCATCCGGAGCAAACTCCCCCTCGAATAGTGCAAGCAACCAGGAAGGCTCCCCCTAAGTTAAACAACCGGAGAACACATGATTTGTCAAATTTCTCCCCCTTAGTTGAAAATGCACTTATCAAGTAGAAGTGCTCCCCCTCATGCAAGTTAGGAGCTTCAGGAGTATACTCAAAAGAGTGCAAAGATGCTCTACGGAGTTCTGATCCGATGATGCAGAAAATGCGCAGAATGCTAGCAAAGGCTCAAACTGATCACTAAGAATGAAATAAGAACATGTGAGCAGTGTTTAGCCGAAAAAGGTATTCACCATCAAAATAGCACAAGACATGTATAGACAGGACGTCAAACAAGTGCTAAACATGTATACAAGGTGAACTACCCCTAGCATAGTTCAAACATCATGCTGATACCAATGAAAGCATATACTTGTGATTTCAAATTTTAATCGGAGTTGCAGCGGTGAAATTACACAAGTTCAGAAAACAGCACGTGACCGCGAGAGGTTGAATGCTTGTTATTGCCTAACTTTTCAACTGTGTGAAGCCTATGCATAAGCAATCAGAAGCTTAAGGCAGCAGTTTCGGTCATACACTACACAGCTCAAGTTTAACTCAAAGTGCAATGAGAAACAGTCTCGAAACTGTGAGGTGCTAACAAGCAAACCCATCTCGATCTTTCCAATTCACTTAACTTGGTTCAGATTTTAAATAGAATATGAGCCTACCAAGCAAGTGAATGACTCAACACTAGAGACATAGCAACCTAGCATATATGAAAAGCACGAGTGAACTCAACACATCCTACACATGCTAGTTGCATATCTCAATGGTGAATATTTTCAAGTTTTAAGTTCATTAATCAAATTCACCATTCAAAAATAGCTCAGCTCACAACATGTATCAGTGATCAGAAAGAGCATAAGCTACAGCATCAACAAGGCATCGGAGTAAAGACTACACAGAGCATAGTTACATTCTTCAGACTATATTCATGAAGCTCAGAATGTAAAAGCGTATGCTAAAATGCAAAGGTGCAAGAAGAAATCAAAAAGAAGCAGAAACGACTGAAAACACAAAGTCAGTGTATCATACAAGAGTCAAAATGTTTCCCCCATCTAAAAGGGGAAACACACACCAAGCTCACCTCTCAACCGATTAAAGGTTGACTGGTCCAAAGGCTTGGTGAAAATATCAGCAAGCTGATGATGAGTATCGACATGGCGAAGGTCGATATCACCCTTCTCATAGTTGTCTCGCAGAAAATGAAAACACACATCAATGTGTTTGGTCTTCGAGTGAAGCACGGGGTTCTTAGCAATGCTAATAGCACTCGTGCTATCACAAAGCAATGTAACACGAGAAAAGCTCAAACCAAAGTCACGCAAAGTGGCCATCATCCAGAGTAACTGGGAACAGCAGCTAGCCGTAGCAACATACTCAGCCTCCGTGGTAGACTGGGCGACACTAGACTTCTTGCGAGAAGACCATGATACAAGAGAAGATCCAATAAACTGGCAGGTCCCAGAAGTGGACTTGCGATCAATACGGCAACCAGCGAAATCGGCATCGGAATAACCGCAAAGAGAAAGGTTGGAGGAAGCAGAGTACCAAATCCCAAATTCTAGAGTGAAGGACAAGTACCTCATAATGCGCTTGACCGCCTGACGGTGCGAAGTGCACGGCGACGACTGAAAGCGCGCGCAGAGGCACATCGCGAACTGTATGTCCGGGCGTGTCGCCTTCAGGTACAGTAGCGACCTGATCATACTCCGGTACTCCTTCTGGTTCACTGCTTCTTCTTCCTTGTCCGCATCCAGGGCCGTCGTGGTCGACATGGGTGTTGGAAGAGGCTTGGCCTCACCCATATCGAACTTCTTCAGAATGTCCCGGGTATACCTGCCCTGGTGCACGAACGTTCCCTCCCGAGACTGCTTGATTTGCAGTCCGAGGAAAAACGTCAACTCACCCATCATGCTCATCTCGAACTCCCTGCTCATAGTGTCTGCAAACTTGGCAACCAAAGCGTGAGAAGAACCACCGAAAATGATATCATCCACGTAAATTTGGACCAAGAGAGTATCAGTGCCTTGCTTGAGGAGAAAGAGCGTTTTATCTACACATCCCATTTTAAAACCCTTAGCAAGCAAAAAGGTTTTCAACCTATCATAGCAGGCTCTAGGGGCTTGTTTCAAACCATATAAAGCTTTGTGGAGTTTAAAAACATGGTTTGGAAACTTGGGATTTTCAAAACCGGGGGGTTGTCTAACATATACCTCCTCCTCTATGTAGCCGTTTAAGAAGGCACTCTTGACATCCATTTGAAAAAGTTTGAAACCTTTGGATGCAGCAAAAGCCAAGAGTATCCTAATAGCCTCCAAACGAGCTACAGGAGCAAAAGTCTCCTCATAGTCTATCCCCTCCTTCTGACTATATCCCTGGGCTACGAGTCTGGCCTTGTTTCTCACAACATGGCCATCTTCTCCCTGTTTGTTTTTGAAAACCCATTTTGTCCCAATTGGATGACACTCAGAAGGTGGAGACACTAGAACCCAAACCCGATTTCTCTCAAAATTTTCTAACTCCTCATGCATGGCATTGACCCAATCCGGATCCGTTAGAGCGTGTCCAACATCCCAGGGTTCAAAATCAGCAACAAATGCAGAATGAGCAAAGTGAGAGATTTGCCTTGACCGGGTGACGCGTTCGTCGATGCTGCCGATCATCTGCTGAGGCGGGTGCTGGCGCTGGATGTCTCGTGGCGCCTCCCTAGCCGAAGTGGCCTCCCCCTCAACAGCAGCTGATGCCTCCTCGGGTACAAAGGGTACCGCTCGAGGTGGCGGATCCCACGGCCCCCAGGAAGAGGACGTGTCGGGGCCGCGAGTCATCGTAGAAGCCGCTCTTTGCGGCACAGCAGGTGGAGGAGGTGCTAGGTCATCCATCCCTTCAGCACCTTCTTCTTCATCATCGAAAAGAGGTTCACCAACCTCATGATCACCTGCACGCTCAAAACGAGAAGAAGTACAAACCATGGTCTCGTCGAAGGTGACATCGGATGTCTCCATGACTCGGTTAGTATCAAGGTTAAGTACACGATAAGCTCGAGTGTGAGTGCCATAACCCAAAAATACACCGTCAGAAGAACGAGACTCAAACTTGTCCAAGTTGCCCTTTTTGAGTATAAAACAATGGCAACCGAAAACTCGAAAATAACTCACCTTGGGCAATTTTCCAAAATGCAACTCATAAGAGGTCTTTTTCAAGAAGGCTCGAAGGAAAATGCGATTGGAAATGTAGCATGCAGTGTTCATGACTTCGGCCCAATATCGCCTAGGAGTCCTATGCTCATCGAGCATCGTCCTGGCCATCTCTACAAGGGTCCGATTCTTCCTTTCTACAACACCATTTTGGGGTGGTGTGTAGGGAGAAGAAAACTGATGCTCTAAGCCCAAAGAGTTACAAAACTTCTCAAAATCCGAATTCTTGAATTCAGAACCATTATCACTCCGAATTGCTCGCATTGAGTTCAAAGGGAACTCATTCTGAAGACGCAAAATCAGATTGCGAGCAAAGGAGAAAGTCTCGGTCTTCAGGGTGCTTAGTCATGACCTGAGTCACTGGATGGTGGGGAGCGGCAACCATCTTTCCATGTCTACAAGAATGGCAAACGAGATCCTTCTCCATCGACAGCTTGGGCAATCCTCGGATTAGGCCAAGTGAGCTAAGTCTTGCAAGCAAGTCAAAGCTTAAGTGATCGAGCCTCCTATGCCACTTCCAAAGATCAGAGGAGGAAGGACTAGCCAAAAGACAGCGGGAAATACCAAACGACTCCGAGAAATCCGCTCAAAAGACTTTTCCAAAGGGCGAAATCATACAAACAAGATTGCCCCGAGGATCCAAAATACGACTGAGATTCGGCTTAAAACGAATCTCATAGTCGTCATCAAAGAGTTGTGAAACAGAAAGAAGGTTAAAATGCAGGTTAGAAACAAGAGGAACATCACGCAACACAAAGTGCTCATTAACCCGCACCGACCCACGAGACAGCACCTTACCTTTGCTGTTGTTGCCGAAGGTAATATACTCCTTTCCGGTGACCGGACTAAGACTGGAGAACCACTTGGCGTTTCCGGTCATGTGCCTCAAACACCCGGAATCCACCAACCAAACGTTCTCCAATCGTTTTACCTATATCAATAAAAAGACATAGGGTGAGCATACGGTCCAACACTGGAGTTAGTGAAATAAGGTGAATACCAGTGTTGGGCCGGCTGCTCAAAAGAACGGTCAGTGAAAAAACCATTCCTAGCACGTCTACGAGAGGAGCGATCACCACGTTGAGGAAAACGTGGTCCGCTAAGGGAGGAGCGTCCATCGCGATACTCAAAACGCGGTGGGGGAAAACGCTCAACTACAAAGCCACCACCACGGGGTCCATAGCCTACAACTGCAGGCTCCCATCGGGCACGCTCTCTACGAGGCCTAGACCTAGGAACTTGAGGCACTGCACCTCCAGGCCTAGCATCTCTCCTCGGAGCTCTCCTCTGCCTAGGCCTGGGAACTTGAGGTTCTAGACCTCTGGGCCTAGCTGCTCTCCTCGGAGCTCTCCTCTGAACATTCGGCACATGTACATCATGGAAAGGATGGTACATGTCCGTGTTGTTCATCTCCTTTGCCCGGCGCGCCTCTCTCTTGCGCCGAAAGCAAAACTCACTCAAGTGTCCATCTCTCCCACAATGCTCACAATGGTACCTCACCGCTCTCAAAGGGGGTTGTTGGTACTCACGGTGGTGGGAGTGGATCACTTTGCCCTTCTGTGGCATACACTCCTCCTGGATAGGTGGCATTGTGTCCAGCTTGTTCTTTAGGTGGTTAGGTTTGGGAGCCCATTGTTGGTTCTTGGGTGGAGCTCTCGGAGGCTCAACAAAGACCCCATCCTTGGTGTTAGGCTTGAGAGGCTCTTTGGGTGGAAGCTTGGTAAGTTTGGGAGTAGTGGTGGAGTTGGGCTTCTCACTCGGGTTCAGACCACTCGACTCTCCAATCTTCCCAAAAGCAGAAAGATTAACACCCTGAGCAAAGCCTACACCGGGACCTCCAGCAGCTCGCTTGAATTGGGAGATCATCATCCCGAGCTGTGGCTCACCGCTAGACACCCATGACAAGATGGTCCGAAGGTATGTGTTTTCCTCCTCGGTTTGCATCTTGTCATGCTTCACATTAGCGATCTCCATCTCCAAACCCTCGCACAAAGCGCACCTAGTCACACAAGTGCTACCCGAGCTGGCCTCCTCAAGAGACACAATCTTGGCATTCTTCTCTGCCAACTCGGATTGCAAGACAGGACAAGTCTTGCACGCACCCAACAGCGAAGGTCTAGCCTTCAGCTCATCCACCTCTCCTACCAATGCAACATACTTACTTCTCAAAGTGAGAAGGTCAGTCATGTGCGTGGTGCACACCTCACACTCTACCTCCTCAGAAATGACCACGGTGGACTTAGCAAACTCAAGCTCCCTCACCGTGTCCTCTCACTTCTGCCTAAACTCCTTGCGCTCTCTAGCAGCACGCCTAAGCAGCTTATCCTGACTAAGCAAGGCGGCAGTAAGCTTATCAACCTCAGCTGAAAGCTTGTCGTGGATGAGGGATACCTGGGAGGTGTCGTCGTCATCGTTGTTCCGAGGGGAGTTCACCAGCTCGCCGTCGACCTCCTTGTCGAGGGCCATGGTGCAGAGGTCGTCGTCGTTGGCGAAGAAGCAGAGACCGTTCAGCTTGTCCTTGATCCTCTTCTTCTTCTCGGACTCGTCATCGCTTGAGCAAGCGGAGTCGTCATCCGAGCCGTCGACGTCGCTGAGCGTGGCGAAGAACGCACGCTGCTCAGCCTGGGCCTTCTCCAAGTACTTCTTCTTGATGTACTCCTTGTCGAAGCCGCCCCTCCGCCTGTGCCTTGCGGGGACGTACTTCTCCTTGCGCTTGCCGGAGTCGTACTTGGGCCCATGGTCGCCCTTCCCAGAAGTGTGCTTCTTCTTGGGACAGTTGGCGATGAAGTGATCGGGGTCGCCGCACTCATAGCATCCTGAGCGTCCTCCTCCGCGGCGACGGTTCATGCGGTTGTTGTGAAACCGCGAGAACCGGTTGACGAGCAAGGCTAGCTCATCATCCCCCAGAGACTCAAGTTGCTCCTCTGTAACAGAAAAGAGAGAAGAAAGTGCAAATCCTCCGGAGGGGTTAGCAGAAGAGCCAGAAACCAAAGCCATTGACGGGCCAGAAGGATTTTCATAAGAAGCCCTTGCCATGGCGTCAATCTCACTGGATTTGAGCTTATTGAAGAGCTCGTCGCACGTGAGGGTCTCATAGTTCGGCTATCCGATGATCGCTTGAACCTTGGAATCCCACACCGATCGATCGAGAGTATGCAAAAGCTTCAAAGCTCTCTCATGATCGTCGAAAGGCAACAGCTCCTTGTTAGCCCTCATCCTGTTGACAATTACCTGAAAGCGAGCGAATAAACTTTCTATGCTCTCGCCAGGCATATGTCGAAAGTTCTCATACTCTCGCTTGAACGACTCGTAGAGACGGGTTTTGACTTGAGAGGTTCCCTCATGAAAACGCATGAGGGTAGCCCAAATCTCCCGAGCCGTAGCGAGGTGAGAAACACGATCAAACTCACTCATGCTCAAGCATGAGAAAAGAGCATTACGGGCTCGGCTATTGGCATCGTGCTCATCGATCTGAAGCTGAGAGACACGCGCAGCCAAGACCACGTAATCGGCAGAGTTGCAAATATCCCAGATGGAAGCACCCAAACTCTGCAGATAGGCCGACATGCGTATCTTCCAATACGCATAGTTCGTCCCATCAAAAAACGGCGGTTTGCCCACGCCGCGATCCATGTCGCCTTCTGTGGATCTGGAACCGGTTAAGGTGGAAGATCCTTAACCCGCTCCGATACCAATTGAAGGACCGAGAATGCAACCAGAAAGCAACCAGAGGGGGGTGAATGGGAGCTCCAAAATTCCTTTCGGAGACTTGTTGCTAATGTCCCGAAAATCAACCCCAAGTGCAAACCCTAGAGCTTGCTAGTATCCACGACCCTAGATGTAGGGTGGATGCTTCCAACAAGCACAGCGGGACACTACAGAAACTCTAGAAACCCAACGCAAAAGACGGAAACCAAATCCGACAACGGACGAACGAACCACGGACAAAAACGTGCAGAGACAGCACTGACCGGACTCTGCCTGCGTCCGGTCCCACCCCACCGGACGCGTCCGGTCAAACCAAAACGATTTTGAACCCTTACTGTGTTGGACCGAACTCTGTGGTGCGATGCGTCCGGTCACAACCTGTGCGTCCGGTCAACTAACAAAAGACCGGATGAACAGTGGGATCGTCGAGTCCGGTCACACCCTGAAGCCAGCGTCCGGTCAAGTCACGAAACAGACCAAACTCGGCCTTCAACGACCGGACTCACAGGGAGCGTCCGGTCGATGAACAGCCAGCGTCCGGTCACCCCGCGAATCCTCGGTTCGTCCACCGAATCGACTCAATCTCACCCAAAACACGTCCTCTAGGGATCAAACTTGGTGAGTAGAGTCACAAGGAGGATAGTGAGCTATCTCTAAGAGATCATGGCTCGAACCTATCTCCAAATTGGTGAATCGAAGAAATTCGGGGGAAGGGGGAAACACTTGACCCGAAACCAAAATCGATCGATCTCCTAGACCGTGGGGTTAGAGGTGAATTCCTTCGGTCGAAAGAAGTGCCTCACGATCTAGAACAACTTGGTTCAAACGGATTTGCAAAAGATCAACCGAGCAAAGAGATCAAGCGACGGGAAAATCGTGGGGAAAAGGATTCCGCAAAGAACACAAACGAAACGCGAATCGCAAGCACGAATTTGCAACCGTGTGGCTACCACATGCAACAATAGTGAGATTACGGTCTCACTTCCTCAAAATCTCACGGGCACAGAGGTATTGTTCTCAACTCTGTGGATCTCAGGTTCACTACAGCAGGGGAGTGGGAGAGCAGGAAACCCTAGCTATGAAAGAGCAAATGACTGAGATAGAATGGGAGGAGAGTGTCTCCCTCTATTTATCCTAATTCTAATTCCTATTCTACCCCTCTCTAATTACAGAGCGAACCAGCAAAACCCTAGGGTTATTCTGGACCAACTCAGTGGTAGGTGGATCCGACGGCCATGCCCGCACAACTCGTAGCGTTGCCTCGACGCAACCTCCCGATTGCCACCACGTGCCGCCCTCGCTCTGCACCCCCGGTTTTGTGGCCCAAACCAGGAAACCAGCCTTTCCAGGCAACCCCCGATTTTGAGGCCCACACCGGGAAACCAGCCCACCAGCTTCTGAGTTTTGAGGCCAAACTCAGCAAACCCTCAGCGCCCAGGTTTTGAGGCCCAAACCTGGAAACCGTCCTCAGCCCGAGTTTTGTGGCCAAACTCGGAAACCCTCAGCCCGAGTTTTGAGGCCAAACTCGGAAACCATCCACGCCCAGGTTTTGAGGCCCAAACCTGGAAACCGTCCACCCAATGGTTTTTCCCTGGCTCAACCACCAAACCGACGTCGTAGAGGGGATGCACCTCCCGTGCACCCCGTCCACCGACACGTGTCCCCAAGTCCACAACTTAGGCAACACATGACCGCAAGTCTTCGCTTGTAGCTGTCCCAGGCTGCCAGCCACCACAGCTGATCCTCGGGCCTCTGGTCCCTCAGTCCAAGCCTCACATCCGCCCTTCGCCACTCTCGGTCCATCGGCACGGCACGTCTCTACTTGACCTTCACCTCGCCTTTGATCACTGTATCCGTGCTCGACACCTGCACAACACAAGCCAAAGAACATGCGCATCATCCCAGTTGACAATCACTCATCACTCAGAGACTCGGCATACACCCATGTATCCGCACTTGTTTGTCTTATAGTATGATTGAGAGGAGGAAGATCACAGTGGAATCATCTTTAGAGGTATCAATCTTCCTTCTCTTGTGTCGACTTATCAGTGAAGGTGTATTGTTCCTCGAGTATGTTGACTAGGATCCTCTCTCTTCTCTTGTCAACCTTTCTTGTTTTCCCTTTAATTATTGGGTTGACAAGGGACTTGAATTTAGAGCTGCTACTCGAGTGCCTCTATGATAGTCTTTGTCTTTTAATGTCACAACTGAGACTTGTTCTCTCAACAGTGTCTAGATGATAGAGATCTTATCGACTGTTCTTCTTGATATGTTGGCTCAGGTACTATCTCTCCATCTTCTAACTCTTGTGGTGCAGTGGCTTCATCCTTCATGATCTCCTCCTCAATTCTTGGCAGTTGGCTCTCCCTTCGAGGTCTTTTCTTGGTTCTCTTTGGTTGCTCATAAGTAATGTATATGTTGATGATGCAGTGAAAGATCCAAAAGTTGACTTTTCCATGTCCGATAAAGATGATAACATTGATGGTGTTCAAGAACGATCTTCCAAAAATGAGTGGTGGATCATATTCTTCTTCTTGACTGGGACAACATCTAGTGGTTTGTACTGATCAAAGTGGTGAGAATATGTTTGAAGTTGGGTTTCTCCTTCCTCCTTTTGATTGTGAAACACATCTAGACAACGGAATTGTCTCTCCCAGGCTGGCTTGTGATGTAGATGGACTCCCAACAACATGTTCACGTGTTTGACTTGTAGATCTTGCTATTGTTGTAGTGGTACCATCTTGTCTCCCAAGCTAGCTCTTGATTAGAAGAGAAGATAACTCCCCACTTCTTGTCTTGATGTCTTGGGCAATGATGGTTGCAGGAATAGGTTGTCTCATATGAGGTAAGTTGCATCCTTTTTGTTATCAGCGCCCAAGCAAGACTCAAAGCTAGGCTAGTACCATTTGTGATCTGAGAGTAGGTTTGTGTGTCTATGGTTTGAGTTTTGGATCTTCAATGTTCAGACCAAACCATGGATGAACAAAATTTCTCTCCTACGTAATGTTAGTGGACATATACCCGAAGGATTGCAAGAATTTGAAGCATGGGTTGTTGTCCATAACTTATGTATTTTGCATCTATGCTAATAAAAAGATGTTTCTAGGATTACTTTAGCATAGACTAGTATGAGTTTGCTGCATGATTCAAGGCATAACTTGCAGTAGAAGACAAAATAAAATAAACTTTGATACTCATAGTACTTTCATCTATGATGAATGAGCTGAGTCTTCATTGTGCAAAGTTATTGAAGTTCATGTGTCTCTTCATCTCCAGTGTGAGTTCATCTCCGCACTTTCCCAAATTGATATTGAAAGTTTTCCTGCATGGGTTAGTCCAACAAAATATCCAACATCCACTATAGCATACTGTCGGCTCAAAAACCAACCTAGACACCACGTCTAATTTGATTTAAGAGGGCATTCTAACCTAAGCATGCTTAATTTAAAAGGACTTTGAAAGCAAGATCGCCCACTCCTAAACTAGGCACCATGCTTCATTTAAGAGATGTATGAAAGTATTTCAAACCTAAACATATACTATAGCAAATAAAGGTAATATGAAAGCATTATAGAGATTTACTCAGATGGTGATGAAAGAGCATGATGAGCATATCTTAAAGGTAGGGACAACCAGCATAGCACCATGGCAAGAGACGTTCTTACAAAGTGTATCCAAACTTGGTGTTTGTACAAATCAAGATTGGATGAATGTGATTCAATGTTACATGATGATTGGTTGGACATACCTTGTGTTTGTTGTTCCATCGTTCTTTTCTGCTCCAGACCAGGGAAGGTTAGTGACAAAATACCCGAAGGAATATTTTCACAATTATATTTCTATGCACATTGCAGCGGAAATGCAGGCATAGCTAATAACTAGGTGTTATGATGGGGTGTAAGGATTATACTGGTTATAGCTTGTGCTCATGGGGTAGTGATAGATAAGAGTGGAATTCAAAAACAACATTCATAAGAATGAAAACAAAAATAATGAAAAGACTGGGACAAAAAAGGAAAAGATAAAAGTATGATTACAAGGTTAAACTAAGACTTCAGTTGATCTACCATTCCCCGGCAACGGCGCTAGAAATGCTTGTTGGTATAAATTAACGCACACTCTACTTTATCCACAAGCGCACAGATAAAATCTACTGATGTAGCACTTCACCGGAGTAACCCAGTTTTAATATCGAACACAAAGGAACGGATAGTGTTAAGTCTCAAAGTCTAACCCCTGAGTAGCTAACAAGGACGGAGAATCTAGAAGTATAGAGGGGATCACTAAGGTTGTCTAATTCCAATTCAAGAGTGATATGTTTATATTATTCTTAGTGGGGAAGTTGCCATAAAAGGTCACAAACAGAGTATGAGTCTTTTATGCAAATGTATAATCCTACCGAGCCTACACACGGGTAAGTGGACTATAGAAGAATCAACAAGGCTATAAGAGTCACCCTTGCGAACAACCACTACTACCGGCGTTATAGGAGGCATTTATGAGCTATCAAGTCTAAGCACCACGCTTACACTATCCAACTACTCTAACTGTAGCGCATCTACAATTAAAGTACTCAAAACAGAGTCATAAATCTTAAGAATAATAAGAACAATGGCTCAAACTTAAATATAGACGTTGATTACCGAAACAATCGCTGAAGCAAGTTGAAGATAAACTTGAATCCGTAGGTACAAGATGAAGAAGTTGATCCGACAGGCCGGAGCTCCTTCTTGATCTCTTCCTCTCTCTCTCTCTTCTAGTTCTAGTATAAGACTAGGTTCTAAACCTAAACTAGAGGGGTAACTAGTCTTCTACTTGAAAGCTGGCTCCTGAAGTCTTCTTCTAGGGTTTCTGAATGAGGCGTAGACTTTTCTGAAGAGAGACTTGATCTTCCCTAGGGTCTGGGGGCCTGTTTATATAGCACTGAGGGATCAACCGCGACTGTTAGATCAAACTGACTTCACGTAGGGCTGAGATGGATCCTCAAAGGCGGTGGAGGAAGCTTCCAGAAGACGGAGGCCAGCGGGCCTGGGGGGAGACCGATCGGTCCACCTTGCAGCCTCTCGGGGTGTCCCGCCTCGTGGTGTCCTCTAGATCCTTCTGGAGTATTCCTGACGTGCCGGTTCCGTAATCTTCCGTCGGTTTCCTTCTAGGAGAAGTAATCAGTGCTGGTTTCTTGGTTTAGTCCCTGCAGAATCACAATTCACCAAAACTCGTGGAATATTGTCAATTAAAACCCTAAACCTTTGTTGGTGATTGAATTCATGCCCTTTTCATATTTATTTATCCTTTAATTATGATAGATAACCAGTGTCAACAACTATGAGCTTTGTTTTAAGCCGAATCTCAGTCGTATTTTAGATCCTCAGGGCAATCTTGTGTGTTTGATTTTGCCCTTTGGTTTGCCTTTCGTGTGAATTTCTCAGAATCTTTTGGCATTTCTCGTTGTCTCGTGGCTGGACCTTCCTCCTCTGATCTTTGAAAGTGGCATAGGAGACTTGGTCATTTGAGCTTCGACTTGCTTGCAAGGCTTAGTTCACTTGGCTTAATCCGAGGATTGCCCAAGTTACACATGGAGAAGGATCTTGTTTGCCACTCTTGTAGACATGGGAAAATGGTTGCCGCTCTCCACCATCCTGTGAATCAAGTTATGACCAAACTCCCTGGAGAGCTTTTACATATGGACCTTGTAGGTCCGCCTCAGGTGAGCTCGGTTGGTGGGAAGTGGTTTGTGCTTGTTGTTGTAGACGACTTTTCGAGATATTCGTGGGTTTTCTTTTTAGCTGAGAACACTGAGACTTTCTCTTTTGTTCGCAATTTGATCTTGCGACTTCAGAATGAGTTCCCTAAGAACTCGATGAGAGCTATTCATAGCGATAATGGTACCGAGTTCAAAAACTCGGACTTTAAAAAGTTTTGTAACTCTTTGGGTTTGGAGCATCAGTTTTCTTCCCCCTACACACTACCACAAAATGGTGTTGTAGAGAGGAAGAATCGGACCCTTATAGAGATGGCCAGGACGATGCACGATGAGCATAGGACTCCTAGGCCGTATTGGGCCGAGGCTATAAACACTGCATGCTATATATCAAATCACATTTTTCTCCGAGCTTTCTTGAAAAAGACTTCTTATGAGTTGCATTTTGGAAGACAACCTAAAGTGAGTTATTTTAGAGTGTTTGGTTGCCATTGTTCATACTTAAGAAAGGCAACCTGGACAAGTTTGAGTCTCGTTCTTCTAACGGTGTATTTTTGGTTATGGAAATCATACTCATGCATATCGTGTACTTAACCTTGATACTAACCGAGTCATGGAGACATCCGATGTCACCTTCGATGAGACCATGCATTGTTCTTCTTCTAGATTTGAGCGTGCAGGTGATCACGAGGTAGGTGAACCTCTTTTTCATGATGAGGAAGAGGGTGCTGAAGGGATGGATGATTCAGCACTACCTCCACCTGCGGTGCCGCTAGGATCGGCTTCTACTACGACGACTCATGGCACCAACCCCTCTTCGTCGACAACTTGGGGGTCGTACGATCCATCACCTCGGGCGACGGAACGGTGCTGCAAAACTCGCTCGGGATGACCATTTTTCCCACTGATTCACGAAAGAAACTTGCAGTTGAATTTTTCGCAATGGACGCACCCAATCATCTCCGTTTGACCCAAAACTCATGTTTGGTTGGTTTTTGGCACTTTCATTTCCGACGGAACGGTGCCGCAAAACTCGCTAGGGACGGCCATTTTTCCCACTGATTCACCAAAAAGTCGCAGTTGAATTTTTCGCAACGGACGCACCCAATCATCTCTGTTTGACCCAAAACTCATGTTTGGTTGGTTTTTGGCACTTTCATTTCTGACGGAACAGTGCCGCAAAACTCGCTCGGGATGACCGTTTTACCCACTGATTCCCAAAAAAATCCTAGTTGAATTTTTCGCAATGGACGCACCCAATCATCTCCGTTTGACCCAAAACTCATGTTTGGTGGGTTTTTGGCACTTTCATTTCTGACGGAACGGTGTCGCAAAACTCGCTCGGGATGGCCGTTTTTCCCACTGATTCACGAAAAAACTCGCAGTTGATTTTTTTCGCAATGGACGCACCCAATCATCTCCGTTTGACCCAAAACTCATGTTTGGTTGGTTTTTGACACTTTCATTTCCGACAGAACGGTGCCGCAAAACTCGCTCGGGATGGCCGTTTTTCCCACTAATTCACGAAAAAACTCGCAGTTGATTTTTTCGCAAGGGACGCGCCCAATCATCTCCGTTTGGCCCAAAACTCATGTTTGGTTGGTTTTTTACACTTTCATTTCCGACGGAACGGTGCCGCAAAACTCGCTCGGGATGGCCGTTTTTCCCACCGATTCATGAAAAAAACTCGCAGTTGAATTTTTCGCAATAGACGCACCGAATCATCTCCGTTTGACCCAAAACTCTTGTTTGGTTTGTTTTTGACACTTTCATTTCCGACGGAACAGTGCCGCAAAACTCGCTCGGGATGGCGGTTTTTCCAACTGATTCACCAAAAAACTCACAGTTGAATTTTTCGCAACGGACGCACCCAATCATCTCCGTTTGACTCAAAACTCATGTTTGGTTGGTTTTTGACACTTTCATTTCCGACAGAACGGTGCCGCAAAACTCGCTCCGGATGGCCGTTTTTCCCACTGATTCACGAAAAAACTCGCAATTGAATTTATCGCAATGGACGCACACAATCATCTTCGTTTGACCCAAAACTCATGTTTGGTTGGTTTTTGACACTTTCATTTCCGACGGAACGGTGACGCAAAACTCGCTCGGGATGGCCGTTTTTCCCGCTGATTCACGAAAAAAACTCGCAGTTGAATTTTTCGCAATCGACGCACCCAATCATCTCCGTTTGAGCCAAAACTCATGTTTGGTTGGTTTTTGACACTTTCATTTCCGACGGAACGGTGCCGCAAAACTCGCTCGGGATGGCGGTTTTTCCAACTGATTCACCAAAAAACTCACAGTTGAATTTTTCGCAACGGACGCACCCAATCATCTCTGTTTGATCCAAAACTCAAGTTTGGTGGGTTTTTGGCACTTTCATTTCCGACGGAACGGTGCTGCAAAACTCGCTCGGGATGGCCGTTTTTCCTACTGATTCACGAAAAAAACTCGCAGTTGATTTTTTCGCAACGGACGCACCCAATCATCTTCGTTTGACCCAAAACTCATGTTGGTTGGTTTTTGGCACTTTCATTTCCGACGGAACGGTGCCGCAAAACTCGCTCGGGATGAACATTTTTCCCACTGATTCACAAAAAAACTCGCAGTTGACTTTTTTGCAACGGACGCACCCAATCGTCTCTCTTTGACCCAAAACTCATGTTTGGTTGGTTTTGGGCACTTTCATTTCCGACAGAACGGTGCCGCAAAACTCGCTCGGGATGACCGTTTTTCCCACTGATTCCAAAAAAACTCCTAGTTGAATTTTTCGCAATGGATGCACTCAATCATCTCCGTTTGACCCAAAACTCATGTTTGGTGGGTTTTTGGCACTTTCATTTCTAACGGAACGGTGCCGCAAAACTCGCTCGGGATGGCCGTTTTTCCCACTGATTCTCTAAAAAACTCGCAGTAGAATTTTTTGCAACGGACGCAGCCAATCATCTCCGTTTGATCCAAAACTCATGTTTGGTGTATTTTTGTCACTTTCATTTCCGACGGAACGGTGCCGCAAAACTCGCTTGGGATCGCCGTTTTTTTCCACTGATTCACGAAAAAACTCGCAGTTGATTTTTTCGCAATGGACGCACTCAATTATCTCCGTTTGACTCAAAACTCATGTTTGGTGGGTTTTTGGCACTTTCATTTCCGACGGAACGGTACCGCAAAACTCGCACGGGATGGCCGTTTTTCCCACTGATTTACGAAAAAACTTGCACTTGAATTTTTCGCAATGGACGCGCCCAATTTCTGTTTGACCCAAAACTCATGTTTGGTTGGTTTTTGACACTTTCATTCACTATACCACAACCAATCTATAGCGTCAGAAAAAAGGTCGTTATAAGCCGTTATAGCGACCGATGATTGGTGGCTATAACGTTATAGCGACCGATGTATAAGTCGCCGTAAGTGGCGTCGCTATAAGTCTTTAGCGTCCGATCGAGTCTATAGCGACCGATAGATGGACGCAAACTCTATAGTGACCGATGATCTGTCGCATGATTTAGCGACCGATCATCTGAGGGTATAAAACTTTATAGCGACCAATAATCCATCGCTATGAACCAGCACAATTATATATAATTATTTTTCCATTATTAATCATATGATTTCAAGCCTAATGAACATCCATAGAAGTTTACATTACTCATCAACAGAATCTGATAAATGTATTTCAAATAATCATTGAACCCAACATTTTTACTTGTACATGTTTACAAAAGGAACAAAATTAGGCAGTCTAAGTAATATGGCAGACCACAAGTCCACATGGTATACTGCCTTGCATAATAATCTAATTAATGTCAGTACAAAATGCCTCATCTCCAATTTGCTCCAGGACAAATGGCTCGGTGGGCACTTCAATTCTGCTTTCTATTTACAAGATCCAGCATCACACTACCACTAGGGCCTCCCACCTGAACAAAGTCAAATGTAAAAAGTGTAAAACAATTGCTACAGAGCATGTATCAGAAATATTATTGAGCATTGAGCAAAATTTTAGAAGTTTTACTGCTACTATGTCATTAGGAGTTGCATTGAGCATGTAGTATAGTTGGATCCTAACATCCCCTACTCTATTCTAGACGTTGCGGCTCTAGTTTCACCTATTAAAAATATAGTAATTAAAAAACTAATTTGTCAGCCGGAGACTAATTCACGAGACGAATCTATTAAACTTAATTAGTCTATGATTTGACAATGTGGTGCTACAGTAAACATTCGCTAATGATGGATTAATTTACCTTAATAGATTCGTCTTAGTAATTAGCATATAACCCTGTAATTAGTTTTATAATTAGTTTATTTTTAATAGACGAAACTAGTGTCGCAACGTCTGATATGACAGGCAAATTTTTTTTGCCAAGGATCCAAACACCCCCTTAGATTGCAGCTCAATTCATGAAAAGCGACATAAACAGCTCAAAAGGTGAACATACATAATCAGTTATCATACCTTCTGAGCTTGCTAAGCTCCATTGTGCTTCCACTTGGCTACACATTTACATCAATTTAAACAAATGAGAATCTAGTATGAAGATATTTTTTTCAGCAAGAGATGAACATTTAGACATAGAGATCAAAGAAGAATGCACCTGACAAGAGCAGGATTGGAAGCAACTCGAATTGTCTATTCTCCAATACTAGAAGACCAGAACTTGCGAATAAAAACCTAATCCAAATGAATATATATACTAGTTGGTAGTTCAGTACATACATATATTTGGTACTATGATAGGATGATTACACATCACCTTCTAGGCTAGTTTTCAGTCAGAAGAAGCAGGAGTATAGCAGTACTGAAGTAGATAGCATAGTAGTGCAGGACATTAAATTTTACAAATCACAAGTCTAGACTAGAGTTTGTACCATAGCAAACTATTTAACAACTTTGGTTCTATAAAAGAAATGTTCTCTTCAGCAAATATTCTAGATTATTTATTTCTCAAATCAGAAACTTGACCTTTCAGAAACAGAAGTAGTCTAGTATGAGATGAAGCAGAGCGGGCAAGTTTCCTATATATGCCAAGTTTTGAAGCAAGCAATTGCTATTTTTTTGTTCAATGTCTGACTCCTCGATGGCTCCATATTGTTGTAGTATACTGTTAGAGAAATATAGAATCAACTTACATGATTTATTAAGCTCTACTGGGAAACGAGAATGAACAACGCTGAAACAAAAGTATGTTTGTGGTGTTTACTACAGATGTAAGCTATTCCCCAAACAAACATTGGATCTGCACACACTAAGAATAAATACCTGATATATAGTCATCGCTGCCAGCTCTATTACAAAGCATATTGAAGCCCACAGCATCACCAGATCTATACATGACACCGAAAAAATTTGAATGAAAAGCTAGCAGATTTGCCTGAACCATGTATTCAGTCATTTTTAATATTCAGTTTCCAACTCTGAACACCTGCTTAACATCAGTACATGAACAAAAGCTGCTATTAAGATAAGAACTTACGACATTGCTATAGTGAACATGTACATTATTTAATCCATTAACAATCTAACCATAAAAAATCTACACATTCTAATCATCTAAAAGAGGCTTCTCGAACCTTATCATTCTCTGGATTTTAAAGAGGAAAATCAAATCTGCCACAACATAGATCTAGTTTTGTGAAAAAGGATTGGTCAAGACGAGGGTTAGAAGGAATACAACTTACCACGAAACCTGGAGGCAGTAGTTCACTACGAGATGTGCTCCATGGGGGCGGTGGTGCTCGGTGCTCTGCCGTACGAGGGCTGTAGGCACGGCCGTCGCCGCCGCAGGAGTGCGTTGCAAGGGAGATGGCTGGAGACCGACGAGCGTTGCTGCTGGGCCGCGGCGCACACTGGCGTCTTTGGTGCGGCCGGCGGAGGGCGCAGGTGGGGGTGCTCCAGCGAGGCGTCTTCACACCTGGCCGGAGGCGGAGCGAAGCTGTTGCCCACGGCGAGGGCTCCTACCGGACCTCGCGTGGCCCCACCCAGCTGAGACGGCTCGAGCTGCCCCATGCGGTGGCCGAGACGACGTCGGCGATGGGGGCGACATAGGCGGCCGAGACCGGGGAGCGGGGGTGACCGGACTGCGGCGGCGCTAGAATCAGCGTCTGCGACGAGCGCTGCATCAGCTGGAGGCGCGCCCGTGGGGAAGTGCGGCGGCGGGGGCGTTGGATGCGAGGGCTACGCGGCTGCTGCTGCCTGGATGAAAAAAGATAGGGTTTTGGTGTTGCATCTAATAGGTGGGCCGTGGGGGTGGGCTGGGCCGAGCGTGGCAAAGAGAAATCTGGCTATAGCGACCGATCCTTAGACTCTAGTCCTTATTTTTAGCGTCTGATTGTCTGAACAAATAGCCAGCGACAGATAATAAGTTGGTATAAGAAAATATAGCGACCGATCATTTGTTAGAAATTTATAGCGACCAATTGTTGGATGTTAATAATAAATTTTAGCGACCGTTGTCTGACGTTATAGATTGGCTGTGGTATAGTGATTTCCGACGGAACGGTGCCGCAAAACTCGGTCGGGAAGACCGTTTTTCCCACTGATTCACCAAAAAAACTCGCAGTTGAATTTTTCGCAACGGACGCACCTAATCATTTCTGTTGGACCCAAAACTCATGTTTGGTAGGTTTTCGGCACTTTCATTTCCGACAGAACGGTGCCGCAAAACTCGCTCGGGATGGCCGTTTTTCCCACTGATTCACGAAAAAAAACTCGGAGTTGAATTTTTCGCAATGGACGCACTCAATCATCTCCGTTTGACCAAAAACTCATGTTTTGGTTGTTTTCACACTTTCATTTCCGACGGAACGGTGCCGCAAAACTCACTCGGGATGGCCGTTTTTCCCACTGAATCACAAAAAAAACTTGCAGTTGAATTTTTCACAATGGACGCACCCAATCATCTCCGTTTGACCCAAAACTCATTTTTGGTTGGTTTTTGGCACTTTCATTTCAGACGGAACGGTGCCGCAAAACTCGCTCGGGATGGCCGTTTTTCCCACTAATTAAAAAAACTCGTAGTTGAATTTTTCGCAACGGACGCACCCAATCATCTCGGTTTGACCCAAAACTCATGTTTGGTAGGTTTTTGGCACTTTCATTTCTGACGGAACGGTGCCGAAAAACTCGCTCGGGATGGCCGTTTTTCCCACTGAATCACGAAAAAACTCGCAGTTGAATTTTTTACAACGGTCCGTTTGACCCAAAAGTCATGTTTGGTTGGTTTTTGTCACTTTCATTTCCGACGGAACGGTGCCGCAAAACTCGCTCGGGATGACCGTTTTTCGAACTGATTCCTAAAAAAACTCCTAGTTGAATTTTTTGCAATGGACGCACCCGATCATCTCCGTTTGAGCCAAAACTCATGTTTAGTGGGTTTTTGGCACTTTCATTTCTGACGGAATGGTGCCGCAAAACTCGCTCGGGATGGCCGTTTTTCCCACTGATTCCCTAAAAAAACTCGTAGTTGAATTTTTCACAACGGACGCACCCAATCATCTCCGTTTGACCCAAAACTCATGTTTGACACTTTCGTTTTCGACGGAACGGTGCCGCAAAACTCGCTCGGTACGGCCATTTTTTTCCACTGATTCACGAAAAAACTCGCAGTTGAAAATGTTGCCACGGACGCACCCAATCATCTCCGTTTGACCCAAAATTCATGTTTGGTGTATTTTTGGCACTTTCATTTCTGACGGAACGGTGCCGCAAAACTCGCTCGGGATGGCCGTTTTTCCCACTGATTCACGAAAAAACTCGCAGTTGAATTTTTCGCAATGGACGCACCCAATCATCTTCGTTTGACCCAAAACTCATGTTTGGTTGGTTTTTGGCACTTTCATTTCCGAAGGAACGGTGCCGCAAAACTCGCTCGGGATGACCGTTTTTCCACTGATTCACGAAAAAAACTCAGAGTTGAATTTTTCGCAATGGACGCACCCAATCATCTCTGTTTGACCCAAAACTCATGTTTGGTTGGTTTTTTGACACTTTCATTTCCGACAGAACGGTGCCGCAAAACTCGCTCGGGATGACCGTTTTTCCCACTCATTCACAAAAAACACTCGCAGTTGATTTTTTCGTAATGGACGCACCCAATCATCTCCGTTTTATCCAAAACTCATGTTTGGTTGGTTTTTGGCACTTCCATTTCTGATGGAACGGTGCCGCAAAACTCGCTCGGGATGGCCGTTTATCGCACTGATTCACCAAAAACCTCATAGTTGATTTTTTCGCAACGGACGCACCCAATCATCTCCGTTTGACCCAAAACTCATGTTTGGTGTATTTTTGACACTTTCATTTCCGACGGAACGGTGCCACAAAACTCGCTCAGGATGGCCGTTTTTCCCACTGATTCACGAAAAAAATCGCAGTTGAATTTTTTGTAATGGATGCACCCAATCATCTCCATTTGACCCAAAACTTAAGTTTGGTTGGTTTTTGGCACTTTCATTTCCGACGGAACGGTGCCACAAAACTCGCTCGGGATGGCCGTTTTGCCCACTGATTCACCAAAAAAACTCGTAGTTGATTTTTTCGCAACGGACGCACCCAATTATCTCCGTTTGACCCAAAACTCATGTTTGGTAGGTTTCTGGCACTTTCATTTCTGACGGAACGGTGCCAAAAAACTCGCTCGGGATGGCTGTTTTTCCCACTGATTCACGAAAAAACTCGCAGTTGAATTTTTTACAACGGTCCGTTTGACCCAAAACTCATGTTTGCTTGGTTTTAGGCACTTTCATTTCCGACGGAACGGTGCCGCAAAACTCGCTCGGGATGACCGTTTTTCCAACTGATTCCCAAAAAAACTCCTAGTTGAATTTTTTGCAATGGATGCACCCGATCATCTCCGTTTGACCCAAAACTCATGTTTGGTGGGTTTTTGACACTTTCATTTCTGACGGAACGGTGCTGCAAAACTCGCTCGGGATTGCCGTTTTTTCCACTGATTCCCTAAAAAAACACGCAGTTGAATTTTTCGCAACGGACGCACCCAATCATCTCCGTTTGACCCAAAACTCATGTTTGGCACTTTCATTTCCGACGGAACGGTGCCGCAAAACTCGCTCGGGACGGCCATTTTTTTTCCACTGATTCACGTAAAAACTCACAGTTGAATTTTTCGCAACGGACGCACCCAATCATCTCTGTTTGACCCAAAATTCATGTTTGGTGTATTTTTGACACTTTCATTTCCGACGGAACGGTGCCGCAAAACTCGCTCGGGATGGCCTTTTTTCCCACTGATTCACGAAAAAAACTCGCAGTTAATTTTTTCGCAACGGACGCAACCAATCATCTCCGTTTGACCCAAAACTCATGTTTGGTTGGTTTTTGGCACTTTCATTTCCGACAGAACAGTGCTGCAAAACTCGCTCAGGATGGCCGTTTTTCCCACTGATTCACGAAAAAAACTCACAGTTGATTTTTTTGCAATGGACGCACCCAATCATCTCTGTTTGACCCAAAACTCATGTTTGGTTGGTTTTTGGCACTTTCATTTTCGACGGAACGGTGCCACAAAACTCGCTCGGGATGGCCATTTTGCCCACTGATTCACCAAAAAAACTCGTAGTTGATTTTTTCGCAACGGACGCACCCAATTATCTCCGTTTGACCCAAAACTCATGTTTGGTAGGTTTCTGGCACTTTCATTTCTGACGGAACGGTGCCAAAAAACTCGCTCGGGATGGCTGTTTTTCCCACTGATTCACGAAAAAACTCGCAGTTGAATTTTTTACAACGGTCCGTTTGACCCAAAACTCATGTTTGCTTGGTTTTAGGCACTTTCATTTCCGACGGAACGGTGCCGCAAAACTCGCTCGGGATGACCGTTTTTCCAACTGATTCCCAAAAAAACTCCTAGTTGAATTTTTTGCAATGGATGCACCCGATCATCTCCGTTTGACCCAAAACTCATGTTTGGTGGGTTTTTGACACTTTCATTTCTGACGGAACGGTGCTGCAAAACTCGCTCGGGATTGCCGTTTTTTCCACTGATTCCCTAAAAAAACACGCAGTTGAATTTTTCGCAACGGACGCACCCAATCATCTCCGTTTGACCCAAAACTCATGTTTGGCACTTTCATTTCCGACGGAACGGTGCCGCAAAACTCGCTCGGGACGGCCATTTTTTTTTCCACTGATTCACGTAAAAACTCACAGTTGAATTTTTCGCAACGGACGCACCCAATCATCTCTGTTTGACCCAAAATTCATGTTTGGTGTATTTTTGACACTTTCATTTCCGACGGAACGGTGCCGCAAAACTCGCTCGGGATGGCCTTTTTTCCCACTGATTCACGAAAAAAACTCGCAGTTAATTTTTTCGCAATGGACGCAACCAATCATCTCCGTTTGACCCAAAACTCATGTTTGGTTGGTTTTTGGCACTTTCATTTCCGACGGAACAGTGCTGCAAAACTCGTTCGGGATGGCCGTTTTTCCCACTGATTCACGAAAAAAACTCACAGTTGATTTTTTTGCAATGGACGCACCCAATCATCTCTGTTTGACCCAAACCTCATGTTTGGTTGGTTTTTGGCACTTTCATTTTCGACGGAACGGTGCCGCAAAACTCGCTCGGGATGGCCATTTTTCCCACTAATTCACAAAAAAACTCGAAGTTGAATTTTTCGCAACGGACGCACCCAATCATCTCCGTTTGACCCAAAACTCATGTTTGATAGGTTTTTGGCACTTTCATTTCTGACGGAACGGTGCCGAAAAACTCGATCGGGATGGCCATTTTTCCCACTGATTCACGAAAAAACTCGCAGTTGAATTTTTTACAACGGTCCGTTTGACCCAAAACTCATGTTTGGTTGGTTTTTGGCACTTTCATTTCCGACGGAATAGTGCCGCAAAACTCGCTCGGGATGACCGTTTTTCCAACTGATTCCCAAAAAAAACTCCTAGTTGAATTTTTTTGCAATGGACGCACCCGATCATCTCCGTTTGACCCAAAACTCATGTTTGGTGGGTTTTTGGCACTTTCATTTCTGACGGAACGGTGCCGCAAAACTCGCTCGGGATGGCCGTTTTTCCCACTGATTCCCTAAAAAAACTCGAAGTTGAATTTTTCACAACGGACGAACCCAATCATCTCCGTTTGACCCAAAACTCATGTTTGGTACTTTCGTTTCCGATGGAACGGTGCCGCAAAACTCGCTCGGGACGACCATTTTTTCCACTGATTCACGAAAAAACTCGCAGTTGAATTTTTCACAACGGACGCACCCAATCATCTCCGTTTGACCCAAAATTCATGTTTGGTGTATTTTGGCACTTTTATTTCCAACGGGACGGTGCCGCAAAACTCGCTCGGGATGGCCGTTTTTCCCACTGATTCACGAAAAAACTCGCAGTTGAATTTTTCGCAATGGACGAACCCAATCATCTCCGTTTGACCCAAAACTCATGTTTGGTTGGTTTTTGGCACTTTCATTTCCGAAGGAACGGTGCCGCAAAACTCGCTCGGGATGACCGTTTTTCCCACTGATTCACGAAAAAAACTCAGAGTTGAATTTTTTGCAATGGACGCACCCAATCATCTTCGTTTGACCCAAAACTCATGTTTGGTTGGTTTTTGACACTTTCATTTCCGACAGAACGGTGCCGCAAAACTCGCTCGGGATGGCCGTTTTTCCCACTCATTCACAAAAAAACTCGCAGTTGATTTTTTCGTAATGGACGCACCCAATCATCTCCGTTTGATCCAAAACTCATGTTTGGTTGGTTTTTGACACTTCAATTTCCGATGGAACGGTGCCGCAAAACTCGCTCGGGATGGCCGTTTTTCCCACTGATTCACCAAAAAGTCGCAGTTGAATTTTTCGCAACGGACGCACCCAATCATCTCCGTTTGACCCAAAACTCATGTTTGGCACTTTCGTTTCCGACGGAATGGTGCCGCAAAACTCGCTCGGGACGGCCATTTTTTTCCACTGATTCACGAAAAAACTCGCAGTTGAATTTTTCGCAACGGACGCACCCAATCATCTCCGTTTGACCCAAAATTCATGTTTGGTGTATTCTCGGCACTTTCATTTCCGACGGAACGGTGCCGCAAAACTCGCTCGGGATGGCCTTTTTTCCCACTGATTCACGAAAAAACTCGCAGTTGAATTTTTCGCAATGGACGCACCCAATCATCTCCGTTTGACCCAAAACTCATGTTTGGTTGGTTTTTGACACTTTCATTTCCGAAAAAACGGTGCAGCAAAACTCGCTCGGGATGACCGTTTTTCCCACTGATTCACGAAAAAAACTCAGAGTTGAATTTTTCGCAATGGATGCACCGAATCATCTTCGTTTGACCCAAAACTCATGTTTGGTTGGTTTTGGACACTTCCATTTCCAACAGAACGGTGCCGCAAAACTCGCTCGGGATGGCCGTTTTTCCCACTCATTCACAAAAAAAACTCGCAGTTGATTTTTTCGTAATGGACGCACCCAATCATCTCCGTTTGATCCAAAACTCATGTTTGGTTGGTTTTTGGCAGTTCCATTTCGGATGGAACGGTGCCGCAAAACTCGCTCGGGATGGCCGTTTATCGCACTGATTCACCAAAAACCTCGCAGTTGACTTTTTCGCAACGGACGCACCCAATCATCTCCGTTTGGCCCAAAACTCAAGTTTGGTTGGTTTTTGGCACTTTCATTTCCGACGGAACGGTGCCGCAAAACTCGCTCGGCATGGCCGTTTTTCCCACTGATTCATGAAAAAAACTCGCAGTTGAATTTTTCGCAATGGACGCACCCAATCATCTCCGTTTGACCCAAATCTCATGTTTGGTTGGTTTTTGGCACTTTCATTTCCGACGGAACGGTGCCGCAAAACTCGCTCGGGATAGCCGTTTTTCCCATTGATTCACGGAAAAAACTCGCAGTTGAATTTTTCGCAATGGACGCACCCAATCACCTCCGTTTGACCCAAAACTCATGTTTGGTTGGTTTTTGGCACTTTCATTTTCGACGGAACGGTGCCGCAAAACTCGCTCGGGATGGCCGTTTTTCCCACTGATTCACCAAAAAAACTCGTAGTTGAATTTTTCGCAACGGATGCACCCAATCATTTCTGTTTGACCCAAAACTCATGTTTGGTTGGTTTTTGGCACTTTCATTTTCGACGGAACGGTGCCGCAAAACTCGCTCGGGATGACCGTTTTTCCCACTGATTCCCAAAAAAAACTCATAGTTGAATTTTTCGCAATGGGCGCACCCAATCATCTCCGTTTGACCCAAAACTCATGTTTGGTGGGTTTTTGGCACTTTCATTTCTGACAGAACGGTGACGCAAAACTCGCTCAAGATGGCCGTTTTTCCCACTGATTTCCTAAAAAAACTCGTAGTTGAATTTTTCGCAACAGACGCACCATATCATCTCCATTTGACCCAAAACTCATGTTTGGTGTATTTTTGTTACATTCATTTCTGACGGAACGGTGCCGCAAAACTCGCTTGCGATGACCGTTTTTCCCACTGATTCACGAAAAAACTCAGAGTTGAATTTTTCGCAATGGACGCACCCAATCATCTTCGTTTGACCCAAAACTCATGTTTGGTTGGTTTTTGACACTTCCATTTCCGACAGAACGGTGCCGCAAAACTCGCTCGGGATGGCCGTTTTTCCCACTCATTCACAAAAAAATCTCGCAGTTGATTTTTTCGTAATGGACGCACCCAATCATCTCCGTTTGATCCAAAACTCATGTTTGGTTGGTTTTTGGCAGTTCCATTTCCGATGGAACGGTGCCGCATAACTCGCTCGGGATGGCCGTTTATCGCACTGATTCACCAAAAACCTCGCAGTTGACTTTTTCGCAACGGACGCACCCAATCATCTCCGTTTGACCCAAAACTCAAGTTTGGTTGGTTTTTGGCACTTTCATTTCCGACGGAACGGTGCCGCAAAACTCGCTCGGGATGGCCGTTTTGCCACTAATTCACGAAAAAAACTCGCAGTTGATTTTTTCGCAATGGACGCACCCAATCATCTCCGTTTGACCCAAAACTCATGTTTGGTTGGTTTTTGGCACTTTCATTTCCGACGGAACGGTGCCGCAAAACTCGCTCGGGATGACCGTTTTTCCCACTGATTCACGAAAAAAACTCAGAGTTGAATTTTTCGCAATGGACGCACCCAATCATCTTCGTTTCACCCAAAACTCATGTTTGGTTGGTTTTTGACACTTTCATTTCCGACAGAACGGTGCCGCAAAACTCGCTCGGGATGGCCGTTTTTCCCACTCATTCACAAAAAAACTCGCAGTTGATTTTTTTTGTAATGGACGCACCCAATCATCTCCGTTTGATCCAAAACTCATGTTTGGTTGGTTTTTGACACTTCAATTTCCGATGGAACGGTGCCGCAAAACTCGCTCGGGATGGCCGTTTTTCCCACTGATTCACCAAAAAGTCGCAGTTGAATTTTTCGCAACGGACGCACCCAATCATCTCTGTTTGACCCAAAACTCATGTTTGGCACTTTCGTTTCCGACGGAATGGTGCCGCAAAACTCGCTCGGGACGGCCATTTTTTTCCACTGATTCACGAAAAAACTCGCAGTTGAATTTTTCGCAACGGACGCACCCAATCATCTCCGTTTGACCCAAAATTCATGTTTGGTGTATTCTTGGCACTTTCATTTCCGACGGAACGGTGCCGCAAAACTCGCTCGGGATGGCCTTTTTTCCCACTGATTCACGAAAAAACTCGCAGTTGAATTTTTTACAACGGTCCGTTTGACCCAAAACTTAAGTTTGGTTGGTTTTTGACACTTTCATTTCCGACGGAACGGTGCCGCAAAACTCGCTCGGGATGGCCGTTTTGCCCACTGATTCACCAAAAAAACTCGTAGTTGATTTTTTCGCAACGGACGCACCCAATTATCTCCGTTTGACCCAAAACTCATGTTTGGTAGGTTTCTGGCACTTTCATTTCTGACGGAACGGTGCCAAAAAACTCGCTCGGGATGGCTGTTTTTCCCACTGATTCACGAAAAAACTCGCAGTTGAATTTTTTACAACGGTCTGTTTGACCCAAAACTCATGTTTGGTTGGTTTTAGGCACTTTCATTTCCGACGGAACGGTGCCGCAAAACTCGCTCGGGATGACCGTTTTTCCAACTGATTCCCAAAAAAACTCCTAGTTGAATTTTTTGCAATGGATGCACCCGATCATCTCCGTTTGACCCAAAACTCATGTTTGGTGGGTTTTTGACACTTTCATTTCTGACGGAACGGTGCTGCAAAACTCGCTCGGGATTGCCGTTTTTTCAACTGATTCCCTAAAAAACACGCAGTTGAATTTTTCGCAACGGACGCACCCAATCATCTCCGTTTGACCCAAAACTCATGTTTGGCACTTTCATTTCCGACGGAACGGTGCCGCAAAACTCGCTCGGGACGGCCATTTTTTTCCACTGATTCACGTAAAAACTCAAAGTTGAATTTTTCGCAACGGACGCACCCAATCATCTCTGTTTGACCCAAAATTCATGTTTGGTGTATTTTTGACACTTTCATTTCCGACGGAACGGTGCCGCAAAACTCGCTCGCGATGGCCTTTTTTCCCACTGATTCACGAAAAAAACTCGCAGTTAAATTTTTCGCAATGGACGCAACCAATCATCTCCGTTTGACCCAAAACTCATGTTTGGTTGGTTTTTGGCACTTTCATTTCCGACGGAACAGTGCTGCAAAACTCGCTCGGGATGGCCGTTTTTCCCACTGATTCACGAAAAAAACTCGCAGTTGATTTTTTTGCAATGGACGCACCCAATCATCTCTGTTTGACCCAAAACTCATGTTTGGTTGGTTTTTGGCACTTTCATTTTCGACGGAACGGTGCCGCAAAACTCGCTCGGGATGGCCATTTTTCCCACTAATTCACAAAAAAACTCGTAGTTGAATTTTTCGCAACGGACGCACCCAATCATCTCTGTTTGACCCAAAACTCATGTTTGATAGGTTTTTGGCACTTTCATTTCTGACGGAACGATGCCGAAAAACTCGATCGGGATGGCCGTTTTTCCCACTGATTCACGAAAAAACTCGCAGTTGAATTTTTTACAACGGTCCGTTTGACCCAAAACTCATGTTTGGTTGGTTTTTGGCACTTTCATTTCCGACGGAATAGTGCCGCAAAACTCGCTCGGGATGACCGTTTTTCCAACTGATTCCCAAAAAAAACTCCTAGTTGAATTTTTTTGCAATGGACGCACCCGATCATCTCCGTTTGACCCAAAACTCATGTTTGGTGGGTTTTTGGCACTTTCATTTCTGACGGAACGGTGCCGCAAAACTCGCTCGGGATGGCCGTTTTTCCCACTGATTCCCTAAAAAAACTCGAAGTTGAATTTTTCGCAACGGACGCACCCAATCATCTCCGTTTGACCCAAAACTCATGTTTGGTACTTTCGTTTCCGATGGAACGGTGCCGCAAAACTCGCTCGGGACGGCCATTTTTTCCACTGATTCACGAAAAAACTCGCGGTTGAATTTTTCACAACGGACGCACCCAATCATCTCCGTTTGACCCAAAATTCATGTTTGGTGTATTTTTGGCACTTTTATTTCCAACGGGACGGTGCCGCAAAACTCGCTCGGGATGGCCGTTTTTCCCACTGTTTCACGAAAAAACTCGCAGTTGAATTTTTCGCAATGGACGCACCCAATCATCTCCGTTTGACCCAAAACTCATGTTTGGTTGGTTTTTGGCACTTTCATTTCCGAAGGAACGGTGCCGCAAAACTCGCTCGGGATGACCGTTTTTCCCACTGATTCACGAAAAAAACTCAGAGTTGAATTTTTTGCAATGGACGCACCCAATCATCTTCGTTTGACCCAAAACTCATGTTTGGTTGGTTTTTGACACTTTCATTTCCGACAGAACGGTGCCGCAAAACTCGCTCGGGATGGCCGTTTTTCCCACTCATTCACAAAAAAACTCACAGTTGATTTTTTCGTAATGGACGCACTCAATCATCTCCGTTTGATCCAAAACTCATGTTTGGTTGGTTTTTGACACTTCAATTTCCGATGGAACGGTGCCGCAAAACTCGCTCGGGATGGCCGTTTTTCCCAATGATTCACCAAAAAGTCGCAGTTGAATTTTTCGCAACGGACGCACCCACTCATCTCCGTTTGACCCAAAACTCATGTTTGGCACTTTCGTTTCCGACGGAATGGTGCCGCAAAACTCGCTCGGGACGGCCATTTTTTTCCACTGATTCACGAAAAAACTCGCAGTTGAATTTTTCGCAACGGACGCACCCAATCATCTCCGTTTGACCCAAAATTCATGTTTGGTGTATTCTTGGGACTTTCATTTCCGACGGAACGGTGCCGCAAAACTCGCTCGGGATGGCCTTTTTTCCCACTGATTCACAAAAAAACTCGCAGTTGAATTTTTCGCAATGGACGCACCCAATCATCTCCGTTTGACCCAAAACTCATGTTTGGTTGGTTTTTGACACTTTCATTTGCGAAGGAACGGTGCAGCAAAACTCGCTCGGGATGACCGTTTTTCCCACTGATTCACGAAAAAAACTCAGAGTTGAATTTTTCGCAATGGACGCACCGAATCATCTTCGTTTGACCCAAAACTCATGTTTGGTTGGTTTTTGACACTTCAATTTCCGACAGAACGGTGCCGCAAAACTCGCTCGGGATGGCCGTTTTTCCCACTCATTCACAAAAAAAACTCGCAGTTGATTTTTTCGTAATGGACGCACCCAATCATCTCCGTTTGATCCAAAACTCATGTTTGGTTGGTTTTTGGCAGTTCCATTTCGGATGGAACGGTGCCGCAAAACTCGCTCGGGATGGCCGTTTATCGCACTGATTCACCAAAAACCTCGCAGTTGACTTTTTCGCAACGGACGCACCCAATCATCTCCGTTTGACCCAAAACTCAAGTTTGGTTGGTTTTTGGCACTTTCATTTTCGACGGAACGGTGCCGCAAAACTCGCTCGGCATGGCCGTTTTTCCCACTGATTCATGAAAAAAACTCGCAGTTGAATTTTTCGCAATGGACGCACCCAATCATCTCCGTTTGACCCAAATCTCATGTTTGGTTGGTTTTTGGCACTTTCATTTCCGACGGAACGGTGCCGCAAAACTCGCTCAGGATAGCCGTTTTTCCCACTGATTCACGAAAAAAACTCGCAGTTGAATTTTTCGCAATGGACGCACCCAATCACCTCCGTTTGACCCAAAACTCATGTTTGGTTGGTTTTTGGCACTTTCATTTTCGACGGAACGGTGCCGCAAAACTCGCTCGGGATGGCCGTTTTTCCCACTGATTCACCAAAAAAACTCGTAGTTGAATTTTTCGCAACGGATGCACCCAATCATTTCTGTTTGACCCAAAACTCATGTTTGGTTGGTTTTTGGCACTTTCATTTTCGACGGAACGGTGCCGCAAAACTCGCTCGGGATGACCGTTTTTCCCACTGATTCCCAAAAAAAACTCGTAGTTGAATTTTTCGCAAGGGACGCACCCAATCATCTCCGTTTGACCCAAAACTCATGTTTGGTGGGTTTTTGGCACTTTCATTTCTGACAGAACGGTGCCGCAAAACTCGCTCAAGATGGCCATTTTTCCCACTGATTCCCTAAAAAACTCGTAGTTGAATTTTTCGCAACAGACGCACCATATCATCTCCATTTGACCCAAAACTCATGTTTGGTGTATTTTTGGCACTTTCATTTCTGACGGAACGGTGCCGCAAAACTCGCTCGGGATGACCGTTTTTCCCACTGATTCCCAAAAAAACTCCTAGTTGAATTTTTCGCAATGGACGCACCCAATCATCTCCGTTTGACCCAAAACTCATGTTTGGTGTATTTTTGGCACTTTCATTTCCGAAGGAACGGTGCCACAAAACTTGCTCGGGATGGCCGTTTTTCCCACTGATTCACGAAAAAACTCGCAGTTGAATTTTTCGCAATGGACGCACCCAATCATCTTCGTTTGATCTAGAACTCATGTTTGGTTGGTTTTTGAAACTTTCATTTCCGACGGAACGGTGCCGCAAAACTCGCTCGGGATGGCCGTTTTTCCCACTGATTCACGAAAAAAACTCAGAGTTGAATTTTTCGCAATGGACGCACCCAATCATCTTCGTTTGACCCAAAACTCATGTTTGGTTGGTTTTTAACACTTTCATTCCCGACAGAACGGTGTCGCAAAACTCGCTCGGGATGGCCGTTTTTCCCACTCATTCACAAAAAAAACTCGAAGTTGATTTTTTCGGAATGGACGCACCCAATCATCTCCATTTTATCCAAAACAGATGTTTGGTTGGTTTTTGGCACTTCCATTTCCGATGGAACGGTGCCGCAAAACTCGATCGGGATGGCCGTTTTTCCCACTGATTCACCAAAAAACCTCGTAGTTGAATTTTTCGCAACGGAGGCACCCAATCATTTCTGTTTGACCCAAAAACTCTTGTTTGGTTGGTTTTTGGCACTTTCATTTTCGACGGAACGGTGCCGCAAAACTCGCTCGGGATGACCGTTTTTCCCACTGATTCCCAAAAAAACTCCTAGTTGAATTTTTCGCAATGGACGCACCCAATCATCTCCGTTTGACCCAAAACTCATGTTTGGTGGGTTTTTGGCACTTTCTTTCTGACGAAACGGTGCCGCAAAACTCGCTCAAGATGGCCATTTTTCCCACTGATTCCCTAAAAAACTCGTAGTTGAATTTTTCGCAACAGACGCACCCAATCATCTCCATTTGACCCAAAACTCATGTTTGGTGTATTTTTGTCACATTCATTTCCGACGGAACGGTGCCGCAAAACTCGCTCGGGACGACCGTTTTTCCCACTGATTCCCAAAAAAAACTCGTAGTTGAATTTTTCGCAATGGACGCACCCAATCATCTCCGTTTGACCCAAAACTCATGTTTGGTGGGGTTTTGGCACTTTCATTTCTGACAGAACGGTGCCGCAAAACTCGCTCAAGCTGGCCGTTTTTCCCACTGATTCTCTAAAAAAACTCGTAGTTGAATTTTTCGCAACACACGCACCATATCATCTCCATTTGACCCAAAACTCATGTTTGGTGTATTTTTGTCACATTCATTTCTGACGGAACGATGCCGCAAAACTCGCTCGGGATGACCGTTTTTCCCACTGATTCCCAAAAAAACTCCTAGTTGAATTTTTCGCTATGGACGCACCCAATCATCTCCGTTTGACCCAAAACTCATGTTTGGTGTATTTTTGGCACTTTCATTTCCGAAGGAACGGTGCCACAAAACTCGCTCGGGATGGCCGTTTTTCCCACTGATTCACGAAAAAACTCGCAGTTGAATTTTTCGCAATGGACGCACCCAATCATCTCCGTTTGACCCAAAACTCATGTTTGGTTTATTTTTGACACTTTCATTTCCGAAGGAACGGTGCCACAAAACTCGCTCGGGATGACCGTTTTTCCCACTCATTCACGAAAAAACTCGCAGTTGAATTTTTCGGAATGGACGCACCCAATCATCTCCGTTTTATCCAAAACACATGTTTGGTTGGTTTTTGGCACTTCCATTTCCGATGGAACGGTGCCGCAAAACTCGCTCGGGATGGCCGTTTTTCCCACTGATTCACGAAAAAAACTCGCAGTTGAATTTTTCGCAATGGACGCACCCAATCATCCCCGTTTGCCCCAAAACTCATGTTTGGTTGGTTCTTGGCACTTTCATTTTCGACGGAACAGTGCTGCAAAACTCGCTCGGGATGGCTGTTTTTCCCACTGATTCACGAAAAAAACTCGCAGTTAATTTTTTCGCAATGGACGCACCCAATCATCTCTGTTTGACCCAAAACTCATGTTTGGTTGGGTTTTGGCACTTTCATTTCCGACGGAACGGTGTTGCAAAACTCGCTCGAGATAGCCGTTTTTCCCACTGATTCACCAAAAAAACTCGTAGTTGAATTTTTCGCAACGGACGCACCCAATCATTTCTGTTTGACCCAAAACTCATGTTTGGTTGGTTTTTGGCACTTTCATTTTCGACGGAACGGTGCCGCAAAACTCGCTCGGGATGACCTTTTTCCCACTGATTCCCAAAAAAACTCCTAGTTGAATTTTTCGCAATGGACGCACCCAATCATCTCCGTTTGACCCAAAACTCATGTTTGGTGGGTTTTGGGCACTTTCATTTCTGACGGAACAGTGCCGCAAAACTCGCTCAGGATGGCCATTTTTCCCACTGATTCCCTAAAAAAATTCGTAGTTGAATTTTTCGCAACAGACGCACCCAATCATCTCCGTTTGACCCAAAACTCATGTTTGGTGTAATTTTGTCACATTCATTTCTGACGGAACGGTGCCGCAAAACTCGCTCGGGATGACCGTTTTTCCCACTGATTCCCAAAAAAACTCCTAGTTGAATTTTTCGCAATGGACGCACCCAATCATCTCCGTTTGACCCAAAACTCATGTTTGGTGTAGTTTTGGCACTTTCATTTCCGAAGGAACGGTGTCACAAAACTCGCTCGGGATGGCCGTTTTTCCCACTGATTCACGAAAAAACTCGCAGTTGAATTTTTCGCAATGGACGCACCCAATCATCTCCGTTTGACCCAAAACTCATGTTTGGTTGGTTTTGGCACTTTCATTTCCGAAGGAACGGTGCCGCAAAACTCGCTCGGGATGACCGTTTTTCCCACTGATTCACGAAAAAAACTGACAGTTGAATTTTTCGCAATGGACGCACCCAATCATCTCCGTTTGACCCAGAACTCATGTTTGGTTGGTTTTTACCACTTTCATTTCTGACAAAACGGTGCCGCAAAACTCGCTCGGGATGGCCGTTTTTCTCACTCATTCACAAAAAAAAACTTGCAGTTGATTTTTTCGGAACGGACGCACCCAATCATCTCCGTTTGATCCAAAACTCATGTTTGGTTGGTTTTTGGCACTTCCATTTTCGATCGAACGGTGCCGCAAAACTCGCTCGGGATGGCCGTTTATCGCACTGATTCACCAAAAACCTCGCAGTTGATTTTTTCGCAAAGGACGCACCCAATCATCTCCGTTTGACCCAAAACTCATGTTTGGTGTATTTTTGACACTTTCATTTCCGACGGAACGGTGCCACAAAACTCGCTCAGGATCGCTGTTTTTCCCACTGATTGACGAAAAAACTCGCAGTTGAATTTTTTGCAACGGACGCACCCAATCATATCCGTTTGACCCAAAACTCATGTTTGGTTGGTTTTTGACACTTTCATTTCCGATGGAACGGTGCCGCAAAACTCGCTCGGGATGGCCGTTTTTCCCACTGATTCATGAAAAAAACTCGAAGTTGAATTTTTCGCAATGGACGCACCCAATCATCTCCGTTTGACCCAAAACTCATGTTTGGTAGGTTTTTGGCACTTTCATTTCCGACGGAACGGTGCCGCAAAACTCGCTCGGGATGGCCGTTTTTCCCACTCATTCACAAAAAAAACTCGCAGTTGATTTTTTCGGAATGGACGCACCCAATCATCTCCGTTTGATCCAAAACTCATGTTTGGTTGGTTTTTGGCAATTCCATTTCTGATGGAACGGTGCCGCAAAACTCGCTCGGGATGGCCGTTTATCGCACCGATTCACCAAAAACCTCGCAGTTGATTTTTTCGCAACGGACGCACCCAATCATCTCCGTTTGACCCAAAACTCATGTTTGGTGTATTTTTGACACTTTCATTTCCGACGGAACGGTGCCACAAAACTCGCTCAGGATCGCTGTTTTTCCCACTGATTCACGAAAAAACTTGCAGTTGAATTTTTTGCAACGGACGCACCCAATCATATCCGTTTGACCCAAAACTCAAGTTTGGTTGGTTTTTGGCACTTTCATTTCCGACGGAACGGTGCCGCAAAACTCGCTCGGCATGGCCGTTTTTCCCACTGATTCATGAAAAAAACTCGAAGTTGAATTTTTCGCAATGGACGCACCCAATCATCTCCGTTTGACCCAAAACTCATGTTTGGTTGGTTTTTGGCACTTTCATTTCCGACGGAACGGTGCCGCAAAACTCGCTCGGGATGGCTGTTTTTCCCACTGATTCACGAATAAAACTCACAGTTGAATTTTTCGCAATGGACGCACCCAATCATCTCCGTTTGACCCAGAACTCATGTTTGGTTTGTTTTTGACACTTTCATTTTTGACAAAACGGTGCCGCAAAACTCGCTCGGGATGGCCGTTTTTCCCACTCATTCACAAAAAAAACTCGCAGTTGATTTTTTTGGAATGGACGCACCCAATCATCTCCGTTTGATCCAAAACTCATGTTTGGTTGATTTTTGGCACTTCCATTTCTGATGGAACGGTGCCGCAAAACTCGCTCGGTATGGTCGTTTATCGCACTGATTCACCAAAAACCTCGCAGTTGATTTTTTTGCAAAGGACGCACCCAATCATCTCCGTTTGACCCAAAACTCATGTGTGGTGCATTTTTGACACTTTCATTTCCGACGGAACGGTGCCACAAAACTCGCTCAGGATGGCCGTTTTTCCCACTGATTCACGAAAAAACTCGCATTTGAATTTTTTGCAACGGACACACCCAATCATCTCCGTTTGACCCAAAATTCAAGTTTGGTTGGTTTTTGGCACTTTCATTTCCGACGGAACGGTGCCGCAAAACTCGCTCGGGATGGCCGTTTTCCCACTGATTCATGAAAAAAACTCGCAGTTGAATTTTTCGCAATGGACGCACCCAATCATCTCCGTTTGACCCAAAACTCATGTTTGGTTGGTTTTTGACACTTTCATTTCCGACGGAACGGTGCCGCAAAACTCGCTCGGGATGGCCGTTTATCGCACTGATTCACCAAAAAACTCGCAGTTGAATTTTTTGCAACGGACGCACCCAATCATGTCCGTTTGACCCAAAACTCAAGTTTGGTTGGTTTTTGGCACTTTCATTTTTGACGGAACGGTGCCGCAAAACTCGCTCGGGATGGCCGTTTTTCCCACAGATTCACGAAAAAATTCGCAGTTGAATTTTTCGCAATGGACGCACCCAATCATCTCCGTTTGACCCAAAACTCATGTTTGGTTGGTTTTTGGCACTTTCATTTCCGACAGAACGGTGTCGCAAAACTCGCTCGGGATGGCCGTTTTTCCCACTCATTCACAACAAAAACTCGCAATTGATTTTTTCGGAATGGACGCACCCAATCATCTCCGTTTGATCCAAAACACATGTTTGGTTGGTTTTTGGCACTTCCATTTCCGATGGAACGGTGCCGCAAAACTCGCTCGGGATGGCCGTTTATCGCACTGATTCACCAAAAACCTCGCAGTTGATTTTCGGACGCACCCAATCATCTTCGTTTGACCCAAAACTCATGTTTGGTGTATTTTTGACACTTTCATTTCCGACGGAACGGTGCCACAAAACTCGCTCAGGATGGCCGTTTTTCCCACTGATTCACGAAAAAACTCGCAGTTGAATTTTTTGCAACGGACGTACCCAATCATCTCCGTTTGACCCAAAACTCAAGTTTGGTTGGTTTTTGGCACTTTCATTTCCGACGGAACGGTGCCGCAAAACTCGCTCGGCATGGCCGTTTTTCCCACTGATTCATGAAAAAAACTCGTAGTTCAATTTTTCGCAATGGACGCACCCAATCATCTCCGTTTGACCCAAATCTCATGTTTAGTTGGTTTTTGGCACTTTCATTTCCGACGAAACGGTGCCGCAAAACTCGCTCGGGATGGCCGTTTTCCCACTGATTCACGAAAAAAACTCGTAGTTTAATTTTTCGCAATGGACGCACCCAATCATCTCCGTTTGACCAAAAACTCATGTTTGGTGTATTTTTGGCACTTTCATTTCCGAAGAAACGGTGCCACAAAACTCGCTCAAGATGGCCGTTTTTCCCACTGATTCACGAAAAAACTCGAAGTTGAATTTTTTCCAATGGACGCACCCAATCATCTCCGTTTGACCCAAAACTCATGTTTGGTTGGTTTTGGCACTTTCATTTCCGAAGGAACGGTGCCGCAAAACTCGCTCGGGATGACCGTTTTTCCCACTGATTCACGAAAAAAACTCAGAGTTGAATTTTTCGCAATGGACGCACCCAATCATCTCCGTTTGACCCAAAACTCATGTATGGTTGGTTTTTGACACTTTCATTTCCGACAGAACGGTGCCGCAAAACTCGCTCGGGATGGCCGTTTTTCCCACTCATTCACAAAAAAAACTTGCAGTTGATTTTTCGGAATGGACGCACCCAATCATCTCCGTTTGATC
The DNA here is from genome assembly GCA_009763385.1 of Coix lacryma-jobi var. lacryma-jobi. Classification (NCBI taxonomy): domain Eukaryota; kingdom Viridiplantae; phylum Streptophyta; class Magnoliopsida; order Poales; family Poaceae; genus Coix; species Coix lacryma-jobi. Next base: position 77,554,289 of record CM019830.1, on the reverse strand, counting down.
CAAAACTCATGTTTGGTTGGTTTTTGGCACTTCCATTTCCGATGGAACGGTGCCGCAAAACTCGCTCGGGATGGCCGTTTATCGCACTGATTCACCAAAAACCTCGCAGTTGATTCTGTCGCAAAGGACACACCCAATCATCTCCGTTTGACCCAAAACTCATGTTTGGTGTATTTTTGACACTTTCATTTTCGACGGAACGGTGCCACAAAACTCGCTCAGGATGGCCGTTTTTCCCACTGATTCAAGAAAAAACTCGCAGTTGAATTTTTTCAGACGGACGCACCCAATCATCTCCGTTTGACCCAAAACTCAAGTTTGGTTGGTTTTTGGCACTTTCATTTCTGACAGAACGGTGCCGCAAAACTCGCTCGGCATGGCCGTTTTTCCCACTGATTCATGAAAAAACTCGCAGTTCAATTTTTCGCAATGGACGCACCCAATCATCTCCGTTTGACCCAAATCTCATGTTTAGTTGGTTTTTGGCACTTTCATTTCCGACGAAACGGTGCCGCAAAACTCGCTCGGGATGGCCGTTTTCCCACTGATTCACGAAAAAAACTCGTAGTTGAATTTTTCGCAATGGACGCACCCAATCATCTCCGTTTGACCAAAAACTCATGTTTGGTTGGTTTTTGACACTTTCATTTCCGAAGAAACGGTGCCGCAAAACTCACTCGGGATGGCCGTTTTTCCCACTCAATCACAAAAAAAACTCGTAGTTGATTTTTTCGGAATGGACGCACCCAATCATCTCCGTTTGATCCAAAACTCATGTTTGGTTGGTTTTTGGCACTTCCATTTCTGATGGAACGGTGCCGCAAAACTCGCTCGGTATGGTCGTTGATCGCACTGATTCACCAAAAACCTCGCAGTTGATTTTTTCGCAACGGACGCACCCAGTCATCTCTGTTTGACCCAAAACTCATGTTTGGTGCATTTTTGACACTTTCATTTCCGACGGAACGGTGCCACAAAACTCGCTCAGGATGGCCGTTTTTCCCACTGATTCACGAAAAAACTCACAGTTGAATTTTTCGCAATGGACGCACCCAATCATCTCCGTTTGACCCAAAACTCAAGTTTGGTTGGTTTTCGGCACTTTCATTTCCGACGGAACGGTGCCGCAAAACTCGCTCGGGATGGCCGTTTATCGCACTGATTCACCAAAAACCTCGCAGTTGATTCTGTCGCAAAGGACACACCCAATCATCTCCGTTTGACCCAAAACTCATGTTTGGTGTATTTTTGACACTTTCATTTTCGACGGAACGGTGCCACAAAACTCGCTCAGGATGGCCGTTTTTCCCACTGATTCAAGAAAAAACTCGCAGTTGAATTTTTTCAAACGGACGCACCCAATCATCTCCGTTTGACCCAAAACTCAAGTTTGGTTGGTTTTTGGCACTTTCATTTCTGACAGAACGGTGCCGCAAAACTCGCTCGGCATGGCCGTTTTTCCCACTGATTCATGAAAAAACTCGCAGTTCAATTTTTCGCAATGGACGCACCCAATCATCTCCGTTTGACCCAAATCTCATGTTTAGTTGGTTTTTGGCACTTTCATTTCCGACGAAACGGTGCCGCAAAACTCGCTCGGGATGGCCGTTTTCCCACTGATTCACGAAAAAAACTCGTAGTTGAATTTTTCGCAATGGACGCACCCAATCATCTCCGTTTGACCCAAAACTCATGTTTGGTTGGTTTTTGACACTTTCATTTCCGACAAAACGGTGCCGCAAAACTCACTCGGGATGGCCGTTTTTCCCACTCAATCACAAAAAAAACTCGTAGTTGATTTTTTCGGAATGGACGCACCCAATCATCTCCGTTTGATCCAAAACTCATGTTTGGTTGGTTTTTGGCACTTCCATTTCTGATGGAACGGTGCCGCAAAACTCGCTCGGTATGGTCGTTGATCGCACTGATTCACCAAAAACCTCGCAGTTGATTTTTTCGCAACGGACGCACCCAGTCATCTCTGTTTGACCCAAAACTCATGTTTGGTGCATTTTTGACACTTTCATTTCCGACGGAACGGTGCCACAAAACTCGCTCAGGATGGCCGTTTTTCCCACTGATTCACGAAAAAACTCACAGTTGAATTTTTCGCAATGGACGCACCCAATCATCTCCGTTTGACCCAAAACTCAAGTTTGGTTGGTTTTCGGCACTTTCATTTCCGACGGAACGGTGCCGCAAAACTCGCTCGGGATGGCCGTTTATCGCACTGATTCACCAAAAACCTCGCAGTTGATTCTGTCGCAAAGGACACACCCAATCATCTCCGTTTGACCCAAAACTCATGTTTGGTGTATTTTTGACACTTTCATTTTCGACGGAACGGTGCCACAAAACTCGCTCAGTATGGCCGTTTTTCCCACTGATTCACGAAAAAACTCGCAGTTGAATTTTTTCAAACGGACGCACCCAATCATCTCCGTTTGACCCAAAACTCAAGTTTGGTTGGTTTTTGGCACTTTCATTTCTGACAGAACGGTGCCGCAAAACTCGCTCGGCATGGCCGTTTTTCCCACTGATTCATGAAAAAAACTCGCAGTTCAATTTTTCGCAATGGACGCACCCAATCATCTCCGTTTGACCCAAATCTCATGTTTAGTTGGTTTTTGGCACTTTCATTTCCGACGAAACGGTGTCGCAAAACTCGCTCGGGATGGCCGTTTTCCCACTGATTCACGAAAAAAACTCGTAGTTGAATTTTTCGCAATGGACGCACCCAATCATCTCCGTTTGACCCAAAACTCATGTTTGGTTGGTTTTTGACACTTTCATTTCCGACAAAACGGTGCCGCAAAACTCACTCGGGAAGGCCGTTTTTCCCACTCAATCACAAAAAAAAACTCGTAGTTGATTTTTTCGGAATGGACGCACCCAATCATCTCCGTTTGATCCAAAACTCATGTTTGGTTGGTTTTTGGCACTTCCATTTCTGATGGAACGGTGCCGCAAAACTCGCTCGGTATGGTCGTTGATCGCACTGATTCACCAAAAACCTCGCAGTTGATTTTTTCGCAACGGACGCACCCAGTCATCTCTGTTTGACCCAAAACTCATGTTTGGTGCATTTTTGACACTTTCATTTCCGACGGAACGGTGCCACAAAACTCGCTCAGGATGGCCGTTTTTCCCACTGATTCACGAAAAAACTCACAGTTGAATTTTTCGCAATGGACGCACCCAATCATCTCCGTTTGACCCAAAACTCAAGTTTGGTTGGTTTTCGGCACTTTCATTTCCGACGGAACGGTGCCGCAAAACTCGCTCGGGATGGCCGTTTATCGCACTGATTCACCAAAAACCTCGCAGTTGATTCTGTCGCAAAGGACACACCCAATCATCTCCGTTTGACCCAAAACTCATGTTTGGTGTATTTTTGACACTTTCATTTTCGACGGAACGGTGCCACAAAACTCGCTCGGTATGGCCGTTTTTCCCACTGATTCACGAAAAAACTCGCAGTTCAATTTTTCAAACGGACGCACCCAATCATCTCCGTTTGACCCAAAACTCAAGTTTGGTTGGTTTTTGGCACTTTCATTTCTGACAGAACGGTGCCGCAAAACTCGCTCGGCATGGCCGTTTTTCCCACTGATTCACGAAAAAAACTCGTAGTTTAATTTTTCGCAATGGACGCACCCAATCATCTCCGTTTGACCCAAATCTCATGTTTAGTTGGTTTTTGGCACTTTCATTTCCGACGAAACGGTGCCGCAAAACTCGCTCGGGATGGCCGTTTTCCCACTGATTCACGAAAAAAACTCGTAGTTGAATTTTTCGCAATGGACGCACCCAATCATCTCCGTTTGACCCAAAACTCATGTTTGGTTGGTTTTTGACACTTTCATTTCCGACAAAACGGTGCCGCAAAACTCACTCGGGAAGGCCGTTTTTCCCACTCAATCACAAAAAAAAACTCGTAGTTGATTTTTTCGGAATGGACGCACCCAATCATCTCCGTTTGATCCAAAACTCATGTTTGGTTGGTTTTTGGCACTTCCATTTCTGATGGAACGGTGCCGCAAAACTCGCTCGGTATGGTCGTTGATCGCACTGATTCACCAAAAACCTCGCAGTTGATTTTTTTCGCAACGGACGCACCCAGTCATCTCTGTTTGACCCAAAACTCATGTTTGGTGCATTTTTGACACTTTCATTTCCGACGGAACGGTGCCACAAAACTCGCTCAGGATGGCCGTTTTTCCCACTGATTCACGAAAAAACTCACAGTTGAATTTTTCGCAATGGACGCACCCAATCATCTCCGTTTGACCCAAAACTCAAGTTTGGTTGGTTTTTGGCACTTTCATTTCCGACGGAACGGTGCCGCAAAACTCGCTCGGGATGGCCGTTTTTCCCACTCATTCACAAAAAAACTTGCAGTTGATTTTTTCGGAATGGACACACCCAATCATCTCCGTTTGACCCAAAACTCAAGTTTGGTTGGTTTTTGACACTTTCATTTCCGACAAAACGGTGCCACAAAACTCGCTCAGGATGGTCGTTTTTCCCACTGATTCACGAAAAAACTCGCAGTTGAATTTTTTTGCAACGGACGCACCCAATCATCTCCATTTGACCCAAAACTCATGTTTGGTTGGTTTTTGGCACTTTCATTTCGGACGGAACGGTGCCGCAAAACTCGCTCGGCATGGCTGTTTTTCCCACTGATTCACGAAAAAACTCATAGTTGAATTTTTCGCAATGGACGCACCCAATCATCTCCGTTTGACCCAGAACTCATGTTTGGTCGGTTTTTGACACTTTCATTTCCGACAAAACGGTGCCGCAAAACTCACTCGGGATGGCCGTTTTTCCCACTCAATCACAAAAAAAACTCGTAGTTGATTTTTTCGGAATGGACGCACCCAATCATCTCCGTTTGATCCAAAACTCATGTTTGGTTGGTTTTTGGCACTTCCATTTCCGATGGAACGGTGCCGCAAAACTCGCTCGGTATGGTCGTTGATCGCACTGATTCACCAAAAACCTCGCAGTTGATTTTTTCGCAACGGACGCACCCAGTCATCTCTGTTTGACCCAAAACTCATGTTTGGTGCATTTTTGACACTTTCATTTCCGACGGAACGGTGCCACAAAACTCGCTCAGGATGGCCGTTTTTCCCACTGATTCACGAAAAAACTCACAGTTGAATTTTTCGCAATGGACGCACCCAATCATCTCCGTTTGACCCAAAACTCAAGTTTGGTTGGTTTTCGGCACTTTCATTTCCGAAGGAACGGTGCCGCAAAACTCGCTCGGGATGGCCGTTTATCGCACTGATTCACCAAAAACCTCGCAGTTGATTCTGTCGCAAAGGACACACCCAATCATCTCCGTTTGACCCAAAACTCATGTTTGGTGTATTTTTGACACTTTCATTTCCGACGGAACGGTGCCACAAAACTCGCTCAGGATGTCCGTTTTTCCCACTGATTCACGAAAAAACTCGCAGTTGAATTTTTTTGCAACGGACGCACCCATTCATCTCCGTTTGACCCAAAACTCAAGTTTGGTTGGTTTTTGGCACTTTCATTTCCGACGGAACGGTGCCGCAAAACTTGCTCGGCCTGACCGTTTTTCCCACTGATTCATGAAAAAAACTCGCATTTGAATTTTTCGCAATGGACGCACCCAATCATCTCCGTTTGACCCAAATCTCATGTTTGGTTGGTTTTTGGCACATTCATTTCCGACGGAACGGTGCCGCAAAACTCGCTCGGGATGGCCGTTTTTCCCACTCATTCACAACAAAAACTCGCAGTTGATTTTTTCGCAATGGACGCACCCAATCATCTCCGTTTGATCCAAAACACATGTTTGGTTGGTTTTTGGCACTTCCATTTCCGATGGAACGGTGCCGCAAAACTCGCTCGGGATGGCCGTTTATCGCACTGATTCACCAAAAACCTCGCAGTTGATTCTTTCGCAAAGGACGCACCCAATCATCTCCGTTTGACCCAAAACTCATGTTTGGTGTATTTTTGACACTTTCATTTCCGACGGAACGGTGCCACAAAACTCGCTCGGGATGGCCGTTTTTCCCACTGATTCACGAAAAAACTCACAGTTGAATTTTTCGCAATGGACGCACCCAATCATCTCTGTTTGACCCAAAACTCTTGTTTGGTTGGTTTTTGACACTTTCATTTCCGATGGAACGGTGCCGCAAAACTCGCTCGGGATGGCCGTTTTTCCCACTGATTCACGAAAAAAACTCGCAGTTGAATTTTTCACAACGGATGCACCCAATCATTTCTGTTTGACCCAAAACTCATGTTTGGTTGGTTTTTGGCACTTTCATTTTCGACGGAACGGTGCCGCAAAACTCGCTCGGGATGGCCGTTTTTCCCACTGATTCACGAAAAAACTCGCAGTTGAATTTTTCACAATGGACGCACACAATCATCTCCGTTTGACCCAAAACTCATGTTTGGTTGGTTTTTGACACTTTCATTTCCGACAGAACGGTGCCGCAAAACTCGCTCGGGATGGCCGTTTTTCCCACTCATTCACAAAAAAAACTTGCAGTTGATTTTTTCGGAATGGACGCACCCAATCATCTCCGTTTGATCCAAAACTCATGTTTGGTTGGTTTTTGGCACTTCCATTTTCGATGGAACGGTGCCGCAAAACTCGCTCGGGATGGCCGTTTATCGCACTGATTCACCAAAAACCTCGCAGTTGATTCTGTCGCAAAGGACACACCCAATCATCTCCGTTTGACCCAAAACTCATGTTTGGTGTATTTTTGACACTTTCATTTCCGACGGAACGGTGCCACAAAACTCGCTCAGGATGTCCGTTTTTCCCACTGATTCACGAAAAAACTCGCAGTTGAATTTTTTTGCAACGGACGCACCCATTCATCTCCGTTTGACCCAAAACTCAAGTTTGGTTGGTTTTTGGCACTTTCATTTCCGACGGAACGGTGCCGCAAAACTTGCTCGGCCTGACCGTTTTTCCCACTGATTCATGAAAAAAACTCGCATTTGAATTTTTCGCAATGGACGCACCCAATCATCTCCGTTTGACCCAAATCTCATGTTTGGTTGGTTTTTGGCACATTCATTTCCGACGGAACGGTGCCGCAAAACTCGCTCGGGATGGCCGTTTTTCCCACTCATTCACAACAAAAACTCGCAGTTGATTTTTTCGCAATGGACGCACCCAATCATCTCCGTTTGATCCAAAACACATGTTTGGTTGGTTTTTGGCACTTCCATTTCCGATGGAACGGTGCCGCAAAACTCGCTCGGGATGGCCGTTTATCGCACTGATTCACCAAAAACCTCGCAGTTGATTCTTTCGCAAAGGACGCACCCAATCATCTCCGTTTGACCCAAAACTCATGTTTGGTGTATTTTTGACACTTTCATTTCCGACGGAACGGTGCCACAAAACTCGCTCGGGATGGCCGTTTTTCCCACTGATTCACGAAAAAACTCACAGTTGAATTTTTCGCAATGGACGCACCCAATCATCTCTGTTTGACCCAAAACTCTTGTTTGGTTGGTTTTTGACACTTTCATTTCCGATGGAACGGTGCCGCAAAACTCGCTCGGGATGGCCGTTTTTCCCACTGATTCACGAAAAAAACTCGCAGTTGAATTTTTCACAACGGATGCACCCAATCATTTCTGTTTGACCCAAAACTCATGTTTGGTTGGTTTTTGGCACTTTCATTTTCGACGGAACGGTGCCGCAAAACTCGCTCGGGATGGCCGTTTTTCCCACTGATTCACGAAAAAACTCGCAGTTGAATTTTTCACAATGGACGCACACAATCATCTCCATTTGACCCAAAACTCATGTTTGGTTGGTTTTTGACACTTTCATTTCCGACAGAACGGTGCCGCAAAACTCGCTCGGGATGGCCATTTTTCCCACTCATTCACAAAAAAAACTTGCAGTTGATTTTTTCGGAATGGACGCACCCAATCATCTCCGTTTGATCCAAAACTCATGTTTGGTTGGTTTTTGGCACTTCCATTTCCGATGGAACGGTGCCGCAAAACTCGCTCGGGATGGCCGTTTATCGCACTGATTCACCAAAAACCTCGCAGTTGATTCTGTCGCAAAGGACACACCCAATCATCTCCGTTTGACCCAAAACTCATGTTTGGTGTATTTTTGACACTTTCATTTCCGACGGAACGGTGCCACAAAACTCGCTCAGGATGTCCGTTTTTCCCACTGATTCACGAAAAAACTCGCAGTTGAATTTTTTTGCAACGGACGCACCCATTCATCTCCGTTTGACCCAAAACTCAAGTTTGGTTGGTTTTTGGCACTTTCATTTCCGACGGAACGGTGCCGCAAAACTTGCTCGGCCTGACCGTTTTTCCCACTGATTCATGAAAAAACCTCGCAGTTGATTTTTTCGCAACGGACGCACCCAGTCATCTCTGTGTGACCCAAAACTCATGTTTGGTGCATTTTTGACACTTTCATTTCCGACGGAACGGTGCCACAAAACTCGCTCAGGATGGCCGTTTTTCCCACTGATTCACGAAAAAACTCGCAGTTGAATTTTTTTGCAACGGACGCACCCAATCATCTCCATTTGACCCAAAACTCATGTTTGGTTGGTTTTTGGCACTTTCATTTCCGACGGAACGGTGCCGCAAAACTCGCTCGGCATGGCTGTTTTTCCCACTGATTCACGAAAAAACTCATAGTTGAATTTTTCGCAATGGACGCACCCAATCATCTCCGTTTGACCCAGAACTCATGTTTGGTCGATTTTTGACACTTTCATTTCCGACAAAACGGTGCCGCAAAACTCACTCGGGATGGCCGTTTTTCCCACTCAATCACAAAAAAAACTCGTAGTTGATTTTTTCGGAATGGACGCACCCAATCATCTCCGTTTGATCCAAAACTCATGTTTGGTTGGTTTTTGGCACTTCCATTTCCGATGGAACGGTGCCGCAAAACTCGCTCGGTATGGTCGTTGATCGCACTGATTCACCAAAAACCTCGCAGTTGATTTTTTCGCAACGGACGCACCCAGTCATCTCTGTTTGACCCAAAACTCATGTTTGGTGCATTTTTGACACTTTCATTTCCGACGGAACGGTGCCACAAAACTCGCTCAGGATGGCCGTTTTTCCCACTGATTCACGAAAAAACTCACAGTTGAATTTTTCGCAATGGACGCACCCAATCATCTCCGTTTGACCCAAAACTCAAGTTTGGTTGGTTTTCGGCACTTTCATTTCCGACGGAACGGTGCCGCAAAACTCGCTCGGGATGGCCGTTTATCGCACTGATTCACCAAAAACCTCGCAGTTGATTCTGTCGCAAAGGACACACCCAATCATCTCCGTTTGACCCAAAACTCATGTTTGGTGTATTTTTGACACTTTCATTTCCGACGGAAGGGTGCCACAAAACTCGCTCAGGATGTCCGTTTTTCCCACTGATTCACGAAAAAACTCGCAGTTGAATTTTTTTGCAACGGACGCACCCATTCATCTCCGTTTGACCCAAAACTCAAGTTTGGTTGGTTTTTGGCACTTTCATTTCCGACGGAACGGTGCCGCAAAACTTGCTCGGCCTGACCGTTTTTCCCACTGATTCATGAAAAAAACTCGCATTTGAATTTTTCGCAATGGACGCACCCAATCATCTCCGTTTGACCCAAATCTCATGTTTGGTTGGTTTTTGGCACATTCATTTCCGATGGAACGGTGTCGCAAAACTCGCTCGGGATGGCCGTTTTTCCCACTCATTCACAACAAAAACTCGCAATTGATTTTTTCGGAATGGACGCACCCAATCATCTCCGTTTGATCCAAAACACATGTTTGGTTGGTTTTTGGCACTTCCATTTCCGATGGAACGGTGCCGCAAAACTCGCTCGGGATGGCCGTTTATCGCACTGATTCACCAAAAACCTCGCAGTTGATTCTGTCGCAAAGGACACACCCAATCATCTCCGTTTGACCCAAAACTCAAGTTTGGTGTATTTTTGACACTTTCATTTCCGACGGAACGGTGCCAAAAAACTCGCTCAGGATGGCCGTTTTTCCCACTGATTCACGAAAAAACTTGCAGTTGAATTTTTTGCAACGGACGCACCCAATCATATCCGTTTGACCCAAAACTCAAGTTTGGTTGGTTTTTGGCACTTTCATTTCCGACGGAACGGTGCCGCAAAACTCGCCCGGCATGACCGTTTTTCCCACTGATTCATGAAAAAAACTCGCAGTTGAATTTTTCGCAATGGACGCACCCAATCATCTCCGTTTGACCCAAAACTCATGATTGGTGGGTTTTTGGCACTTTCATTTTTGACGGAACGGTGCCGCAAAACTCGCTCACGATGACCGTTTTTCCCACTGATTCCCTAAAAAAACTCGTAGTTGAATTTTTCGCAACAGATGCACCCAATCATCTCCATTTGACCCAAAACTCATGTTTGGTGTATTTTTGTCACAATCATTTCCGATGGAACGGTGCCGCAAAACTCGCTCGGGATGACCGTTTTTCCCACTGATTCCCAAAAAAACTCCTAGTTGAATTTTTCGCAACAGATGCACCCAATCATCTCCGTTTGACCCAAAACTCATGTTTGGTGTATTTTTGTCACATTCATTTCCGATGGAACGGTGCCGCAAAACTCGCTCGGGATGACCGTTTTTCCCACTGATTCCCTAAAAAAACTCGTAGTTGAATATTTCGCAACAGATGCACCCAATCATCTCCATTTTGACCCAAAACTCATGTTTGGTGTATTTTGGTCACATTCATTTCCGATGGAACGGTGCCGCAAAACTCGCTCGGGATGACCGTTTTTCCCACTGATTCCCAAAAAAACTCCAAGTTGAATTTTTCGCAATGGACGCACCCAATCATCTCCGTTTGACCCAAATCTCATGTTTAGTTGGTTTTTGGCACTTTCATTTCCGACGAAACGGTGCCGCAAAACTCGCTCGGGATGGCCATTTTCCCACTGATTCACGAAAAAAACTCGTAGTTGAATTTTTCGCAATGGACGCACCCAATCATCTCCGTTTGACCCAAAACTCATGTTTGGTGTATTTTTGGCACTTTCATTTCCGAAGAAACGGTGCCACAAAACTCGCTCAGGATGGCCATTTTTCCCACTGATTCACGAAAAAACTCGAAGTTGAATTTTTTCCAATGGACGCACCCAATCATCTCCGTTTGACCCAAAACTCATGTTTGGTTGGTTTTGGCACTTTCATTTCCGAAGGAACGGTGCCGCAAAACTCGCTCGGGATGACCGTTTTTCCCACTGATTCACGAAAAAAACTCAGAGTTGAATTTTTCGCAATGGACGCACCCAATCATCTCCGTTTGACCCAAAACTCATGTATGGTTGGTTTTTGACACTTTCATTTCCGACAGAACGGTGCCGCAAAACTCGCTCGGGATGGCCATTTTTCCCACTCATTCACAAAAAAATCTTGCAGTTGATTTTTTCGGAATGGACGCACCCAATCATCTCCGTTTGATCCAAAACTCATGTTTGGTTGGTTTTTGGCACTTCCATTTCCGATGGAACGGTGCCGCAAAACTCGCTCGGGATGGCCGTTTATCGCACTGATTCACCAAAAACCTCGCAGTTGATTCTGTCGCAAAGGACACACCCAATCATTTCCGTTTGACCCAAAACTCATGTTTGGTGTATTTTTGACACTTTCATTTCGACGGAACGGTGCCACAAAACTCGCTCAGGATGGCCGTTTTTCCCACTGATTCACGAAAAAACTCGCAGTTGAATTTTTTCAAACGGACGCACCCAATCATCTCCGTTTGACCCAAAACTCAAGTTTGGTTGGTTTTTGGCACTTTCATTTCTGACAGAACGGTGCCGCAAAACTCGCTCGGCATGGCCGTTTTTCCCACTGATTCATGAAAAAAACTCGCAGTTCAATTTTTCGCAATGGACGCACCCAATCATCTCCGTTTGACCCAAATCTCATGTTTAGTTGGTTTTTGGCACTTTCATTTCCGACGAAACGGTGCCGCAAAACTCGCTCGGGATGGCCGTTTTCCCACTGATTCACGAAAAAAACTCGTAGTTGAATTTTTCGCAATGGACGCACCCAATCATCTCCGTTTGACCCAAAACTCATGTTTGGTTGGTTTTTGACACTTTCATTTCTGACAAAACGGTGCCGCAAAACTCACTCGGGATGGCCGTTTTTCCCACTCAATCACAAAAAAAACTCGTAGTTGATTTTTTCGGAATGGACGCACCCAATCATCTCCGTTTGATCCAAAACTCATGTTTGGTTGGTTTTTGGCACTTCCATTTCTGATGGAACGGTGCCGCAAAACTCGCTCGGTATGGTCGTTGATCGCACTGATTCACCAAAAACCTCGCAGTTGATTTTTTCGCAACGGACGCACCCAGTCATCTCTGTTTGACCCAAAACTCATGTTTGGTGCATTTTTGACACTTTCATTTCCGACGGAACGGTGCCACAAAACTCGCTCAGGATGGCCGTTTTTCCCACTGATTCACGAAAAAACTCACAGTTGAATTTTTCGCAATGGACGCACCCAATCATCTCCGTTTGACCCAAAACTCAAGTTTGGTTGGTTTTTGGCACTTTCATTTCCGACGGAACGGTGCCGCAAAACTCGCTCGGGATGGCCGTTTATCGCACTGATTCACCAAAAACCTCGCAGTTGATTCTGTCGCAAAGGACACACCCAATCATCTCCGTTTGACCCAAAACTCATGTTTGGTGTATTTTTGACACTTTCATTTCCGACGGAACGGTGCCACAAAACTCGCTCAGGATGTCCGTTTTTCCCACTGATTCACGAAAAAACTCGCAGTTGAATTTTTTTGCAACGGACGCACCCATTCATCTTCGTTTGACCCAAAACTCAAGTTTGGTTGGTTTTTGGCACTTTCATTTCCGACGGAACGGTGCCGCAAAACTTGCTCGGCCTGACCGTTTTTCCCACTGATTCATGAAAAAAACTCGCATTTGAATTTTTCGCAATGGACGCACCCAATCATCTCCGTTTGACCCAAATCTCATGTTTGGTTGGTTTTTGGCACATTCATTTCCGACGGAACGGTGCCGCAAAACTCGCTCGGGATGGCCGTTTTTCCCACTCATTCACAACGAAAACTCGCAGTTGATTTTTTCGGAATGGACGCACCCAATCCAAAACACATGTTTGGTTGGTTTTTGGCACTTCCATTTCCGATGGAACGGTGCCGCAAAACTCGCTCGGGATGGCCGTTTATCGCACTGATTCACCAAAAACCTCGCAGTTGATTCTTTCGCAAAGGACGCACCCAATCATCTCCGTTTGACCCAAAACTCATGTTTGGTGTATTTTTGACACTTTCATTTTCGACGGAACGGTGCCACAAAACTCGCTCGGGATGGCCGTTTTTCCCACTGATTCACGAAAAAACTCACAGTTGAATTTTTCGCAATGGACGCACCCAATCATCTCTGTTTGACCCAAAACTCTTGTTTGGTTGGTTTTTGACACTTTCATTTCCGATGGAACGGTGCCACAAAACTCGCTCGGGATGGCCGTTTTTCCCACTGATTCACGAAAAAAACTCGCAGTTGAATTTTTCACAACGGATGCACCCAATCATTTCTGTTTGACCCAAAACTCATGTTTGGTTGGTTTTTGGCACTTTCATTTTCGACGGAACGGTGCCGCAAAACTCGCTCGGGATGGCCGTTTTTCCCACTGATTCACGAAAAAACTCGCAGTTGAATTTTTCACAATGGACGCACACAATCATCTCCGTTTGACCCAAAACTCATGTTTGGTTGGTTTTTGACACTTTCATTTCCGACAGAACGGTGCCGCAAAACTCGCTCGGGATGGCCGTTTTTCCCACTCATTCACAAAAAAAACTTGCAGTTCATTTTTTCGGAATGGACGTACCCAATCATCTCCGTTTGATCCAAAACTCATGTTTGGTTGGTTTTTGGCACTTCCATTTCCGATGGAACGGTGCCGCAAAACTCGCTCGGGATTGGCCGTTTATCGCACTGATTCACCAAAAACCCTCGCAGTTGATTCTGTCGCAAAGGACACACCCAATCATCTCCGTTTGACCCAAAACTCATGTTGGTGTATTTTTGACACTTTCATTTCCGATGGAACCGGTGCCACAAAACTCGCTCAGGATGTCCGTTTTTCCCACTGATTCACGAAAAACTCGCAGTTGAATTTTTTTGCAACGGACGCACCCATTCCTCTCCGTTTGACCCAAAACTCAAGTTTGGTTGGTTTTTGGCACTTTCATTTCCGACGGAATGGTGCCGCAAACTTGCTCGGCCTGACCGTTTTCCCACTGATTCATGAAAAAACCCTCGCAGTTGATTTCTTCGCAACGGACGCACCCAGTCATCTCTGTGTGACCACAAACTCATGTTTGGTGCATTTTTGACACTTTCATTTCCGACGGAACGGTTGCCACAAAACTCGCTCAGGATGGCCGTTTTTTCCCACTGATTCACGAAAAAACTCGCAGTTGAATTTTTTTGCAACGGACGCACCCCAATCATCTCCATTTGACCCAAAACTCATGTTTGGTTGGTTTTTGGCACTTTCATTTCCGACGGAACGGTGCCGCAAAACTCGCTCGGGATGCCGTGTTTTTCCCACTGATTCACGAAAAAACTCGCAGTTGAATTTTTCACAATGGACGCACCCAATCATCTCCGTTTGATCCAAAACTCATGTTTGGTTGGTTTTTGGCACTTCCATTTCCGACAGAACGGTGCCGCAAAACTCGCTCGGGATGGCCGTTTTTCCCACTCATTAACAACAAAAACTCACAGTTGATTTTTTCGGAATGGACGTACCCAATCATCTCCGTTTGACCCAAAACACATGTTTGGTTGGTTTTTGGCACTTTCATTTCCGACGGAACGGTGCCGCAAAACTCGCTCGGGATGGCCGTTTATCGCACTGATTCACCAAAAACCTCGCAGTTGATTCTGTCGCAAAGGACACACCCAATCATCTCCGTTTGACCCAAAACTCATGTTTGGTGTATTTTTGACACTTTCATTTTCGACGGAACGGTGCCACAAAACTCGCTCAGGATGGCCGTTTTTCCCACTGATTCACGAAAAAACTCGCAGTTGAATTTTTCAAACGGACGCACCCAATCATCTCCGTTTGACCCAAAACTCAAGTTTGGTTGGTTTTTGGCACTTTCATTTCTGACAGAACGGTGCCGCAAAACTCGCTCGGCATGGCCGTTTTTCCCACTGATTCATGAAAAAAACTCGCAGTTCAATTTTCGCAATGGACGCACCCAATCATCTCCGTTTGACCCAAATCTCATGTTTAGTTGGTTTTTGGCACTTTCATTTCCGACGAAACGGTGCCGCAAAACTCGCTCGGGATGGCCGTTTTCCCACTGATTCACGAAAAAAACTCGTAGTTGAATTTTTCGCAATGGACGCACCCAATCATCTCCGTTTGACCCAAAACTCATGTTTGGTTGGTTTTTGACACTTTCATTTCCGACAAAACGGTGCCGCAAAACTCACTCGGGAAGGCCGTTTTTCCCACTCAATCACAAAAAAAACTCGTAGTTGATTTTTTCGGAATGGACGCACCCAATCATCTCCGTTTGATCCAAAACTCATGTTTGGTTGGTTTTTGGCACTTCCATTTCTGATGGAATGGTGCCGCAAAACTCGCTCGGTATGGTCGTTGATCGCACTGATTCACCAAAAACCTCGCAGTTGATTTTTTCGCAACGGACGCACCCAGTCATCTCTGTTTGACCCAAAACTCATGTTTGGTGCATTTTTGACACTTTCATTTCCGACGGAACGGTGCCACAAAACTCGCTCAGGATGGCGTTTTTCCCACTGATTCACGAAAAAACTCACAGTTGAATTTTTCGCAATGGACGCACCCAATCATCTCCGTTTGACCCAAAACTCAAGTTTGGTTGGTTTTCGGCACTTTCATTTCCGACGGAACGGTGCCGCAAAACTCGCTCGGGATGGCCGTTTATCGCACTGATTCACCAAAAACCTCGCAGTTGATTCTGTCGCAAAGGACACACCCAATCATCTCCGTTTGACCCAAAACTCATGTTTGGTGTATTTTTGACACTTTCATTTCCGACGGAACGGTGCCACAAACTCGCTCAGGATGTCCGTTTTTCCCACTAATTCACGAAAAACTCGCAGTTGAATTTTTTGCAACGGACGCACCCATTCATCTCCGTTTGACCCAAAACTCAAGTTTGGTTGGTTTTTGGCACTTTCATTTCCGACGGAACGGTGCCGCAAAACTCGCTCGGCATGGCCGTTTTTCCCACTGATTCATGAAAAAAACTCGCAGTTGAATTTTTCGCAATGGACGCACCCAATCATCTCCGTTTGACCCAAAACTCATGATTGGTGGGTTTTTGGCACTTTCATTTCTGACGGAACGGTGCCGCAAAACTCGCTCACGATGACCGTTTTTCCCACTGATTCCCTAAAAAAACTCGTAGTTGAATTTTTCGCAACAGATGCACCCAATCATCTCCATTTGACCCAAAACTCATGTTTGGTGTATTTTTGTCACATTCATTTCCGATGGAACGGTGCCACAAAAACTCGCTCGGGATGACCGTTTTCCCACTGATTTCCAAAAAAACTCCTAGTTGAATTTTTCGCAATGGACGCACCCAATCATCTCCGTTTGACCCAAAACTCATGTTTGGTTGGTTTTTGACACTTTCATTTCCGACAGAACGGTGCCGCAAAACTCGCTCGGGATGGCCGTTTTTCCCACTCATTCACAAAAAAAACTTGCAGTTGATTTTTTCGGAATGGACGCACCCAATCATCTCCGTTTGATCCAAAACACATGTTTGGTTAGTTTTTGGCACTTCCATTTCCGATGGAACGATGCCGCAAAACTCGCTCGGGATGGCCGTTTATCGCACTGATTCACCAAAAAACTCGCAGTTGATTTTCGGACGCACCCAATCATCTCCGTTTGACCCAAAACTCAAGTTTGGTGTATTTTTGACACTTTCATTTCCGACGGAATGGTGCCACAAAACTCGCTCAGGATGGCCGTTTTTCCCACTGATTCTCGAAAAAACTCGCAGTTGAATTTTTTGCAACGGACGCAACCAATCATATCCATTTGACCCAAAACTCAAGTTTGGTTGGTTTTTGGCACTTTCATTTCCGACGGAACGGTGCCGCAAAACTCGCTCGGCATGGCCGTTTTTCCCACTGATTCATGAAAAAAACTCGCAGTTGAATTTTTCGCAATGGACGCACCCAATCATCTCCGTTTGACCCAAATCTCATGTTTGGTTGGTTTTTGGCACTTTCATTTCCGACGGAACGGTGCCGCAAAACTCGCTCGGGATGGCCATTTTCCCACTGATTCACGAAAAAAACTCACAGTTGAATTTTTCGCAATGGACGCACCCAATCATCTCCGTTTGACCCAAAACTCTTGTTTGGTTGGTTTTTGACACTTTCATTTCCGATGGAACGGTGCCGCAAAACTCGCTCGGGATGGCCGTTTTTCCCACTGATTCACGAAAAAAACTCAGAGTTGAATTTTTTGCAATGGACGCACCCAATCGTCTCCGTTTGACCCAGAACTCATGTTTGGTTGGTTTTTGACACTTTCATTTCCGACAGAACGGTGCCGCAAAACTCGCTCGGGATGGCCGTTTTTCCCACTCATTCACAAAAAAAACTTGCAGTTGATTTTTTCGGAATGGACGCACCCAATCATCTCCGTTTGATCCAAAACTCATTTGGTTGGTTTTTGGCACTTCCATTTCCGATGGAACGGTGCCGCAAAACTCGCTCGGGATGGCCATTTATCGCACTGATTCACCAAAAACCTCGCAGTTGATTTTTTCGCAAAGGACGCACCCAATCATCTCCGTTTGACCCAAAACTCATGTTTGGTTTATTTTTGACACTTTCATTTCCGACGGAACGGTGCCACAAAACTCGCTCAGGATGGCCGTTTTCCCACTGATTCACGAAAAAACTCGCAGTTGAAATTTTTTGCAACGGACGCTCCCATCATCTCCGTTTGACCCAAAACTCAAGTTTGGTTGGTTTTTGGACTTTCATTTCCGACGGAACGGTGCCGCAAAACTTGCTCGGCCTGACCGTTTTTCCCACTGATTCAAGAAAAAAACTCGCATTTGAATTTTTCGCAATGGACGCACCCAATCATCTCCGTTGACCCAAATCTCATGTTTGGGGTTTTTGGCACTTTCATTTTCGACGGAACGGTGCCGCAAAACTCGCTCGGGATAACCGTTTTTCCCACTGATTCACGAAAAAAAATCGAGTTGAATTTTTTGCAAGGACGCACCCAATCATCTCCGTTGACCCAAACTCATGTTTGGTTTTTGATCCATTCCGAAAACTGACACCTTCACATCCGCTGGTTTTCACCAAATCCGTCTCGTTGACAAGAGCCGCACTCTGTTCGGTTCACCCATGTTTTTTTACACTGATCTTCCGACACCACCCACTCCAGATTTTTTGCCATGTTTGTTGACGTTTTCACACCATCACCGCCCTGATCTTAACTCAGTGTTTGGTTTGATTGGTTGTTTTGACACTTTCATTTCCGACAAACGGTGCCGCAAAACTCGCTCGGGATGGCCGTTTTCCCACTCATTCACAAAAAAAACTCGCAGTTGATTTTTTCGGAATGGACGCACCCAATCATCTCCGTTTGATCCAAAACTCATGTTTGGTTAGTTTTTGGCACTTCCATTTCCGATGGAACGGTGCCGCAAAACTCGCTCGGTATGGTCGTTGATCGCATTGATTCACCAAAACCTCGCAGTTGATTTTTTCGCAACGGACGCACCCAGTCATCTCTGTTTGACCCAAAACTCATGTTTGGTGCATTTTGACACTTTCATTTCCGACGGAACGGTGCCACAAAACTCGCTCGGGATGGCCGTTTTTCCCACTGATTCACGAAAAAACTCGCAGTTGAATTTTTTGCAACGGACGCACCCAATCATCTCCGTTTGACCCAAAACTCAAGTTTGGTTGGTTTTTGGCACTTTCATTTCCGACGGAACGGTGCCGCAAAACTCGCTCGGGATGGCCGTTTTTCCCACTGATTCACGAAAAAACTCGCAGTTGAAATTTTCGCAATGGACGCACACAATCATCTCCGTTTGACCCAGAACTCATGTTTGGTTGGTTTTTGGCACTTTCATTTCCGACAGAACGGTGCCGCAAAACTCACTCGGGATGGCCGTTTTTCCCACTCATTCACAACAAAAACTCGCAGTTGATTTTTTCGGAATGGACGCACCCAATCATCTCCGTTTGATCCAAAACTCATGTTTGGTTGGTTTTTGGCACTTCCATTTCCGATGGAACGGTGCCGCAAAACTCGCTCGGGATGGCCGTTTATCGCACTGATTCACCAAAAACCTCGCAGTTGATTTTTCGCAAAGGACGCACCCAATCATCTCCGTTTGACCCAAAACTCATGTTTGGTGTATTTTGACACTTTCATTTCCGACGGAACGGTGCAACAAAACTCGCTCAGGATGGCCGTTTTTGCCACTGATTCACGAAAAAACTCGCAGTTGAATTTTTGCAACGGACGCACCCAATCATGTCCGTTTGACCCAAAACTCAAGTTTGGTTGGTTTTTGGCACTTTCATTTCCGACCGAACGGTGCCGCAAAACTCGTTCGGCCTGAGCGTTTTTCCCACTGATTCATGAAAAAAATTCGCAGTTGAATTTTTCGCAATGGACGCACCCAATCATCTCCGTTTGACCCAAATCTCATGTTTGGTTGGTTTTTGGCACATTCATTTCCGACGGAACGGTGCCGCAAAACTCGCTCGGGATGGCCGTTTTCCCACTGATTCACGAAAAAACTCGAAGTTGATTTTTTTGCAATGGACGCACCCAATCATCTCCGTTTGACCCAAAACTCATGTTTGGTTGGTTTTTGACACTTTCATTTCCGACGGAACGGTGCCGCAAAACTCGCTCGGGATGGCTGTTTTCCCACTGATTCACGAAAAAACTCACAGTTGAATTTTTCGCAATGGACGCACCCAATCATCTCCGTTTGACCCAGAACTCATGTTTGGTTGGTTTTTGACACTTTCAGTTCCGACAAAACGGTGCCGCAAAACTCACTCGGGATGGCCATTTTTCCCACTCATTCACAAAAAAAACTCACAGTTGATTTTTTTGCAACGGACGCACCCAATCATCTCCGTTTGATCCAAAACTCATGTTTGGTTGGTTTTTGGCACTTCCATTTCCGATGGAACGGTGCCGCAAAACTCGCTTGGTATGGTCGTTGATCGCACTGATTCACCAAAAACCTCTTCGTTGATTTTTTCGCAACGGATGCACCCAGTCATCTCTGTTTGACCCAAAACTCATGTTTGGTGCATTTTTGACACTTTCATTTCCGACGGAAAGGTGCCACAAAACTCGCTCAGGATGGCCGTTTTTCCCACTGATTCGCGAAAAAACTCGCAGTTTAATTTTTTTTGCAACGGACGCACCCAATCATCTCCGTTTGACCCAAAACTCAAGTTTGGTTGGTTTTTGGCACTTTCATTTCCGACGGAACGGTGCCGCAAAACTCGCTCGGGATGGCCGTTTTTCCCACTGATTCACGAAAAAACTCGCAGTTGAATTTTTCACAATGGAGACACACAATCATCTCCGTTTGACCCAGAACTCATGTTTGGTTTGTTTTTGGCACTTTCATTTCCGACAGAACGGTGCCGCAAAACTCGCTCGGGATGGCCGTTTTTCCCACTCATTCACAACAAAAACTCGCAGTTGATTTTTTCGGAATGGACGCACCCAATCATCTCCGTTTGATCCAAAACTCATGTTTGGTTGGTTTTTGGCACTTCCATTTCCGATGGAACGGTGCCGCAAAACTCGCTCGGGATGGCCGTTTATCGCACTGATTCACCAAAAACCTCGCAGTTGATTTTTTCGCAAAGGACGCACCCAATCATCTCCGTTTGACCCAAAACTCATGTTTGGTGTATTTTTGACACTTTCATTTCCGACGGAACGGTGCCACAAAACTCGCTCAGGATGGCCGTTTTTCCCACTGATTCACGAAAAAACTCGCAGTTGAATTTTTTGCAACGGACGCACCCAATCATCTCCGTTTGACCCAAAACTCAAGTTTGGTTGGTTTTTGGCACTTTCATTTCCGACCGAACGGTGCCGCAAAACACGCTCGGCCTGACCGTTTTTCCCACTGATTCATGAAAAAAACTCACAGTTGAATTTTTCGCAATGGACGCACCCAATCATCTCCGTTTGACCCAAATCCCATGTTTGGTTGGTTTTTGGCACTTTCATTTCCGACGGAACGGTGCCGCAAAAGTCGCTCGGGATGGCCGTTTTCCCACTGATTCACGAAAAAAACTCGAAGTTGATTTTTTTGCAATGGACGCACCCAATCATCTCCGTTTGACCCAAAACTCATGTTTGGTTGGTTTTTGGCACTTTCATTTCCGACGGAACGGTGCCGCAAAACTGCGGATACATGGGTGTATGCCGAGTCTCTGTGTGATGAGTGATTGTCAATGGAGATGATGCGCATGTTCTTTGGCTTGTGTTGTGCAGGTGTCGAGCACGGGACAGTGATCGATGGCGGGTGAAGGTCAAGTTGCGACGTGCCGTGCCGACGGACGGGCGCGATGAAGGATGGGCGTGCCGTGCGGCGGACGTGCCATGCCGATGTATCGGACGGTGAAGGGCGGACGTGGACTTGGACTGATGGACTGGAGGCCGGAGGATCAGCTGTGGTGGCTGGCCAGCCTGCGACAGCGACAGGCGGAGAAGTGCGATCATGTCGGTGGAAGGGGTGCACAGGCGGTGCATCCCCTCTACGACGCCGGTTTGTTGGTAGAGCCCGGAAAAAACCAACGGTGGACGGTTTCCAGGTTTGGGCCTCAAAACCTGGGTGCTGGGTTTCCAGGTTGAGCCACAAAACCTGGGCGCGACGGTTTCCAGGTTGAGCCTCAAAACCTGGGCGTGGGCCGGTTTCCGAGTTTGGGCCTCAAAACTCGGGCGTGGACGGTTTCCGAGTTTGGCCACAAAACTCGGGCTGGAGGCTGGTTTCCCGGTTTGGGCCTCAAAACCGGGGGCTGATGGAAAAGGCTGGTTTCCGGTTTGGGCCGCAAAACCGGGGGTGCAGAGTGGTGGCGGCACGTGGCGGCGATCTAAAGGTTGCGTGGAGGCGACGCGGAAGACCGTGCGGGCGTGGCCGTCGGATCTACCTACCACCAGCGGGTGGACTAGAATAGCCTTAGGGTTAGGCTGGTCCGCTCTGTAAATTAGAGTAGAGAGGGGTAGAGTAGGAAATAGACTTAGGCTAGGTTAGTATAAGTAGTCTAGGGGAGACACCCTCCTCCCAATCTCAATCTCAGTTAGCGCAGTCATTTGCTTCCTAGCACCTAGGATTTCCACTCTCCCATCCCCTGCTCTAGCTAGTTGAGATCCGCAGAGAGACTCCACTCTGTGTACTGTTGATTTGAGGAAGTGAGGCCGTATCCTCACCTTGGAGCACAGATCAATGGTTGATTTGCGTCCTTAATTCGAATTCGTGGCTGTGATTCGCGTTTTGATTTCATGTTCATCATGTTCTTCGCGGATTGCTTTGTGCCTTGAGTTTTCCCGTCGCTTGATCTTTGTGCTCGGTTCATCTTTCACGATTCCGTTTGAACTGAGTTGCTCTAGATCGTGAGGCACTTCTTTCCACCGAAAGAAATCATCTCTAACCTCACGGTCTAGGAGATCGATCAAGTTTTAGTTCGGGTCTTTTTTCTTCTTTCCCCCGAATTCCTTCGATTCACCGATTTGGAGTTAGGTTCGAGCCATGATCTCTTAGAGATAGCTCACTAACCTCCTTGTGACTCCTCAGATCGAATCCCAAGCCTAGAGCACTTGATTCGGAGGAGATCGGGTTGAATCGCCGGAGTTTCAGTGCAGTCGCGGGGTGACCGGACGCTCTGTCGGGCTGACCGGACGCACGCTTTCAGAGTCCGGTCGTTGAGCACGGCGCCAAGCTTTTCTGCGTACTGACCGGACGCTCTCGACCGGACGCTCTGTTTGCATTTCGACCGGACGCTACGCTTGCACTGTTCCCGTGTCATTGTCTCATCTGACCGGACGCTCAGTGAACGACCGGACGCTTGAGCTCCGTGCGTCCGGTCGCGAACAGAGAGCTCCCAGAGCTGTTTTCTGACGACCGGACGCGTCCGTCCCTGCTGACCGGACGCAGGCCAGAGTCCGGTCGCTGCAGTTTCGCGCGTCTTCGTTCGCGGTTCGTTCGTTCTTGATCGGATTTGAGTTCCGTCTTTTGGGTTGGCTTTCTAGGGTTGTCTAGTGTCCCGCTGTGCTTCTAGGAAGCATCCACCCTACATCTAGGGTCGGGGACATTAGCAAGCTCTAGGTTTCGATTTTGGGGTTGATCTTGGGACAGTGGCATCTAGTTTCCGAAAGGAAATTTTTGAAGCTCCCATTCACCCCCCCTCTGGTCGCTTTCGGGTAGCTTCTCGGTCCTTCAATTGGTATCGGAGCGGGTTAAGGATCTTCCACCTTAGCCGGTTCCAGATCCACCGAAGGCGACATGGATCGCGGCGTGGGCAAACCGCCGTTTTTCGATGGGACGAACTATGCGTATTGGAAGATACGTATGTCGGCCTATTTGCAGAGCTTGGGCGCTTCGATCTGGGATATTTGCAACTCCCCTGATTACGTGGTCTTGGCTGCTCGTGTGACTCAACAGCAGGTCGATGAGCACGATGCCAATAGCCGAGCCCGTAATGCTCTTTTCTCTTGTTTGAGCATGGGTGAGTTTGATCGCGTTTCTCACCTCTCTACGGCTCGGGAGATCTGGGACACCCTCATGCGTTTTCATGAGGGCACCTCTCAAGTCAAAACCCGACTCTACGAGTCGTTCAAGAGAGAGTATGAGAACTTTCGACATCAGCCTGGCGAGAGCATAGAAAGTTTATTCGCTCGCTTTCAGGTGATTGTCAACAGGATGAGGGCTAACAGAGAGCAGTTGCCATTTGACGATCATGAGCGTGCTTTGAAGCTTTTGCACACTCTTGACCGTTCGGTGTGGGACTCCAAGGTTCAGGCAATCATCGAATCGCCGAACTATGAGACCCTCACCTGCGACGAGCTCTTCAGTAAGCTCA